>CM060312.1:12788532-12801032 GCA_030674185.1 Monoplex corrugatus
GAGGGAGTCAAATGGTTAAGTCTTTTTTTTTGTTTTTTGCTAGCATGGCTGACGATGAAGGGTGCTGGTGGACAGGGTGCGGAAGTCAATGGGTTAACTGCTTCTCATTCTATGCATCATTTTACTCTAATCTGAACGCCTTCGGGTCGGGGAGACATTTTCCAGTGTTACGTCCGAGGAGAGACATGTCTCTTCTCCCTGCATTATAAACTTTGTCCACCCCTGGTTCCCATTCCCACCCAGATGGGTGGACGGGGAGCAGCACGTTGTAAAGTTTTGAGGGCTTATCTTCTACTTTTTTCTTCCGACCAAGATTCGAACCCAGGGAAAACTGTCAGGCATCCTATCCCAGAAATGTGAAGGAGGTGCCCATTTCTTTCTCTGGACGCTTTATCTTACCCAACCCTAAGGGGTGTCAGGTACCCGTTCCAAACGATGTGAGCGAGGAGTACATCTTTTGTCCTTAGATACGTTATCTCGCCCAGCCTTGAGAGGTGTCAGGTACCCGTTCCTAAGAAAGGTGTCTATTATTTCTCCTTCCAGCTGTACCTTAGTCAATCCTGAAAGGTTTCAGGTACCGTTTTCCAGCAGTCTGAAGGGAGGAATATATTTCTCTATTTGCTATTGATGCTTCACCTTATACAAACTGAAAGATATCAGGAACCATTCTCAGCATTATTAGGGAAGGATACATCTGTTGTATCTTTTTTCTAGAATCTTTAGTTTGCACTAAAGAGCTTACTGTTTTTTGTGCTTTGTATCTGCTTCTATGCTAGCTGAATGGGTAGCGCAAACTGTGTTAGATTTGAGAAGTTCTGTACAACATGGGAGATAATTCTCAAGAGTTATGTCCTTTGATTATAATTTATTTTACACTACCGGAATAGTATCAGGTACCCATTCCCAGTGATATGAAGGAAGGGTACAGCTCTTCTCCCGAGACGCCTGACCCTACCCGACCTTAAAAGGTTTGAGGTACACTTTACCAGCAGTATGAGAGTGGTGCACATCTCCTCTTCGTCTATGCTGTAACTTACACAACCCGAAAAAAATTGTTAGATACCTATTCTCGGCATGAGGAGGGAACAGTACTTAATCCTTTGACTCCTCCACCCTATCCACCAACTGCAAAAACTTAACCCTTTGACTCCCTCACACTATCCACCAACTGCAAAAACTTACCCTTTGACTCCCTCATCCTATCCACCAGCTTCGTACAGGAAACTGGTGGATAGAGTGAGGGAGTCAAAGGGTTAAGCTTTTGCTTTTGCTTTGCTAGCAAGGCTGACGATGCAGGGTGCTGGTGGACAGGGTGCGGAAGTCAATCGGTTAAATTGCTTCTCATTCTATGCATCATTTTACTTTAATCTGAACGCCTTCGGGTCGGGGAGAGACATGTCTCTTCTCTTTGCATGATAAACCTTCCCCACCCCTGGTTCCCATTTCCACCCAGCTAAATGGACGGGGGGCCGGGGGGAGGGGGAGGGAGCCGCACGTGGCAAAGTTTTGAGGGTTTTCTTTTTTTTCGACCGAGATTTGAACCCGGTGTACCGCTGTGCCAGACAGGTCTGGTGTGTGAGAGGACAAAGTAACTTACTGCATATTTTGTTAGTCCAGCACTGAGTTGGCGGTTCACAAGTGCTCGTGGAAAAATAGTATGGGCATTTGTCTCCAATCTTGTTTCCTGAAAAACAAAAAACAAAAAACAAAAAACAAAAAAAAACACATCACGTAAATCGAACAAACAACACTCACATAGTAAAAGCGCGCACACGCGCGCGCACTAACACACACACACACACACACACACACACACACACACACACACACACAAACACACACACACACACACACACACACACACACACACACACACACACACACAACACACACACACACACAGATGGAGAGAGACGACAGACAGACAGACAAAGAGAATACAGAGAGATATATATTATATTATATATATAGAGGAGAGAGAGACACAGAGAGACAGACACACAGACAGAGACAGAGACAGACAGACAGACAGACAGAGAATTCTGACAACAGGATACTTTATTACTCAAGGAAAGTAGCATTAGGTCCCACTGGACCTGTTTTACAGCTGGCTCTAGCCACTCGACACAGAATATCAACGTTGAAAATGAACCTATAAACATAAAATGTGAGACATAAAATGAGCTGTGATAGTGTGCTGACTGTTACATATACGACATAAAATGAGCTGTGATAGTGGCTGACTGTTACATATACGACATAAAATGAGTTGTGATAATGTGCTGACTGTTACATATACGCCATAAAATGAGTTGTGATAATGTGCTGACTGTTACATATACGACATAAAATGAGGTGTGATAATGTGCTGACTGTTACATATACACCATAAAATGAGTTGTGATAATGTGCTGACTGTTACATATACGACATAAAATGAGTTGTGATAGTGTGCTGACTGTTACATATACGACATAAAATGAGTTGTGATAATGTGCTGACTGTTACATATACGACATAAAATGAGTTGTGATAGTGTGCTGACTGTTACATATACGACATAAAATGAGTTGTGATAATGTGCTGACTGTTACATATACGACATAAAATGAGGTGTGATAATGTGCTGACTGTTACATATACCCATAAAATGAGTTGTGATAATGTGCTGACTGTTACATATACGACATAAAATGAGTTGTGATAGTGTGCTGACTGTTACTATACGACATAAAATGAGGTGTGATAGTGTGCTGACTGTTACATATACGACATAAAATGAGTTGTGATAATGTGCTGACTGTTACATATACGACATAAAATGAGTTGTGATAGTGTGCTGACTGTTACATATACGACATAAAATGAGTTGTGATAATGTGCTGACTGTTACATATACGACATAAAATGAGTTGTGATAATGTGCTGACTGTTACATATACGACATAAAATGAGTTGTGATAATGCGCTGACTGTTACTTTATACGACATAAAATGAGTTGTGATAGTGTGCTGACTGTTACATATACGACATAAAATGAGTTGTGATAATGTGCTGACTGTTACATATACGACATAAAATGAGTTGTGATAATGCGCTGACTGTTACATATACGACATAAAATGAGTTGTGATAATGTGCTGACTGTCACATATGTGACCTTCCATCACGGAATGAGTCGCTTGTCCACTGGCAGCGTTTTGCACAATGGGGCAAAATAAGTGAGAGGGGTGTCAGGGCTCGTTATGGAGTTGTCGATTTTAACGGATGCCGGAACCCTTCCTACACATTCTACATTCAATAAATTACGCATATTGTGGTTCTTTCTTAGTGAAAAAGCTATTTGCATTACCCTACCCAACATGTAGATGCTGAACTTTCACTTTTTTTTTTCTTGATTTTCTCAAAACTGTGTTTTGGAAGAGTGTCTTGTTTGGAAGGCTGTACCTCAGGTATTTATTGTCCGATTTTAAATTGGTTTCTTCATTAGAAAGAGCAGTAAATGTACATTTAGAAGCAACGAAAAGGTGAAAACTGCCTGAAGTGGACTTGTGACTCATTTCGTGGTGGAAAGTCACATATACGCCAATGGTTCTAGCGCTTTACAAAAACATGCGAGACAAAAGTATACATATGTGAATAAATATATGTCAACCCTTAACAGTAACAATGAGAATAACAACAATAACATATGGCTGAGACAGAGAGAGGGAAGAGAGAGAGACAGAGAGATACAGAGAGAGAGAGAGAGACAGACAGACAGACAGAGACAATCACATAGAAAGAGAGATCGACAGAAAGAAAGAGAGAGTGAAAGAGGGAAAGAGAGTGTGTATGTCAGGAGAGAAAGAGACAGACAGACAAAGAGACAGAGAGAGAGTGAGACAGAAAGAGAGAGAGAATAAGACAGAAAGAGAGAGAGAGAGAGAGAGAGAGAGTAAGAAAGAAAGAGAGAAAGAGGAAAAGAGAGTGTGTCTATCAGGGAAGAGACAAACAGACAGACAGACAGACAGAGAAAGCATTTTAATGATGATAACTGATCGAAGTTGACGTAGCAAGAAAAACTATTTCCCGTTGATTGTTAGACCCTTTTCAAAATAGTTCACAAGCAGAATTCCGTCAGCATTACAGAAAACAGTAGCCTTCACCTTACCTGCAGAAGTTGTCACCCTTGCCTCCTTTAGAGGGGGGAGAATGAAGATCCTTATACTATTTTGATTGCTCTTTAGTCTCTAGTATAACGTGGTGGACCCATATTTCATCAACGGTGACAAATCAGTCGACAAAGCCTGGTGGATTAGTTTGAAAGCGTTGTAGATTGTCTCGGGGCTGAATGAATTTGTACACGCTTCTGCTTCTCAGTCAGAAGTTTTGGTCACCCATCTTGCTGAGACCTTTGTCGTGTGCAACTAAATGATCAGAAACCTATGAACGCTCGTACCAGGGATGCCTAGGCTATTAGCAATATCACAGATGGTCACACGTCTGTCAGCCATGATCATGTCCAGAACTCTGTCAATGTTCATTGGCTGTTTGGGGTGTTCCACTACATTGTTTATCGTGAAACGCTCTCAGTCCCTAACGTCTTTCATTACACCATTTCTTAACAGTTGAATAGGATGGTGCATCCATCCCCGTACATCTTCATCAGTTCGTCGTAGGTTTCTCTGGTAGTCTGGCTTTTTTTTTTCTGGCATAATGAAATGATGGCACGCCAGGCTGATATATCTTTTTTTTTTCAGACTAGGTATGACGTATTGAAACCTTATGACGTCATATCAACCCTAGTGTCAATGTTGGTATTTTGCACGCAGCCATCCGAGATGTACGTGCATATTTGTGCCAAATGTCTCTCTTGTAACTAAGCCCCTTTTTGGTAAGGCCGAGCACTCTTGAGACACTCCTCGTATTTAATAAAAACACCTAGAAACATCAGGTAGATACTGATACACAGACATGCATACGCAGACGCTTATGCACAACCATCATCATCAGCAGCAGCAGCAGCAGTAGCAGTAGCAGTAGCAGCAGCAGCAGCAGTTGCAGTAGCAGCAGCAGCAGCAATAGCAATAGCAGCAGCAGTAGCAGTAGCAGTAGCGGCAGCAGTAGCAGTAGCAGTAGCAGCAGCAGTAGCAGCAGCAGCATTAATATTGACGTAGTTGTCGTTGTTGTCATTCTTGGTCTTGTTGTTTTGTACATAAGGATTGTTTGCTTGCTTGTCTTGTCTGTCTGTTGTTTGTTTGTTTGTTTGTTTGTTTAACAGGCCAGTTGTTTCTTTTGCTGGATACGTGGGACACAAGAGCTTAGTTGCTTTATGCGTTTCCACCAACAACATCCCCCCCCCTCACCATGTCCCTCCCTCTCCTCCCCCCCCCCCCCCCCCCCCATTTTCTCATTTCAAATCGTTGACAGTGGGCAAGGTTCTTTGTACACGCTCAAGCAGTGTGTCAGATAGTTTTCTTTGCAGGTATGGGTGGAGCGCATATAGAACTGTCTGAGCGCGATAAATCCCTCTTGAACAAACTCCAAACTTCACACTTAGATGCTAATGTAAATGACAAGCCCTGCTGTGTGCTGTGTTGTGTTCAAGCGAAGTTCAAGGGCGGGTAACACTCACTGCAGAGGCCCCTTTACAGACGTCATCCAACAGGCATAAGTTGGCTTTGTCACCGGCACAGCTCATACCTGGGATCAGCTCTGGGGGGGTAAGAAACACAAGAAAATAGCTTTTATCATCATCATACGTCGTTATCATCATCCTTATTATCATTATCATCGTCGTCGTCAAGGTTTTGGTTATGACCATAAAGAGATTTTCAGGTTATACGGTCATAGTGCACATGCATGCTACTTCCACCAAACAAATATATGCATACATATATGTATATACATATATGTACATGTATATATACATATATATGTAATTTATATATATAATATATATATATATATATAATAATAATAATTACAATATTTATATAGCGCAAAATCTTGATAAAAATCGAATCTAAGCACTGAACGGACACATACGCACGCACGCACACACAAGCACGCATCACACACACACACACACACACACACACACACACACACACACACACACACACACACACACACACACACACACACACACACACACACACACACACACACACACACACACACACGGCTGTAAATGGGGAAAAAGAAGAAAAGCAATGGAAAATTATAAGAGCATATTATATATACATATATACATACATAATGAAAATAGATAGATAGATAGATAGATAGATAGATAGATAATAGATAGATAGATAAATAGATAGATAGATAATAGATAGATAGATAGATAGATAGATAAATAGATAGATAGATAAATAGATAGATAGATAGATAGATAGATAATAGATAAATAGATAGATAAATAGATAGATAGATAGATAGATAGATAGCTAGATAGATAGATAGATAGATAGATAGATACACATACCTACAGAACATAGACAGCAGTACTGCCAATAGAAGCCACCACCACAACAACAACAGCGATAACGATATGGACATCAGCAAAAATAAACAACATCATAACGGTCAAGCCATTCTAACAATCTGCATTTTATACATTTTACTGAAAATCCAGACTGTATTGTCAAGGTGACTGTGACTTTGAAGATGCAACCACAGAAATAAAACTTGAGGTGAATTTAAGGTGTCCTTGACTTGGAAGAAACATAAGCAGAAATAAAACTTGATATGAACTTAAGGTGACCTTGATTTTGAAAAAAACATTAGCAGAAATAAAACTTGATGTGGAGTTAAAGTGACTCTTGACTTTGAAGATACATCAGCAGATATAAAACTTTAGGTGAAGTTAAGGTGACCTTGACTTGGAAAGTACATTAGCAGAAATAAAACATGATGTGGAGTTAAGGTGACCTTGACATGAAATTGATGTGAAGTTAAGGTGACCGTGACTTTGAAAAACCATCGACAAAAATAAAACTTGATTTAAGTTAGGTGACCTTGACCTTGAAAAGCATCAGCAGAAATAAAACCTGATGTGTGAAGTCAAACAACAGACTACCGGTACCACAAAAGCGTAAACAAAATGTAGATATTGTCAGAAGTTCCTGAGAAAGTGCTGTTCACACACCTTTCTCAAAGAGTTCTGGTTTTAGTCCCAGTGACTTTGGCGTTCAAGAGAGTACTGGTTTTAGTCCAGTGACTTTGGCGTTCAAGAGAGTACTGGTTTTAGTCCCAGTGACTTTGGCGTTCAAGAGAGTACTGGTTTTAGTTCCAGTGACTTTGGCGTTCAAGAGAGTACTGGTTTTAGTTCCAGTGACATTGGCGTTCAAGCAATGACTTCCAAAACTTAGCACCACAGACTCGCTAACCCTTTTACTTCCAAATCCTATCAACCACTGCAAAAAAAAACTTAACCCTTTGATTCCCTCACCCTGTCCACTAGCTTCCTGCAGAAAGTTGGTGGATAGGGTTAGGAATCAGAGGGTCGTTTTACCTTTTCCAGCATGGTGGGCATTGCAGGATGCTGGTGGACAGGGTGCGGGAAGCAAAGGGGGAATGGTCTGCACCATTGACCCAAAGATGGTAAAGATCCATGCAGAAACAGCTGAGAAAATCTTCTTAACACTTTGTTCGTCGTGCACACACACACACACACACACACACACACACACACACACACACACACACACACACACACACATACACACACACACACACACACACACACACACACACACACACACACACTCACGCACACAAGCACGCACGAACGCACGCACACATACATACATACACATACACAGAATACACAGGAAAGCATGCATGCACACGCATGTGTATGTGTGATATGTGTTTTTGTGGTATGTATGTGTAATCTAAAGCAGGAGGAAAGAGAGCACCAGGTAGACCCAGGAGAGAATGCTGGACGGACTTGCAGAGTGGCTGGGGATGAGAAGGGTGGGGAGATGCTAGGGCAACGAGAGATAGAGATGGTTGGAAGTCCATGGTCGCCAACGCCATGAGGCAGGGCACCTGATGATGATGATGATGATGTATAATCTATTCATTCTTGGTTTTTTATTTGGGTTTTTCGTTTTGGTTTTGTTTTGGTTTGGTTTGTTTTGGTTTGGTTTGGTTTGGTTCGTTTGGTTTGGTTTGCTTTGCTTTGCTTTGCTTTGCTCTGCTTTGCTTTACTTTGGGATTTTTATGGAACAACAAACAAACAAACAAACGTAAAAAGCTAACAAAGAGATTTAATAGATGATAATAAAGATGTGTTCCTGTTCGTCACACGATCATGTACGTTGTGTCTTGTGTTGCAAAAAAAAGTGTATAGATTACTGGCAAAACTGACACGAAATTTCGCACAAACAAACAAAAAAAAAACCCTAAATTTACCGTTAGATAAAATCTACTATTGCCTGAGGACAGAGAGGATGAGAGATGTACTTGCAGCGACAAGGGATAGATTCGTATGGTGGGCCACATGATCACCAACGCCATGAGGTAGGGCGCATTATGGTGTTGATGATGATGATGATGGTGATGATGATGATGATGATGACGATGACGACGACGATGACGACGACGACGACGACGATGACGATGATGACGACGATGACGATGATGCCGACAGTGATAATGATGATGATGACCATAAATATTTGCATACAATTCTACATGTCTACTTGTGCTTCGTAGGAAAATCAATCATTTTTAAACTGATTACACTGAAAGGTGCTATAACGGAGTGGGTTAAAGTCGACCTTGCAATCGGAATTTCCAGGTTTGATTCTTCCAGACAGCCTCCACTTGATGAGTAAAAAAGATGGCGATTTTTTTTGTCACCCAAACCCCCTCCCCCCCACACCACCCACCCTCATGTCAAAATCTGTGCAGATATCTTCGAGTGTCTAAAATTGCTGTTGTGTGTACAATGTGTACAGGACTGTAGAATATCAAATACGCACGTTAAAGATCCTGTGAGTCATGTCAGTGGCTGGCTTATGGGGACGTGGACAATGCCCAGCTTGCAAGCCCACCAAAGACGCCGACTATGCAGCAATGTTGTGGACTCTGGTCAGCTTACCTGATAACTTTTGAGTTTTCTGTACTCCATTATAAACACTCTGACCATGAGTAATGCGCATTCATGGAAATTATAAGACAACGCTTATCTTCTTTAACTATATGACAAGACTCATCTTACGACAATTCCTAATCGTTATCACGCTGGGACGTTAATACCACTGAAGAAGAAGAAGAAGTAATGCGCACTGAAACCAACTGAGTTTAGATCTTGTTATCTTGTTAGTTTTGTTTAAAGCCCAGCTGTCTGCGTACAGCCATATTAGGGCTATGACAGTTTCAACAGAAAAAAAATGGAAAATAACAATTAAGTACACTTGTCAGCTGCATTCTTGTACATGATCTAAGATGCCCCTGGCTTTGACCACTCCGTCCAATTTATCACACAGGAGACTTAAAAAAAACGTACCTGAATACAAATTTAAACATAACTAAGGACAATAGAACTTATCTAAAAACAGGCCTAAATTACCTAAAATTACTTCCGCTATCTCATTTCCTTAAAGCCAAAAATCCACTCAGTAGATGTGCCAAATTATCAATACTAAGAGAAAAGTACGTAAAACTTTATAGAACGCATGCAGATGAATGGAAAAGCAAGGTAGAAAATTATGAGAAGAAATGACAGAAAGCAAAGGAACAAGATTGAAACAAAGAGGGTGACAGAAAAGAGGAAATTTCTGGCACAGTATTTTTAGATGGTGGGGATATTGTTTATACTGAATACGGAGAAAATGAGGTAAGATAACGGTGCAGTTCAAGAACGATTTAGATGTCACCTTTGATAATGCCACAATGAAATTCAGCTTCAGTGTTAGTTTTTCAAGATGACGTCTCCGCGCTCGAAATGAATTCCATATGTACTATCACCACAGGTGCCTTGTGATTGAGAATATCCAGAATGATCACGGGACAAGAATAAGCCTACACATAAACCTATGAGCTGGCCAGGTCCTGAGGTCCTACCTAGATAGTTCCATAACGGTGAGGTCGTATGGGAGTGAGGTGGCACAGATCTCAACTTTTTCCCGGGGCCAGCACCACGAGGGCGGAGTCCATCCCCTCTCCCTCGATTCAAATTTATATTCATATTCACATTTTTTTTAACCAAGACTTCAGAAAGGCAAGAAGGCTAACTGGTCTTCAAGAGTTGGGACCTGGGAAATCGACCTATCTCTCCATTGATTTTTACCAAGGCAAATGGGCAATGCCCTTCTCTTCACGACTTTCAGCTGCTATGGGATCTTTAGCATGCGCAGCCAGAAGGCACACGAGTTTGACTCAGTTTTTGTCCCCTTCCGAAGGACTAGACGTTCAGTTCGATTTTCCGGTCAAACTCAGGAGAAAAGCCAAGGCCTCTACGGGGAGCGAACCCTGGAACCTCGAGTTTAGTTATTGGTAGGCGCACGTCTGCACCATTCTGCCACTCTTCTCCCTAATGCATATAAAATTCTTTGTTAAAAAATAAATTCCTTTTAAAAAAAATTGTATGTCGTGTAGTCTTGTCATATTTGAAAGTATGAATATAAATGTTTGCCTGGAACATGAATAAGTCTGAAACGTTATCCGATTTGAAACTAGCGTCATATCCGAACAATGTAATCTTTCCATCAATTTATAAGAGGTAACACGGAAACAAATGAAGAGAACGATGACGATGATGACAAAACGTCTAACCACAATGCTTCATAGCTTACTGCACTTTTTGTCCGTGTCACAGACAAGCTCGGGTCGACAGTCCGAAGTGATGTTACAAGCGTGTCCAACAGGGAATTCTGAAATCACAATAAATAACAATTTTATCCAAACAAATATGACTGCCTGCGTTCGAGCAAAGATGAACTAGAAAAAAAAAAGAATCAGAACGCGTATTTAATACAACCACACAAGACAGGCGCAAATTTTCAGCCAACTGGCCTTTGTCAAGCGTAAGATCACAAACAAACAAACACCAGATACAAAAGTTAGGAGAAAAGACTGAAACTTCCCTGCTGCTTCGTCCAGAGTGAGAAAAGAACTGAAAATAATATTTTGCCCAGTGGAACGATTGCTTACCAATGTTTTCCCGTAGAAAAGGATTTTCTTTATGACATGTTCTTAAATGTTGATGCAAACAATAAAACCTTCATTGATTGAAATATTATCATAACAGTTTTATATGTCATAGGTTGTTCGTGTTTTAACAATACTTATTTTGTACGTATAAACTGTTTCATATGTATAAACTGGTATCATTTCTGTTATCACACTGTTCGTTGATGCTTGATTATCGTACAGGAAAAAGGTATGATTTGAAAACAAAATCATTAGAAATGTTGACATGTGCTTAGATCTTGATGTTCATCTTTAAACCTCCAGTGTATAAAATATTATTACGTGTACTCTGTATGCAATACAGGGGGTGCAAAAGTAGGTGTACAGTTATGAAAAAAGAAAACACGTACAATACTCATTGCATTTATTATACAAACAAATGAATATTGCATATACATGTAATAACAAGCACAGCCTTTAATCCCTCAGTTACTCAAACTGCTTGCCGTCGGTATTCACACACTCCTCTAATCGAGAGCGGACACTCATGCACACTCTAGCACAAAGATCTTTATCAGCATCAATTTCTTGACAAACCTGCAAGATGAACTGAATCATGTCATTAACAGTGCGCGGCTTGCGTGCGAAAACCCTTTCCTTTACATATCCCCCAAAAAAGAAGTCCATCTGTCTTCCAGTATTGTTTTAAAATCCATTTGTGCTCCTCGTCTGTCAAATTACCAGCCATGGTTAAATTAAATTGCCGCTTAGATCTAAATTAAATTGCCACTTTACCTGCAAAAAATAGAAAAATTAGAAGTTAGGATAAAAGTACATGCATGTTATTAGTTACGATAAAACATAATAAATGACACTGAAAATATCGAAAATAAGGCCAACTAACTTAATGTGCTAATAATTTTAATGAATTAAGCATTATAATAATGATGTGATACTTACTGTATACCTACTTTTGCACTCCTCTGTATATATTTCATATATCAACAGTGCTTTTTCATAATTATGTACAATTTTTGTCATTTTTCGTTGCCACATTGTGTGTTTGATGTCCGTTTATTGTGGAGCAAAAGATGAAAAAAAAAGTTTATTAAAAGAAATGATACCTTGGTACTATCTTTCTCCCTTTCTCTGTTTTGTTGCTATGTCAGTAACAATATCATATCTTCTTGCAGAGTTTATGTGTGATCTGACTGAACATTAACAATTTTGTTTTTATGCACTTTTCCAAATTTCAGTTTTAAAAAGTGATAGCCAAATATACAACAAAACAAACTCGTAAGTACATCGAGGAAAAAAATCTATTTCATGCAAAATATCCGTATGCTTGAAATAGCTATATATACATATA
>CM060312.1:12806032-12823532 GCA_030674185.1 Monoplex corrugatus
TGTATGTAGTGTATATGTATGTATGTATGTACAGGTATGTATGTATGTACAGGTATGTATGTATGTATGATGTACAGGTATGTATGTATGTACAGGTATATATGTATGTACAGGTATGTATGTATGTAGTATGTATGTACAGGTATGTATGTATGTACAGATGTATGTATGTATGTACAGTAGTATGTATGTAAGTATGATGTATGATACAGGTATGTATGTATGTGACAGTATGTATGTATGTACAGTATGTATGTATCAGTATGTATGTATGTACAGTATGTATGTATGTATGTACAGGTATGTATGTATGTAGTATGTATGTATGTAAGGTATGTAGACATGTATGTATGTATGTACAGGTTATGTAATGTACATGTATGTATGTATGTACAGATGTATGTATGTATGATGTATTACAGTATGTATTGTATTCTGTATGATATGTACAGTATGTATGTATGTACGTATGTATGAATGTAACATGTATGTATGTATGTATGTATGTACAATGTATGTATGTACATGTATGTATTACAGTATGTATGTATGTAGTATGTATGTACTGTATGTATGTATGTATGTACAGTATGTATGTATGTATGTACATATGTATATCAGTATAGTAATGTATTATTAGTATGTATATTATGTATATGTCATGTATGTATGTATGATGTCATCATGATGTATGTATGTAGCTATCATATGATATATATTGTACTATATATATATGATTATGTCTATGTATGTATTATGTATGATTCAAACGACATAATTATGACATAGCAGATGTGACTGTACTATGATACACCTGATGTAGATAGCTTCTGTACATTGATTCTTGCTATGCACTCCTATCTAATGTATTCAAGTATTCGACAGATTCGCAATAGCAAGATTACTCAACGTACTGCATACACCATGTTGACTCGTACCACATCCTCATCTTTCTGCCTTTTGACTACCTCACCCTATCCATCAGCCTAGTATTTGACTCCTCACCCTATCTCACTTCTGTATTGCTCATATATAAGAACCAAGTACATCTCACTCAACACAAACACACCACACCACGAGTACACGTGACCACCACCATCATCTTTCTGTCCTTTTGACTCTCTCACCCTATCCATCACTTCTGTACTTTTGACTCTCTCACCCTATCCATCAGCTTTCTGTACTTTTGACTCTCTCACCCTATCCATCATCTGTCTGTACTTTTGACTCTCTCACCCTATCCATCAGCTTTCTGTACTTTTGACTCTCACACCCTATCTCATCAGCTTTCTGTACTTTTGACTCTCTCACCCTATCCATCAGCTTTCTGTACTTTTGACTCTCTCACCCTATCCATCAGCTTTCTGTACTTTGACTCTCTCACTCCTATCCATCATCTGTCTGTACTTTTGACTCTCTCACCCTATCCATCAGCTTTCTGTATTTTGATCCTCACCATCCACACTCGTCCACTAGCTTTCCACAGCTCTTTTGACTTCCTCACCCTATCCACACTTTGTATCTTTTGACTTCCCTCATCCTATCCACCAGCTTTGTATCCTTTGATTTCCCTCATCCTATCCATTTCGCTGATCCCTTCCCTATCCCATTTATTTGATGTTCCTCCACACTTCCATTCCTTATCTTCCTATTTTGTTTTCCTTCCACCTGTCCACCAGCTTTCTGTCCTTTTGATTTCCTCACCTGTCCATCCAGCTTTCTGTCCTTTTGATTTCCTCACCTGTCCACCAGCTTTCTGTCCTTTTGATTTCCTCACCTGTCCACCAGCTTTCTGTCCTTTTGATTTCCTCACCTGTCCACCTATCTTTCTGTCCTTTTGATTCCTCACCTGTCCACCAGCTTTCTGTCCTTTTGATTTCCTCACCTGTCCACCAGCTTTCTGTCCTTTTGATTTCCTCACCTGTCCACCAGCTTTCTGTCCTTTTGATTCCTCACCTGTCCACCAGCTTTCTGTCCTTTTGATTTCCTCACCTGTCCACCAGCTTTCTGTCCTTTTGATTTCCTCACCTGTCCAACCAGCTTTCTGTCCTTTTGATTCCCTCACCTGTCCACCAGCTTTCTGTCCTTTTGATTCCTCACCTGTCCACCAGCTTTCTGTCCTTTTGATTTCCTCACCTGTCCACCAGCTTTCTGTCCTTTTGATTTCCTCACCTGTCCACCAGCTTTCTGTCCTTTTGATTTCCTCACCTGTCCACCAGCTTTCTGTCTTTCACCCCCTTACTCCATCAACTGCTTCCTGTCCTTTGAATCCCTCATTATTCGTAACATATTTTTGTTACATTCACAAATACAAACAGACGCTTGAGCGAACGCGCGCGCGCACACACACTCCACACACACACAACCACACACACACACACACATACACACACACACACACACATACACACACACACACACAACATACACACACACATCACACACACATACACACACACACAACGCACACACACACACACACACCACACACACACACACACACACACACACACACACACACACACACACACACACACAATATCCTGCAGGTCTGTAGGAATCTCTAGCTGCTGAGAAAGGAGATGTTGCCGAAGCCAACTATCCTTGAGAAGAAACTGTACAGGCCTGTGGGTGTTCTGCAAAAGACGACAGCCAGCTTCACCACGAGAGTTGGTGCCAATTGTAACGGTAACGAGGAGAGGATGATACGCCAAACAACCCCTCCCCTTTTTTAATTTTGTTTTTTTTTTTGGGTTTTTTAAACAGCTGACTGCCTGATGGTCAAACCCCAACCCCTGCATCATGTGCATGATGTTCTAAACCAACTCTGCTAAGGGAAAAGGGGGGGGGAGGGCATGTACAACGGATGGAACGTGGTACTCACTGCATAGCTTGGCAGCATCACAACTCAGACCCCTGCCACATAAGTCTGGGTACTTGCTGCAGTCTCCGCCCCAACGTATTACTGCAAACACAGCATCGATCTGCGATAGTTAAATTTCTTACTGACAGACTGACTGACACTCACTTTGCTTACTTACTTACTTACTTGCTTACTTACTTACTACTTACTTATTGCTTACTTACTTACTGACTTACTGCTTACTTACTTACTTATATTGACTTGCTTGCTTTTTACTGACTGATTGACTGACTTGCTTGCTCGCTTGCTTGCTTACTTACTCACTTACTGACGTACTTTCTTACTTACTGTCATACATGCCATTGGCAGCAACGAAACTTCTCTACTTTTATCTGGTTTGGGTCAACCTGTGTATAAAACAGTGCCCGAAGGTGTGTTTCAGGGCCTTTAGATTTTCCACTGTACCTCGCCAGGTGTTCTGAGATCTATCTTCTCGTACGTCTTGCCCTTGGTATCAGTGAAGAAAATTCCAAATGATGTTGTCCTGCTTTCTTTGGATTGTGTGCTAAATCCACCTCCATTGCCTTTTCAAAAATGATGGTGTCTAAACTCTCTTGTTTGCAATGGGTAAGCAATTGTTGGCTGGAGATGGTGTTGGCCACAAATTACATGTGATTCTCAGTCGTGATCGTAGTCACTGTTGGGTAAAAGTGAAAAAACAAAAGGGAGAGTGAGCGATAGGTAGACTATGAAAGAAAGTACGAGACAATCAGTGACAGACTGTGAGAGAGACTTTTGATGATTCATTTATTTAGGTCACTGTCCTTGATGAATGGGTCTGAAATATACATAGTTCAACCACAAGTGTGACAATTCTTTTTACTACTCATCAGTACATTCAGGCATTCACATAAAAACAACACGCAAATAATCTACAGATAAAGGAATACACAAAGATAAAGATTTATAAGATATATCTTTTATCCTTTAAGGGATTTGTATAAAGATAATGCTTAATTTCGAATTAACGTTATTCTTGTAGAGAACTAGTGGTATGTTTGTGGAATCATTTCTTTTCTCAGGTCACAAAGAGCAGGACACCTCAAAACAAAATGGACGTCATCCTCAAGGTTTTAATATATTTCACAGATATCTATAATTATCTTTTTGCATTTGTTTCTTTGAAGCTTATTTGCATGTTGTTTTTATGTAAATGTCTGAATGTACTTATGAACACTCATCATCATCATCGTCAAGTGCCTTGCCACATGGCGTTGGCGATCATGGCCTTCCATTTGTTTCTATCCTTTGTTGCCTCAAGCACCTCTTCTACCCTGTTTGTCTTCAGCCACTCTGGTCTACGTGGTGCTCTCTTTCCCTCCAGCTTTCCTGTTGTGACCAGGTGCTCCAAATTCCCCTTTCCTCATAAAATGGCCTATAAATGTTGCCTGTCTTTTCCTAATCTTCCTTATGAATGATCTTCTAGTGTCTGCCTCCATCAATTCTGTTTCGTTTCTTTTCTTTGCTGTCCATGGAACCCTCAACATTCTTCTTAGAAACTACATATCGGCTGCCTCAATCTTGTTCTGGCTTTGCTTGTTGACTGTCCACGCCTCACAACATTATAACATTATCGGTTCTATATAACATTCAAGAACTCTCTTCCTGATGTTAATTGATAGGCATTTCTTGGTAAGATTGCTTTTCATCTTCTTGAATGCTGTTTGGCTTGGCCGATTCTGCTGGCTATTTCTGATGTGCATCTGCCGTCTGGTGAAATGATCGTTCCCATATATTTAAACTTATCAGCCTGTCTCAAGGTTGTGCCGTTTGCTGTTATTTTGCATGAGGGGACTTCATGTTTTTTACTGATCACCATGACTTTAGTCTTCTTGCTGTTTAGTTCCAACCCCTTACCTTTACTTTCTATTTCTAGTATATTCACAAGGTTTTGTAGGTCCCTTTCATTTTCTGCAATTAGCACGGTGTCATCTGCATATCGAATGTTGTTTATCATTTTTCCTCCAATCTTTAATCCTGGGTCTTCCTCTAGGTTTCTCATGATTTTTCGATGTAAAGTGAAAATAGATCTGGTGACAAAACACAACCTTGTCTACTCCTCTTTTGATATTTTTGAAAGACCTTATATCTTTTTCTATTCTCATCGCAGCTGTTTGTTCCCAATACACATTTCTGATTATTCGTAGATCTTTTCCATCAATATTGAGTCTCTCCAGTTGGTTGATCAATTCTTCATGTCTTACTCGATCGAAAGCCTTGGTATTATCAACAAAGCATAATTATAAATCCTTATTCATCTCGATTAACCTCTCTTTGATAGTTCTTGGGATGTATATGACACTAATAGTTCCTCTCCCTTCCACAAATCCACACTGTTCTTGTGCTATTTCTCTTTTGATTCTATTCCTTGTCCTCATCATGATTATTCTTAATAGGATTTTAGTTACATGACTCATCAAGCTAATTGTGCGATGGAGTTCGCATTCTATAGCCCCTGTCTTCTTTGGAAGTGCAATGAAAATTGATTTTGACATATCTTTGGGGATTTTTCCGGTATCATAAATTTCATTTAGGAGGACTGTTATTTTTTCAGTATCAAATTCCTCCAGGGCTTCAACCATCTTTGTAATAATGTTGTCTGGTCCTGGGGCTTTTCCTGGTTTCATCTTTTTCAGTGCTGCTCCAAGTTCATCTTTCATAATGGGTGGTCCTTCAACGTTTTTACTTATAATGTGTTCTTCGTTTCTGTCATCTTCGAAAAGGTCCCTAATGTTCTGTCCCCAACTTTCCATGATAAGCGTACCATATTTCGATTTTAAGCAACCAGTTGATGAGCATGTATTTTTTCTATGGACAATTTCTTCAATTCGTTTGTACATATCCTGAGGATCCGTTTCGTGTCGGTCTTCTATTTCTTTGCATTTTGTTTTCAGCCAAGCTTCCTTAGCTTCAGAGCACTATGAACAAAATTTTGTCAAACGTTTGGTCAAACTTTGTTTATTCTTGTAGAGAACTAGTGGCATGTTTGTAGAATCATTTCTTTTCTTAAGTCACAAAGAGCAGGACACCTCAAAACAAAATGGACTTCATTCTCAAAGTTATGATTGTAAGGGTGCACATCATATCAATAAAACATTTGCTGTATATCATCTGGAATACACAATTTCTGATAAACCACATCTACATCTTGCCAGTGCTCACTTTATGAATCTGCCTATGCACATCAAAATGTAAAGTTCAGTTCAGGGGAAGTTGTCAATGTCCTGTATGAGGAACATCTGTCACTAGTTTCTTTATGATCATCCCAGTTTTGCATGCTACCTACAGTCTATAATTGTCTTTAATTGAAACGCTCTACCTCTTGATTGCCCCCTCCCCCCCCCCCCCCCCAAAAAAAAATCATACTGACTGAAACACAGGCGTACATTTGGTGCCCAGGAATGTTTACCTCTACAATCTTAGTCATATAACATTTTGTAGGCTGTAAAACGTAGCCTTGTGTTATCTATACAGTATCTTATACCTCAAATAAATCAATTTACTCATAACGGGAATTTTCCAAATTCTCCATGAAACTTGTAGTTTTGTGTGCGCCAGTTAACGCCAAGCATAATGATTATCATCCTCGTCGACATCATCATTATCGCATTGTGAAAACTGTACCAGCTGCTGCGGCCATTCAGGTGGCGTAGAAAATGGGGGGGGGGGGGGGGGGGGGGGGGGGGGGGGAGAAAAAAAGAAAAAGAAAGAAAGTTGAGCGCAAAGGTAACCCCCTGTATACGATGATCCTAAAAAAAATTGTAATCATATTTACATATCATCATCATCATCAGGTGCCCTGCTGCATGGCGTTGGCGACCATGGACTTCCAACCATCTCTATCTCTCGTTGCCCCTAGCATCTCCCCCACCCTCCTCATCCCCACCCACTCCGCAAGTCCGTCCAGCATTCTCTCCCTGGGTCTACCTGGTGCTCTTTTTCCTCCAGCTTTCCCGTTGTGACCAGGTGCTCCAAATCCCCCTTCCTCATAAAATGGCCTATAAATGTTGCCTGTCTTTTCCTAATTTCCTTATGAGTGATCTACTTGTGTCTACTTTTGCATGCTACCTACAGTCTATAATTGTCTATAATTGAAACGCTCTACCTCTTGATTGCCCCCTCCCCCCCCCCCCAAAAAAAATCATACTGACTTATATTTATATAAGCTAGAAAATGCCATTCCTTTTTCTTTTATACTGATAAACTTTTTTTCTTCTTTCCAATTTTTGTTGATGTGCGTCTGCACGTTGTTTTGCTCACGTTGGGCAGGCGGCATGTTGCTGCATAGACTGCGTGCTCGTCTCGGAGGGCTTGCGTGCTGGTGTTTCATCATCATCATCATCATCATCACCATCATCATCATCATCATCATCATCATCATCAGGTGCCCTGCTGCATGGCGTTGGCGACCATGACTTCCAACCATCTCTATCTCTCGTTGCCCCTAGCATCTTCCCCACCCTCCTCATCCCAGCCACTCTGCAAGTCCGTCCAGCATTCTCTCCCTGGGTCTATCTGGTGCTGAGTGTTTTTATGTTTCCTTAAGTCACCAGACACTGATATGACTTACAGGATCTTAAACGTCGCTTGTTCCTTAAGTCACCAGACACTGATATGACTTACAGGATCTTAACGTCGCTATGTTTCCTTAAGTCACCGGACACTGATATGACTTACAGGATCTTAAACGTCGCTATGTTTCCTTAAGTCATCGGACACTGATTGACTACAGGATCTTAACGTCGCTATGTTTCCTTAAGTCACGGACATGTATGACTTATAGGATCTTAAACGTCGCTGTTTCCTTAAGTCACCGGACACTGATATGACTTACAGGATCTTAACGTCGCTATGTTTCCTTAAGTCACCAGACACTGATATGATTACAGGATCTTTAACGTCGCTATGTTTCCTTAAGTCACCAGACACTGATATGACTTACAGGATCTTTAACGTCGCTATGTTTCCTTAAGTCACCGGACACTGATATGACTTACAGGATTTTAACGTCGCTATGTTTCCTTAAGTCACCGACAGAATTACTTACAGGATCTTAACGTCGCTATGTTCCTTAAGTCATCGGACATGATATGACTTACATGATCTTTAACGTCGCTATGTTTCCTTAGGTCACCGGACACTGATATGATTACAGGATCTTTAACGTCGCTATGTTTCCTTAAGTCACCGGACACTGATATGACTTACAGGATCTTAAACGTCGCAGATTTGATGTTCTGTGTGCGTGTACACACGAAGAGGTTTAGGCACTAATATGGTTGTAGATGTGCGAACATAATTAAGTGAGAAAAACTCTCCACCTTTTGCCCATCAAGAAGAAGATACCCAGGCCTTTCAAGAAGTATCGATTCCAGGTTGCTCGTTCCGATTTATCAGCGCAAATTTTGTTTCACATTGTGATCAAGCGAACGCTTCAATAGCTTTGGTTTAATTCAGAAATTAACACACACACACACACACACACACACACACACACACACACACACACACACACTAAAAACACACACACACCACACACACAACACACACACACACACACACACACACATACATACACACACACACACACACACACATGCACACACACACACACACATACACAGACATAATACATACATACACATACACACAAGCAGAGAGACACACACACACATTCATACATACATACACATATACACGAGCATACATATATCTACATACGCACACGCATACAAACACAAACAAAATTCTCTGCAAGAGCCAATGTATATATTAGAAAGACAGGGATATGCATACAGACTGACAGACACACAGAAAGACGGGCAGACAAACAGAACGAGTACTTACTGCATCTGTCGTTGCGTCCCTCACACATCAACCCTGGTTTACAAAACCTGCCTGTTTTATGGCATTTCTCTCCTGGGTTAAGATCTGCAACACACACACACACACACACACACACACACACACACACACACACACACACACACACACAACACACTCACATACACATATGCACACACACACACACATACACATATGCACACACACACACACATACACACACACATACACATATATACACATACACACAAGCATACACACGTACGCACACACAGACATACAATAACACATACAAACAACAACAAAAAACACACACAAGCAAACATAAATACACACACAGAGACACATACACCACACGTACACACACACACACACCACACACACACACACACCACACACACACACACACACACACACACCACCACGCACACACACACACACACACACACAACACTGTCATTTTTGCAATCACCATCCCACTGATACGAATGATGTGCCATATGAAACTATCAATTGCCGAATACCTCATCTTTTTTCCTTCCTCTCTTCTCTCTCTCTCTCTCTCTCTCTCTCTCTCTCTCTCTCTCTCTCTCTCTCTCTCTGACGTTATTTTCTTTGTATTATTTATTATTTTTTGTGGCTTTTGGTTTTCTTTTTTTCATATTCGATGAACTGAAAATGCAATATCAGTTCACACTGTATTCGTGAATGATCAGACAACGTATGATTTCCAAAACAAGTGCGACTGCCCGCGCTCAAGCAAACAGGAATTAGAAAAACACGAAAAACAGAATCAGAACGCGTATTTAATACAACAAGACAAGACAGGTGCAAAATTTTCGGCCAACTGGCCTTTGTCAAGCGTGAATTTAAGATCACGTATAATTTGTTTATGTTTGGTTTTTGTGAAGGCTGTGGTCCTCATGTACATCAACTTCAAACACTTGTCTATGTTTTAAAGTCAAATCACTCCAAAAGTTTCCAAAAGGCGAAGCAAGTATAAACGAACAATCATTACCAGTCACATATGTTCAGAAGAAAAAAAAAATCATAACAATATAACGAAATATGAGATTTAAATTTTGACTCCTTCACCCTATCTACTAGCATCCTGCATTGTCATCAATGATGGCAAAGCTAAAAAAAAAACATAACGCTTCGACTCCCTCACCCTATCCACCAGCTTCCTACGCAGGAAGCTGATGGATAGGGTAAGGAAATCAAAAGATTAATTTTTTTCAGCTGAAGGTTAGGTTGCAGGGGTCAAACGGTTGATATACTCGCAAACAAAATTTCGACTTAACTGATGATAGAAAAAAAAAAACAAAAAAAAACGAGGATATGTAGCAGCTGCAACTGTAGAAGTCATGTAAAAAGTTATTATTAGGTCCTGTCTGTAATTGTCCATTAACTCAGTTGTCACAGCGTTGTGTTCATAAAGCAAAGGTTTTGAGTTCAGATCTCGAGCAGACCACGATTTTTCGGGGGCTGGTTGTTTCTATTGATAGAATCATGGATTCATGATGTGATATCTTGAGTTCAATCCCAACCTGCGATATTAAAAAACAGGACTATTTTTAAGCCTATCCTAATGTTTCCATCATTCTGGTCGTATCACCGTAGTGTTCAATAGGACCTTCACATCGCTTCCAATTCTAAAACCATGTTAGCAGATAAAAATTTTGCGCAGATTACGGAAGAATGCCGGTTAATCCCTGGCAGATTTGTCAGCAGAGAATGCACACGTAAAATGGTTTGAGTGCCAGGAATCTCTCTCAAACAAATTCCGAATTAAACGTTCCATCTATGAAATAATCTCCGTTTTGCAAGGGGGGATAATTTGCTGACTGTCATCTTCGTGGATTGTTGAATAATTCATTTTACTGATGTGTGTGTTTGCATGCGTGCGTGTGCTGTGTGCGTGTGCGTGTCTGTATGCGTCTGGGACTATATCTTTGTGTGGTGTGTGTGTGTGTGTGTGTGTGGTGTGTGTGTTGTGTGTGTGTGTGTGTGTGGTGGGGTGTGTGGTGTGTGTGTGTGTGTGTGTGTGTGTGGGCGCTCGCGTGCGTGTGTGTGCGTGTGTGTACGTGTGTGAGAGCGTGTGTGTGTGTGAGAGCGTGTGTGCTTCTGTCCGTGTGTGCGTGCGTGCGTGTGTGTGTGTGTGTGTGTGTTGCGCGCGCGCGCGCGGTGTGTGGTGTGTGTGTGTGTGTGTGTGTGTGTGTGTGAACGTGCGCACATACACACTAGCAGGTGTTTCTGTTGTTTTTTGTTCGTTCGTTTGTTTGTTGTTGTGTTTTTGTATACTTGTTTGTTTGTTTGTTTGCTTTGTTTGTTGTTTTGTTTGTTGTTTGCTTTGTTGTGTTTGTTGTTTGTTTGTTTGTTTTGCTTGCTTTTGTTTGTTTGTTTATTTGTTTTGTTTGTTTGCTTTTGTTTGTTTGTTTGTTTGTTTGTTGTTTGCTTTGTTTGTTTTTATTTGTTTGTTTGCTTGCTTTTGTTTGTTTGTTTGTTTGTTTGTTGCTTTTTGTTTTTTGTTTTTTGTTGTTGTTTTGTTTGTTGTTTGTTTGTTTTGTTTGTTTCGTTGTATTTGTTATTTGTTTGTTTGCTTGCTTGTTTATGTTTGCTTTCTTTGCATGCTTGTCTGTCTGTCTGTCTTTCTCTGTTTTTTCCATTGGTCATTGTGTACGATACTAAGTTCAAGTGGCAGTTATTAACTGTTTACCTCCTTGCTGAGAAGGCTGGAGACAAACCAGTAGACAGAAGACGGTCACCAGTAGGGCTGCAGTCTGATGTTCCAACCATTGCCTGCTTTGCTCCTAGATTCCTGTACACCTTTGCCCTATTACTCCTGCACCCTATCCACCAATAGCAAAAACTTCACCATTTGATTCCCTAACCCTATCACCAGCTTCGCTTCCTGCAGGAAGCTGGTGGATAGGGTGAGAAATTAAACGGTTAAGTGTTTGCTTTGCTAGCATGGTTGTGGCTAGGTGCAAGAGTCAAAGGGTTAGTCTAGTTATCCTGACGGAAAGGAGAGAAGTTTGATACTGCAAAAACGTTAATTCTGTTCAATGCCTACAATTCAATACTCCTTTAGTAATCTGTGTTTGGAAATAGTGTGCATACAAACAGTTCAATTCAATTCAATTCGTTTCAAGCCAAATCAATTACCTTTAGTAATCCGCATGTAGAAATTATCACGTGTGCATAGAAACTCTTCATTTCTGTTCATTTCGATTAATTCCATTTAATACTCTGTTATCATAATCTATCATCATTATCATATCGTCAATCTCATCATTGTGTCATCATCATCATGTCGTATCATTCATCATCATCATCGTCGTCGTCGTCGTCTCGTCATATCATCATCATCGTCGTCGTCGTCTCATCATCATCATCATCATCTCATCATCATCATCATCTCGTTCGTCGTCTCTCATCATCATCATCAAAGCAGCATATCATCATCATCATCATCATCATCAGTCATCATGTGCCCTGCTGCATGTTTGGTGACCATGGCCTTTCCATACAAATACTGCAAGTACATCTCCCTCCTTCTTCGTCCTCAGCCACCCTGCAAGTTTGTCCAATATTTTCTCCCTGGGTCTATCTGGTGTTTTTTCCCTCCAGCTTTCCTGTTTGACTAGGTGCCTAATTTCTCTTTCTCATATAATGCCCTATGCATTTTGTTTGTCTTTTTCTAATTTTCTTTATTTATGTTCTTCTTGTGTTTGCTTCCTTCAAGACTTTCTCGTCTGTTTATTTTTATGTCCACAGAACTCTCAATATTCGTCTTAGAAACAACATTTCAATTGCCTCAATTTTGTTCTGACTTTGGCTATTGACTGTCCACGCCTCACACCCATACAACACTATCGGTTCTACATAACACTTAAGAATTCTCTATTAACAATCTACATTTGGAAATTACAAAGTGTATAGAAACATTTGAATTCAGTTGGGTTCAGTTCAATTTACTTTATTAATCTACATTTGGAAATTAGAAAGTGCATAGACACTTCAAATAAATTCAATTCAATTCATGTCATTTTTTTTATCAATCCACATAAGAAAATTAATAATGTGCATATATTTAAGGCACACCATGACACAGTCTTATCTACTTCAAAGAGAAACAACTATACTAGCATAGCATGGAATAAAAAGCACAAACGCCGAAACTGACCAAACAACCCCAGAAAATATAGGAAACATTAAGCATGGCATTGACCATAGCTATCTAACATTAACTAAGAAGAAAATGGCCTCAACTGACCAAATCATCCGCAAAATATAGCAAACAATAAGATATTCAAGCTGTTGAAATTATCACATGAAGCTCGGGAGATCTTTTTAAAATTTGTGTGATGCATAAAAATCTAGTTTTATACAACCGTTGGAGAACAGCAAACACTTCATATTTTTTTCAGTCGGCTTTCATGATTTGACTTGGGCTGTTAAAGGTGTCAGTTAAATCCCTTCTGATGAACTGATGAATGTTTACACTCTCTAGAAGACTTACTAAAAATCTTTTTTCGAAAATAACGTTTTACCCCCCCCCCCCCCTTTTTTTGTAACTTATTTATTGGATGTTCGATTTCCAGCAGTGCTGTTTCCTCTTATGCATGTTTTAATCCATTTCCTGATTTTTAGAATGTATTTCTGCCTATAGCGATTTGTTTATCTTAGAAATTAAGACAAAGTCTGTAACAATGATTATCTCAATCCAGTAATTCAAACGACTTTCAGAAATCAAACCTTCGTATAATACATTCACTTATCGTTTACATTCTTGTTTTATACTTTTTTCATTAGTCGACATTATACTTTGATAATATGTCCATGTGATCAAAATTAATCTTAATTATATGCCTATGTGTTTTGTTTGATATGAATAAAATACATTTGAGAAAAACAATGATATCTTGATATTCTATTTTTTTAATATTTATTTGATTAATTAAGTAATATTTTTCGGTAAAATTACTTTTTTTTCAAAACAATCAAAATGATACATATCGTCTCATCTTACTCAGTCCGCTTTAATTCCAGTATATTACTTTTTTTTCTTGGTGAGACAGTTATAAATTCATTATGATTCAACGTTTTCATTTTTGTTTTCCTTTTATTTTCCAAATTATTTTTTTCAGAGCAAATCTTGTCTTTCTCAGCTACTACATTTTTTCATCTGTACTCACGTTCTACTTTCATATTTTAGTTCCAAACGTTATGAATTTTTTATAAACACTTAAGGAATATAGAGCAAAGTTCATCAGAGAACAGCATTAAGAATATCTCTGTTAAATTCACGCTACCCAACTGACTGATGAATCAGTGAACTAGCCAAAACAGTTAGTGGTACGTACAGATCAGCAGGCTGGAAAACTCAGCTTCAGTTCAGGTTAACGGCAATGGAAACGGAATAATCGAAATGATTCTATATATATATACGGATATATGAAGGCAATGTCCTCTATTTCCACTTACATTTCCTTCGATCCTTCGTGTAACATCTGCTAACATCCAGGTTTATCCATCAATCACGAAATGGTAAAGCATCACAGATATTCTCCACTTGTTATTGTCATTCGAAGATTTGCTTTCAAAACATGCACGACAGGAAAAAAAAAGTCTGTACTCGCTGAAACGTATGTCCTTGTATGTAAAATATATGGCCCATTTAACAGCGTTCTTAAATAGCCAGTGACGCCAGTAACTCTTTTTGACAAATGTGACCTCCAACCACGAAATCAGTCTTAACTCGCAGTCAGTCGAACAGCACTAGGAGTTGAAAAGGTGACTGAGGGTCTATCTGGGGTGTTTTGACTTTTTCTCAAAATTGGTTTCTGTATACTATAATCTATCCCCACAAATTTTTTTTTCTTGAAAAAATATTATTCATTAATTTAAAATGGTATTTTTATGCACTGATCGCAGCAGAAAGAATGCAATTTCCTAACAAAAGTACCTATTTTTGTCTCGTATTATAAACCGTAACCTGTGCAGTACCCGCACATGTAATACACTGATGGAAAGCTCTTTGGTGCATCTTCAGATAATGACAGCGAAAATTTAAAACAAACTGGTCAAAGCCACAAATAAAGAAATTTAAGGAAAATGTGTAGGAGAGCACACAAAAATACTTTTAGAGGCCGATTTTACTCAAAACTTTATTCAAGTACCCAAAATAATCAGTAGAATGTACACTTTCCAGTGATATGTATATCACAAATGCCCAAAATGCTAGTTAAGACTAAATTTCGTGGTGGAGGGTCACAAATGTGTTCTTTACATTTTATATCAGTGTTTCCCCATATTAGCCAGAACATAAAAAACAAAATTGAAGTCTGTTTACCAAAACACCACTACCCAGGACATATCAATTTTTAAGTATCAGAAAAATCCGACTGACGCATGGACGACATAGATCATTTTCGGCAATCATTTCATTTTAAAAGAAGGATTGCAAAATAAAAAGAAGAAAACTGAAAAAATTCACTTGTGTATGCTATTGTATACATCTCTACCACACATAATTGTCCAAGCCTTTTGAATCCTTTCGTTTTTGTGTAAGCAGACAGCTGTCGTGCGAGCTGGCCGCTGTGTGCATAAACAGACTGGTGTACCAGCGATCTGAAATTACATTCTCTCTCTCTCCTCTTCCTCTCTCTCTCTCCTCTCTCTCTCTCTCCTCTCTTCTCTCCCTCTCTCTCTCTCTCCCTCCTCTCTCTCTCTCCTCTTCTCTCTCTCTCCCTCTCTCTCTCTCTCTCTCTCTCTCCCTCTCTCTCTCTCTCCTCTCTCTCTCCCTCTCTCTCTCTCCCTCTCTCTCTCTCTCTCCCTCTCTCTCTCTCCCTCTCTCTCTCTCCCCTCTCTCTCTCTCTCTCTCTTATTCTTCTCTGTCTCTCTCTTTAACTCTGTGGGCGGTTGTCTTCTAATGCCTAGATAGATAATTAGTACATTACTCAGATGATAACTATACATAGATCATCTGATAGATACATATATAATAGATAGTCTAGATATACTAGTAGTATAATACTGATACGTACCTGTATAGATAGATCATTCTATCATAGATAGACGTTAGTACTAGATAGATAGATACTATCATTGATAGATAGATAGATAGATAGATAGATACATAGATACATAGATACATAGATACGATACATAGATACATATAGATATATAATAGATACATAGATAGAATAGATCTAGATAGTAGGACAATAGTTACAGATAGATAATGACGATAGATGACTAGATCAGTGATACATGATTAGATAGATAGATACGAGATAGAATAGTATACTAGATGTAGATTACATTAGATAGATACATAGATAATAGATAATAGATTGATAGATAGATAGATAGATACAGATAGATAGATAACAGATAAATACATAATACTAGATAGATAAAGATACATAGATAGATAGATGATAGACAGATAGATAGATAGACAGATAGATAGATCATAGATACATAGATACATAGATAGATAATAGATACATAGATACATAGATACAGAACAGATAGATGAATAGACTAGAACATAAACATCAGATGGAAGAATCAGATGATAGACTAGACCAAGATCGAGATCTAGGATTTAGACACATGTGCAGCGCAAATGTTCACGCGAAGTAGACAGGAATACATAGATAGATGATACAGATAGAGATAGAAGATAGAAGATAACATAGATATAGATAATACAGATGATAGATAGATAGATAGATAGATAATAGAATATAAGATAGATAGATAGATAGATAGACAGATAGATAGATAGACAGATAGATAGATAGACAGATAGATAGACAGATAGATAGATAGAAATAGAGACAGACAGTGATAGATAGATAGATATAGACAGATAGATAGATAGATAGATAGATAGACTAGATACGATAGATAGATAGACAGATAGATAGATAGATTGATAGATAGATAGATAGATAGATAGACAGATAGATAGATAGATAGATAGACAGATAGATAGATTGGTAGATAGATAGATAGATAGATAGACAGACAGATAGATAGATAGATAGATAGACAGATAGATAGATAGATAGATAGATACATAGATAGATAGATAGATGATAGATAGATGATAGATAGATAGATAGATAGACAGATAGATAGACAGATAGATAGATAGATAGATAGATAGATGATAGATAGATAGATGATAGATAGATAGATAGATAGATAGATGTACATTAGGTTTTATTACTGTATATAGACAGGTTAGCATCATCGTGAACCAATTTCCGTAGACACATTTTAAACATTTAGAAAAGCAGCAACGTTCCACCAGTAACATCTATATCTAGTTTATATCCTACATGTATGTATATCTGTATATCTGTATCTATGTCTGTAACTACAGCTATATCTATATCTATCTCTATCTCGCCTTTGGTTTTGACATCTATTGATCGAATCTTAGCCCTCGACTGTAACACAAATGAAACACAAAGTACACGAAGACGTAAAGATTCGCCAATTGCAATAGTTATCATCATCATCAGGTGCCCTGCCGCATGGCGTTGGCGACCATGGACTTCCAACCATCTCTATCTCTCGTTGCCCCTAGCATCTCCCCCACCCTCCTCATCCCCAGCCATTCTGCAAGTCCGTCCAGCATTCTCTCCCTGGGTCTACCTGGTGCTCTCTTTCCCTCCAGCTTTCCCGTTGTGACCAGCTGCTCCAAATCCC
>CM060312.1:12833532-12868532 GCA_030674185.1 Monoplex corrugatus
ATTCATTGTGTTTCTGAGACACGACGCGTGACATTTATTGTGTTTCTGAGACACGACGCATGACATTCATTGTGTTTCTGAGACACGACGCTGACATTCATTGTGTTTCTGAGACACGACGCATGACATTCATTGTGTTTCTGAGACACGACGCGTGACATTCATTGTGTTTCTGAGACACGACGCATGACATTCATTGTGTTTCTGAGACACGAGCATGACATTCATTGTGTTTCTGAGACACGACGATGACATTCATTGTGTTTCTGAGACACGACGCATGACATTCATTGTGTTTCTGAGACACGACGCGTGACATTCATTGTGTTTCTGAGACACGACGCGTGACATTCATTGTGTTTCTGAGACACGACGCGTGACATTCATTGTGTTTCTGAGACACGACGCGTGACATTCATTGTGTTTCTGAGACACGACGCGTGACATTCATTGTGTTTCTGAGACACGACGCGTGACATTCATTGTGTTTCTGAGACACGACGCGTGACATTCATTGTGTTTCTGAGACACGACGCGTGACATTCATTGTGTTTCTGAGACACGACGCGTGACATTCATTGTGTTTCTGAGACACGACGCGTGACATTCATTGTGTTTCTGAGACACGACGCATGACATTCATTGTGTTTCTGAGACACGACGCATGACATTCATTGTGTTTCTGAGACACGACGCGTGACATTCATTGTGTTTCTGAGACACGACGTATGACATTCATTGTGTTTCTGAGACACGACGCATGACATTCATTGTGTTTCTGAGACACGACGTATGACATTCATTGTGTTTCTGAGACACGACGCATGACATTCATTGTGTTTCTGAGACACGACGCGTGACATTCATTGTGTTTCTGAGACACGACGCGTGACATTCATTGTGTTTCTGAGACACGACGCGTGACATTCATTGTGTTTCTGAGACACGACGCGTGACATTCATTGTGTTTCTGAGACACGACGCGTGACATTTATTGTGTTTCTGAGACACGACGCGTGACATTCATTGTGTTTCTGAGACACGACGCGTGACATTCATTGTGTTTCTGAGACACGACGCATGACATTCATTGTGTTTCTGAGACACGACGCATGACATTCATTGTGTTTCTGAGACACGACGCGTGACATTCATTGTGTTTCTGAGACACCTCATCTCACAAGCTGTTTGTTTTTTGTTCTCTGTTTGTTTGTTTTTTGTTTTATTTTGTTTTGTTTTTGGCTTTTTTGGCTTTGGTTAAGTGTCCATTTCTGGCACTGATTACAAAGCACTGGTATAAAATATAGAGCTTATCAGTTGACGCTTTGTGTCCATAGATATTTGTGAATGTGATAGCAGAGGGGCTAGCTGGTAAGTCACTACATTTGCTTTCTGGATTCTTGTTTCAATTTCTCCTATACTTGTTACCATTCTGTGTAAAGATGCTTCTTAAATATTTCTTCTTTTTTTTTCAACTTGTTTTAGCTCCATGTAGTTAGACCTGTAACTCCAGCTTGCCTGGGCTTCTGTTCACCTTCATAATCTCTGGTTTGGACACGCTGATTTCCATGTGTTATAATCTTCGCTGCACGCATTCAAGTTACGGAGGTGTTCCTGTAACTCTTCTGAATCTTCATGAATTAGGTCTTGGTCATCAGTAAAAATCTCGACAACTCCAATGTAAATTTTGTACAAAACAGGATATTCTGGTTCCACCCCAACCCTCTTGATTGATCAACCAGATGGGCAGAGTGAAGGAAGACAGGTGAGCACGCGGAATGGTTTAAGTCACAAAGTGACTGTTTATTGCTAATTATCCGACTGACCCTCTGGACTTTTTCATGGCAAATTTGTCTGATTGATTGATTGATTGATTGGTGATTGATTGATTGATTGAGTGAGTGAGTGAGTGAGAGAGTGAGTGAGTGAGTGAGTGAATGAGTGAGTGAGTGAGAGAGCGAATGAGTGAGTGAGAGAGTGAATGAGTGAGCGAGTGAGTGAGTGAGTGAGTGAGTGAGTGAGTGAGTGAGTGAGTGAGTGAGTGAGTGAATGATACAATGATTTGTTGGTAGTTTGGTTGAATGAGCGGTTGAATAACTGGACACATGTTTAATGGATTTGATTCAGGTGTTTGTTTTTTTGGTTGATGACTAGTTGTACATTTGGTAAATCAGTGATCGATTGTTTCAGTAACAATTAATCGATTATTCAGCAGATCAGTGATTAATTCAGTTAGTATTGATTGGTTGTTTGTTTTGTAAATCAGTGATTGACTGCACCAAGGATGATTAGTTGACTATTTCTTTAAGTCAGATTTTGATTGTACCATAGATGATTAGCCGTTTGTTTGGTAAGTCAGTAATTCGATTGTATCGATTAGGGTTGGGTTTTTTATTGGTCAGATCAGTGATTGTCTATATCAGTATTGATTGATTCTCATTTGGCACATCAGTGATTAATTGTATTAATGACAACGGGTTGTTTATTTGATAAATCAGTTATTGATTATGTCAATGATTATTGGTTATGCAATCGGTAGATCAATGATTGATTGTATTAATGATGATTAACTGGTAAGTCGGTGACTAGTTCAGAAGCCAAACATTACATTTTATCATTTTTCTTTTCAAATAGCTTTGACAGCGTACTATAACACAGAAATCATTTAAAGAATTTCAAGCAATGTCTCACCAGGCCACAAAATACCATCAGAAGTCAGTCTTAACAGCCAAAGACTAGGCAGGTACAAAAATGGTGTAGGGTAGGTTGGTATTCTTATGCGTTTTAACTATGATATTTACTTTAAAAAGATCAGATGCATCAGCAACCAGGACAAATTATGCTGCTTGGACAAAACACTGAACAGCAATAGATCTTTTCACTGCAGGGCAAGAGCAGTTTTGCCTTTGAAAGGCTGAGCAAAAAGGTTGTTGCTCCACACGAGGATTTCGAGAACAGTGTGTCCCATTGCACTATTGCTTAACACGGACCACCTCCCGCCAAAACATTCAACAGCTTGGACATAGCCTCTATTCAAGATCTGTAACATCACGGGGCATACTCCAGTGTCTAATCTTCAAGTGCTAAACAAGTATCGCTTGCCAAGCATTGAATGTCTTTGAATCAAATGCCAGCTTCCTTGGACAGGGTTTATTGTCCGAAAGGTAGACAACCGCGTCCCAAAGGTGCTTCTGTGCAGAGAGCTGAAGCAAGGACACCATGACCAAACAAGACCATTAAGGGAGCGTTCATAGTAAACTCGGAGAGACGGCCACGAACGGTTGGCCGGCCGGCTGTGGCCGTGATAGCGTTCATACTGCAAGGACGACGGAGCTGGACAGCCACGTTTTTTTTTTTTTTTTTTTTTTTTTTTTTGTTTCGCTTTGTTTTATTTTGTTTTTTTTCACTTTGACAGGAGCCCACCAAAGATAAAATGGCGTGCGCAAAGCGACAAAGTTGATATTGTAGTGGTGGTGGAAGCAAAAAGAAACATTGTACGTCCAACCCATCGGTTTTGTGTAAATTCAATCTGTCCCAGTCTCTCTGGCGATGTTTTCCCATGTAGCTGCAAGTATGTCTCTGTCATCGTCATCATCATCAGGTGCCCTGCCGCATGGCGTTGGCCACCATGGACTTCCAACCATCTCTATCTCTCGTTGCCCCTAGCATCTCCCCCACCCTCCTCATCTCCAGCCACTCTGCAAGTCCGTCCAGCATTCTCTCCCTGGGTCTACCTGGTGCTCTCTTTCCCTCCAGTTTTCCCATTGTGACCAGGTGCTCCAAATCCCCCTTCCTCATAAAATGGCCTATAAATGTTGCTTGTCTTTTCCTAATCTTCCTTATGAGTGATCTACTTGTGTCTGCCTCCATCAAGACTGTCTCGTTTGTTTTCTTTGCTGTCCATGGAACTCTCAACATTCTTCTGTAGTCATGTTTATCACCTTCTCGTAAATACAAGGCCTTGATCTCACGGCAACAATAAGCTTCTCGTCATACATGTTTTTCTTGCAAGAAAGATAATTCAGTGTGAAATCAAGAGAAGAGTTCAGACGGACGGACAGGGGAAAAAACCCTGTAAACACAGACCGGAGAATTTACGTCCGTGTATGGGCGGGCCCGGCAGGGCTTACAAATATAAACACTCTTTCCGTAGCCAGTGAGAACGAACAAAGGCTTGTTGATACACGATCTTTTTGACAGGAAACGTCCGCGGCCGTCCGGGCTTACTCTGAACGCACCCTAAAGCCACAAAAGGATACTCTGAAGGCCAATCTTACCAGTTGACAAGACAATCCCCGCAACAGAATAAATTAGCGACAGCAGTGCACACAGCCATATCTAAACAGCCGAGAACAACTGCTCTATAAAAGTAGAAGGAAGCAGAATTCAGGGCCAAGGTCCACTTTCCCATGGCAGTGCCCAAGAAAGATCATATGCTTCCAGAACTTTTTCTTCTATCCCATAATAGTATTAGGACTCACACACATAAAGACAAGTATGCTTACTTATCTGTGGGATCCACGGGAGAGTCAGTCATCATCACATCATCAAAACAGATGATTGACCACCTCAGCATCTGATAGTGAGGACAGTGTCTTCAGACTGTATTATATTTCCCAAATCAATTGGTTCTGTTGTCAGCCTTTTAAGCTTTTGAAACTATATGCTTGACTCAGTCTAAGAGGTGAAAACAACACATTTGGCACTCAGTGTTTCAAAATGTGATTTCATTACGATTATTATCATTATTCTGTTGGTTATAAAGATTTTTTAAAAAGCAGGCATGCTGATAGATCCTAAGATTAAAGGCAATGTCAAAAACGAAACCAAAACAGTCTTTGCATTAGAAGAAGCAGGAAAACATGAGTTTTCCGTGTGACCTTAGCTTAACCAACAAACACAAATCTGAAAATGATTTGTTTTCCTCAAACGTTTTAAACAGAGAAAAATGACACGTAAACAAAAACAGAAAACAGACAAAATTAACAATACCACAACGGAAACAGATAGACAGCAGGCCACATTCATTAAATATATATATGGGCACAATATTTCACTTGCAATCTGATATAAATGGAGGTTTATAATGGCGTAAGGTAAACCTTTTCTAATTTTGTCTACCCAGCGGCACTGGAAATTTTATGCTCCTGTCTTTGTGTGTGTCTGTGTCTGTGTGTGTGTGTGCGTGCGTGCGTGCGTGCGTGCGCGCGCGCGCGCGCGCGCGTGTGTGTATGTGTGTGTGTGTGTGTGTGTGTGTGTGTGTGTGTGTGCAATAGCACAACTACCTGCATCTCTCTGTACTGAATTCAATACGTTATTTCTATGTTGTGTATTCTATGAATATGTGTGCTTAATAATCCAGATATATCGTATTTTTGTTTTTGTTTTTAGTACTGCCTTTTCCCCTATTAAGTTTTGTCCATTTATTATGTGTTGTCTGTTGTATATGTTTGGCAATATCCAGTTAAACATATACATACATGATTACGAAAATCAAGTCTCAGAAAGAGAGAGAGAGAGGAGAAAGAGAGTGAGACAGGCAGACAGATAGAGAGACAGACAGATAGACCGAAAGACAGACAGATAGGGACACAGACAGACAGACAGACAGACATGCAGGCAGGCAGAGAAAGATAGAGAGACAAAGAAACCCAAACCGAATGTTTTATTGTGAATCATATAAATCTACAAAAACTGGTACAAAACAAGCTTCCACGATTCTGCATGCTATCTAAATTCAACCAGTTTTGTACACTATTACCTAGAGTCAACACATTTCTATTTCTGTATGAAACTGGAAGTGCTTAAAAGAAAAAGGACAAGAATTCATGAAAAGCATTTATATACAAGATTATCAACACATATTCATACACCAACATACCTTGATTTCTGTGGTTTTTGTTTTGTTTTGCTTTGTTTTGTTTTGTTTTTTGTTTTGTTTCGTTTCGTTTCGTTTTGTTTTGCATACAATATATTGGTCTTAGGTTCAAGATTGACATAGTCTTTTTATTCTTGAACTGACCAAACACACGCACATAGACAAGACAGAACATATACAGGGTTGCGTCCAAGGCATATAGGTGTGTAGGGTAGTTGCAGAGTATAAAGGTAGGCTTGGGCGCTCCTTTTTTGAGGAGTGTTCTGAGCTTACTGTTTTTGGCTTTGTATCTGCTTCTGTGCTGGCTGGCTGGGTGGCGCAGGCTGTGTTGGATTTGGGAGGTTCTATACAACATGGGAGATAATTCTCGAGAGTTATGTCCTTTGATTATATTATAAAAATTTCCCTGCTTCCCTCTTATTTCTTTGGTTTTGTTTTGGTTTTTGTTTTTTGTTGTGTTTGTTTTGTTTTTTTGTTTCTTGTTTTTGTTTTCTTTTGTTTTTTTGTTTTGTTTTGTTTTCAAGTTAGAGACATTGTGAGGGTTTTCTCTTCATACATTTTGCTGTTACATACTGTAATATTCTAAATGTGTGTTGTGTTCTCCTTCGTTTGGTCGGTTTGGGTTGGGTTGCAGTTAGGTTGCGGTGCGGTGTAGTGCTGTGCATTATGCTGTGTTGCGTTGCGTTGGCCATGTGTTGTGTGGCGATGTGTTGCTTTGTGTTTGTGTTGCGTTGCGTTGCGTGGCGTGGGTGGCAATGTGTTTGCCAGGTAATATGTTGCTTTGTCTGTGTTGCGTCGCGTTGTCATTTTGTTGTGTTGTGTTACGTAGCATTGTATCGTATCATATCGTGTGTTGATCCATCCATACATACATACAAACTACTACATACAATACATACATACAGACAGATAGACACACATACATACCATATACATGTATGTGTACACACTACATGTATGCATGTGTGTGTAGTGGATGTGTGAAGAGAGTGAATTGTGGTGCGTGTGTGTGTGTGTGCGTGCGTGTGCGTGCGTGCGTGCGTGCGTGTGTGGTATGTGTGGTGTACATCCTGTCTAATAAATGCCCCAAATTAATTCAGATCAAGATTCTCTCATTGATGTGTGTTTATGAGTTGCAATTTTGAAATTATTCATCATCATCATCATCTTTATTATTATTATTATTATTATTATTATATTATCATTATATTATTATTATTATTATTATCATTAGATGATGATGATGATGGTGATGATGATTGATGTTGTTGTGTTTGATGTTGTTATAACTATTGTTGATGTTAGTATTATCATTACTTTTGTTATCACTATTATCATTATCATACAACAATCTTCACCATCATCTACATTATCATCATCACTCTTTTATGTGTGTGTGGGAGAGAGAGAGACAGACAGACAGACAGAGAGAGACAGAGAGAGACAGAGACAGAGAGAGACAGAGACAGAAAGAAGAGAGAAAGAGAGAGACAAAGATCGATAAAGAAAGAATGAGAGAGAATGTGTGTGTGTGTGTGTGTGTGTTTTGTGTGTGGTGTGGTTGTGTGTTGTGTGTGTGTGTGTGTGTGTGTGTTGGTATGAGTGTGTGTGTGTGTGTGTGTGTCTGTCTGTCTTAGTGTCTGTGTCTGTGGTGTGTGTCCTGTGTGTGTTCCGTGTCTGTGTGAATATGAGTGTTAGCGTGTGCTTATGGTGGTGTGTGTATGCGCGCGCGCGTGAGTGTGACTATCAAAACAGCACTCTATAACTGACAACTACAGTACATTTCTACAAGATTACACCACCTACTAAACTACCACTACTACCATTATTGCAACTATTTTACTACTATCAATACTATTCCTAGCACTACTACCATTACTACTGGTTCTAGTACACCACCATTTCAACTGAGCTATACAACAAGGATATAATAAAAAGAACGGTTTCTCTTGAGGAACATGTTCCGCCAATTACACATTTACCTGTCAACAGGTGAGACAATGTCTATTTTGCAACTTTGCTTCTTGAGACACTTCTCACTTTTGCAAATTAGCATTTGAGACAATTTCCATTCTGCGGGTTAACATTTCAGACGAATCCCGTGTTGCAGATTGACATTAAGACAATTTCTCCTACTTAGCCAATTAACATTTGGTATTGACATTAAGACAATTTCTCCTACTTAGCCAATTAACATTTGGTATTGACATTAAGACAATTTCTCCTCCTTAGCCGATTAACATTTGGTATTGACATTAAGACAATTTCTCGTACTTAGCCAATTAACATTTGGTATTGACATTAAGACAATTTCTCCTACTTAGCCAATTAACATTTGGTATTGACATTAAGACAATCTTTCCTACTTAGCCAATTAACATTTGGTATCGACATTAAGACAATCTCTCCTCTTAGCCAATTAACATTTGGTATTGACATTAAGACAATTTCTCCTACTTAGCCAATTAACATTTGGTATTGACATTAAGACAATTTCTCCTACTTAGACAATTAACATTTTGGTATTGACATTAAGAGAATTTCTCTTACTTAGCCAATTAACATTTGGTGTTGACATTAAGACAATTTCTCCTACTTAGCCATTAACACTTGGTATTGACATTAAGACAATTTCTCCTACTTAGCCAATTAACATTTGGTATTGACATTAAGACAATTTCTCCTATTAGCCAATTAACATTTGGTATTGACATTAAGACAATTTTCCTACTTAGCCGTTACACTTGTATTGAATTAGACAATTTCTCCATGTTGAATTAAGACATTTCCGTACTTAGCCAATTAACATTTGGTATTGACATTAAGACAATTTCTCCGTACTTAGCCAATTAACATTTGGTATTGACATTAAGATCAATTTCTCCTCCTTAGCCAATTAACATTTGGTATTGACATTAAGACAATTTCTCCTACTTAGCCAATTAACATTTGGTATTGACATTAAATCAATTTCTCCTCCTTAGCCAATTAACATTTGGTATTGACATTAAATCAATTTCTCCTCACTTAGCCAATTAACATTTGATATTGACATTAAGACAATTTCCTCCCTTAGTCAATTAACATTTGGTATTGCATTAGAAATTTTCATCCTTAGCCATTATATTGGTATTGGCCATTAAACAATTCTCCTACTTAGCCAATTAACATTTGGTTTATGATTGTTTATTCATTTTTGACTATTTCCACTATGCGATACCTTAATGAACATTCTCAATGATTTAGCGTATTCATTTTTGTCTTTCTCTCTGCTCTATACCTTAATGAACATTCTCAATGTCTCATACATTACTGTTCTCACTCTAGCATACTTTACTTAAATTCGTCATTATCCTATTGATTACTATCCTTATTATTCTCTACGACGTTATCCTCACTACCACGTAACTATGTATCTATATATTTCACTATCCATTATCCTCTACATTGTAGTCCTCACTATCCTATAACTATATTATCTATTATCCCATATGTTATCATCATCACTATCTTATATCATTATCCTGATTGTTGTCTGCACTGCATGACTATCATATCATTAAATTATCATCCCATACATTATTATCCTCACGATTCTGTATTTTACTATCCTCATTATCCTGTATATTACTATACTCATTCTACTCTCATTATCTTGAAATATTACTTATCTCACTATCTTAGGTATTAATATTCTTACTATGTCATATATTACTTTTAATCCTCGCTATTTCGTATCCTATTATCTTCAATATATCATACATTAGTTTCCATTTTAACTATCCTTTGTTTGTGTTCACATTACTTACAATCCTCAATCTCTTATGTTATATATTAGTTTCTTTTCGCGTATTACAGTCCTCAATACTCTACTTATTACCATTTTCACTGTCATGAATATTGCTTATTACCCCCACGATCCTGTACATTATTTATAATTCTTATCATCCCATGCATTGCTATTTACATTGTCCTCACTATCCTCAGCATTCTACGCATTACTATCCTCACTATATTGTATATTACTATCGTCACTACCCTGTATATTACGTTCTATCGTCACTGTCCGGTAGGTTACGTATTATCCTCACTGTCCTATATATTACGTGTTATCTTCACTGTCCTATATATTACGTGTTATCTTCACTGTCCTATATATTACGTGTTATCTTCACTGTCCTATATATTACGTGTTATCTTCACTGTCCTATATATTACGTGTTATCTTCACTGTCCTATAGATTACGTGTTATCTTCACTGTCCTATATATTACGTGTTATCTTCACTGTCCTATATATTACGTATTATCTTCACTGTCCTATATATTACGTGTTATCTTCACTGTCCTATATATTACGTGTTATCTTCACTGTCCTATATATTACGTGTTATCTTCACTGTCCTATATATTACGTGTTATCTTCACTGTCCTATATATTACGTGTTATCCTCACTGTCCTATATATTACGTGTTATCTTCACTGTCCTATAGATTACGTGTTATCTTCACTGTCCTATATATTACGTATTATCTTCACTGTCCTATATATTACGTATTATCTTCACTGTCCTATATATTACGTGTTATCTTCACTGTCCTATAGATTACGTATTATCTTCACTGTCCTATATATTACGTATTATCTTCACTGTCCTATATATTACGTGTTATCCTCACTGTCCTATATATTACGTGTTATCTTCACTGTCCTATATATTACGTGTTATCCTCACTGTCCTATATATTACGTGTTATCTTCACTGTCCTATAGATTACGTGTTATCTTCACTGTCCTATATATTACGTATTATCCTCACTGTCCTATATATTACGTGTTATCTTCACTGTCCTATATATTACGTATTATCCTCACTGTCCTATAGATTACGCATAATCCTTACTGTCCGATTGATTACGTACTATCCTCAGTGTGCTAGAGGTTATATATTATCCTCATTGTTCTATAGATGACGTACTGTCCTCATTGTCCTATAGATTACGTACTATCCTCATTGCCCTATGGTTTACCTACTATCCTCACTGTCCTATAGATTATGTACTATCCTCATTGCCCTATGGTTTACCTACTACCCTCACTGTCCTATAGATTATGTACTATCCTCACTGTCCTATAGATTACATACTACCCTCACTGTCCTATAGATTACCTACTATCCTCACTGTCCTATAGATTATGTACTATCCTCACTGTCCTATAGATTATGTACTATCCTCACTGTCCTATAGATTATTGTACTATCCTCACTGTCCTGTAGATTTACATTACTTATCCTCACTGTCCTATAGATTATGTACTATCTCACTGTCCTGTAGATTACATACTATCTTCACTGTCCTATAGATTTTTTTATGTACTATCCTCACTGTCCTTAGATTACATACTTTTCTTCCACTATCCTGTAGATTATGTATCTATTCCTCACTTTCCTATAATTTAGTACTATATCCTCACTGTCCTATAGATTACATACTATCCTCATTGTCCTTTGATATTATCGTACTATCCTCATTGCCTAAGATTACGTGCTATCCTCATTGTCCTAGTTATCTCTCAGTCTAGATTACAGTACTACTACCCTCATTGCCTTAGAGTTACGTATATCCTCATGTCTATAGATTACGTACTATCCTCATGTCCCTAGATACTACTTCCTCATTGTCCTATAGATTACGTACTATCCTCATTGTCCTAATAGATTACGTACTATCTCATTGCCATAGATTACGTACTATCCTCATTGTCCTGTAGATTACATACTATCCTCATTGTCCTATAGATTACGTACTATCCTCATTGTCCTATAGATTTACTACTATCCTCATTGTCCTGTAGATTACGTACTATCCTCATTGTCCTATAGATTACGTACTATCCTCATTGCCCTATAGATTACGTACTACCTCATTGTCCTATAGATTACGTACTATCCTCATTGTCCTATAGATTACGTACTATCCTCATTGTCCTGTAGATTATACTATACTCCATAATTGTTCTATTCGTGCTTCCTTGTCCATAGTTATCTACTCATGCTTACTAAATTACCTAAGAATACTACCCTCATTGTCCTATAGATTATACTATCCTATTGTCTCATTAGTACTCTATTGTCATAGTTTACCTACTATCCTCATTGTCCTATAGATTATGTACTACCTCATTGCCCTGTAGATTACGTACTATCCTCGTATGTCCTATAGATTATGTACTATCCTCACTGTCCTATAGATTATGTTACTATCCTCATTGTCCTATAGATTATGTACTATCCTCACTGTCCTGTAGATTACGTACTATCCTCGACTTGCAATAACTTTTTACTTTCGATATCAGCTGTGCACAGCTGTGCATATCGATAGTCATCTATTGTATCATCTTACTAACAATAATACCCTAGGGAGGAACGAACTCCCGACCCACGGTTTACAAGAACAGTGCTGTAACACTGCGCTATGGAGGCTGTTGAAATCCTCACTCTCCCGTAGATTACGTATCATCCACAGTGCCCTCTAGGTTACGTATTATTGTCAATGTTCTGTAGATTATGTGCTATCTTCATTGTCTTAGAGACTGTGATGTTCACATTGTCCCACAGATTACGTACTGTCCTTACAGTCCTATAGATTAAGTGCAATCCTCACTGTCCTATAAAATCACGTACTGTCATAACTTCCTATTTATTGCATGTTATCCTTTGTGTCCTATCGATTATGTATCATCCTCACTGTCCCATAGATTAGTACTATCCTCATTGTTTTATAATATTGTCACAGTTTTATAGATTACTATTATCTTCATTGTCTTATACGTTATGCACTATCCTTGTTATAAATTACGTAGTATCCTCATTGTCCTATAGATTAGTCATGTTCTCATTGTCCTGTGTATTATTATTATTCTCATTGTCCGATAGATTACGTACTATCCACACTGAGCTATAGATCAGTAGTATTTTCATTGTACTATATATTATTACTATTCTCATTGTCATATATATTGCGTACTATCCTCACAGTTCCATACATTAGTACTATCCTCATTGTCCTACCTGTATTATGCAATGTCCTCATTTTTCTATATATAATGTAGTATCTTCATTGTCTTATAGATTAGTACTGTCCCCATTAGTTCTATTCTCATTGCTTATATATTATATACTATCCTCATTACCTGTATATTATGTACTATCTTCACTGTCCTATAGATTAGTGCTCTTCTCATTGTCCTATATAATACGTAATATCCCAACTGTCCTGTAAATCACATACTATATTTGCTGTTCTGTAGATTATGGACTATCCCAACTTTCTAGAAATCAGATATTAGCCTGTATATCATTATCCTCTCTTTCCTACATATTACTATCCTCGAAATTCTATGTATTACTATCCTTAAAATATGGGACATTGAGATACATCATCATTATTTGTTATTGTTATTTCCATATTATTATTATTCTCATTGTCCATAGTATTCGTTATGTCCACTATCCTGTTTACTCTCGATTAATGCTCTTTGCTCCAGATGGAGCACATGAATCAGCCGATGTCCTTTAACCATGACGGTCTTGAGCAATCCAGGTAGCTCATGAAGTCCATGTCTTCCAGGCTTCTTTCATCTTTTGCTCAACTCTGTGCCGCCAGGTGCGTGTTGGTCTGTTTTTCCCAGGTGGTACTCACGACAAAGTGGTGTGTCAGAGTGTCTGGTTTTGTCCATCCTGAGGACACGGCCTAGCTGTTTCTACCTCCTCTTTTTTTGTGGACCTTAGTACATGCAGGTACATGAAGATACCTCCTCTTTTTTTGTGGACCTTAGTACATGCAGGTACATGAAGATACCTCCTCTTTTTTTGTGGACCTTAGTACATGCAGGTACATGAAGATACCTCCTTTTTTTGTGGACCTTAGTGCATGCAGGTACATGAAGATACCTCCTCTTTTTTTGTGGACCTTAGTGCATGCAGGTACATGAAGATACCTCCTCTTTTTTTGTGTGGACCTTAGTGCATGCAGGTACATGAAGATACCTCCTCTTTTTTTGTGGACCTTAGTGCATGCAGGTACATGAAGATACCTCCTCTTTTTTTTGTGGACCTTAGTGCATGCAGGTACATGAAGATACCTCCTCTTTTTTTGTGTGGACCTTAGTACATGCAGGTACATGAAGATACCTCCTCTTTTTGTGTGGACCTTAGTGCATGCAGGTACATGAAGATACCTCCTCTTTTTGTGTGGACCTTAGTACATGCAGGTACATGAAGATACCTCCTCTTTTTGTGTGGACCTTAGTGCATGCAGGTACATGAAGATACCTCCTCTTTTTGTGTGGACCTTAGTGCATGCAGGTACATGAAGATACCTCCTCTTTTTGTGTGGACCTTAGTACATGCAGGTACATGAAGATACCTCCTCTTTTTGTGTGGACCTTAGTGCATGCAGGTACATGAAGATACCTCCTCTTTTTGTGGACCTTAGTGCATGCAGGTACATGAAGATACCTCCTCTTTTTTTGTGTGGACCTTAGTGCATGCAGGTACATGAAGATACCTCCTCTTTTTTGTGGACTTAGTGCATGCAGGTACATGAAGATACCTCCTTTTTTGTGGACCTTAGTGCATGCAGGTACATGAAGATACCTCCTCTTTTTTGTGGACCTTAGTGCATGCAGGTACATGAAGATACCTCCTCTTTTTTTGTGGACCTTAGTGCATGCAGGTACATGAAGATACCTCCTCTTTTTTGTGGACCTTAGTGCATGCAGGACATGAAGATACCTCCTCTTTTTTTGTGGACCTTAGTGCATGCAGGTACATGAAGATACTCCTCTTTTTTTGTGTGGACCTTAGTGCATGCAGGTACATGAAGATACCTCCTCTTTTTTGTGTGGACCTTAGTACATGCAGGTACATGAAGATACCTCCTCTTTTTTTGTGTGGACCTTAGTCATGCAGGTACATGAAGATACTCCTCTTTTTTTTGTGGACCTTAGTGCATGCAGGTACATGAAGATACCTCCTCTTTTTTTGTGTGGACCTTAGTCATGCAGGTACATGAAGATACCTCCTCTTTTTTGTGGACCTTAGTACATGCAGGTACATGAAGATACCTCCTCTTTTTTTGTGGGACCTTAGTCATGCAGGTACATGAAGATACTCCTCTTTTTTTGTGGACCTTAGTACATGCAGGTACATGAAGATACCTCCTCTTTTTTGTGTGGACCTTAGTGCATGCAGGTACATGAAGATACCTCTCTTTTTTGTGTGGACCTTAGTGCATGCAGGTACATGAAGATACCTCCTCTTTTTTTGTGGGACCTTAGTGATGCAGGTACATGAAGATACCTCCTCTTTTTTGTGGACCTTAGTGCATGCAGGTACATGAAGATACCTCCTCTTTTTTGTGTGGACCTTAGTGCATGCAGGTACATGAAGATACCTCCTCTTTTTTTGTGGACCTTAGTACATGCAGGTACATGAAGATACCTCCTCTTTTTTTGTGGACCTTAGTGCATGCAGGTACATGAAGATACCTCCCCTTTTTTTTGTGGACCTTAGTGCATGCAGGTACATGAAGATACCTCCTCTTTTTTTGTGTGGACCTTAGTGCATGCAGGTACATGAAGATACCTCCTCTTTTTTTTGTGGACCTTAGTGCATGCAGGTACATGAAGATACCTCCTCTTTTTTGTGGACCTTAGTGCATGCAGGTACATGAAGATACCTCCTCTTTTTGTGTGGACCTTAGTGCATGCAGGTACATGAAGATACCTCCTCTTTTTTTGTGTGGACCTTAGTACATGCAGGTACATGAAGATACCTCCTCTTTTTTGTGTGGACCTTAGTCATGCAGGTACATGAAGATACCTCCTCTTTTTTGTGTGGACCTTAGTGCATGCAGGTACATGAAGATACCTCCTCTTTTTTTGTGGACCTTAGTGCATGCAGGTACATGAGATACCTCCTCTTTTTTTGTGGACCTTAGTGCATGCAGGTACATGAAGATACCTCCTCTTTTTTTGTGTGGACCTTAGTGCATGCAGGTACATGAAGATACCTCCTCTTTTTTTGTGGACCTTAGTGCATGAGGTACATGAAGATACCTCCTCTTTTTTGTGGACCTTAGTCATGCAGGTACATGAAGATACCTCCTCTTTTTGTGTGGACTTTAGTGCATGCAGGTACATGAAGATACCTCCTCTTTTTTTGTGTGGACCTTAGTGCATGCAGGTACATGAAGATACCTCCTCTTTTTTTGTGTGGACCTTAGTGCATGCAGGTACATGAAGATACTCCTCTTTTTTTTGTGGACCTTAGTGCATGCAGGTACATGAAGATACCTCCTCTTTTTTGTGTGGACCTTAGTGCATGCAGGTACATGAAGATACCTCCTCTTTTTTTGTGGACCTTAGTCATGCAGGTACATGAAGAACCTCCTCTTTTTTTGTGGACCTTAGTGCATGCAGGTACATGAAGATACCTCCTCTTTTTTGTTGGACCTTAGTCATGCAGGTACATGAAGATACCTCCTTTTTTTGTGGACCTTAGTACATGCAGGTACATGAAGATACCTCCTCTTTTTTGTGTGGACTTAGTTCATGCAGGTACATGAAGATACCTCCTCTTTTTTTTGGACCTTAGTACATCAGGTACATGAAGATACCTCCTCTTTTTTTTGTGGACCTTAGTCATGCAGGTACATGAAGATACCTCCTCTTTTTTTGTGGACCTTAGTACATGAGTACATGAAGATACCTCCTCTTTTTTTGTGGACCTTAGTCATGCAGGTACATGAAGATACCTCCTCTTTTTTTGTGGACCTTAGTGCATGCAGGTACATGAAGATACCTCCTCTTTTTGTGGACCTTAGTACATGCAGGTACATGAAGATACCTCCTCTTTTTTGTGGACCTTAGTGCATGCAGGTACATGAAGATACCTCCTCTTTTTTGTGGACCTTAGTGCATGCAGGTACATGAAGATACTCCTCTTTTTTTGTGGACCTTAGTGCATGCAGGTACATGAAGATACCTCCTCTTTTTTTTGTGTGGACCTTAGTACATGCAGGTACATGAAGATACCTCCTCTTTTTTGTGGACCTTAGTACATGCAGGTACATGAAGATACCTCCTCTTTTTTGTGTGGACCTTAGTACATGCAGGTACATGAAGATACCTCCTCTTTTTTTGTGGACCTTAGTGCATGCAGGTACATGAAGATACCTCCTCTTTTTTTGTGGACCTTAGTCATGCAGGTACATGAAGATACCTCCTCTTTTTTTGTGGACCTTAGTGCATGCAGGTACATGAAGATACCTCCTCTTTTTTTGTGGACCTTAGTAATGAGGTACATGAAGATACCTCTCTTTTTTTGTGGACCTTAGTGCATGCAGGTACATGAAGATACCTCCTCTTTTTTTGTGTGGACTCTTGTACATCAGGTACATGAAGATACTCCTTTTTTTTTTGTGGGCCTTAGTACATGCAGGTACATGAAGATACCTCCTCTTTTTTTGTGTGGACCTTAGTACATACAGGTACATGAAGATACCTCCTCTTTTTTGTGGACCTTAGTGCATGCAGGTACATGAAGATACCTCCTCTTTTTTTGTGGACCTTAGTGCATGCAGGTACTGAAGATACCTCCTCTTTTTTTGTGGACCTTAGTGCATGCAGGTACATGAAGATACCTCCTCTTTTTGTGGACCTTAGTCATGCAGGACATAGATCCTCCTCTTTTTTTGTGACCTTAGTGCATGCAGGTACATGAAGATACCTCCTTTTTTTTTGTGGACCTTATGTCATGCTGGTACATAAGATACCTCCTCTTTTTGTGGACCTTAGTATGCAGTACATGAAGATACCTCCCCTTTTTTGTTGGACCTTATGCAAAGCGGTACATGAAGATACCTTCATTTTTGTGTGGACCTTAGTGATACAGTACATGAAGATACTCCTCTTTTTTGTGGACCTTAGTGCATGCAGGTCATGAAGATACTCCTCATTTTTTGTGGACCTTAGTGCATGCAGTACATGAAGATACCTCTCTTGTTTTTGTCTTTTTTGACCTCAGTTGCATGCAGGTACATGAAACACTTTTTTCTCTTTTCTTTTTTTTCCTGGTGTTTTGCATGCCCTTCGTTGGTCCTTTTTTTTTCCAGACATGCAATGGTGAAATACTATTCATAATCTAATGTCTGTATGTTTAGCAATAAATGAACAGCTTGACATGTTTGGTTAGTCTTTTACACCGTTCATAATCTACTGTCTGCATGTTTATCTTTTGATGGACAATTAATAATTTTCTTTAGTCTTTATAAACTTGGTATCGTGTGTGGTTTTTCTGGAACCTATTATGTAAGCGCAGGTGTTTGTATGTCCACGTTCTGTGGTAACACTCATATATGTTTCCATCTCCTCTTCTTGACCTCATTGACAATGCTCTTCTTAAAACGTTTTAATTAAATTCACCGCAAAGCTTATATCTTACCATTACTGCTATCCGATGTCTAATTCAATTAACCATTCTCACGATCTACTATCTGACTGTTCTCATTATTAAGCATTCTCGTTATCCATATCTTACTTATTTACTTACAGTTTTTAGTGTGACAATGTAAGTTAAGTAAGGATGGCAAGGGGGTGTGTTTCAATCCTTTTCCATAGAGAGTAGATTCAATCATTACCTAACAGGCTTTTCACCAACATGTAATCGGTCAAGTAGTCAATTGAAAATTTTAATCTTTGACCCAGCCACCCATAAGCTCCAGGAGGCTTGGAGCTCTTCATCATGTATATATCTGTCTGTCTGTCTGTCTGTCTATGTATGTATGTAGCTATCTATCTATCTATCTATCTATCTATCTATCTATCTATCTATATATATATATATATATCAAACTACCTATCTATCTGTCTGTCTGTCGGTCTGCCTGTCTGTCTCTGTATCTATCTATTTATCTGTCTGTCTGCCTCTCTATCTATTCATCTGTCTGTGTGTCTGTCTGTCTGTCTGCCTAGCTAGCTAGCTAGCTATCTATATGTATATATATACATATATATCTGTCTATCTGCCTGTCTATCTATCTATCTATCTATCTGTCTATCTATCTGTCTATCTATCTATGCATCTATATATGTATACATACATATATACATATGTCTCTTTGTCTCTCTGTCTATCTATATCTGTCTGTCTGTCTGTCCGTCTGTCTATCTATCTATATATGTCAATCTAAATATCTCTCTGTATGATATCTATCAATCACCTATCTGTCTACGAGATTATCCTATATCAATAATTGCCTATGTTGTAAACCCCCACCCACCCACAACTAAACATACAGCGCAGAGACAATTTGACGCTAGTCCTTTTTTTCTTTTTATTGTTTTTCTTCGTCGTTTTCCGAAAAAAGAGAACGAGATTCTAACAGTAGGTACTTGATAAGTAATGCGTTCATTCCTGAGTTTCCTTGTCCTTGCTAAGTATTCTTTCTTCTGGACAAAAGAAGAAATAGGAAAGGGAGGTAAACAGGCAGGTAGACAGACAGACATTCGGAATAATGTACAAATTAGACAGGCAGACATAGATAATTTTCTTGTCGACCTGTGTGTCTGTCTGTGTATCTGTGTCTGTCTGTCTGTCTGCCTGTCTGTCTGTCTGTCTGTCTGTCTGCCTGTCTGTCTGTCTGCCTGTCTGTCTGTCTGTCTACCTGCCTGTCTGTCTGTCTGTCTTCTTTTGTCCAACCGCTTCTACCGGGAAGGTGTTGCAGGGAGATGAAATTTGGCGATCTGCGGCAAGACGGTAGGCCTGGACTGATAGCTGAATTTCCACTTTCAGTTTTCGCTTTCTCTCAAAGAAGTGTTATTGCTTTTAGGGAAATTCCAAATGCACTAATTCCGTAAATGTGATGGGGTTGGGGGTGGGGAAAGATCGCAATTAAATTCGTCAAATAGCATAAACCTTGGACGTAAGAACCAGAAAAAACACGAAAATAGAATCAGAACGCGTATTTAATACAACAAGACGCTTGTCTTGTCTTGTCTTGTATTAAATACGCGTTCTGATTCTATTTTAGAAAAACACGAAAATAGAATCAGAACACGTATTTAATACAACAAGACGTTTGTCTTGTCTTGTTGTATTAAATACGCGTTCTGATTCTAATTTTCGTGTTTTTCTGGTTCCTGTTTGCTTGAACGCGGGCAGTCGCACTTGTTTTAAACTCTGTATGTATGCCTGAAACCCTGGAGAAATCTTGAGGCTCTACCTAACTTATTAGGGTTTAGTGTACTATTTATGTCATTCTCCCTCCCATTTATCGTGAAATAGGAAAACAAACAACACGAGTATTTGCAAATCGGGATACAGAAAGCAGGACGTCCAGGTCTGTTCCTCATCAGACAGGATCTCATCAGTAAGTGTGTGCCTCCACCAGTACCTCATTGGTAGGAGTGGCGCCCTCCAGTGGCAGTTCAGGGTAGTTTCCTGAAAAAGGGAAAACAACTCGTGATGGTCCTTTGAGACTAGCTTGGCGTTGTGTGTGTGTGTGTGTGTGTGTGTGTGTGTGTGTGTGTGTGTGTGTGTGTGTGTGTGTGTGTGTGTGTGTCTGTGTGTGTGTGTGTGTGTGTGTGTGTGTGTGTGTGTGTCTGTGTCTGTGTGTGTCCATGTGTGTATACCTATATCCATAAATACGTAATACATACATACATACACACACACACACACACACACACACACACACACACACATATATATATATATATATATATATATATATATATATATAGAAAAGAGAGAGAGAGAGAGAGAGAGAGAGAGAGAGAGAGAGAGAGAGAGAGAGAGAGAGAGAAAGAGAGAAACTGAAAACTGAAACTGTTTATTGTCATTACCCGAAAAGGTCTTTTGACAAGGGGGATAACAATTTTCCAGTAGTGCGACACATAATCCACTCTTTGTATGTGCGCAAATTCTTCACACATAATCAAAAAAAATATCGAACATCCATTCCTTGAACAGTCGAACATATTCAAATCATATATAATGAACAATCATCCATTTTACCACTACTACATAATGCAAAGAAAACAACAACAACAACAAATATCAGAACAGTGTTCCCACATTCAGGCCAATAATTTGTCTAGGTTTAGACAAACCAAAATCTTTTTCACACACCCACACCCACACACACTCACACGCATCCATATACGCTCACACGCGGGCGCGCGCTCGTGCGCACACACACACATCAAAACTGTAATATGATGAAACATCTGGGCTAGACCACCCAAACCTTACATTTAGTGATAATAATATAATCTTCACATAACTGCCCCAAAATACTCTGTTAACAAGGGACATCACTATGCCTTTTATTTATTTGTTTTTTGGTTTGTTTGTTTTTTTGTTTTTGTTAACATGTATAGTAGACCCTTAAGTGTCTATATACCCTTTCAATATCCACTTCTAACATATTCTACAAATATACCATTATTTTCATATTATTAGCTACTCTTAAATTATCGGCAAACAAAGCAAAATAAAGCAAATGAAAACAGCTCTTTACAAAACAGAGTCTATAATAAAGCGGCTTCTTTTGGAGTTAACGTGATATAGCCCACATCAGTCAAAAGAGATTAAATTAATCCCAGTATGATATTGTCTAGCACTATTGTCGGGCTTGTAAGTGTTTATGTCTTATTTTTTGTGCTTCCGCAATGTATAGTGCCACTGATTTGATTATGACTTCGTCATCAGATGACAAAATAGATACATCTTGTCTTTTGGCCATGTCGGATTCAAAAACTTTGCATTTTCCACGTATTGTGTCAAAAATTTGGCATTGGAATAAAAAGTGTTTTTCATTATCGACATTGTTTCCACATAAGGGGCAAGGATATACTGTGGACGTCCCAGGTTGAAACCAATTTTTATTTGCATTGAAACCAAAGTGTTCTTAATCTAAATCTTGCGTAATTAGTTCTTTGCCATTTATCCGTAACAACACTGAGATATTTTTCGGTTTGAAAAACATCTTTAAATGAGAAGAATCAACTATATTTTTCTTTGTTTTCCATATCTGAGTGCCAATTTTGTTTAAACGAACAAATAAGCCTGTCTTTAAATTCATTAATAAACTGACACTCATTTCCTACTCCCTGGGACAACCACACGATTCCAAACCCAAGTTCTGATAAAGCCTTTTTTACCTGATAGGCCCAGTTCTGTTTTCTTATTTCCATTTGAGTAACCATCATTTCAAAAAAGAGAGAGAGAGAGAGAGAGATGCGTAATATATACATGCATACATACATACATACATACACACATACTTACATACATACATACAAACGTACATATGATTATATGTATACATATCTATTTGTATACATAGATACATTGACAGACAGACAGACAGACAGATAGAAAGACAGACAGATAGATAGATAGACAGACAGATAGATAGATAGACAGACAGATAGATAGAAATAGACAGACAGAACAGATAGATAGATAGACAGATAGACAGATAGACAGATAGTAAGATAAAGATAGATAGCACAGACAGACAGATAGACAGATTGACAGACAGAAGCAGACAGAACAGAATAGATAGGACAGACAGACAGAATAGATAGATAGACAGACAGATAGATAGATAGACAGACAGACAGATAGATAGACAGATAGATAAATAGATAGATAGATAGATAGACTCACAGACAAACAGACAGACAGATAGACAGATTGACAGACAGACAACAAACAGATAGATAGACAGACAGACAGATAGATAGATAGACAGACAGACAGACAGATAGATATGATAGATAGATAATAGATAGATAAATAAAATAATAGATAGACTCACAGACAAACAGATAGATAGATGACAGATAGATAGATAGATAGATAGGCAGACAGATAGATAAACAAACAGACAGATAGATAGATAGACAGACAGATAGATGACAGATAGATAGAGAGATAGATAAACAGACAGACAGACAGATAGATAAACAGACAGACAGACAGACAGACAGATAGATAGACAGATAGGATGACAGGTTGATGAAAGATAGAAAGATGGGCACATAAAAATGAAACTTAAAAGATATCAACGAGAGATCAGCATAAGGGAGGTAACGCTGAGATCACATAACTGTACACCTTCTGATGATATACGAAAACTCTGAAGCAAATCGACTGCCAGCTTTCAAGCAAAAGAGAAACCAAACACACATGTGACTTTTCACCACGAAATGAGTCACTTGTCCACTTCAGGCAGTTTTCACTTTTTCATTGCTTCTAAATGTACATTTACTGCTCTTTCTAAATAAGAAAACCATTTTAAAATCGGACAATAAATACCTGAGGTACAGCCTTCCAAACATGGCACTCTTCCGAAACACAGTTTTGAGAAAATCAAGAAAAACGAAAGTAAAAGTTCACTATCTACATGTTGGGTAGGGTAATGCAAATAGCTTTTTCACTAAGAAAGAACCACAATATGCATAATTTATTGAATGTAGAATGTGTAGGAAGGGTTTCGGTATCCGCTAAAATCAACAACTCCATAACGAGCCCTGACACCCCTCTCGCTTATTTTGCCCCATTGTGCAAAACGCTGCCAGTGGACAAGCGACTCATTCCGTGATGGAAGGTCACATATGGGAACAGAACTGAGAATTTGTTCTTCATCGACTAAACAAGACTGGCTCAAATTTTCGACCAAACGTCCTTTATAAAGCACACACAAACACAAGATCAGGACAACAAAGAAGCAGGTGATACATTTATGAGACGAACAATACAGGGGGGGGGGGGTGCAAAAGTAGGTATACAGTAAGTATCACATCATTATTATAATACTTAATTCATTAAAATTATTAGCACATTAAGTTAGTTGGCCTTATTTTCGATATATTCAGTGAGAGATTAAGGTTGTGCTCGTTATTTACATGTATGTGCAATATTCATTTGTTCGTATAATAAATGCAATGAGTATTGTACATGTTTTCTTTTTTCATAACTGTATACCTACTTTTGCACCCCCCCCCCCCCCCACCCATTATATAGCGGACAAGTTTAATCATAGACACGGATTCTGTCTGTCGAGCTGAATTTTGCCAAAGGTCAAAGGTCAGATGGTCCAGTAAAAAATATTCTGGGGGCCGAAAAGCCCCTACACGCACACACGCACACACGCACACACAAACACACAAATAATAATAATTACAATATTTATATAGCGCAAAATCTTGATAAAATCAAATCTAAGCGCTGAAACAGACACACACGCACGCACGCACGCACGCACGTACGCACGCACACACACGCACGTACACACACACACACACACACACACACACACGCATGGCTATAAATGGGGAGAAAGAATAAAAGCAATAAAAGCAAGAATAAAAGCAATGGAAAACACACACAAACACACACACGCGTGCACGCGCGCACGCAAGCACTCACACAGACACGCACACACGCACACACACGCACGCACGCACGCACGCACGCAAACACACTCAACGCGCACACACACATACAAACAACGCACACATGCACGTACACACACACTCACACACACACAAACCACGGATACACACACATGCACACACATAAACACTCCTACCTACATATACACACACATGCAAACTCATACACACACACATACACGCATACACAAAACATGTACACACACACACACACACACACACACACACACACACACACACACACACACACACACACACACACACACACACACAATATCACTTATAGTGAAAAGACGTTAAATCAAAGAACGAACGAACACGAACACACACACACACACACACACACACACACACACACACACACACACACACACACACACACACACACCGTCTAATATCACTTATAGTGAAAAGACGTTAAACCAAGCAACGAACGAACACACACACACATACAGGGAGAGGGAGAAGAAGGGAAGTAGTAAAAAGGAGATAGAGAGGAGAAAGAGGGAGAGAGAGAAAGAGAGAGAGAGAGAGAGAGAGAGAGAGAGAGAGAAACAGAGAGACAGAGACACAACGAGAAAGAGGAGAAAGAAACAGAAAGAGAAACAGAGACAGACAGACAGACTGACAGATGCAGAGAGAGAGAGAGAGAAAGAGAGAGAGAGAGAAAGAGAGAGAGAGAGAAACAGAGAGACAGAGACAGAGCGAGAAAGAGGAGAAAGAAACAGAAAGAGAAACAGAGACAGACAGACTGACAGACAGATACAGAGCCAGACAAAAATCACTAAAAAAAAAATTAAAAAAATAGTCCGACACCAACCATCTTTGCAAGTGTGCATGGACCCGTAACTGGCTGGATCTGGAGCCGGATACGACTGAGGCGCATGAGCGGTGGCATGCGCGTTGAACTCCTCGACCCATCGTCGCCATGGTCCAGCGGGTCGCTTCAGGATCATGGCGAGACCAGCGGCGAAGACGGCGATGAGGGAGTCGATGGTGGCGATGAAATAAGTGATTCCTTTGACTGCCCGTAGTCCCCTCAGTTCCCCCTCCTCGCTCTCCTCTCTTCTCCCAGTCTGAGACAAGAAACCAAGCATTGAAACTGGCATCATATACATGATATTTTGTATCTAACCCCGCCCCACCCCCCACCTCCCCAATATCCCCACCACCACCACCCAAAATAAGGAACAACTCATAAGTGTTGGCATCATGTGGATGATATTCTGTACGCACTCCCCCACCACCACCATCACCATCACCACCAACCAAAAATACATGAATGAATAAATAAATAAATAATAAACAGATTAACAAATGTATAGATAAATAGATAAATGATAAATAAGTAAATAAATGAAAATCAAATAAATAAGTTGATAAATACATAAGTAAAAATGAAAAACAGGATGGTCAATCTATTCTAACCATCTCTAGTTTTAATACAAAAATCGTTACAGAAAACGCAAAATTGTGGAGGGTTTTTCAATGTTACAGTGACTTTGAACCTAGTAGTAGTAGTAGTAGGCCTCCCTCGGTCATGGCTGACCATGGACAAAGTACATCCGTTCTAATGTCTAGATGGGCTGTCTGCTTGGTCCAAGCAGCGTCGCCTGTGACTGTACAGACCAATGCGAGAGAGGCAGTCTCTGTCGCAGCGGTCGCATATGTATGCCGATGCTGGCCTGTTGGCTGTCATCCCTTTTCTGCGAAATCGCTTTTCTGCTGCAGCAGCTGACAGTTTGTCCTCACCAATCTGCAGCTGTTTCTTGCGAGTGGTTCTCCAGCTGTAGCGGTCGTCTGCGAGGTCCTCCCAGGACTCAGTGTTGATCTCAAGCGCCTTCATGTCATGTTTGCAAACGGCTTTGTATCTCAGCTGTGGGCGGCCAATGCTTTGAACCAGCATCAGATGAAAGAAAAATTGAATGTGAAACGAGGACAAGGTCAGGCAATGACAACAGTAAAAAACAATAGGTGTGAGTCTGTACGGTATCAAAATGCTGCAGTGGAGATAAGTTATACACAGGTCATGCAAACACACGCATTTTCAGAGTTTCCTAAGAAAGGAAAAGCTGTTCATGCACCTTACTCAAAAGTGCTGATGTTATGGGTTTGTTTGTTTGGGGTTTTTTTTTTGTTTTTTGTTTTTAGTTTTTTTTTGTGTGTGTGTGTTTTTTTTTTTTTTGTTTTTTTTTTTTTGGGGGGGGGGTCTGTGTGATTCTGAAATTGGTGCCAACACTTTTTTAAACTTATGCATTCCGAACTCCACACAACTGTCTTCACTTTTGACCCCAATTTGGTAAAGATCCATCCAGAAACAGCACGAAAAATCTTACTGAAAAATATCCCCCCTCTCTCTCTCTCTCTCTCTCTTCTCTTTTCTCTCTCTCTCCTCCACACACACACACACACACACACACACACACACACAATACACTACATACACATACATACACAAAGATACCACATACACACACACAAGCACTGGCACATACACACAGACACACACACACACACACACATACACACACACACATGCACGCATGTACGCATGCACGCACACACACAGCACGCATCACGCACACACACACGCACACACACACACACACACACCACACACACACACACACACACACACACACACACACACACACACACACACACACACATCCCGTTCAGAGAATTTACAAGTGTAAGCTGGAATCTTTGTTTTACCAGCACCAAGCGGAATCGTCACCCTTGTATAACCCAAAAAATATGAGATTCTACTTTATTCTCTATAATACAACATCAACTTTCCACAGTAATGTATATAGTGCTGCTTGCTCATGCCAGAGCATGGAATTTGTTTGAGGAAATAATCGAAGTGTGTGTACATGTATATTTTCAGAAGAATATGTGCAGGCAGCACACACACACACACACACACACACACACACACACACACACACACACACACACACACACACACACACAACGCATGCATGCACACACACACACATACACACACATATATACAAAACATACACACACAAACGCACGCACACAAATACACACAAAAACACACACAGACATACACACACATACACACACAATCAAACACATACACAAACATACAGACACAGACACACACGCACACGCCATGCGCACACACAAACACAGACTCAAAAATAGACACACACCCACAAATATATGTATAAACAGTCCACACTCACACACACACACAACACACACACACACACCACACACACACACACACACACACACACAACACTCTCTCTCTCTCTCTCTCTCTCTCTTCTCTCACAGACACGCATACACATCATCATCATACATCATCATCAGGTGCCCTGCCGCATGGCGTTGGCGACCATGGACTTCCAACCACCTCTATCTCTCGTTGCCCCTAGCATCTCCCCCACCCTCCTCTTCCCCAGCCACTCTACAAGTCCGCCAGCATTCTCTCCCCTGGTGCTCTCTTTCCCATACACATACACATACACATACATAACCAAATACACACACTCATTATTTCATTTAATCTTTTTCTAATGAATAGCGCCACAGGATTGTCCTGGCACGCATCACATGGATAACATTTCAAATGTGATGGACTTTTAACATCGAAGATCGCTTAATTTCCAGTTCTGAAACATCAAAACCTCCAAACAAACATAGGGAATGTTGTTTGTTTGTTTTGTTTGTTAGTTTGTTTGTTTGTCTGTCTGGTTTTGGTTGGTTGGTTGGTTGGTTGTTTGGTTGGTTGGGTTGGTTGTTGTTTGTTTTTTTTTGTTTTAATTTTGTTTTTTTCTTTCTTTGTGTTTTTTGTTTTGTTTTGTTTTGTTTTTGTTTTGTTTTGTTTTTGTTTGTTTTGTTTTTGATTTTTTTTGGGGGGGAGGGGGGCGTGAAGGGGGGGGATGATGTTTAAGGCTTTATAGGCAGATATAAATAAGGGCCCATGATTTCATGCTGACGAGATTTAGGATCCGCTAGGGATTGTAAATGTAGATACATGCCCTCAGCGCCAAGAGAAGGAAAGTAGGGTTGGCTCCTTGCAAAAGTCAAGAATAAATAAACAGGGTTGTATCCCTTGCTACGGTAAGCCCCAACCAGCAAACGGGAAAAAATGCACTCTCCCTGAAGACGCCGTCTGACAATCTTTTTTTTTTCCAACATCGCCTAGGATTCTACACTTTACCGTCATTCAAGACGGATTTATCGCGCTCGAACAATTCCATATGTGCTCTACCCAATCTACCATCTGTTGTGTGACAAGCTTATTGAGACCTGTGCAAAACACTTTGCCTGGCAAGACATTGTTATGGACGGGTTGGGAAAGACGAGACCTCTGAAACTGTAAGTTGGCACCATCAGAATAATCACAACATAAAGATGGGCAGAAAACAAACGAGACAGTCTTGATGGAGGCAGACACAAGTAGATCACTCATAAGGAAGATAAGGAAAAGACAGGCAACATTTATAGGCCATTTTATGAGGAAGGGGGATTTGGAGCACCTGGTCACAACGGGAAAGCTGGAGGGAAAGAGAGCACCAGGTAGAGAATGCTGGACGGACTTGCAGAGTGGCTGGGGATGAGGAGGGTGGGGGAGATGCTAGGGGCAACGAGAGATAGAGATGGTTGGAAGTTCATGGTCGCCAACGCCATGCGGCAGGGCACCTGATGATGATGATGAAAGATGAGCAGCAAACATGCCAGTTTTTATGTTAAGAGCTGGAATTTGCCTCCGAACATGAGATCTTGAGTTCCACTATAGCTAACTAAAAAAACAGACAAAAATCTGTGGCCCATCCAAGTATCGAACCCACAACCACTGCACCATCAACAAGGCGCTCTTAACCCCTGGGTTACTGGGGCTGTTAGGAGAGAAAAAAAGAAAAGCTGTGATCTTCTTTTTCTCTTGGCGTACGCTGCTACACAATCATCTGAGTCCGGGCGATGAATTCAGCCGTCTTTTCCAGCTCCTGTCTGCAGCCGTGGAGTTTGGTTGTCAGCGGAGTGTCTGTCGTCCACACGTCCTGTCTTGCCACCTGGTGAAGGGGACATCTTTGGAGTATATGGTCCGTGGTTTGGTCTTCTTGACCGCAGGGACAGGTTGGGGAGGGCGCCAGCTTCAGTTTGCGGTACATGTGGCTGTTCAGCCTATTGTGACCAGTGCGCAACCTCACCAGGGCAACTTGCTGCTCTCTAGACAACAGGTGGCAGTCATCCCTGTGTCGTCTCGGCATGGAAAGCGCCCTGATGATGCTCCTCTTCTCACTGTAGCTGACGCTGTTGTTGGGTTGTTCTTCTCTGGCTCCCTCCTTAGCAAGGATATCAGCTCGCTCAGCTGTGATAATTCGACAAGGACAACAACCAGGGGAAAAAAACACAAAAACAGAATCAGAACGCGGTTGATTTTGTTGTTGTTGTTGTTTTTTTGTTTTTTTGACAAGGACAAAGCAAAATTTCAAAACCAAGAAGCGACAATTGTCATTGTTCTTCATGAATACGTCCGATAGAAACAGAAAAATCGTGTAAGGAGGAAGGTGGTACTCACTCGGGTGCCATTGGCTGGTAACGGTGGCTTCGAAGTTGAAGGGGGCCGAGTCATTCCGGATCAGCCTCAGCGTGAGGCGTTTGTTCTCTGAGCAGACGACCATACCATCCAGTGCCTGGAAGACAGACAGTTCCAAGAACTACAATTCATCATCATCATCAGGTGCCCTGCCGCATGGCGTTGGCCACCATGGACTTCCATCCATCTCTATCTCTCGTTGCCCCCAGCATCTCCCCCACCCTCCTCATCCCCAGCCACTCTGCAAGTCCGTCCAGCATTCTCTCCCAGGGTCTACCTGGTGCTCTCTTTCCCTCCAGCTTTCCCGTTGTGACCAGGTGCTCCAAATCCCCCTTCGTCATAAAATGGCCTATAAATGTTGCCTGTCTTTTCCTAATCTTCTTATGAGTGATCTACTTGTGTTTGCCTCCATCAAGACTGTCTCGTTTGTTTTCTTTGCTGTCCATGGAACTCTCAACATTCTTCTGAGAAACCACATCTCGGCTGCCTCAATCTTGCTCTGGCTTTGCTTGCTGACTGTCCACGCCTCGCATCCGTACAATAGTATTGGTTCTATATAACATTCAAGGACTCTCTACAATTAACATATTTAAATCAAAGTCTTTGGTGGTCTGGTAGCTTATTGTGGAAAACGTTTCCAGGTCATCTAAAATCTTATCAAAATACATCAACTTTCGAGAGAGAACTTTTGTTACATTTCACAAATACACTAACACGTGATACATACATCTATACGGTGTTACATTTTAGGTAAGAATGTGTATGTTATGCTGCTCTTACATGACCAACGTTCAGTAGTATAATAAACAGGGAATGTGTTTTGTTGCATTTTTCTCATCAAATGTATCACAACAATTCATAACGGATTCAACAGTTATAGTAGTGATGATTCCTACATGTTCTTACAGTTTGCTCTCTCTCTCTCTCTCTCTCTCTCTCCTCTCTCTCTCTCTCTTCCTCTCTCTCTCTCTCCTCTCTCTCTCTCTCTCTACTCTCTCTCCTCTCTCTAACTCTCTCTCTCTAACTCTCTCTCTCTAACTCTCTCTCTCTAACTCTCTCTCTCTCTAACTCTCTCTAACTCTCTCTCTAACTCTCTCTCTCTAACTCTCTCTCTTCCCCAACTCTCTCTCTCTACTCTCTAACTCTCTCTCTCTAACTCTCTAACTCTCTCTCTCTAACTCTCTCTCTCTAACTCTCTCTCTAACTCTCTCTCTAACTCTCTCTCTAACTCTCCTCTCTAACCTCTCTCTCTAACTCTCTCTAACCTCTCATCTCTCTAACTCTCCTCTAACCTCTCTCCCCTCTTTCAACCAATCAGTCAGTACTGTTAACATTCCATTTAGTATTATGTTGATGTCTTTATTCTATCATAGTTCAGTTTGTTTATGTAGATTCTTTATGAATATTATATAATATTGCCATTAGTGTAGACCCTCTAAGGACGACAGCCGGATGTAAAAATGTGCCGATGTACTTCTGCTGCTTCCCTCGAATAATAACATATGATCTTGTTCTTGCTGTCATTTTTCAGTACTTGCGAGATAAACAATAGACAGTCACACCCGCGTTTATTCATTTCTTCTTCTTCTTCTTCTGCTAGTATAGAAAAGGGCCATTTCCGAGTATTATCATAACATTTTATTCTTCTTTATTATCATCATGACTACGCTTTTTCTTCTTCTTCTTCTACTCTCTTCTTCTTCTATCTTCTTCTTCTTCTTCTTCTCTTCTTTCTTCTTCCTTCTTCTTCTCTTCTTCTTCTTTCTTCTTCTTCTTCTTCTTCTTCTTCTTCTTCTTCTTCTTCTTCTTCTTCTTCTTCTTCTTCTTCTTCTTCTTCTTCTTCTTCTTCTTCTTCTTCTCTCCTCTTCCTCTCTTCTTTTTCTTCTTCTTCCACTGGTTTAGACACTTCTATGTTTACTTGTTGGTTTGTTGGTTGTTGTTGTTGTTGTCTGGTTCGTATGTTGTGTCGTTTGGTTGCTTCGTGTCGTGTCTGGGTTTAGTATGGTTTATTGTTGGTTGGTGGTGTTGGTTGGTTGGTTGGTTGGTTGGTTGGTTGTTGGTTGGTTGGTTGGTTGGTGGTCGGTTGGTTGGTGGGTTGTGGTTGGTGGTTGATTGGTCGGTCGGTCGGTTGGTGGTTGGTATGGTTGGTTGGTGATTGATTGATTGATTGATTGGGATGCTTTTAGTGTGTGATTTTGTTGTGTGTGTGTGTTGTGGACATTTTTATTTGTTTGGCTTACTTGTTTATTATTTTGTTATTTACTTGTCGATTGTTTACTCTTTTTTTCTGTCGTTTCTTGTTTTATCTTTCAGACTTTCTCTTTTTTTTCTGTCGTTCTTTTTTTTTATCTTTCAGTCTGTTCTCTTTTTTTTCTGTCGTTCTTTGTTTTTATCTTTCAGTCTGTTCTCTTTTTTTTTCTGTCATTCTTTGTTTTTTATCTTTCAGTTGTTCTTTTTTTCTGTCATTCTTTGTTTTTATCTTTCAGTTGTTCTTTTTTTTTCTGTCATTCTTTGTTTTTATCTTTCAGTCTGTTCTTTTTTTCTGTCATTCTTTGTTTTTGTCTTTCAGTCTGTTCTTTTTTTTCTGTCATTCTTTGTTTTTATCTTTCAGTCTGTTCTTTTTTTTTCTGTCATTCTTTGTTTTTATCTTTCAGTCTGTTCTTTTTTTCTGTCATTCTTTGTTTTTATCTTTCAGTCTGTTCTTTTTTTCTTCATTCTTTGTTTTTATCTTTCAGTCTGTTCTTTTTTTCTGTCATTCTTTGTTTTTATCTTTCAGTCTGTTCTTTTTTTCTGTGTCATTCTTTGTTTTTATCTTTCAGTCTGTTCTTTTTTTCTGTCATTCTTTGTTTTTATCTTTCTTTTCTTTCCTTGAATTATTGTTTCTTTTAAAATTAGTTCACACACAAAAGATCTCCAAAGGTGCGTAAATAGGAAAACAAACAACCCTGGTTGGCAGTGTCCTCAGTCAGCAGGATCAGAACAGGCGCTGTTGAACTTCACAAAATGACCCAGCAGCAGTGCAGGATATCCTCTGGTGAGGGCCTTATGGTGGCTTGAAATTTTTCAGCTCCCGTGAGCTTTCTGGCTCTGAAACGTCGACCAGATTTCTATACAAAGGAGTTCGTGGTGTGGTGTGGTTGTGGTGGGTTGTAGAGCTGAAATGAACGGCGTAAAATCATCAAAGCTAGGGCTATGTCTGGAAGTGGGACAGAGAGTAAAAGAATAAACCGAACAAATACTATATTCACGGAAAGTTTAAAACCATAGACTAGTTTACCTCTCCCGCAGAATAGAAACGGGCGTTCAAGCCTTCTAGTACCAACGCCCTCGCAGACTCCTTCTGGTGCCTGAGGTCTTCCTCGCGCTCCGTGATGTCAAATGTAGGTCTGACCAACGGTTTCAGGACTTTAAGCTCAATGCACAACTGTTCGTATTTGTCTTGGCTCGTGGTCTCAAAGGTCAACTCGCACGTGTCGGGAAGGTCAGGGGTCACTCCTGGTTCGCGTTCTCCTTCTAGAATGACCTTCTGATCTGAGGTCAATTTGTGACTGAACCCACATTCGACGAAAGAGTCCAGTGTAGTCTGGAAGAAGAGGGAAAATAAAAAAAACATTAATAGAATAGAATAGAATAGAATAGAACATCATATCATTATCATATCATATCATATCATATCATATCATATCATATCATATCATATCATATCATATCATATCATATCATATCATATCATATCATATCATATCTATCATTCATTTCATATCATATCATATCATACCATATCATATATCATATCATATCATATCATCTCATATCATATCATATCATATCATCTCATTTCATGTCATGTCATGTCATGTCATGTCATATCATATCATATCAATTTCATATATCATATTTCATATCATATCATATATCATATCATATCATGTCATGTCTATAATCATATCATATCATATATCATATCATATCATATCATATCATATATCATATCATATCATATCATATCATATCATATATCATATCATATCATATCATATCATATATCATATCATATATTCATATCATATCATATATCATATCATATCATATCATATCATCATATCATATCATATATCATTATCATATCATTTAATATCAACTATCATCATATCAATCAATCATATCATATCATATCATATCATCATATCATATCATATCATTCATATCATATATCATATCATATCATGTCATATCATATATCATATCATATCATATATCATATCATCATTATCATATCATGATATCATATCATCATATCATCATACATATCATTCATATCATATCATATCATACATATCATATCATATATCATACCATATCAACATCATATCATATCGTATTAAGAAAACAAAAACTGAAACTAACGAGCAGGAATCACTCACAAAAAAGAAAGTATACTGGTATACAAGAATATACAAATCTTAAACTAACACAGGCAGAGAATCACTCACAAACTAAAAAAAAATATAAAAAAAAAAATATAAAAATTTAAACAAAAAAAACAACTAAACAAAAGCAAAAAACAAACAAAATACCTACAGCAAACACACACACACACACACACACACACACACACACACACACACACACAAAACACACACACACACACACACACACACACACACACACACACACACACACACACACACACAAAAGGGAAATCACTCACAACGGCGCGGGATGGTGTCCATGGAAACGTTGGTGACAGCAAAGACATGCTCAGTGCACTTACCTATGGCTAGCATGATCGACAGCGAGCGATGTCAAAGCACAGTTCACTCCAAGGACGTCCGAGGGTCTGGAATTCACACAGACAACAATGCACGGAAAGCACCATCCACCCTCGCCAACGTACTTTAGTTAGTGAGCGTCAAAGCGACGCCCACCCCCCCACCACCAAGATCTGAATTTACACAACCACAACAAACACACACACACACACACACACACACACACACACAGCACCACACA
>CM060312.1:12873532-12886032 GCA_030674185.1 Monoplex corrugatus
GTGGTGGTGATGATGATGATGATGATGACGATGATGACGATTAAAACGACATACTTGAAAGATGGAATGTCATAATCTTCAACAACAACAAAACCACTGCAGTTTTGACGGAGCATCAGGATAAGGAGTATAACGAAATTCGAATGGTGGTGACGATATTAAAACCATCTGACAGTACTTTAGCTATACTGATGAAAATGATTCTGATGATATTAAGACAAGTTCCAAATTTCAATCATTAAAAAAATCTAGGAAATCATGACAATTAGAATGGCGACGACGACGATGATCAGGGTGGTGATAATGGCGACGACGCTAGATTTTAAATGCAGACAGACGAATGAATACAGTGAGGTACCGCTGGGTGAACGACCAAATAGACAGGCAGACAATCCTACATTTAACTATTTAAAATTAGAATTAGAATTTGTTCAAGAGGGATTCGTCTCACTCAGGCAAATCCATATATACACTCAACCCAGATTGCCAGCGACGATCTGGCCACTGCTGTTCCAACCCTTCCCTTTAGTTGCTGAGCCGAGTGCGCTGACCTATGCGTGACCCGACCATGATGCCTGCCTTCCCTGGGCAGATTGTTTATATCTCGCCTGTCAGCAGCCATAGCTGACATCTGGTGTTTAACTGGGGGAAATGGGTATGACTTTAAATGATACATTTTTTTGTAAGCGCTTTAGCCAAACTAGAGTGTATTGTAGATAGCTGGATGGCCAGAACCATGAGCTTTAAAATTACACCAAACACGAATATGTTTGACTGGCAAAGCAGACTGCAGTGTTAGTTCAAATACATGCACAATCACAAGTACGGAGAGGGTTGATTTCCGATTTCACAAAATTTTGCTGTTTTAAACCGCCGTTATTGCAGTCCTGACAGTTTCCATGCACACAGAACAACATGCCACACAAACTACAGCATGCCAGCGTGCACCTCCACTTACTTGAAAGCTTTCGACCTGAACCTGAGAGGAGAGGTGCGCGTTTTAATTACTCCACTGAATTGGGGTCAAGAGGTTGGTCATCACACACTGCTGGATGCGTGTTGAATGCAGGTTGAAGTTTTAACACAGTAATGAGCTTCTCTTTCTCTTAGCTGGCCTTCCTCCCTTTGTTTGACTGACAAACACGGAGCAAACGGAACACTGGTGAACAGACAAGGCTGCATCAAAGTTAACCCACATCGGTGCCACCTTCTCCACATCAGACAGACCGGTTTTCAATATCGTTTTCGATGGAACAGATGACATCTTCAATTTTCTCAGCCGTGCATAGCACTTTGAGCACAGAGTGCTAGAGTGAATATCTGGACTGTCGCATGAAATATCTATTTCAAAGAACTCACGAAGTTCTGATGTCACATACTGACAGAGAATGGGAGCCCTGGGCTTTGGGTTTTTGCTGGAACGCCCACCACATGCTCGACACAAAGACTGAAGTCTCTCATTATGCAAACACGCAGTGTGTTCATAAACAACAGCCATTGTTCAATTCTACGCTCAACACTTAACACTAATACGTAAGGAAAGAACTACGATCAAAACAACAAAATTGTTCAGTTCTCTCACAACAGTGCTCTGAGTACAAGACTGAATGATGTGATGTTCAAAGCAGATTATAGTGAGTAACTTATCCTTAAACTTTCACTTAACTTCATACACATCAACACTTCAGCATCACATATATATTTGGAAACCAGTCTCCAAATCAACGCAAAAAAAAACCAATAATAAATAGATGAAATAAAACGAGAACAAAAGGATGAGAAAATGAAAAAAAAAAAGGTGGGGGGGAGCAAACAATCAGTATCAGTGGAATTAGAAGTTTCAACACGTGAAGAATACACGTTTTAACCAAAAAGCACAGCAGCTGAACACATAGTGACTGCAAAAGTTTGTAGATTACAAACTTCAGCCAACGGTACAAATTCTAATTCTTAGATGTAACGCAGGCACTTAGAACAAACTTGTAAATCACAAAAAAATCAACATCCAGAAATCTTAGGTTCCGTGTCTACAGACAGGAGAAGATCGGGTGAAATGATCAAGTTTTAATACAGACAAAGAAGGGATTCATCCGCAGCTACTGCCGTGACCCTGTCTCGACCCTGCATCCCCCCCCCCCTTCCCCCACTCTGGAATGCCAGGCTTTGAAGGCCTACAGCTGCCATCCGCAGGTAAACTAAAGAGAACGATTTGGCCAGTTTTGCACCCTGCGCACAACCCTGTGCACTGGCAAGGTCTTCAAATGGAAGGGGGAAGTGAGACCATAGAAAACACTAAGCTGATACTTACTTTACTTTTACTTTTTCCTTCCGCTTGTACCGGTGGGCGTCGCGGGAGATATAGTCGTCTGTCAGCAGCAAGGCGGGTGGCCTGGAGAAGGGACATCTCGTGAGGTCTGAGGGTGTCTGCCACGGAGTCGCTCCATCGTCGTCTTGGTCTTCCTCTGGCTCTCCAGCCAGAGTATCTGGTGTTGTATGCCCGAAGAGCTGGATGATTTAGGGGCATACATGTGAGGTGTCCGAACCACTTGATCCTCATATGTTCGATGTGTTGTAGGATTGGTGTTGCTCCTACCATGTCTCGTATCACCTCATTTCTGATCTTGTCCCGCCTTGTCTTATTTACTGCTTTCCTCAGGCATTTCATTTCACAGGTGACCAGTTTTCTCTCGAGGACTTTAATTAGGGACCATGTCTGGCACTGGTATGTCAGCGTTGGTAGAAAAATGGCGTTGATGAGTTTCGCCTTAGTGCTGGTGGGAATGCTGGGGTGTTTCAGGAGAGGGGCGAGTTGGTAGCTGACTGCGTTGGCTTTCTGGCATCTGGTCTCGATTTCTCTGTCTAGTTTGCCATTTTCAGTGAAGATGCTGCCCAGGTATTTAAATTCACTGGCTTGCTTCACTAAGCTGATACCACGGGAATGATTGTATGGGCATCAAACAGGCCAGCCCAATTTTATGTTGTGGGCTGGGACTGAGCTCAAGGTATCAGATAACGAGTACAAGACTGTACTGATTAAGCCAGCCAACTCGCTAGTAACCATTAACTTAATTAACGAATAACTAAAAAGAAAAAGTATTAAATGAAATGCTGTCCTTACTCTTTCAAGACCATACGATTAATTAACGATTAATTAAAAAGAAAAGGGACTAAATGAAATGTTGTCCTTACTCTTTCAAGACCATACGATTAATTAATGAATAACTAAAAAGAAAAAGAACTAAATGAAATGTTGTCTTTACAAGACGATTAATTAACGATTAATTGAAAAGAAAAAGGAATAAATGAACGGTTTGTCCTTACTCTTTCAGGGCCATAGGGACCTGTGTAAATTTCCAGTTTGACGTGCTCACTGCTGATCAGCATGCCCTGCATGCGTATACAGAGTCCCTGGCCGGGCTGCGTGGTTTTGAAGTAGGCCATGCAAGTAGAGTCCGCTAATACAGAGTGCTGGGCCACGGGCTGTTCCATGGATTTGATGTCAATCTCGTCATGATCGTCCACGTTCACGTACAGTTTTCTGCACGAGTCGGACAACTCGAACAACTCTGAACAGAAAGAAAAATGTTAATGCATGATGCATCAGTTGTTTGTCACTTGCGTGCAGGTTTTCTCTCAGTTCACAAGAAACACAAAACTGTTGTACATTCACTTCACTTCTCTCCCTCGCCGGGATCGGCGGCAGGAGCCACGCTCGACGTCACAAGTGTTCTCCAGATCACACGATTGAGACATCTGTGGATGACCTCCTGGATGCCCAGACCTTAGATTCAGCGACGTTGCTGAAACAGGAAGTGTGCGGTCGTCCCTTTCTTCTCCTCGCCTGAACTTTCCACTGGAGAACTATATTGATATCAGATATGTTTTGCGTTGTACATAGTGTGGTAATAATGACATATACAGCTGTTTGATGTTTCTAATTTTTTATCCATTTCCAGTCTTCCGTACTGCCCTATGTCACTATCCCATCCGCCCCTCATTTCAGCTCTCCAACAACCTCCAAACCTACTGAAACTGAGGTCACAATGAGAAAAAGACGTGCTGAAAACCATTGAATTTGGAACATTATTCACAATACTGTGATGATGAGAATGGAGATGAAGGTGGTGCTTCTGGTGGAGTTCCTTTTCCAAATGAGGCAATGACGGGGCCGTACTTATATTTTTATAATATATCTGGCATCAACCAGGCCAGAGAAATACAGACATCTGCAGTGTTGGTCAGGACATTTGAACAGAACCTTAAATGACGAATCCATGAAGTGGATGAGACTCAGCTGTGTGGTCCTAGTCTTCCCAGCGAGCCCATGGCAGGCTCAACACCTAAATTGTGTTGGACTAATGAGGGTTTAAACCCACGATCTCCCAGTGTATAGTCCATTTTAAAACATTCTTTGCAATTATTCTTGTTGCGTTGAATGTGTAATACACAATTTGTCTGAAAAAAAAAGAAGTAGAAAAAGAAGAAGAGAAGAAAACGAAGAAAGAAAAAAAGGACAATTCGTTAACACGCAACCAAGAAATCTCTGTTCAAAACTTGTACATGCTTGAGTTCATTAACAATGAACAAAACTTACTGTGGGAATATGACCCCCCCCCCCCCCCCCCCCCCCCCCCCCCCCCCCCCCCCCCCCCCCCATTGATATTGCTTTTCTGTTTGTGAAATGTTATTCCAATTTGCTTGTTAAAGACCCAGTGTTAGCCAACAATTTAGTACACATGCGCTGAACTTGTAGAGGTGTTTCATTGTATGGTACACACGTACTAAAGCTGTACTGATATTACACCACGTGACAGATATATCATGTGAATCTAGTTAATTTTTTTGTTGTTTTTTGTTTGTTTGTTAAATTTTTGGTTTACCACGTGCTGATGTCATATCATCTAACCTGGCTCTCCTTTGTGTCCAAGTTTGTTAAACGTACCACAAGGCAGATGTTTCATCTGACTCCAGTTACATCTTGATATTGTCTTTGTGTTAAGTCACCTGCTGGTGCTATATCCCGTGACTTGACCCTTCTTTGTGTCCAAGTTCATTTGCTTCTGTCTGAGTAAAACCTTCCCTTGTGAGATGAGAAACACTTTTTGCTAGAGAACAGACCTTTGAGATGAGATGGGTTTAGAGCAAATAAATAAAGATCATTGAAGCTTCAACAGGCACCCAGACTATTTCATCAGATAAACTCTGTGTGCGTGTGTTTTTTGTTGTTGTTGTTTTTTTTTTTTTTACTCGTCCTCTACAATGTTTGGCAGCGAGGCGTGGACCACTCATGCTCATCAGGAGAAAAGGCTCAATACCTTCCACCTGAGAAGCCTACGGCGCATACTCGGCATTTCCTGCAAGAAAAGGTGACCAACAGCAAAGTCCTGACCCGCGCTGGCCTCCCAACCATGCATACCATGCTGAGACAGCGTCGGCTGCGCTGGTTGGGCCACGTTCGCCGCATGGAAGATGGTCGCATCCCAAAAGACATCCTTTATGGTGAGCTTGCCACAGGGCAGAGAAACACTGGCCGCCCACAACTGAGATACAAAGACGTTTGCAACCGTGACATGAAGGCGCTTGAGATCAACACTGAGTCCTGGGAGGACCTCGCAGACGACCGCATCAGCTGGAGAACCACTCTCAAGAAACAGCTGCGGATTGGTGAGGACAAACCAAACTGTCAGCTGCTGCAGCAGAAAAACGAGTTCGCAGAAAAGGGATGACAGCCAACAGACCAGCATCAGCATACGCATGCGACCGCTGCGACAGAGACTGCCTCTCTCGCATTGATCTCTACAGTCATAGGCGACGCTGCTTGGACCAATCAGACAGCCCATCTAGACATTAGAACGGATGTACTTTGTCCATGGTCAGCCATGACTGAGGGAGGCCTACTACTACTACAATGTTCCTTATTCCATGAGAAGACACTGTGCCAGGTTATGGAGATGATTGTCAAGCCGTTCTAGTGTCGGAAAAAAACAAAAACTCTATGGAGCTAACCCCCAACAAGATACCCCACAACCACAAAGGGTGACAACATCAAGTCCACTTATGATATGATGGTTCATAAAATAAAGACACAGGTGACAACCTCGAAAACATACGAAAGTAAGATCGTCTTGCCTTCCTTGCCCATTCAAACGAAGAGCTTGCCCACAGACTGCTCAACTCAGCATGCTTGACCAGAGAAACGCAACTTACCGTAGATCTTCCTTCCCCTTCATCTAAGATCGACTGGAAAAGATGAAGACTCAGAGTGGGAAATGTGACAATGATTTTATACCAGCACCAAATACAACATCTCACTCTTCCTCTCCACCTGGCCACATTACGTGTATGTTAAAAAATCAGATTGTGACCACTTAAAGATATGCCATTATGCATCTGCGACTTCTGATTAGGCCAAACCAGCACTCAGCTTTGCGAAACTTCGTAAATATACTTTTTCCTGACATATGTTGTTAAAGTACTAAGAGCACGCACGTACGCACGCATGTATGCGCGCGCACACACACACACACACACACACAACACAACACACACACACACACTCACGCGCGCGCGCGCACACACACACACACATTCTGGTTGATATTAAATTTCTAAATAGAAACTGAAAAAGGTTGCAGGCCCATAACATTTTTTTTCTTTTCTTTGGGAAATGGACCACAAACGTTTTCAGCCAGTGTGCCCCCACACAAAATGGCCATGCCTGTCTTGCCTTAAACACTCGTGACACCACCCTGGGCCAAGTGTGGAACCCAAATGTTAGCAAATCTTTCAAATAAACCGAGCAGATTTGGTTGAAAATTGTTGGCCACACACACAAGCAGATTTGCACACACACACAGACGTCAAGGTACAGACATCATGGGTCTGTTTAAACGACTCTCCTTTTCTTTTTCTTTTTTTTTCGACTTTTAAAACTTTTTCTGATTCATTTGTTTTTATTGTTTTTTCTTTGTTTTAGTTTTACCGAACCTAACTCAGACCTTTATGTTCTTCCTGATTCATATCGGAAACTGACACAATCAGGCACAGGAACAGACCCATGGTTGTCTTACAAAATAGTCTCTTTTCCCCTTTCTGTCTTCATTTTTTTCTCTCTCTCGCTCTTTTCCCAAATCAGAATTGGCTTTTTTTTTTTCAGAAAAGACACCTTGCACTTGTACAGTTTTTATATGACTATTTTATCAGTCTCTCAGCAATTATCTGATATTTACTCAGGGCCTGCACAATACATTTATCCATTTTATGGGAAAAGGAAACACGAGAGAAAATAGGAATGATGACTTACCGTGCAGGACCCGCTTTTTACGAGCATGTGCGTAAGGCAGGAGTAAGCAGAGCGCAAATATGATTCCTCTCATCATCATCCTTTCCTGAAACAGCATGAATAAAGAATGAATAGAGACAAGAACAAAGCTTATTTTCGGAGCAAAAATTGGCCTTGGCCTGTTTGCTGCCCATCTTATAAACTTAATGCCGCAGTCATTCTGGTGGTGTCGGCAAAGTGTTTCAGAGGTTTCCCATTACTCTCCCATTTCAAGATCTTGCAGTGTAGCGTCAAGAAATTTGCCAGATCGTCATTTTTATTGTTTAAAGTCCAGCCGACTGCGTAGAGCCGTATGAAGGCTATAACCGTTTCAAAACATATACAACACTTCAACAGGAAAAAAAAAAGAAAATTAAGTACACACATCAATGCATTCGCGCATATAATCTAAGAAGATGCACCTGGCGTTGACCACTTCGTCCAATTTATCGCACATGGGGATTTAAAAAAACACCTGAATACAACTATAAACGTAAATAAGGACACTAAAACATATTAAAAAACCCAGGCCTGAATTACATAAAATTGCTGTCTGATATCTCACCTCCCTAGAGCCAAAAATGCATTTAATACATATACCCAATTATCAATCTTAAAAAAAAAGTACGTAAGACTTTATCGAACACATACAGGTGAATGGACCATGAAGGCAGAGAATGATAGGAAGAAATGACAGAAAGCAAAGGAACAAGGCAAAAACAAAGAGAGTGACAAAAAGAGGAAATTTCTAGCACAGAATTTCCAGAAGGTGGGGACATTATTTATACTTAAAGAGCCCCTGGCATTCCCACAGGTTAAGCCAATCATCTCCGAAATTTTAAATAGAGATATATGGAAGTGTCAAGGTGTGATAATTCCCATCTTGATAAAATTCTATATTAATGTAATTTGTTGGAGCTGTGTCGTAAAATGCAGCTAGAGTATTTTTAAAACACACAACTTGTATCAGGTAAAAAAAGAATATATATATGTAGATACCTGTCAAACATGAGTGCTGTGCTATTTGCAGAACATCAGAAAATATATGTGAGAAAAAAAACTCTGTAGACAGCTACAAAAACAATTAACACAATTTTATTCCCAAACACACAAATTGTATCAGATCCTAATAGAATTCCACGTAACTAGCTACTACTAATGAACATCATATGAAACCCCAACACCTTAATTGTCGACTTACCATGAGTTTAGTTAGATGAGTAAATATGACTCAACACTTTTTTTTCTCACAAAGTGAAGATAGGGAGAAAGGCACTACCGTCGTCCAAGCTTCGCCTTCACAACTGTTCGTCTGTCCTTCGCCAGCAGCTCGGGGGAGCTCACTGCAAACGTTGGGTGATCACAGCACCACTCCGGGTCGCTCGCTACATTGCCCACTTCAATTACCTCCCTTCTCCCTCAATATTGATGGCGGTTTTGTGGGCGATTTTCTGTTCTGCTGCGTGTGGTTGTTTCGCTTCTTCCCCCCCCCCCCTCCCCTATTAATACTGCTTTAAGAACGCAGCGATTTCTACTGCTATGGCTGCTGCTGCTGCCTCTTTTAGGACGACGATGACAATCAGTGCGACTACTTTTATTGCTGCTGGCTGCTGCTAAGATTAACTTATTACTGCTTTTACCATTATTTTTGCTGCACTCTTTGCTACGGTTACTACTATAGACAACATCATCACCACACATCACCAACATCACCACCATTTCTGATTGGCCACTGCTGATACTTCTGTTCTCGTTGCTGCTTATGTTGTTGACGTTGATGTTGATGCTTACTGAAGTGCTTCTACTTCCGATTTAAATTCTCTCTCTCTCTCTTTCTCTCTCTATCTGTCTCTCTCTCTCTCTCTCTTTCTCTTTCTCTCTCACTCTCTTTCTCTTTCTCTCTCTCTCTCATTCTCTATCTCTGTCTCTGTCTCTGTCTCTCTCTCTCTCTGCGTCTCTGTGTCTCTGTCTCTGTCTCTGTTTCTGTTTCTCTCTGTCTCTGTCTCTCTCTCTCTCTCACACACACAATCTTTCTCATTCTCTCTCTCTTCTCTCTTTCTCTTCTCTTTCGCTTCCTCTATATATTTCCCTCCCTCCCCCCCTCTCTCTTCTCTCTCTCTCTCTCTCTCTCTCTCTCTCTCTCCTTCTCTCTCTCTCTCTGTCTCTCTCTCTGTCTCTGTCTGTCTGTCTGTCTGTCTCTCTCTCTCTCTCTCTCATTCTCTCTCGTGTCTCATCTTGTGCACTCCTCCTAGGTCATATTTTGGCGCTGCTTGATTTCGGCTGTCTAGCACACCTTCAAAACCATGGAAAACAAGGACACTTAAATCGAAGTCACCAGAAGATCAGAGTATGGAGGTCACAAAGTCCAGGACAGTCCTCACGTTCAGATGACTGACTATGAATGGTTTCATCATAATGGGGATGATGATTATGATGCTGTGAAATTCCATCTGATAATGATAATGATAATTATGATAATGATACTCTACTTTTCACATGTAGAAGTTTTCAGCCTAATTTTTTTTTTAATTTTATTTTCCAAAATTTAGATGTTTTCAGCTTGAAAGTCATTTTTGAAACTTGCTGCTGCATGCATGATCATCATCATCATCATCAGGTGCCCTGCCGCATGGCATTGCCGACCATGGACTTCCAACCATCTCTATCTCTCGTTGCCCCTAGCATCTCCCCCATCCTCCTCATCCCCAGCCACTCTGCAAGTCCGTCCAGCATTCTCTACCTGGGTCTACCTGGTGCTCTCTTTCCCTCCAGCTTTCCCGTTGTGACCAGGTGCTCCAAATCCCCCTTCCTCATAAAATGACCATATAAATGTTGCTTGTCTTTTCCTAATCTTTCTTATGAGTGATCTACTTGTGTCTGCCTCCATCAAGACTGTCTCGTTTGTTTCTTTGCTGTCCATGGAACTCTCAACATTCTTCTGAGAAACCACATCTCGGCTGCCTCAATCTTGTTCTGGCTTTGCATGCATGATAGCTTTTTTTTTATATATATATTGTTTTCCATAAGCCAGCCATTGACACTACTTACAGTACTTTTAACGTGCATCTTTGATACTCTGCATGCTTTTACACACGAACAGAGTTTAGACACTGGCACATCTACACACATGCTGACCTGGGAGATCGGAAAAATGTCCTCCCTGTACCCACCAGGCGGACATGTCTGGATGGACTGAACCCACAACCTTCTATTTTGAAGTCTGATGTTTATGCATTTGACCACCGAACCCACATGAATCACACCGCGTAACAGGTTTGGAACTAAACAGCAGGAAGCCAAAACAGCATTCAAGAAGATGACAAGCATTCTTACCAACAAATGCCTATCAATTAACATCAGAAAGAGAGTCCTTGAATGTTATATAGAACCAATACTGTTGTACGGATGCGAGGCGTGGACAGTCAGCAAGCAAAGCCAGAGCAAGATTGAGGCAGCCGAGATGTGGTTTCTCAGAAGAATTTGAGAGTTCCATGGACAGCAAAGAAAACCTGCAATGCTAGTCAAGATATTTGAGCATGCAAAGTGGATGAAACTCAATTGTGTGGTCCCAGTCTTCCCAAACGGGCCACAGCACGCTCAGTACTGGGTAGAAAGCGGTCAGAGCCGAAAGATCAACAATATCTTCTTTTTTAATTGATGGAGATTCAGACCTACCATACCCATCAGTAGACCGTTGGATATCATTCAGCCACTTTGACTCTTTTTGTTACGATCATTTCACGAAAACGTCGCCCGGACATAGAAAGTGAGCGCTGATAAAACAGATATGGACGGAACCGGCAGTGAACGGGAGGTAGGGATATAAAAATCCTGATGACAAACGCGAGGCGGAGCAGACTGTTTCGTTTCTGTCTGCTGATTATTCATAGAGCCGGTCCTAAAGACCAAGTACGGGGGGGGGACCCCTCTTCCCTGCACTGATCTCCATCTGATAGAGATGGCTGGAACAATCCTTCCTCCCGAAGCATCTCATACATTTTCATGGAAAAACAGGGACCTCTACTCTTCTACGCTTCCTGAGGTTTTCGCTAGCTTGCTTGCAGCCCTAAGCTTTGGTGTCATGCTGGTCCGTTATTTTGCCTTACATAAATTATGACATGGCGATCAGCTTCAGGTTTCTGCATCTCCGATCATTCATACAAAAATGATAATAATAATTGAAGATCACAGAAACACTATGAAAACGAGTATTGTTTGAATATATTTTCTGTAATGAATCAAACAATGACATTGATATTTCTGGTGTATTTGTTAGAAATCAGTATGCGAAGCTTTCTGTTTCGTTTATGTTGTTTTAGGCTAAATGGTAAGGTAATTCTGTCGACAAACAGGTCTATTAAGTTTGCTTCTTTTCGGTGTCTTTCTTTTTAATCTTTTCATCATTGCAAGGGTGACAACTCCACTTTCCCTCTCTGTTGGGTATAGGAAACGTATCTGCATGTATTCTGCTTAATAATACAACCTGTCACAGTCCGATTTGTTTGTTTGTTTGTTTGTTTGTTTGTTTGTTTATTTGTTTATTGTTTGTTTGTTGCTTGTTTGTTTATTTGTTTGTTTGCTTGCTTGTGTTTCTTTGTTTCTTTGTTCGTTTGCTTGTTTATCTCTTTTTTTCTTTCTTTGCTTGTTTGTTTCTTTGTTTGTTTATTTGGGGGGGTGTTTGTCTGTTTGTTTGTTGGCTGTTGTTGGTTGTTGGTTGGTTGGTTGGTTGGTTGGTTGGTTGGTTGGTTGGTTGGTTGGTTGGTTGGTTGGTTGGTTGGTTGGTTGGCTGGTTTATAAGTATACAAGAGCATTCATATTTAAAACGTAACACCCCATATAAAAATATTTTAAAAAAAGAGAAAAGAAAAACGATTTCATGTTGGGCTTGCCTATGGCTGAAACTTTAGGGCAAGGAAACAAATAGCGTCAATGGACAAAGTATTGATAAATGGCAGGCGAAGAATCTCCAAACAATACAACTGTCAGCGCACATTAATTAATCAAGCTTATATGCACGATCGCACACACACACACACACACACACACACACACGTACGCTTTCATCCAGACACAGACTTCGGGGTCGATATAATTCAAATTCCACATTTTAAAAGTGCAATAGGCTGGGAGCAGCGACAAACTGTAGAGGGGCACTAGGCTCCGTTATCATTATAGGCAG
>CM060312.1:12896032-12898532 GCA_030674185.1 Monoplex corrugatus
CGAAATAAGTTGTTGGCAGGCGAACGTCTGATCCATTGTGCCACTCTTCTCCCCTGGATCTTAGATATGATGTATCGAATCCAGTACCAGCTCCCTCAACATATAATTTTGTCTGTAATAAGGGGGGACTTAGAGTGAAATTTGGTCAAAAAATCATGAAAAATTATGTTTTGGGTTTTAGGCAGTTTTGGTGACAATAAATCCTCTATAAAATCTTTCTGGTTGTTATTTACCTAAATACTACCTCTAAATATTTATATGTGTTTGTTTTGTGAAGTAGGTGTCATAAAAAGATTGAGAGAATTTTCAGTTATTTCATAAACAAATTATAATCTTTGAAACTGTTTTTCTCAAAACTTGTATTTGTGTGCAAGTAACGTGTTTGCCCCTCTTATATCTTTGGCTAGAGAGAAGCTATTGACCTAAAATTTGGCACACTTATGTAAAATTGGCTGCTGAGTGCAAAACAACTATCAAAAGGTCTCTAAAGTAAATAGTTTTCATGATATTTAATTTCTTTATGGTCCACCCGATAAGGAAAAAAATTGTCAAATGTAGACTGCTTGCTAATGGCCACTAGTGCACCAATCACTTTATGATATGTTTCGTTGCATAAAAGGACATCAGATGAAACCATTGTAAAGAATCAAAACTTTTTTTACATGATGGATCTACTCATTGGTTGAGGTGCAAAATCGCTACCGTTTTGACAGGTAATATTTAATGGAAAAAAATCATATATATTTTTCTAATGCATATATTGATTCCAAACTTTGCACAGAAGTTACCTTTGCCATAAAGAAGCTGTGTGCCAAATTTCACTTTGATAACTTTGGTAGAAGCTGAGAAACAAAAATTGACCAAAATTCACTCTAAGTCCCCCTAATGTGTCATAGGTCCCTCTCCCTCTTTTTCTCCTTTTCTTTATTTCAAGACCTCGCTGGCGCATGGGATTTTACTCCGGCTCAATGACTCTGCCTGATAGTTACTGGTAGATTTGGATGGATCACGTGTAGAATTGTCTGCGTTGTTATGAATCCTTTTTCAACAAACCCCGCACTGAGACAACTCTTTGGCTGTGATCCTGTCAGTGGCTGGCAACATCTATATCACAGTTATTTCCCTTGAGCTGTTCATGTTGTCCTGTGTGTGTATATCGATTGTTTCCCCTTTTTGTGTAGTCACGCTCACAAAAGCCAAGTCTTTAATTATTTTTTATTTATCTATCATGCGGATTTCTCTCCCCAGGAAGAATGTGTTGATGAAATGTAATAACAGGTGTTTTTTTGTTTTTTGTTTTGTTTTTGTTTCGCTTGTTTGTTTTTGTTTGTTTTATTTGTTTGGGGGGGGGAGGTGTTTTGTTTTGTTTTGTTTGTTTCTTTCTTTGTTTGTTCGTATGTTTTGTTCTGTTTTTGTTGTTGTTTTCTTATTTTGTTTTGCGGTTTCTGTGGTGGTGGTGGTGGTGGTGGTGGTGGTGAGTTTTGTTGTTGATGTTGTTTTAATCGGTTTAGTTTTGCTTTATTTTGGTTTTGGGGGATACATTTTTGGATGAGTGTATTTCTGTTCATTTATGAAAGTGGATTTTTTTTCCGACCGATTTTTTTGCTACCTTCCTTCTTTTGTTGTCGTGAGATCTTTAACGTGCGCTGGATGTGTGAGGCACACGGGACCTCGTTTTATCGTTTCATCTGAAAGACGAACATATAGACCAACACGTAAGATCTAGTAGAGGAGAGAATAATCCCTGTAATTAGAACCAAGGTTTCTTGAGTCTTAAGCAGGTGCTTTAAGCACTCATCATCATCATCATCATCATCAGGTGCCCTGCCGCATGGCGTTGGCGATCATTGACTTCCATCTGTCTCTATCTCTTGTTGCCCCCAGCATCTCCCTCATCCTCCTCGTCCCAGCCACTCTGCAAGTCCGTCCAGCATTTTCTCCCTGGGTCTACCCGGTGCTCTCTTTCCCTCCAACTTTCCCGTTGTGACCAGGTGCTCCAAATCCCCTTTCTCATGAAATGGCCTATAAATGTTGCCTGTCTTTTCCTAATCTTCCTTATGAGTGATCTACTTGTGTCTGCCTCCATCAAGAGTGTGTCGTTTGTTTTCTTTGCTGTCCATGGAACTCTCAACATTCTTCTGAGAAACCACATCTCGGCTGCCTCAGTCTTGTTCTGGCTTTGTTTGTTGACTTTAAGCACTAGGCTACACATTTCATTGTTATAGTAATGTGCTGGAAAGCCTGCATAGTCACTGTGTAGTCCATGATAGTGAGTTCCCTGTTGGCGTTGTTCAACTGATATTCAGGCAGAGTCAGTGTACATACTTACCCACCTCACCTCAACTCTCTTTCTCGCCAGGATGGGCGGTAGGAGCCACGCTCGACGTCGAAAAGTTTTCTCTAGGTCACACGACTGAAACATCTGTGGGCGACTTCTTGGATCCCCAGACCACAGACATCAGCGATGTTGTTGAAATAGGAGGTGTGAGTCGTTCCTTTC
>CM060312.1:12906032-12911032 GCA_030674185.1 Monoplex corrugatus
GACACGAACTAAGTTGAATCCAATTTGCTGGTGAAAATGGCGTGCACACGTTATTTACTGACTAACTGCCCATAACGACATTGACACACACAACACTCCTCCTGTGTCTTCTGGGCCAGTCCCTGTATGGAACTCCATAATGTGCTTCAGGATCAGCTGTTTTTCTCTTACTATTCGTCGCCAGTGTCTCAAAGTAAGTTTCGTCGCCAGTGTATAAAAGTAAGTTCGTCGCCATGTATAAAGTAAGTTTCGTCGCCAGTGTATAAAAGTAAGTTTCGTCGCCATTGTATAAAAGTAAGTTTCGTCGCCAGTGTATAAAAGTAAGTTTAGTCGTCAGCAGTGTATAAAAGTAATTTCGTCGCCAGTGTATAAAAGTAAGTTTCGTCGCCAGTGTATAAAAGTAAGTTTCGTCCAGTGTATAGAAGTAAGTTTCGTCGCCAGCATGTATAAAAGTAAGTTTCGTCGCCAGTGTATAAAAGTAAGTTTCGTCGCCATTTGTATAAAAGTAAGTTCGTCGACAGTGGTCAAAGTAAGTTTCGTCGCCAGTGTGTCAAAGTAAGTTTCGTCGCCAGTGTATAAAAGTAAGTTTCGTCGCCAGTGTCATCATCATCAGGTGCCCTGCCGCATGGCGTTGGCGACCATGGACTTCCAACCATCTCTATTCTCGTTGCCCCTAGCATCTCCCCCACCCTCCTCATCCCCAGCCACTCTACAAGTCCGTCCAGCATTCTTCCCTGGGTCTACCTGCTGCTCTCTTTCCCTCCAGCTTTCCGTTGTGACCAGGTACTCCAAATACCCCTTCCTCATAAAATGGCCTATAAGTGTTGCCTGTCTTTTCCTAATCTTCCTTATGAGTGATCTACTTGTGTCTGCCTCCATCAAGACTGTCTCGTTTGTTTTCTTTGCTGTCCATGGAACTCTCAACATTCTTCTTAGAAACCACACTCGTCTGCCTCAAGTCGCCAGTATATAAAAGTAAATTTCATAAGTTATTTTGATTCACCATCATGTGCCCTGCCGCATGGCGTTAGCGATCATGCCCTCTATCTTTTGTCGCTGCGAGTATATCTCCCACCCTCTCTGTCTTCATTTCCTCTGCAAGTCCGTCCAGTATTTTTCCCTGGGTCTACCTGGTGCTCTTCCTCCCCCCCCCCCCCCCCGGCTTTCCTGTTGTGACTAGGTGCTCTAATTTCTTTTGCCTCACAGAATGTCCATAATGTTACTGTCTTTTCCTTATTTTCTTCATTAATGTTAGTCAAATGCCTATCAATTAACATCAGAAAGAGAGTCCTTGAATGTTATATGGAACCAATACTGTTGTACGGATGCGAGGCGTGGACAGTCAGCAAGCAAAGCCAGAGCAAAACTGAGGCAGCCGAGATGTGGTTTCTAAGAAGAATGTTGAGAGTTCCATGGACAGCAAAGAAAACAAACGAGACAGTCTTGATGGAGGCAGACACAAGTACATCACTCATAAGGAAGATTAGGAAAAGACAAGCAACATTTATAGGCCATTTTATGAGGAAGGGGGATTTGGAGCACCTGGTCACAACAGGAAAGCTGGAGGGAAAGAGAGCACCATGTAGACCCAGGGAGAGAATGCTGGACGGACTTGCAGAGTGGCTGGGGATGAGGAGTGTGGGGGAGATGCTAGGGGCAACGAGAGATAGAGATGGCTGGAAGTCCATGCTCGCCAACGCCATGCGGCAGGGCACCTGATGATGATGATGAATGTTAGGCACAGGAAGTCTGCCAGGTAAATGCTGGCAGATTACGGTGGAGCGGATATGAAATTATCTGAGGGCGATGAATCCCTCTTGAAGGAACTCCGCACTGCACACTCCACACACACGTACAACACAACAGGTCGATGGCATAGCTATGTTCTCTACAAAAACGACATAAACTATCGTTGACAGTTACGTTTCGTTCACGATTGTGAAAGCATCTTAAATCCCCATCCTGAAAAATGCCTTGATATGTTGCGTTGGTTCCTATCTCCAGAGTCACTTGGCCTGCTCATCAAGACGTCTCATTTGTTTCTTTGCTGTCCATGAACTCTCAATTCTCGTGCCAAACCACATCCTTCTGCCTCAATCGCAAGTACAGTTAAATTCAGTAAGCATTTTCATTCTCTCATTCCCTGCCTGCAGGCTTTCCTCATTCCCTCTACGTTTTGTCCTCGAGAATCTCCCACCCTCAAATGGCCTTTCAATGTTGCCTGTCTTTTCCAGTAATTTTCCCTTAGGGTACTACCTGTGTCTGCTCCTCCACCCCTTCCCCGCTTTTTCTTTGTGCGGTGTTAAGTTTTTTGTCACAGATGGTTTAAGTGACTGTCCTTATTTTTCAGTTAGGTTGGAATTGGTTTAGTTAGCATCGAAGAGAGTCTTGAATGGTATAGAGCATGGTTTGGTTTGGTGGGTGGTGGTTGGCGGCAAGCAGCCTGAGCAAATGAGGTATGGCCGGATGTGGTTTGCTAGGAATGTTGAGAGTTCATGGAGCAAGAAAAAATGGAGTGTTGAGTGGGGCGGTGGTTATCTATAGGAGTTGGGAATGTTTGTAGGTCCATTTTAGTGAGTAGGGGGGGTTGTTGGCCTGGTTCACTAATGGATTGTTGGGGATGAGAGGCTGGTAGCAGGGAGAGGTGGTGGTGGTTGGTTGGCTGGGGATGGGAGGGTGGGTAGGTGGTGGTAGGAGTGAGATGGTTGGATCTGGTCGGCATGGTGGCGTGGGCGTGATGGATGATGGTTAGTGTGGCAGGATGTTGCGGTAGGCTTGGGGTTACGGTGGTGGGATTGAAATATCGGGGGTGGTCTGTGAATCGGACTGGGCTTGCACTTGATCACAGTTGTGAGCGATTAGATGGTGAGGCATAGTGTGTTGGTTTGAAAAACGAATAATATGTTGAGAGTTGGTTTTGGTTGAAGTGATTGTGTTGAAATTCTGGTGATATTCCAATTGGGGTCTTTGGATGTTGTGTGGGTTGGTTGTGGATTGGTTATCTGTGGTTTGGTTGGTGGTTGGTGGTTGGTTTGTTGGTTTGGGTTGGTTGTGGTGGTTGGATTGGTTGGTTGGTTTGGGTTGGTGATTTTGGTCGTGCCAACCTGGGGTCAACGTTCGGTGGTACAGGTGACCTGATCTGATGGCTGATGTTCGATGTTTTACCTCGTTCGTTGGTTTTCGCTAGTGGTTGGTGTGGAATAGAGGCAAAATTTTAAATTGATGGTTGGGTAATTTGAGTGTTATAGGTATATTGGTTGGTTGGTGGGTTGGTTGGTGGGTTGGTGGTGGGTGGGGTGGGTGGATGAGTGGGAGTGTGGGTGGGTGTGGGTTGGTTGGTTGGTTGGTGGTTGGGGTAAGTGGTGTGTGGGTGGGCTGGTTGATGGGTCGGTTGATCGGTTAGTTGGTTGGTTTGGGTTGGTTGGTTGATTGTACAGGAAAGCTGGAGGTATAGAGAACACCAGGTAGACCCTGGAAAAAACAATTGGATGGTTTGCGGGTGGCTGAGGAAGAGGGCGGAGATGTCTTGCAGGGACAAGGGATAGATTCATATGGAGGGCCGATCGCCGACGCCATCGTCAAGGCACATGATAATGATTATGATGATGGTTAATTATCTGGTTGGTTAGTCTTGGGGCTAAGTGGTGATTGGTTGATTGATTGGTCTGTTATGTGGTTGATTAGCACGATCGATTGGTTGACAGGTTGATCAATATGTCGGTCGGTTGCTTGGCTGTTTGGTTACCAGGTTGTCGTCTGAAGGTTTAATTCTTTGTTCTTTGGTGTGTGTGCTTGCCTCTGTGTGTGTGTGTGTGTGTGTTACGTGTGTGTGTGTGTGTGTGGAGTGTGTGTGTGTGTAACGTGATGTTACGATGATGGTTATTACTGGTGTGTGTTGTGTGGGGCTAGTGGTGGTGGCTTTGATTTGATTGTCCCATTATGTGTTTTAGACGATGTTGTGTGACGTGTGTGTATATGTGGTCAGTTGTTGTGTGTTTGTTCTAGTTGAGGTTGGTTATTCTTGTTGTGTGGTGTGTCGTGCTTGTTGTGTGTGTGTGTGTGTGTTGTGTGTGTGTTGTGTGTGTGTGTGTGTGTGTTGTGTGTGTGTGTGTGTCGTGTGTGTGGTGTGTGTTGTGTGTGTGTGTTTGTGTGTGTTGTGTGTGTGTGTGTGTTAGTGTGTGTGTGCTGTGTGTTAGTGTGTGTGTGGTGTTTGTGTGTGTGTGTGTATGTGTGTGTCGTGTGTGTGTTGTGTGTGTGTGTGTGTGTGTGTAGTGTTTGTTGTGTGTATTGTTGTTGTGTGTGTGTGTGTGTGTTGTGTGTGTGTGTGCTGTGTTTAAATGGGGTGTAAAATTCACACTGTTTTTGGCTTACAGGTAGGTAGGGTCAGTGGTTGTACTGGGTGGCCTCAACGTTTTCATGCTGACCGCTGAAGACTACGGGTTCTCCTTCGATACGTGTCCTGTTATCAGCTTAATGGATAGGCTATCTCGGTCCACAAATGGTCAGTGTGTTACGTTTGTGTGTGTGTATCTGTATGTGTCAGTGTGTAGGGTGTGTGTGTGTGGTTGTGTGTGTGTGTGTGTGTGTGTGTGTGTGTGTGTGTGTGTGTGTGTGTTTGTGTGTGGTGTATGTGTGTGTATGTGTGTGGTTTTGTGTGTGTGTGTGTTTGTTGTGTGTGTGTGTGTGTTGTGTGGTTGTGTGTATGTGTGGTGTGTGTGTGTGTGATGTGTGTGTGTGTGGTGTGGTGTGTGTGTGTGCAGTGTGTGTGAGTGGTGTGTGTGTGTGTGTGTGTGTGTGTGTGTGATGTGTGTGTTGGTTGTTTGTGTGTGTGTATGGGAGTGTGTATGTGTGGTTGGTTGTTGCTTGGTGTGTTGGTTGTTTGTTGTTGGTTGCTTTGTTGCTTGGTTGCTTGTTGTGGTTGTTTGTTGTTGGTTGCTTGGTGCTTTGTTGTTGTTGCTTGGTTGGTGTTCGTGGTGTGATATGTGTGGGTGTAGGTGTGG
>CM060312.1:12916032-12918532 GCA_030674185.1 Monoplex corrugatus
AAAAATAACTTGCTCATACGTAAAATCGTATCATGTGAAATCTATTGATCTCTTGTAAAAACTGGAATATTGCATCTGGATGGAGGTCTCTGAAGAGGTTCTTTAAGGAGTCCACCATGTAGTGCTTATGTCTCAGCATTGAAATGGAGAACGGACGATGGGGAAAGAGGATAAACAGGACCTAAGAAACACTAATCGGCCAAGCCAAAACAGCATTCAAGAAGATGACAAGCATTCTTACCAACAAATGCCTATCAAGTAACATCAGAAAGAGAGTCCTTGAATGTTATATAGAACCAATACTGTTGTACGGATGCGAGGCGTGGACAGTCAGCAAGTAAAGCCAGAGCAGGATCGAGGCAGTCGAGATGTGGTTTCTCAGAAGAATGTTGAGAGTTCCATGGACAGCAAAGAAAACAAACGAGACAGTCTTGATGGAGGCAGACACAAGTAGATCACTCATAAGGAAGATTAGGAAAAGACAAGCAACATTTATAGGCCATTTTATGAGGAAGGGGGATTTGGAGCACCTGGTCACAACGGGAAAGCTGGAGGGAAAGACAGCACCAGGTAGACCCAGGGAGAGAATGCTGGACGGACTTGCAGAGTGGCTGGGGACGAGGAGGGTGGGGGAGATGCTGGGGGCAACGAGAGATAGAGACAGATGGAAGTCCATGGTCACCAACGCCATGCGGCAAGGCACCTGATGATGATGATGAAGAAACACTAAAGTTGACACTACCATAATGAGTGGAGTATTAAAAATAACCATCCAACAGGCCAGTCGCTTATGTTGCAGACTTGGATTGAACTCAAAATATGATAGTTTGAGTCCTAGGCTCAATTACAAGGGGTAACAAAACTGCGTTCCGTGTTGGTCTGAGGTCTGCTACACAATAGTGTAGTGTGTGGCCCAGTTGGCTAGACCACCTAGATTGGAAGCGGGAGGTCTGAGTTCGATCCCCAACCAGATAGGGAACAAGGATCTTCTACATCCTCCCCACCCCCCTTCTCAACTAGATCTGAAGTAGTGATCTAGGTGCTAGTCTTTCAGCTGATACGATGAAGGTAATAAAAACAATGAAACAATACTAATGACTACTTTAACTTTAACCCTTGACTGCTAAGCGTTTGGAAGAGCAGGTTCGGTTTCCAAGAATGACAAAATTCCAACTGTCCTAAAAAGAAAAGTCTACGACCAATGAATTCTGCCCACAGTCACATACGGTGCAGGAACGTGGAATCTAACGGGGGGAAAACTCGCTTTGAAACTAAGAACCATGCAGTGAGCACATGAAAACATCATGCTTGGTATCGCCTGGAAATAATGTATAACGGTTCAGTGGATCGCAGAAAGAACAAAAGTGCGAGACATATTGGAAACCATAAACAAACTGAAATGGAACTGGGCAGTACATCTCACCCAGAGAATGGACAATCTTTGGACAACAAAAACCACGTTTTGGATACCAAGAGACGGCACTCGCAATAGAGGAAGACAGAAAACTAAATGGAGAGACGACTTAGATGGATTTGATAAGAACTGGAGAGGAAAAGCGCTGGAACGAAGTGAATGGAAGCAGCTGGGGAAGGCCTACGTCCAACAACGGACTTTCGATGGCTGAAAAAATGATGATGAATAACTATTTGTGCAGCGCTCATCTCACAAGAGCCCTAAGCGCTTTACAAAAGTGTCAGTACCAGAGGCGGATGTACATAAAGCTTTTACGTGATAACACCGCACCGGTGTATAAGAAAATATGGGGAGGGGAAGACCCACATGGGGAGGGGAAGACCCACATGAAGTATTACATAAAGTCTGAATAAGCAATACAAAGGAATGATAACAACATGTCTCCTTCCACATGGCAATCACTCGTACGATAACCGGACACTCCATAGTTACATACACTAAGCATCATCATCATCCACCATCAGGTGCCCTACCGCATGGCGTTGGCGACCATGGACTTCCAACCATCTCTATCTCTCGTTGCCCCTAGCATCTCACCCACCTTCCTCATCCCCAGCCACTCTGCAAGTCCGTCCAGCATTCTCTACCTGGGTCTACCTGGTGCTCTCTTACCCTCCAGCTTTCCCGTTGTGACCAGGTGCTCCAAATCCCCCTTCTTCATAAAATGGCTTATAAATGTTGCCTGTCTTTTCCTAATCTTCCTTATGAGTGATCTACTTGTGTCTGCCTCCATCAAGACTGTCTCGTTTATTTTCTTTGCTGTCCATGGAACTCTCAACATTCTTCTGAGAAAACACATCTCGGCTGCCCCAATCTTGCTTTGGCTTTGCTTGCTGACTGTCCACGCCTCGCATCTGTACAACAGTATTGGTTCTATATAACATTCAAGGACTCTCTTTCTGATGTTAATTGATAGGCATTTGTATATGTATACACTAAGCACACGTAAAAAAATCCCATGGGAGATAAAAACAAAATGCGGGTGAGGGGTGAGATAGGAGAGATTTCCTTGTCACGTTCTGTAAG
>CM060312.1:12926032-12938532 GCA_030674185.1 Monoplex corrugatus
AATCAGAACATTAGAACAATCAGGCTTTAACAGATTGCTCAGGGCTGTATGTGTGTATGTAAGCGTACGTGTGCGTGTGTATGAGAGTGTGTGTGTGTGTGTGTGTGTGTGTGTGTACGCACGCGCAAGCAACGAGCGTGTCCTGTGCTGGGTTATGACAACTATCTGTGATTATCTGGTGGGGCAGAGGGGCAGAAGAGGATATTCTTACAGAATAAAAGCATTGTAACAGTCAAGGAGTAATGATAAAACTAACAAGCAAACAAACAGAGGTAGATGGGAGTTACAGGTATAAAACAATCGGTCTTAATCAAAGAAAACGTATGCAGTAGTATCCAGTGTCCTTGATAACCTGCACCAGAATAGGCACTGCTGAACTCCGCTGAAGTTACCCAGCAACGCGTGCAGATATTCTTCAAGTGGGTGGCCCTACGGTAACTTGACATCTCTGGCTCCTATGGGTTTTGTTGGTGCAGGATTTAGACTGAATGAACCTGGGAGAACGAGCGAGACAGTCTTAAAAGAGGCAGACATAGAGAAAGCATTGGTGCAGAAGATTAGGAGGAGACAGGCGGCATTATTGGGACATTTTGTGGGTCAGGAGAAATTCGAGCACCTAGTCACAACAGGAAAGCTAGAGGGGAAAATAGAGCACCAGGCAAACTCGGGGAGAAAATATTGGACAAACTTGCGGAGTGGATGAAGGCGAGAGGGTGGGAGATGTACTGCAGCGACAAAGGATAAATTCGTATTGAGGGCCATGATCACAAACGCTTATGCAGCAGGGCACATGATGAGGATGATGCTGTTGATGATGCTGACGCTGCTGCTGCTGCTGCTGCTGATGATGATGATGATGATGATGATGATGATGATGACGACGACGATGATGATGATGACGACGACGACGACGACTATGATGATGATGATGATGACGCTGCTGCTCTTGCTGCTGCTGCTGCTGCTGATGATGATGATGATGATGATGATGATGACGCTGCTGCTGCTGCTGATATGATGACGCTGCTGCTGCTGCTGCTGCTGCTGCTGATGATGATGATGATCATGATGATCATGATCATGATGATCATGATGACGACGACGACCACGACTACGATGATGATGACGATGATGATCATGATGATGATGACGACGACGACGACGATGATTATGATGAACTTGGGGTCGGTTGAGTGTTGAGGAGCCGAACTGAACGGCGTGGGATCGTCATCCACAAAAGTGCATAGAAGTTGGAGCAACAGAAAAACTAATGGAACAGAAAAACAAGTCAAAGAAAGGGGGGAAGACAGAAAGGACAGAAAGAATGAAAGACTGCCAGGACCATTCCTGTATTGTTTACAAACATCTTTCCAGAGATAGCTTCACTGCAAACACTTGCTTCTCTTTTAAACTTTCATTTTTTTCCTTTCACCCGCTTGTACCTTGAGGTAGTTTTCTCAACTTGTCTGTGTCTCCGTCTCTCTCTCTCTCTCTCTCTCTCTCTCTCTCTCTCTCTCTCTCTCTCTCTCTTCTCTCTCTCTCTCTCTCTCTCTCTCTCTCTCTCTCTCTCTCTCTCTCTCTCTCTCTCCTCTCTCCTCTCTCTCTCGCCAACGCCACCGTGGTTTTCATCTGTCTTAGAAGCTTGATGTCTTGGGTGTAGGAGGGCTGGAAAGTGGCTTGGTCTGTACTGATGGCTCTTGTCAGGTGTTTCAAAACCATCTCTATGAAGTAGTCCTTTTTAACCATTTCCTAAAGAGTCCTTTGTAATCCTGCTGATCTCGTACAGCTGTCTGCTCTTCTGTCATCTGTCTCGCCTTCTGCTTCTCTCTGTCTGTCTCCTGTCTGTCTCTCTCTCTTCTCTCTTCTCTCTCCTCTTCTCTTTCTCTCTTTCTCTCTGTCTCTGTCTCTCTTTTTCTGTCTTTCTTCTCTCTTCTCTCTCTCTCTGTCTTCTTCTCTCTCTCTCTCTCGTCTTTTCTTCTCTCTCTCTGTCTCTTCTCTTTTTCTGTCTCTGTCTCTGTCTCTCTTCTCTGTCTCTTTCTCTGTCGTCTCTGTCTCTCTGTCTCTCTCTTCTACTTTATCTATCTTTTCTTTCTCTGTCTCTGCTCTCTCTCTCTCTCTCTCCCCCTCTCTCTCTTTTCCTCTCTCTGCCTCTCTCTCTCTCTCTCTCTCCTCCTCCCCTTTCTCTCTCTCTCTCCTCTCTCCTCTCTCTCTCTCTCCCTGCCCCTTCTCCTCTCTCTCTCTCTCTCTCTCTCTGCTCTCTCTCTCAGTTTTAGTGTCCTTTAATTTAACCCTCTGACTCCCGCACCCTGTCCACCAGCATCCTGCATTGCGAAACATGATAGCAAAGCAAAAACGTAACCCTTTGATTCCCCACCCTATCCACCAGCATCCTGCAGGAAGTTGGTGGATAGGGTGAGGGAATCACAGGGTTACGTTTTTGCTGTTGGTGGATAGGGTGCGGGAGTTAAACCGTTAATTTGATCGTGAGTATGGGTAGTGAGTGGGGTTTGTATGTGTGTGTGTGTACGTGGAACAGGAGGAAGGAGCGTGTGCACGTGCGTGCGTGAGTGTGTATGTGTATGTGTATGTGCACGCACGCGCGTTTGTGTGTATGCGTGCATGCGGAGGGCGTGTTGGTTTTGTGTTGTGTGGAGTGATGCTTGTGTGTGTGTGTGTGTGTGTGTGTGTGTTGTGTGTGTGTGTGTGTGTGTGTGTGTGTGTTGTGTGTGTGTGTGTGTTTTGTTTGTGTTGTGTTGTATGACAGCCCAAAAAAAGTTTATTAGAGTTTGTGTGTGTGATTTTTCTCTCACTCCTAGCCATATTACCTGTGGGTTTGTTTGTTTGTTTGTTTGTTTGTTTTTGTTTGTTTGTTTGTTTGTTTGTTTTGTTTGTTTGTTTGTTTTGTGTTGTTTATTGTTTGTTTGTTTGTTTTGTTTTGTTTGTTTGTTTTGTTTGTTTGTTTGTTGTTTGTTTGTTTGTTTTTTGTTTGTTTGTTTTGCTGTTCATAATTAAGGCCGGAAATGTGCCGTACGTTTCAAGTATACTACACACCTTTCAAGAGGTTTTATTTCCTGTATTTATTACTTGAGTATCATCTGCAAACTGGAAAATTTTGTGTTCCACACCATGAGTCTGGATTCCTTTTATTGAGTCATCCTCCCTTATCATTATGGCTACAATCTTTGAACAAAGAATGGAAAGTAGTAAGTGGTGCATCCTCTTTATGTACTAAACCATTCTGAAGTATGACCGTTCATGATAGCAGTTGTTTTATGTTTTCATAGAAAGTTGCAGTCTAGCGACAAACACTATTTCCAAAACCATCACATCATCATCATCAGGTGCCCTGCTGCATGGCGTTGACGACCATGGACTTCCAACCATCTCTATCTCTCGTTTCCCCAGCATCTCCCCCACCCTCCTCATCCCCAGCCACTCTGCAAGTCCGTCCAGCATTCTCTCCCTGGGTCTACCTGGTGCTCTCTTTCCCTCCAGCTTTCCCGTTGTGACCAGGTGCTCCAAATCCCCCTTCCTCATAAAATGGCCTATAAATGTTGCCTGTCTTTTCCTAATCTTCCTTATGAGTGATCTATTTGTGTCTGCCTCATCAAGACTCTCGTTTGTTTTCTTTGCTGTCCAAAACCATGTGCTCTCAAAACTTGAAGCATAAATCCCCAATCAAGTGAATTTGTTGTTGATGTTGCAATTGATATCGTTGTTGTTGCCATACAACTCGTCACTGTCATCATCGTTATTATCGTGGGTTGTTGTTATTGATTATCATCGCTATATAATAAATTTGATTGTATTGTATTGATTATGTATATCATCATCGTCATCATCATCACCACGATCATCTCCATCACCCTCATTACCCTCATCATCCTCATCACCTCCTCCTCCTCATCATCATCGTCGTTGACGTCATTATTGCTATCGTTGTTGTTCTTATCCTTTGTTGTAGGTTTATTTATTACAGTGATAATTGTCATCATGGTTAGTTTAAACATTATTATGATCCTCGTGGTTATTTTTAATATTATTGTTGTTGTTAATTATGCTTTCTGCTGCATGTGCTGTTGGGGTTTCTGTAGTTGCGGTGTTGTTGTTGTTGTTGTTGTTGTTGTCAACGACCATGTAGTCGTTGTCGTTGCTGAGGCAAATCGCAAGCAAGGATACACACGTATCACACGTACATAGCCAAGCTAAACCCACAGCTACCACATGAGCTAGCAAATTCCACGACGATAACACCACATACCTTGAAATCAGACTGAATCTTTTCACTCCCTCTGGACAGAGTAAGGGCATGAAAAGTTCAAGGTCCGAGTGTGATAACAGACAGCGCTTGAATCAGTAAAGATTGTGGGTCCATTCACCACCGTGACATTTATGTCGATCTTCCAGCTTTTTTCTATGTCTTCATGACAACTGTGTTGTCTTCAGTTTTTCCTCTAAGTCTTCGTGATAACTATACTACCTCGTACAGTTCTTCTCTAGTCTCTGTACTATACAGTATCGTCGTTTCTCTTACATCTTTGTGCTTAATATGAAATACAATGTACAGTTTTTCTCTAGTTACTGTACACATGTTTTTACATGAAATACTACTACCTCGTACTTCTTGTTCTCTAAGTCTTTCTATATACAACCGTACGTTTTCTCTAATCTAGTATACTACTATGTACATTTTCTCAATCAACTGATACTATACTCCTCTAGTTTTCTCTATGTCTTCATGAAACTATCATTCCTCGTACATTTTTCTCTAAGTCTTCATAACTAACTAATGTCAGTTTTTCTCTAGTCTTTTATAACTACTACCTGTCTTTATTCTCTAATCTTGTCGTTACTTAACTACCTCGTACAGTTTTCTACTCTGATAACAACTCTGTACAGTTTTTTCTCTATGTCTTGTGATACAACTAGACTCGTACTCTTTTCTCTAAGTCTTCATGACAACTATCTCCCTCGCTAACATCTCTATGTCTTCGTGAAACATACTCCCCTCTCTCTCGTAAACGATCCTCTAGTTCTCTGTCTATCATAACAGTATGTCGTTCTCTTAGACATCTCTTGTCTTATGACAACCATGTCGTTCTCTTAAGCTTCTTCCATGTTTGCATGAAACTCTCTCTCTTCTTAGCTCTCTATGTCTTCATGACAACCATGTCGTCCTCTTAACATCTCTATGTCTTTATCACAACTATGTCCTTCTCTTAACATCTCTATGTCTTTCACAACTGTGTCCTTCTCTTAACATCTCTATGTCTTTATACAACTGTCGTCTCTCTTGACATCTCTATGTCTTCATACACAACTGTGTCGTTCTCTTAACGATCTCTATGCTTATCACAACTGGTCGTCTCTCTTAGACATCTCTATGTCTTCATGCACAACTAGTGTCTCTCTTGACGTCTCTATGTCTTTATCACAACTATGTCCTCTCTTTAGCATCTCTATGCTTATCACAACTGTTCCTTCTCTTGACATCTCTGATGCTTTATCACAACTACGTTCCTCTCTTACTCTCTCTATGTCTTTATCACAACTGTTCCGTTCTCTTGACAGTCTCATGTCTTATCACAACTGTGTCGTTCTCTTAACTCTCTATGTCTTCATGACAACTGTGTCCTTCTCTTAACATCTCTATGTCTTCATGACAACTGGTCTTCTCTTGACATCTCTATGTCTTATCACAACTGTGTCCGTCTCTTGAATCTCTATGTCTTATGACAACTGTGTCCTCTCTTAAGCTCTCTATGTCTTATCACAACTTGACGTCTCTCTTGACATCTCCATGTCTTTATCACAATGTCGTCTCTTGACATCTCTATGTCTTATACAACTTATCGTTCTCTTGACAGTCTCTATGTCTTTATACAACACGTTCGTTCTCTTACTCTCTATGTCTTTCATGACAACTATGTCCCTTCTCTTTGATCTCTATGTCTTCATGACAACTATTCCTCTTACATCTCTATGTCTTCATGACAACTATCCATCTCTCTTAACATCTCTATGTCTTCATGACAACTAGTCCTCTCTCTTAACATCTCTATGTCTTCATGACAACTATGATCTTCTCTTTGTATCTCTATGTCTTCATGACAAAGTTCTTATTCTCTAAATCATCATGTGTCTTCATGACAACTATGTCCCTCTCTTACCTCTCTCTGTCTTCATGACACATGTCCTCTCATAGCATCTCTTGTCTTTATGACAAACATCTCGTTTTCTTAGCTTCTATGTCTTCATGACAACTATGTCCCTCTTTAGTATCTCTATGTCTTTCATGACAACGATGTCCCTCTCTTAGCGTCTCATGTCTTATGACATCATGTCGTTCTAAGCACCTCCTATCTATAGCAAAATCGTATTTCTTGTTCTATGTCTTCATGACAACTACGTCCCTCTCTTGGACTCTCTCTGTCTTCATGACAACTATGTCATCTCTTACATCTCTATGTCTTTATGACAACTCCGTCCTTCTCTTGGCTCTCTCATGTCTTATGACAACTAGTCCATCTCTTATTCGTCTCCTATGTCTTCATGACAACATGTCCATCTCTTAGATCTCTATGTCTTCATGACAACTATGTCCCTCTCTTAGTATCTCTATGCTTCATGACAACTATGTCCTCTCTTACATCTCTATGTCTTTATGACAACTATGTCCCTCTCTTAAGTATCTCTATGTCTTATGACAACTATGTCCTCTCTTAGCAGTCTCTATGTCTTCATGACAACTATGTCCCTCTCTTAGGTCTCTATGTCTTCATGACAATATGTGTCCCTCTCTTAGTACTCTATGTCTTCATGACAACTTGTCCCTCTCTTAGCGTCTCTATGTCTTCATGACAACTATGTCCCTCTCTTAGGTACTCTATGTCTTCATGACAACTATGTCCCTCTCTTAGCTTCTCTATGTCTTTATGACAACTATGTCCCTCTCTTAAGTCTCTATGTCTTATGACAACTATGTCCCTCTCTTACGTCTCTATTCTTTATGACAACTATGTTTCTCTTAGCGTCTCTATGTCTTATGACAACTGTGTGTTCTCTTAGCGTTATTATGTCTTTCATGACAATTGTCATTCTCTTAGCGTCTTATGTCTTCATGACAACTATGTCCTTCTCTTAGCGTCTCTTGTCTTCATGACAACTATGTCCGTCTCTTACACGTCTCTATGTCTTATGACAACTATGTCCGTCTCTTAACTCTCTTGTCTTATGACAACTATGTCTTCTCTTAACTCTCTATGTCTTCATGACAACTATGTCCCTCTCTTACGTCTCTATGTCTTCATGACAACTGATGTTGTTCTCTTGGCGTCTGTCTATGTCTTTATGACAACTATGTCCCTCTCTTAGCGTCTCTCTGTGTCTTCATGACAACTGTGTCGTTCTCTTAGCTTCTCTCTGTGTCTTCATTACAACTGTGTCGTTCTCTTAGCTTCTCTCTGTGTCTTCATTACAACTGTGTCGTTCTCTTTGCTTCTCTCTGTGTCTTCATGACAACTGTGTCGTTCTCTTAGCTTCTCTCTGTGTCTTCATGACAACTGTGTCGTTCTCTTAGCTTCTCTCTGTGTCTTCATGACAACTGTGTCGTTCTCTTAGTTTCTCTCTATGTCTTCATGACAATTATGTCGTTCTCTTAGTTTCTCTCTATGTCTTCATGACAACTATATCGTTCTCTTAGCTTCTCTCTGTGTCTTCATGACAACTGTGTCGTTCTCTTAGCTTCTCTCAATGTCTTCATTACAACTGTGTCGTTCTATTAGTTTCTCTCTATGTCTTCATGACAATTATGTCGTTCTCTTAGTTTCTCTCTGTGTCTTCGTGACAACTATGTCGTTCTCTTAGTTTCTCTCTATGTCTTCATGACAATTATATCGTTCTCTTAGTTTCTCTCTATGTCTTCATGACAACTATGTCGTTCTCTTAGTTTCTCTCTATGTCTTCATGACAAGTGGATTTTCCGGGTTTTCCAGTGCTCTGAAATATGCCTGTACTTCTGTTTCATGTCTCGATGAACTGAAAGAAGATCAAGCAGATACCGCAAAGTTATCGTGCGGGTGCCTTTTGCGATTCCGAATATTACTTTCATTGTTTCATTCTGTATTCCATTTACTTTCAACCCGTTAGACGTTAAGAGGCCTATTGTATAGTTGATTACAGTATTATAGCTTGGTATAGCTGAAAGAGATGACAGCTTGGTATAGCTGAAAGAGATGACATTATTTGATGTGTTTGGTTGTCTTTATTTTCAGTACTGACATGCCCTTTTCACACGTTAATGTCATGGTTTCAACATGATTGTGTTCTGAAGGTCGGCATTCTTTCAGTGCTAATCCCAGAGTAGCGTGTGTTGTCTGTTCATTTGTTTCTGGTTCCTCTCAACGTGACACTGGTGGAATGTGTTTACTCATCGCTTTGTTATCAAGCGTGCAGAACAGTTCACGTACTTTGGTCTTGGCACTACTGATCTACGTCGTTAAACTGTTCTTCTACTGTTTTGTCTTTTTTTTTCTTGTGTATTTGTACCTGTCTTGCTGATGAGTCAGTCGTTTTCTGTCTGTACCTTATCTCCCCAGCAAAACTTTTTCCTGCCCCTTTTTCTGAACCGATCCTGTGGTTTTTACCTGTGTACCGCGAATTTAATCTTTCTAATACATCTTCAAACTGAGATCACTATGAGGTCAGGATATTCACGAAGGGTTACAGAATTTGGAACAATGTTTGACGATACTGTGGTGATGAAAATGGGGAGGATAGTGATGATGTTTATGGAGTTCCTTTGGATTGCGACTGCGGGACATGGCTGTACTCTACGCTTACTTTCATGATATATCCTGACGTCAGCCAGGCTTGAGAGATACCAACACTTGAGGTGTCGGTTAGGAAATTTCATCAACGCCCACAATGACGTTGAATGAGACTCAACTGGTGTGGTCCCAGTCTTCTCAATGAGCACGCTCATCTCTGGATAGGAGTCAGTCAGGGCAGGGAAAAGAAACTAATACCTGGATTGTGAGTGAGGGTGGTGTGTAGAGGGTGGTGGATTAGTTGGTTGATGGCGACGGGGAGAGGAGGTTCAGAAGTGTGGGACTGCGGAGACCCTGGAGCAGTAAAGTGGATTTGATAGAACGAGATCTTTTGCCCACAATGAAATTGTTCTTTTTATTTTTACTTTTGATCTGTTGTTGGTTGGTTGGTTGGTTGGTTGGTTGGTTGGTTGGTTGATTGGTTGGTTGGTTGGTTGGTTGGTTGGTTGTTGGTTGGTTGGTTGGTTGGTTGATTAGTTGGTTGGTTGTTGGTTGATTGGTTGGTTGGTTGGTTGGTTGGTTGGTTGGTTGGTTGGTTGGTTGGTTGGTTGGTTGGTTGGTTGGTTGATTAGTTGGTTGGTTGGTTGGTTGGTTGGTTGGTTGGTTGGTTGGTTGGTTGGTTGATTAGTTGGTTGGTTGGTTGGTTTGGTTGGTCTGGTTGGTTTGGTTTGGTTTGGTTGGTTTGGTTTGTTTGGTTTGTTTGGTTTGGTTGTCTGGCTTGGTTTGGTTGGTTAGTTTAGTTTTTGTTTGGGAGTTTGTTTGATGGTTTTATTTTTGCTTTCGTTTTTCAGCGTTCTAATTTCTCTCGCACGTGTGTATGCACGTTGTTTAGCCCACGCTGTGCAGGTGGTATGCACCTGCATAGTCTGCATAATCTGGAGAACGTGCGTGCGGGGTTTCCATACATCACTTTACTGACAGGATATTTAACGTGCTTATGTGACTTTCTTGCGAGCGTGTACATGTACGTATGCACGAAGGTGGTTTAAGCACCAGCAGGACTGAACACATGTTAACGTCAGATCAGAAAACACTTCACCTTTTACCCACCAGGCGGGGGGTATCCAGGCAATATCGAACTTTCTTGTGCGAAAAGCTCCCAGAGAAAAGCGCATCGCCATGGTGCAGCGCCACCTTTCCTTTAACTTCACGTTATTTGGTTAACGGGACTGTTCCACGTGTTGTTTTAAGTCGTTGTCTTCATCGGTCGTCTTCTTTTTGCATTGATTCGAATCATATCTCCTCTGCGATAATTTTGATAACAGCTGACCCACCATTACTAGCGTTAAATCTCGGTGAGAAGCGTTATGACCGCAAAGGGAAAGGAATAGGAAGTATAACATACTGAAAGACGAAAACATAAAATGAAAACACAAAGCTCGTGAAAGTACTTTTGACGAAACTATCAAAGGAAGCCGGCCATGTTTTTTTTCAGATCTGATCGTTTTCTTGCATATTGTGTGTGACAAAACTAGGAGGAGAGACAGACAGGCAGACAGACAGACAGACGGACAGACGGACAGGCGGACAGACGGACAGAAAGAGATGATTGGTGATAAAGGCCGAAAACAAACATCACAGAGAGTGACGAAAGGTGTGGGGCGGTTGAGAGGGGGTAAGTGGATAAGATATAAAAAAAAAAAAAAGGTGGAGGGGGATGGTAGTGGTACTATATAATAAAAGGAATGAGGGGAAGGGGTGGAAGTGCGCAAGCGTGAAACCGTCAAACGAGGACATGTTATCAGTCAGGCTTTCTCTTGGTCAGGTCCCAGCCCCCCTGGAAACACGGGCACGCTATATAAAGCACAACGCCAGGATGACAACGCCACCAGCCCGCCCAGCAACGCCGGAGGTACCACCACACGGACCCTCGGCCTTACTCACCCACACCCGTCTCCGAGAAACCCACAGAGACTGCAGCAGTCTGGTGTTAAGCTCTCGGTTTCTGAGACTTCCCTGGTCGACCACCAGGACGTTCTACCACAGCGGCAACACCTGCTCAGTGGATCCCCTGTTACTGCTGGTGACTATAGGCAGCCAGAACTGTGTCACGACGTTTCAGACCTAGACGACCGTCTGTCAGCTGCTCCTTTGCCTGTTGACCTTGCTGACGCCGATCCGGTGTGTTCTGACCCTAGGACGGTTAGTTCAGATCAGGGTGTTTCTTTCTCTAGCGTTCAGCCCTTCTCTTCACGCCATATATGTTCAAAGACAGAGCCTTTGTACTACGGTGTGACTCCAACGCCACATTCCAAATCAGTCACTGACGATACAGACACTCCGCCTCCCTCCTCCATCGAGGCAGACACAGTTCGGCTCATTCCTTCCAGGACTTACAGCCCCAAGGCAGATTATCAGACATTCACGGGTGATTCCAGAGTCGTCATGGATTCTTCAGCACCCAAGTCCGACAACGGCTGGAGTCCTTACACCTCCTCTACAGATATCGTGAAGGACGAGCCTTCCTCGCAGCAGAAACACAAATCTGGCAACACGGGCTTCGTCTGGTTCCTGTCCTCTTTCGCCACCATTGGAGGACTCTTGTTCGGCTACGACACTGGCATCGTGTCTGGCTCCATGCTGCTGATCCAGCCTTATTTTGACCTGTCCACTGTCTGGCAGGAAGCTATTGTGTCTGGCACCATCGGGGCTGCTGCTGTGTTCGCCCTGACGGCCGGTTTCGTCTGTGACTGGATCGGTCGCAAGAAGACCATCATGATCGCCTCCTTCGTCTTCTCCGTGGGTGCCATTGTCATGGCCGTTTCCGAAAACAAGGAGACTCTGCTTGGTGGCAGGATCATCGTCGGCTTCGGCATTGGTTAGTGTTGTCTTTCTTTCTTTCTTTCTTTCCTTCTGTCTGTCTGTCTTTTTTCTTTCTTTCTTTCCTTCTTTATTTCTATCTGTCTGTCTGTCTGTCTGTCTGTCTGTCTTTCTGTCTTTTTTTTTTCCTTTTTTTTCTGTTTTTCTTTCTTTCTTTTTTAAACTTTTCTTATTCATTTTTTTTTTCGTTTCACAACAACCGGACATTTAACATACAATGTGGCAACGAAGAATGACAACTACAAAAAAAATTTGACACATTAAAAGACAATGTTGACGCATGAACTCCATACAGTATACTGAATATACGCAATGATATTTTATACATTGGAAGTTTAAAAAATGAACATAAAGACTCAGCACATGTCAACATTTCCCCAGTGATTCCGTTTCACAAACCACATTCCTTTGCTGAACGATAATCAAGCATCACCGAACAATGTGGTAACAGAAATAATATCAATTTATACATATAAGACAAATATGGTTCACATAAACACAATCTATAACTTGCAAAACATTTAAGACAACATTCTAATCAATGATGGTTTTATTGTGTACATCAATATTCTGTCTTTCTTGCTTTCTGTCTTTTCTTTCTTTCTGTCTTTCTTTCTTTGTGCACTGATTTGTCATGTTGACTTGTCTATCTGTCTGTCCATCTGTCTGTGCATGGGTCACTTGTTTTTGATTGTCTCCATTTCTGCTGAAAGGACGGGTCATTGACAGGTTGGGTATTTATAGGTCATGTTGGGCTGTTTGTATTTCTGACTTTTTGCCTGCTTATGAATTGGTAAGTCGTGTTTGTTGTGTTTGTTTTGTTGTTGTTGTTGTTGTTGTTTGTCTGACTCT
>CM060312.1:12958532-12963532 GCA_030674185.1 Monoplex corrugatus
GGCTGGGATTGAACTCGAGACATGGAAAACCAAACGAAGGTAATAACACACTGAATGAAAAACAAAATGTACGAAAATCAAGGGGACAAAGGTAGCAGGATGGTTCAGACGTTGACCTGCCAATAACTAAACTCCAGATTTCAGGGTTCGTTTTCCATTAAGACTTCGACTTTTCTCCTCAGTTTGATTGGAAAATGGAACTGAACGTCCAGTCCTTCGAAAGGAGATAAAGAAAACGAGTCGGACCCGTGTGCCTTCTGGCCTGTGTACGCTAAAAGATCCCATGGCAGTTGAAAATCGTGAAGAGCAGGGCATTTGGCCGCCTGCCCTGGCATAAAATATCGGAGAGATAGTTTCATTTCCCAGAAAATCCGACAATGTCATCGGTATCTCCAATGCACCCAAAATTTTTTCAAGGCTTCTTTGAGCAACATTCTTATAGCTAGTCCTCATATACTCTGAGAATGGTAGGACTCTAAACTCAACAAAACGAAACAGAACAGAATCATTTCCCTGGTCTCTCCCCTTGAAAACAGATTAGCTTTCCTGCCTTTTTGAATTCTTGGTCAACAACAACAACAACAAAGAAAAGAAAAAGTGGGTGGCGCGGCACCACGGCGAGGCGTTCTTAATGGTGAGATTAGCCCGAGTTGCACATGATAAAATTCATTGTGAAAAAAAATGATTACGAATAAATATGTCTACTCTTTTCTTTGTGTGTGGGGGGGGGGGGGGGGATCATGTAGAAACATTCAGTATTGACAGTCACGAACCTACAATGATAACTGACGGCTTGGCCAGGGATGAAAGGCATAAGCCAACCTGGTGTGATACCTCGACAACACTGCAAGAGCCTACAGAATGGAGCTAAGAAACTAAGAAGACTAATACGAAAAGCGACAACGCCAGTGGCATCAGCACTGACCTCAGCGCCAGAAGACAAGAGCTAGAGACAGTGTCATCATCATCTTCATCATATATATATTTAATATATATATTTAACGCACAGCAAATTAGAGCGAATCAATCAACTGTGAAAATTGGATGCTGTTCATGTTCATGACAATTGCTGGGGAAACGCCGAGGAGGTCAAGATCATTCGTAACATCAGCCTTCAGAGTCAGGGTTCTGCTTGTCCACGTCGAAGGTTGCTACGGTCTCTGAGGTTGGCAGACAATATGTCACCCAGGGGAGTGGGACACCTTGTCTGCATTCGAAGGCTGTGCCCGATCAGTCTCAGTCGGCGTCTTCGAAGCGTCTTGCTTCATCATTATCATCAAGTGCCCTGCCGCGTAGCGTTGGAGATCATGGCTTTCCATACCAACCCATCCCTTGTCGCTGTCAGTACATCTCCCATCGTCTCTGTCATCAGCCACCCTGCAAGTCCGTCCAATATTTTATCCCTGGGTCTACCTGGTGTTCTCTATCCCTCCAGCTTTACAGTCTACTCCTTCAAAACCCTGGTGGAAATTATCTCAGTTGAAGACTCTAAACCATAAGTGTTTTTTTTTATGATTACGCACACAACAGCGACGCTCAAAGTCTAAAACCAGTAATGGAAAGACAACAACATCTTGCTCTAGCTCTTTAGTAATACTGATGCCTCCCTTGTCAAGCATATTTTCTTTTACGCTTGTGAAACTGACTTACAGAAGAGGATTCAAGTCGTGAACAGGAGATGATATAGAAAGAGTCTACGCATCTCATACACCCAACATGTCACCAACGATACTGAACGTTGAAGAACCAAACAAGCAATCAGTCCATTCAAAGACCTTCTGATTATACTAAAATAGAAAAAAGACGCAAGATGAAATAGTATGGACATATGATGATGATGATGATGATGATTGATGATGATGATGACGGACGTGGACGACGACGACGACGACGAGACGACGACGATGAGATGAATGATGATCGAGACGAGACGATGATGATGATAGATGATGATGATGACGACGATGAGATGACGATTATTATAGAGAATATGAGATGCTCGTTGCACTCACAGAGAGGATGATAAACATTGCGATGTTAATACAGTAATGCAGTACAAAATTCGGATACACACACACACCAATACGTCAATGTAGCGTAACGTTACCATGCCAATACTTCATAATGCAGTACAAACTTATGGAATACATGTGTACACCCGTTAAGTCAGTCGGATTTTCTTCATGACAGGTTCTTAAATCTTGATGTACACAATGAACCTTCACTGTTTAGAATATTGTCATGTTGGTTGTAGGTTGTTCGTATGTCAACAATACTTATCCTATCATGTATAAATCGATATTGTTTCTGTTTCCACATTATTCATTGATGGTTATTTATCGTACAGCAAAGATGTCATTTGAAAAACAAAATTTATAGAAAAATGTTGACATATGCTCGGGGTTTGGTGTTCACTTTTAAACCTCCAATGCATGAAATGTTACATATATTCTGTACGTTATGTGTTTTTCATATGTCAACAATACTTTTCCTATGTACATGAATTGATATAATTTTTGTTACCACGTTGTATGCTGGTTGATGTCTGTTTATTGTGAAACAAAAAATGAATCAACAAAAAGGTTATAAAAAAAATAAGTTGGCTGAATTGCCTTACTGATGACGTAAAGGTCGTGGAATCGACCCTCAGTAGGGCCACGAGTTTTGATGAGCAGCCCCAATAGCTCGGTCGGTAGAGTATCAGACTTTTAATCTGAGAGTCAAGGGTTCGAATCCCATATCGGGCTCTATATTTTTGAAACCCTCAGTGAAACATTGGACTTTCAGTTTGAAGGTTGAGAGTTCCAGTCCTCTCTAAGACGCTGAACTTTTAGTATCCGGTTATCTCAGTCAACAGGGCATCAGACTTTTAATCTGAAGATCAAGGGTTTGAATGCCCTATTGATGCTCAATTGTTTAGAATTACCTTAAGTTAAGACGGATCTCAAGGCCTTATTAGCTCGTGAAGTTCTCCCGTAGGTATGCTGGGGACTCTTTCAGCATAAATAGCATCCCCACCTTCTGGTAATTCTCAGTCCCTAATCATTATCACGCTGGGACGTTAATACACCGAAGAAGAAGAAGATGGTAATTCTGTGCTAGAAATTTCCTCTTTTCTGTCACTCTCTTTGTTTCTCCCTTATTCTTTTGTTTTCTGTGATTTCTTCCTATCAGTTTCTGCCTTCCTGGTCCATTCACCTGTATGTGTTCGATAAAGTCTTACGTACTTTTGCTTAGAATTGATAATTGGGTATTAACTGCATTTTTGGGTCTAGGGAAAGGAGATTTTGGGGCAATTTTAGGTAATTTAGGCCCGTTTTTATATGTGCTTTAGTTTACTTAGTCATGTTTAAATCTGTATTCGTGTGTGATTTTAAATCCCCTGCGCGATAAATTGGACGGAGTGGTCAACGCCAGGGGCATCTCCTTGGATTATGTGCGCGAATGAAATAATATGTGTTCTTAATTTTCTTTTCCCTTTTGTTTTTCCTGTTGAAGTATTGTGTATGTTTTGAAACGAGTATAGCCCTGATGTGGCTGTACGCAGTCAGCTGGGCTTTAAACAAAACTACCAATAACAGCTGTGGAGTGTGTGTGCAGGCTTAGAACTTAAGCCATGATCATTTTTAGATCTTTTTCCATGACGTGGCATCGATGTTTGTGTGTACGGAAAATTTTGAGCGGTTCTCACAAGCGGGGATATGAGTCGCACGCAAACGGATAAAGACACACTTCAGAAGGGTGACGACGAGGGTCTAAGTGAATAAAATTGAAACTTTTATTTTTAATGTGTTATTTGGATTTTCACAAATTTGACAATAACATTGACTCTTTTAACAAAGCAGTAAAATTGTATGACTATGGTAATACCCTCGGTATTGCTAATTTATAGTTACCTTCGCAGTTTTCATATCGCCACCACAATTCAATCCCTCACAGAACTTCAACGTTCCATTCAGCGTTTTGAAATTTATGAAGTCAACTTTGGAGCTACTCACACAGAAATTCAACAAAACCCAATCAGAATACACGAGAGAGTATTCATAGAGGATAACCCAATCAGAAAACACGAGAGAGTATTCATAGAGGTTGCTAGCATAAAATCTGACAGTGAATGTTTTCAAACTGTCACCCGTTTTCTTTTAAAAAAAAAATTTTTTAATTCCGCACATATGATATTTCAGCTGGCCACAGCTCCTACTAGATTTTGCCCTACACACTGATACCAATAACTTGATATCATCAAACATCGCCTTACGTCCCCTGTCGTGAGAATAAGTCATATCTATACCAAATGCTGAAACGCTGTCTTGGTGAAAACTGAGCCTGAAATTGAAACTGATAATACTTATTTCAGGAGGAAACAAACAAACAAACAAACAAACAAGCAGCAACAAGAACAACTAAAAATCTAAAACTATAAATTAAATGACTTTATTCTGTTTAAAAACATACAACAGACTAGTAGATAGGACATATGTATATGAGTTTTGCTCGATCCATTGTACATAAATCTTGTTCAGTTTTGTCAATGATATTGTAATAATGTTCAGCCAAAAAAAAACCAAAAAAACACTTATTTTCAGGAGGAAGCACGCAAAGTATTACAACGTATACGTGGACGAGAAGATGTCGAAGAGGAGTTGCTGGAAGTCAAGGAAAAAGAGAGTGAGGGGCACTCAGGTCAGTCCTTTTTTTTTTTACATCGGCATCATTGGACCATCTATTAGGACCCCTCGCCCCTTTCTTCTGCCATGTCAATCCCTTGAATAAGACCTACTTGGCGTAGAGGTATTACTGCCCAATTCGACCTTGACTCGGGGGCTGGGGGTGGAACATTTTGTGCACACCTCATCATTGTGCACACTTCATCATCTCCTTTGTCTATTCCTTCCCCTCCACTTCCTTTGATTCCTCCTTCTCTTTCTCCTTCTTTTATCCTTCTTCTTTTTCTTCTCTTCCATCTTCGTCTTCTTCTCCTCCTGCTACTTTTTTCCCTT
>CM060312.1:12968532-12976032 GCA_030674185.1 Monoplex corrugatus
TGGTGGTGGTTGTGATGGTGGTTATTGTGATGGTGGTTTGTGATGGTGGTGGTTGTGTGGTGGCGATGATGGTGGTGATGGTGGTGGTGGTGGTTATAGTGATGGTGGTTATTGTGATGGTGGTGGTGGTTGTGATGGTGGTGGTTGTGGTGATGGTGATGATGGTGGGATGGTGGTGGTGGTGGTGTGGTGGTTATTGTGATGGTGGTGGTGGTTGTGGTGTGTGATGATGGTGGTGATGTGGTGGTGTGGTTATTTGATGGTGGTGGTGGTGGTGGTTATTGTGATGGTGGTGGTGAGTGGTGGTGGGTGGTGGTGGTGGTTATTGTGATGGTGGTGGTAGTGGTGGTGGTGGTGGTGGTGGTTATTGTGATGGTGGTGGTTAGTGGTGGTGGTGGTGGTGGTGGTGGTTATTGTGATGGTGGTGGTAATGGTTGTGATGATGGTGGTTGTGATAGTGGTAGTGTTGTGGTGAAAGTGGTGGTTTGTGGTGGTGGTGGTAGTGGTTTGCTTGTTGTTCTTTTTTGTTTGTTTGCTTGTGTGTGTGTGTGTTGTTTGTTGTTTTTTAAATGAATGTCTGATACTCTTTTTGATGCAGCCTTGGATTCAAGATGTCATGACTCGGGGCATTCTAAACAGAGACTTGATGATATCCGTCTCAGTGAGGGAGACTTCGTTCTCTTCTTGTTCGTCTGCTGCTTCTTATTTTGCCATTTTCTTGTCTGTTTTTTTGGGGTTTTTCATTGCCTTCGATGTCGAAATGTGAGGAGATGTATTGCAGCACTATCCTAAAACATTTGACTTTGTGGCTGCTTGTCGTTGGTTAGAGCCTGCTGCATGAACAGGGCTCCTGTCAAGAAGACGACCTGAGGGTTGTGACCCCCCATGCTGCTGCTGCTGTTTGCTGCATGAAACAATATTTCCACTTCAGCCTTGTACTTGGTACATTGGAGGCTAGCTGGGACTGCCTCTGCCTGTCACTCCTCTGGGGTATGCTGCTGCTGTTTGCTGCATGAAACAATATTTCCACTTCGGCCTTGTACTTGGTATATTGGAGGCTAGCTGGGCTGCCTCTGCCTGTCACTCCTCTGGGGTACTGGATGTAAACTCCTGCTCTTCCGCAGTTTTTGACAGTGTTTGTTGCTGAACCATCTGTGAAAAGTCATCCATGCTTCTTGTGGGTGTCTTTCTTACAGGATGGCAAGCCTCAGTGGGTTTTTTGTTTGTTTGTTTGTTTTGTTTGCTTGTTTGTTTGTTTGTTTTGTGTGTGTGTTTTTTGTTTGTTTGGTTTGGTTTGGGGTTTTTTGTTTTTGTTTTTGCGTTTGTTTGTTTGTTTGTTTGTTTCCATGTTAGTCTGCTAATTTTTATTGCTATGTGGTTTGGACTGTCATTCTTTCCGTTCTTGCTTTCCAGGGCGGGGTGTCAAGAGAGACAGAAAGACATTCACTATGTCCTGGAAATCTTGCTTGGCGTTCTCTTTGCAATATCGTATTTCTGTGGCAAAGCTTAATTTCCTTACTTGCCAGAAGAGAGCTTCTGGATTCTGATGGTCTTGAGTGCACGCATACTTGATGGCCCGCTTAATCGCTTTCTGTTCTCTTCTTATGCTCAGTGAGAGATATGTCAGTCAGCTTTTGCACTGCTCAATGAGAGATATGTCAGTCAGCTTTTGCACTGCTCAGTGAGAGATATGTCAGTCAGCTTTTGCACTGCTCAGTGAGAGATATGTCAGTCAGCTTTTGCACTGCTCAGTGAGAGATATGTCAGTCAGCTTTTGCATCGCTCATTGAGATATGCCAGTCAGCTGTTACACTGCTCAGTGAGAGATATGCCAGTCAGCTGTTACAATGCTCAGTGAGAGATATGCCAGTCAGCTGTTACATATTCTCTGTTGGTGCGGACTTCATTGCATCTGTGACGATCCTTACTGCTTGGATCTGAACTTTCTCTAGAGAGTGCTGATATGTCTTACCCGCTGTCGTTCAAGAGCTTGACCCGTATTCCAGGTGTGGCGCTAGGCGTGGACAGCCCCCTCCCCCCTCCCCATTTCCTTGATGAAATGACTATCGAGTGGTGTCAGGAGCTTGGGAGGTGATTGTCCGTCCGAGGCGTCCGAGGCGTTGGTGCTCCGGGTCCCATCCGCACCCTCGTGGTGTTTCTTGTTGACATCTCTGAAGTCATGGTGATCAGTAAAAAACATGGAATCCCCTCATGCAAAATAACAGCAAATGGCACAACCTTGACACAGGTTAATAAGTTCAAAATACCTGGGAACGGTCATTTCATCAGACGGCAGATGCACATCGGAAATAGCTGGCAGAATCGGCCAAGCCAAAACAGCATTCATAAGCATTCTTACTAACAAATGCCTATCAATTAACATCAGAAAGAGAGTCCTTGAATGTTATATAGAACCAATACTGTTGTACGGATGCGAGGCGTGGACAGTCAGCAAGCAAAGCCAGAGCAAGATTGAGGCAGCCGAGATGTGGTTTCTAAGAAGAATGTTGAGAGTTCCATGGACAGCAAAGAAAACAAACGAGACAGTCTTGATGGAGGCAGACACAAGTAGATCACTGATAAGGAAGATTAGGAAAAGACAAGGAACATTTACAGGCCATTTTATGAGGGAGGGGGATTTGGAGCACCTGGTCACAACGGGAAAGCTGGAGGGAAAGAGAGCACCAGGTAGACCCAGGGAGAGAATGCTGGACGGACTTGCAGGGTGGCTGAGGATGAGGGGGGTGGGGGAGATGCTGGGGGCAACGAGAGATAAAGATGGTTGGAAGTCCATGATCGCCAACGCCAAGCGACAGGGCACCTGATGATGATGATGATGATCTCTAGAGAGTGGTGGTATGTCTTATCCGCTGTCGTTTAAGAACTTGACCCGTAGTCCAGGTGTGGTGGCTCAGAGCCATGACAGACTCTCTTCAAGATCTTTTCGTTTGGGAAGGTGAGTGTCCCGAGAGTGGCGAGGCATCAGTGCTCCGGGTCCCATCCGCACCCTCGTGGTGTTTTTTGTCAACTTAGGCCTGTGGTTTGGCCACTGACTTCGGGGAATGACCGCAGAGAAAGACCTGCTGGCTACTCGGAAAGACGGGCAAACTTGGGATCCCGTTCTGGGCATGTCAGACCTTGCTGAACAGCAAAATGAGCTGTGTCTGGAGCATCATGCCTGGCCACTTTCGTGGCCTTTTCAAACAACCCCTGTGGTTGAAGTAAGATGGCTGTTCGAAAGAGAGATGCAGACCACAGTGGGGCGAGAGAGGGGTCTTCCATTCTCTCTTGGTCCAGGGTCTGGACTGGTTGGTGCACGTTGTGTGGCTATGCCCCAGGTTTGTCGTCTCCCCACCTTGCCATTCGTTTGTAAACAAGGTAACTGATGACTGGGTCCGAATGGTCATGCAACGTATGGACAGCCCCCCTTTGCTAAAAAAAATGACCGTCGATTGGCATCGGGAGCTTACAAGGTGAGTGTCCTGAGACGGGCGAGGCATTGGTTCTCCGGGTCCTATCCGCACCCTCGTGCGTTTCTTGTTAACTGCCACCTTTCTCCTGATGTTCAGCTTTTTCTAGTGTTTTCTCCAACCTGTGTGATGTGTTGCAGGTGTGATCGTCGCCCTGATCATTCCTGGCGGTGGGTTTCCTGCTGTCCATCAAGCACTCACCCTCTGTCAACGCCACCATGACCTTTCAGTACAGCAATGGGACGCTAATCACCGATGAATGCTCAGGATTCTCGTGAGTTCTTTCCCTTACTTTTGAACTAAAAAAAATATTGTTATTAAGGGAGATTAAATGGGAGAACAAATAATGTTCTCTACAGAGGTTTTTTTTTTTTTTTTTTTTTTAGGTGCGCAATCATTATTTCAGAATTAATGGATTTTTCCCGAATTAATAGATTTTATATAATTTAAACTAACGGTTGATTATTTGGTTGGTTGATTGGTTGTCTGGTATTTGGTTTGTTGATTGATGTTCATGTAGTTAGTTTAGAGGATGGATGGATGGATGGGGAGATGGATGGTGATGGATGGAGGGAGGGAGGGAGGATGGCGATGGATGGCGGATGGATGGGGGATGATGGAGGGAGGGATGGAGGGAGGATGGAAGGATGGATGGGTGGGTGGATGAATGGATCCATCGACAATCAATCGAGTAAATGAATGGATCCAGAAAAATGAATGGATAATGGACCAATCGTCCAGCAATCGATGCAAGCGAGCGATGGATAGATAGATAGAAGGATAGACGGAACAATCGATCGATCGATTGATTTACTGAAGGACGGATTGGTTCCTCCCCTCAGAGTGTGCGAGGACTGCGCAGCCAACGACAAGTGCGGCTTTTGCTATGACGACAACGACGCTGGGATGGCTTCGTGTCTGCTGGCTTTCGATGATCGTGACGACAAAGAGCTGTACTCGGATTATGGGCCCTGCAGGAAAAACTACACGGCATTGCCCTCACAGAACATGCAGTGGACGTATGGCTACTGCCCCACTGACTACACCTGGATGGCCGTCCTAGGGCTGGCCCTCTTCGTCCTCAGTTTCGCTCCAGGTCAGATAGATGAGGTCCAGAGAGATTTCTGTGTGTACTTCTGTGCCCAGGTTTTGTTGTTGTTGTTGTTGTTGTTGTTTGTTTGTTCTTCTTCTTCTTCTTCTTCTTCTTCTTCTTCTTCTTCTTCTTCTATCTTTTTTTTGTATTCTTCTTATTTGTTTTTTCTTTTCTTCTTGATATATTGATTTGATGATGATGATGATGATGATATGATGATGATGATGATGATGATGTGTTGATGATTGATGATGATGATGATGATGATGATGATGATGATGATGATGATGATGATGATGATGATGATGATGATGTTGCTGCTGTCAGTGTTATTATTAGTTGTAGTAGTAGCATTACTTACATTGTGTTACTGTTGTCATTTTTGTTGTTGTTTTCTTCTTCTTCTGTTTGGTGGTGTGGTGGTGGTGGTAGTTGTTGTTGTTGTTGTTATTGCTGTCAGTGTTAGTAGTAGTAGTAGTAGTGGTAGTAGAGGTAGTAGTAGTAATAGTATTTATATTATGTTATTGTTGTCATTTTTGTTGTTCTTCTTCTTTTTCTTCATTTTGTTGTTGTTATTCTTCTTCTCTTCGTTGTAGTTGTTGTTGTTGTCGTTGTTGTTGTTGTTGTTGTTGTTGTTGTTTGTTGTTGTTGTTGATATTGTTGTTGTTCTTGTTGTTGCTGTTTTTGTTTGTTTCTTTTCTTCTTTTTTCTTCTTCTTCTTCTTCTTCTTCTTCTTCTTCTTCTTCTTCTTCTTCTTCTTCTTCCGTGAATAGATTGTTGACCCAGATGGTGAAAGGTAGGGCTACGGCTAGTATTAGGGTTAAACGTTGCCAAAAGCAGTGAAGTCATATTCCCGAGTGTATAACCTGCAGGAGCGAGAGACAACTAAACTGCACAATTGCCTCCAACGCTTACCCTCCTCACTACTGCGCCCTTCAGAACATTGTTCTCTCAAGACACTGTTACAAGAAGGACAATTTGAAAGCAACACACAAAGCCTTATATTCATTTCATATGTTTGTTTATGATTTACCAGCTTCATTAAAACATTATTGATAAATACTTTCTAATTATAAGTGTTTGCACTCTCAGCCATGAAGACTCTGAACTCTATGTTGAATTGAAGGAAGACTCTGAAATCTATATTGATTTACCAGCTTCATTCTATACTGATTTACCAGCTTCATTATAAAATTTATTGATAAAGACTTTCTGATCTATAACTGTGTGCAGTCCCAACCACGACGACTCTGAAGTATATGTTGAATTGAAAGAACGGAGAACTGAAATTGTACTTGGTAACTAGAATTTTGTGAACGATTTTCAGTAGAATACAATAATTTTTCAACAATCCCATATCGTTAAAGGACAAGAGAGGCCCACATCATGATGGAACAATTAGCTCTGTTGGATATTTGGAAAGAAATTGAGAAGACATACAAAGCGAAGAAATCAACCAGTACAACAAAGCAGGATCGATTTCTGTCTGATATCAAAAATACTTTCATCAAGTGTTAGTGATGAATACATGTAAACCTGATTATTGTGTGATAACACTGAAGCTAAAATGTCGGAAAGAAACCACCTTCTGAGAGATAGTATGCTTCTAAATGATTCAATACTATAAAAAGACAGTAATAGTGAGTATACAGTGATCCTATGTCAGAGAGGAAGTCTGCATGAGCCATGAGCCCAGATTCAGAAATTCAGTTTAATATTTCAGATCCACTTCTCTTGGATTTCCTTTTAATAAAAATAAGACTGAAAACAATTTTTATGCGACAATGTAAGAACGTAAATGATGAAGTAGAGAAAACTTTAGATATTGACATTTAGGATCTAGAAGCTAAACGAAATTTAACTGAAGAAGAAAAGAGAAAGCTGGAAACTGACGAAAAACACCTAATTTGGCTGAGAAAGGAGAAGATGCAGGCGTATTATTTTGATCTAAACCGAGATGTGTGATTGAAGAGGAAAAATTATAAACCACTTCTGCGGTCTTAAAATTCGAAACTTTATTAGCAAACAAATTAATAAACTCAGTTCTTGGCAATGCTAACAAAGTGTGTGAGACAGATGAAATAATCTACATCGTACACGGATTTTATGACAATTTATACTCATCATCATCAGGTGCCCTGCTGCATGGCTTTCACGATCAAGGACTTCCATCTGTCTCTATCTCTCGTTGCCACCAACATCTCCCCCACCCTCCTCGTCCCCAGCCACTCTCCAAGTCCGTACAGCATTTTCTCCCTGGGTCTACCCTGGTGCTCTCTTTCCCGCCAGCTTTCCCCTTGTGACCAGGTGCTCTAAATCCCCCTTCCTCATAAAATGGCCTATAAATGTTGCCTGTCTTTTCCTAATCTTCTTATGAGTGATCTACTTGTGTCTGCCTCCATCAAGACTGTCTCGTTTGTTTTCTTTACTGTCCATGGAACTCTCAACATTCTTCTTAGAAACCACATCTCGGCTGCCTCAATCTTGTTCTGGCTTTTTTTGCTGACTGTCCACGCCTCACATCCATACAACAGTATTGGTTCTATATAACATTCAAGGACTCTCTTTCTGATGTTAATTGATAGGCATTTGTTGGTAAGAATGCTTGTCATCTTCTTGAATGCTGTTTTGGCTTGGCTGATTCTGCCGGCTATTTCTGATGTGCATCTGCCGTCTGATGAAATGATCGTTCCCGGGTATTTGAATTTATCAACCTGTGTCAAGGTTGTGCCATTTGCTGTTATTTTGCATGAGGGGATTTCATGTTTTTTACTGATCACCATGACTTCAGTCTTCCTGCTGTTTATTCCAGCCCCTTACCTTTGCCTTCTATTTCTAGTATATTCACAAGGTTTTGTAGGTCCCTTTCATTTTCTGCATTTAGCACAGTGTCATCTGCGTATCGAATGTTGTTTATCATTTTCCCTCCAACCTTTA
>CM060312.1:12983532-12988532 GCA_030674185.1 Monoplex corrugatus
GGACTGATTGTACACAATTGAGACGTTAAGACCATAGACTGATTGCACACAATTGACACGTTAAGATCATGGACTGATTGTACACACTTAAGACGTTAAGACCATGAACTGATTGTACACAATTGAGACGTTAAGACCGTGGACTGATTGTACACAATTGATACGTGTACACCAATGGCTTCAGTCTCTCATTAAGATCTTTGTCTGACTGTACATTATTGACACTTGTACACCAGTGGCTTCAGTGTTTCATTAAGATCATCAGCTGACTGTACATGTACCTCATTGACACTTGTACATCTGTAGCTTCAATGTCTCGTTGGAACCACAGATTGATTGTACACAATTGAGACTTGTCCACCAGAAGCTTCAGTATCTCATTAAGATCATCAGCTGACTGTGCTTTATTGACACTTGTCCACCAACGGCTTCAGCGTCCCAATAGGACAATGGACTGTAAATCATTGACACTTGTACATCAATGGCTTCACTGTCTCATAAGGACAATGGACTGTACATCATTGACACTTGTACATCAATGGCTTCATTGTCTCATTAGGACAATGGACTGCACATCATTGACACTTGTACATCAATGGCTTCACTGTCTCATTAGGACCATGGAATGTACACAATTGACACATGTCCACCACTGGCTTCATTTTCTCATTAGGACAATGGACTGTACACAATTGACACTTGTCCACCACTGGCTTCATTGTCTCATTAGGACCATGGAATGTACACAGTTGACACATGTCCACCACTGGCTTCATTGTCTCATTAGGACCATGGACTGATTGTACGTCATTGAGACTTGTGCAACAGCAATTTCAGTGACTCGTTAAGACTATGGATTGACTGTACATCATTGACACTTATACACCAGTGGCTTCAGTGTCTCATTAGGACAATCAGTTGATTGTACGTGTACATCATTGGCACGTGTACACCAGTGGTTTCAGTGTTTCATTAAGACCATCGGCCTCCTATACGAATGTGGCTAGTCCACCATTGACTTTAGTGTCTCATAAGGACAGTGGACTGAATGTATATGTACACCATTGACACATGTATACCAGTGGCTTCAGGGTCTCATGAGGACCATCGACTGATTGTACACAACTGGGGCTTGTTGACAGTGGCTTCAGTGTCTCATTAAGACCATGAATTGACTGTACGTGGTTGGCAAGTATGCAACACTTGCTGCAGTATCTCATTAAGACCATGAATTGACTGTACGTGGTTGGCAAGTATGCAACAGTTGCTGCAGTATCTCATTAAGACCATGAATTGACTGTACGTGGTTGGCAAGTATGCACCAGTTGCTGCAGTATCTCATTAAGACCATGAATTGACTGTACGTGGTTGGCAAGTAGGCACCAGTTGCTGCAGTATCTCATTAAGACCATGAATTGACTGTACGTGGTTGGCAAGTATGCACCAGTTGCTGCAGTATCTCATTAAGACCATGAATTGACTGTACGTGGTTGGCAAGTATGCACCAGTTGCTGCAGTATCTCATTAAGACCATGAATTGACTGTACGTGGTTGGCAAGTATGCACCTGTTGCTGCAGTACCTCATTAAGACCATGAATTGACTGTACGTGGTTGGCAAGTATGTACCTGTTGCTGCAGTATCTCATTAAGACCATGAATTGACTGTACGTGGTTGGCAAGTATGTACCAGTTGCTGCAGTATCTCATTAAGACCATGAATTGACTGTACGTGGTTGGCAAGTATGCACCTGTTGCTGCAGTACCTCATTAAGACCATGAATTGACTGTACGTGGTTGGCAAGTATGCACCTGTTGCTGCAGTACCTCATTAAGACCATAAATTGACTGTACGTGGTTGGCAAGTATGCACCTGTTGCTGCAGTATCTCATTAAGACCATCAGCTGACTGCACGTGGTTGGCAAGTATGCACCTGTTGCTGCAGTATCTCATTAAGACCATAAATTGACTGTACGTGGTTGGCAAGTATGCACCAGTTGCTGCAGTATCTCATTAAGACCATCAGCTGACTGCACGGGGTTGGCAAGTATGCACCTGTTGCTGCAGTATCTCATTAAGACCATCAGCTGACTGCACGTGGTTGACACGTTTACACCAGTGGATTCAGTGTCTCATGAGGACCATGGAGTGTACGTCATTGACACTTGTACACCAACGGGTTCAATGTCTCGTTAAGACCACGGATCGACTGATTGTACACAATTGAGACTTGTCCACTAGTGGCTTCAGTGTCTCATTAAAACCATCAGCTGACTGTGCTTTATTGACACTTGTACACCAATGGCTTCAATGTCTCATTAGAACCATGGACTTATTATACACAATTAACAGTTGTACACCAATGGCTTCAATGTCTCATTAGAACCATGGACTTATTATACACAATTAACAGTTGTACACCAATGGCTTCAATGTCTCATTAGAACCATGGACTTATTATACACAATTAACAGTTGTACACCAATGGCTTCAATGTCTCATTAGAACCATGGACTTATTATACACAATTAACAGTTGTACACCAATGGCTTCAATGTCTCATTAGAACCATGGACCTATTATACAGAATTAACAGTTGTACACCAATGTGGCTTCAATGTCTCATTAGGACCATGGACTGTACATCATTGACATTTGTATATCAGTTTGTTCAGTGTCTCATTATGACAATGGCCTGGTTGTACACCACTGACACTTGTACACCAGTGGCTTCAGACTGTACACAGTTGAGACGTTAAGACCATGGACTGATTGTACACGATTGACACGTGTACACCAGTGGCTTCAGACTGTACACAGTTGAGACGTTAAGACCATGGACTGATTGTACACGATTGACACGTGTACACCAGTGGTTTCAGACTGTACACAGTTGAGACGTTAAGACCATGGACTGATTGTACACGATTGACACGTGTACACCAGTGGTTTCAGACTGTACACAGTTGAGACGTTAAGACCATGGACTGATTGTACACGATTGACACGTGTACACCAGTGGCTTCAGACTGTACACAGTTGAGACGTTAAGACCATGTACTGATTGTACACGATTGACACTTGTACACCAGTGGTTTCAGTACCTCATTAAGATCATCGACTGATTGTACTTGATTGACACCTGTACATTACTTATGGTTGTAAAATATGTATGTTTTTTTGTGTGTTTTTTTTTATGTTCTGTTCACGAAAACATACAAAGATTTCTATGTGAAATAAAGCTGAAATTAAATTTGACCAGAAGTGTTCAACATCAATCTGTCTGACTAATTGATTGATTGATTGATTGATTGATTGATTGGTTTGTTGGTTGGTTGGTTGATTGGTTGGTTGGTTGGTTGGTTGATTGATTGATTGATTGATTGATTGATTGATCGATTGATCGATCGATCGATCGATCGATCGATTGATTGATTGATTGATTGATTGATTGGCTGGTTGGCTAGTTTGTTGGTTGATTCATTCATTCATTCATTCATTCATTCATTCACTGTTTGCTTTTTTGCTTGCATTTTTGCTTGCTTGATTGATTGCTTAGTTGATAAGTCGGATGGCCAGCTAGTTAGTTGGTTGATCTGATTCCATCACTTAAAAGAAAACTTTGGTTGGTTGGTTGGTTGGTTGGTTGGTCGGTCGGTCGGTCGGTCGGTCGGTCGGTCGGTCGGTTGGTGGGTTGGTTGGTTGGTTGGCTGGCTGACTGGTTGTTTGGTCGGTTGGTTGGTTGGGTGGTTGGTTGGTTGGTTGATTGGTTGGTTGGTCGGTTGGTTAGTTGGTTGGTTGGGTGGTTGGCTGGGTGGTTTATTGGTTGGTTAGTTGGTTGGTTGGGTGGTTGGCTGGGTGGTTTATTGGTTGGTTGGTTGGTTGGTTGGATGGTGGGTAGGTGGTTGGCTGGGTGGTTTATTGTTGGTTGGTTAATAGGTTGGTCGTAGGTTGGTTGGTCGGTTGCTTGCTTGCTTGCTTGCTTGCTTGCTTGCTTGCTTGCTTGCTTGCTTGCGTTGACTTGAATAATGACTTAAAGAAAGCTTGTGTACTCTTTTAAGTGTACGCATGTAAGAGAACACGACCAAACTACAGCAATAAAGAGAACAGATATAAGAACAGTGTCAGAATTTATTATGTTTATTGTTCAAACACCAAGGAATGTGCATGTACAAAAACAAAGTTCGCCAGAAGCACATTTTCTGTCATAAGTACATAAACACAACTAGCATAGTCACATGTAACAGTCGTACGGAAAAAAATAATCAACACAAAAAGCCAGATCCCCTTCGAACGGTTTTCACACACATACGTACATACACACACAAAAATCTTGACACAAAATGGGAAGAGACAAAACAAAACAACAGCTTCACCGATTTTACTGATATATTATCGTAAATCGGAATAATACATACCAAAAAAGTCTGTTAAAAATGTATCCGATGATCAAAACGAAACTGCTGCAAACATGACATTTGACATTGAAAATGAACAACCCTTTGTTTTAGTTTCAGTTTCAGTTTCTCAAGACGACGTTTCCGCACTCGGAATGATTCCATATGCGCTAACGTCACAGGTGCCATGTGTATAATATAACCTTTTTTACAATGATAGAGTGTAGTCCTGTGAGATAGAGACAGAGAGAGGCGGAGAGAGAGAGAGAGAAACAGGCAGATAGTGACAGAGACTGAGAGAGAGAGACAAACAGACAGAGACAGAGGCACGGTGAGAGAGACAGACAGACGGGCAGGCAGGCAGACAGAAGATAGTAAGGCAGAATAAGACAGCGAAGAGAGAAAAGAAAAACAAGAGAGAATAAGACGAAAACAATGAAATGAACTGGACAATAACAACGATGATGCTGATGATGATGACGACGGCAATCATGACAACGATGACCGTGACGACGACGATGATGATGGTAACAAAGATGAAGATGGTGATCACGACGATGATGGCGACAGTGACGATGACGATGGTGATAGTGACAACGCTGAT
>CM060312.1:12991032-13001032 GCA_030674185.1 Monoplex corrugatus
GTTCTGGCGGCTTATGGAAACGTGTAAGTCACGTCAGTGTTCTGGTGGCTTATGGAACCACGTAAGTCACGTCAGTGTTCTGGTGGCTTATGGAAACATGTAGCCTACGTTACGTCAGTGTTCTGGTGGCTCATGGAAACATGTACGTTACGTCAGTGTTCTGGTGGCTTATGCAAACAGGTAAGTCACGTTAGTGTTCTAGTAGGCTTATGGAAACAGGTAAGTCACGTTAGTGTTCTAGTAGGCTTATGGAAACATGTAAGTCACGTTAGTGTTCTGGTAGGCTTATGGAAACATGTAAGTCACGTCAGTGTTCTGGTGGCTTATGGAAACATGTAAGTCACGTTAGTGTTCTGTGGTTTATGGAAACATGTACGTCACGTCAGTGTTCTGGTAGGTTTATGGAAACATGTACGTCACGTCAGTGTTCTCGTTGGTCGTTATGGAAACATGTACAGTCATCACGTCCAGTGTTCTGGGGTCGGCTTATGGAAACTACGAAAAACGACCACGACGGGGGACATCAAACACGCCCACCAAGGACGTAAGTTTCGCAGACTGCACAGCAACATACCGCCTGCATAGTGTGAGCAAAACGACACGCATACGCGCAACCAGGAAAAATCGAAAACGCTGTTAAGAAATAAGTTTTCCTTATTGAAATTAAAATTTCCTCACCTGCCATTTCCAGTGGTCCCTCTCCTCCAAGCGGTCCGTCTTCTTGATGAACATGAAACGTGGGAAATTCTCGTCCTCTCCTCCTCGTTCACCTCGATGGAACCTGGATGCGACGCCGCTGCAACGCCATGGGACTGCGAGGCCCTACGCTTTTCCGCCTCTGTCAGCAGCGACTTTCGTCTGGCGGCCAGCTCTCCTTCGTCCTCATCGATGGGCAGCAGCTCTCCTCTCCCCAGGCAGGGCAAGGTGACCAGCGCCAGACACAACCCCGTCCCTAACCCGGCCCCCATGGCGTACATGACCAGCCGAGCTGCCACCACCCTGTCTCCCTTCCCCAGGCCCCAGTTACACAGGCCCCCAGTCTGAACCCCGACAAGGCTACCGCTGTGCGACTCCACCTGCATCAAGGTCAAGATCAACGTGAGGGTCAAGGCCGTCAGCCAGGACAGGAACATGAGCAGGAAGCTGATGACGTACTTGCTGCCTTCCTTCACGAAACGCCAGCAGATCAAGTAGATGAACCTGGAATCGTGAATCTATCAATCAACAAGATAACCTGGAATCTTGAATCTATCAATCAACAAACATAAACGAAACGTTACACTTTTGACTCCTGCACCCTGTCCACGAGCATCCTGCACTGTCAACCTTGCTACCAGAGCAAAACCTTAACCCTTTGACTCCTTGGTATGTGAGTTAGATTATATATGTAACAGCGCAGTGAGTCGAACTGAGAATGGCGCTATACAAAAGCTATTATTATTATTATTATTATTATTATTATTATTTTTATTATTATTATTATTAATATTATTATTATTATTATCATTATTATCATTATTATTATTATTATAAAACTGGGCAACCTTCCCTTGTCATTCACCTAACTTAAAACCAATTTTGTGGCAAAGCACTGTTTTAGGAAACAAAGAGGATGAGAAGCGATCGATTTATAAATAATAATAATAATAATTACAATATTTATATAGCGCAAAATCTCGACAAAATCAAATCTAAGCGCTGAAACAGACACACACGCACGCACGCACGCACGCACGCACACACACGCGCACACACACACACACACACACACACACACACACACACACGCATGGCTATAAATGGGGAGAAAGAATAAAAGCAATAAAAGCAAGAATAAAAGCAATGGAAAATTATAGAGAACATATCATATACAATTATATATTAAAACAAAGTGATTCCCCTCCGAACGGAGACAGGCTGCAGAGGGGGGTTGAGTGAGGTTAGGATTTTATGCAGAGGAGAAAAGGTGAGTTTTGAGAGCAGACTTGAAGGAGACAAAAGTAGGTTGCTGACGGACTGAGAGAGGAAGTTTGTTCCAGGAGAGTGGACCAGAAACAGAGAAGGCTCGTGGACCATAGGTATTGAGCTTAGTGCGTGGAAAGCGAAAAGTCAGAGGATCGGAGGCAGAGCGGAGGGTACGTGAGGGAACATAGATCTCAAGTAGGCTTGACAGGTAATCGGAGGCTGCGTTATTGAGGCTTTTGTAGCACATGGTGTCTAGTTTGTACTATATGCGCTTTGATACAGGGAGCCAGTGAAGTTGTGCCAGGAGAGGAGATATGTGGTCAGCTTTTTTCTTTTTGAGTACAAGGCGTACAGCATTGTTTTGAATGCGCTGTAGGATGTGAATGGTGGAGGCAGGAAGACCAGACAGGAGTGAATTGCAATAGTCAATGCGAGACATTATGAAGGAGAGAACGAGTTTTGCAATTGTTTCGACAGAGAGATACTTCCTGATCAGGCTTATACGAGATGCTTCCTATCAGGCTTATAAATCATTACAGAGCTAGAGAAGTTTACAATTGAATGGGATTAAATGGGTGATTGGCTGGCTGGATGGTGTATTCTTGTCAACACACACCTGTCACACGCAGTCAGCACGATGGCCAGGGCTGACACGCTGGTTGCCATGGTATCGGCCGCTAACCACCAGCGACAGACCGAGTCCCCGTGCAGCCAGGTACCCTGGATCAGATAGTGCGTCCACAGTGGCAGCACCCCAACACCCTGCAACAAGCGTTAACCCTTTGACTCCTGCACCCTGTTCACCAGCATCCTGCATTGTCAACCATGCAATGTAAAACAAAAAACGGAACCCTTTGACTTCCTCACCCTATCCACCAGCTTCCTGCAGGAAGCTGGTGGATAGGGTGAGGAAGTCAAAGGGTTCAGTTTTTGCTGTTGGTGGACAGAGTGTGGGAGTCAAAGGGTTAAGAAATGATTTACATCACATGACAGGTGAAACCAGGTTGACAGATAAGCTTGAGGAAGACTTCAGGATGACGCCCAAATCTGGCATATAGCAATGACAAAATTGTACGTATGGCATATGGCACTGACGAAACTATACGTATGGCATATGGCACTGACAAAATTGTACGTATGGCATATGGCACTGACAAAATTGTACGTATGGCATATGGCACTGACGAAACTGTACGTATGGCATATGGCACAAACAAAACTGTACGTATGGCATATGGCACTGACAAAATGTTACGTATGACATATGGCACTGACAAAATTGTACGTATGGCATATGGCACTGACAAAATTGTACGTATGGCATATGGCACTGACAAAACTGTACAGGTGGCATATGGCACAAACAAAACTGTACGTATGGCATATGGCACTGACAAAACTGTACAGGTGGCATATGGCACAAACAAAACTGTACGTATGGCATATGGCACTGACAAAACTGTACAGGTGGCATATGGCACAAACAAAACTGTACGTATGGCATATGGCACTGACAAAACTGTACAGGTGGCATAAGGCACTGACAAAACTGTACAGGTGGCATATGGCACTGACAAAATTGTACAGGTGGCATATGGCACTGACAAAAATGTACAGGTGGCATATGGCACTGACAAAACTGTACAGGTGGCATATGGCACTGACAAAACTGTACAGGTGGCATATGGCACTGACAAAACTGTACAGGTGGCATATGGCACTGACAAAACTGTACAGGTGGCATATGGCACTGACAAAACTGTATAGGTGGCATATGGCACTGACAGAGCTGTACAGGTGGCATATGGCACTGACAAAACTGTACGTATGGCATATGGCACTAACAAAATTGTACACATGGCATATGGCACTGACAAAACTGTATAGGTGGAAAACGACAATAACAAGACTGTTCTTCTGGCAAATGACAGTGACAACACTGCACAGTTGGAAAATGACAAGATTGTACATGTGGCAAATGACAATACTGTACAGCTGACATATGACAATGACAAGACTGTATAGATGATGAATGACAATGACAAGATTGTATAACTGACATATGACAATGTCAAGACTACACATATGGCAAATGACAAGACTGTACAGCTGACATATGACAGTGACAAGACTGTACAGATGATAAATGACAATGACAAGATTGTATAACTGACATATGGCAATGTCAAGACTACACATATGGCAAATGACAAGACTGTACAGCTGACATATGACAGTGACAAGACTGTACAGCTGACATATGACAGTGACAAGACTGTACAGCTGACATATGACAATGATAAGACTGTGCAGCTGCAAATGACGATGACGAGACTGTATAGCTGGCAAATGATAATGACAAGATTTTACAGCTGGCAAATGACAATTATCAACTGTACAATTGACATATGGCAAGACGAAATATACACGTCGTAAATGACAATGTCAAGGCGTAGTGCTGGCAAATGACAAAGACAATATTTACAGCTGGTTTATGAAAATGACAAGACTGTATAGATGGCAAAGGACAATAACAAGGCTTACAACTGGCAAAGGACAATAACAAGGCTTTACAACTGACAAAGGACAATAACAAGGCTTTACAACTGACAAGGACAATAACAAGGCTTACAACTGACAAAGGACAATAACAAGGCTTTACAACGGCAAAGGACAATAACAAGGCTTTACAACTGGCAAAGGACAATAACAAGCTTTACAACTGGCAAAGGACAATAACAAGGCTTTACAACTGGCAAAGGACAATAACAAGGCTTTACAACTGACAAAGGACAATAACAAGGCTTTACAACTGGCAAAGGACAATAACAAGGCTTTACAACTGCAAAGGACAATAACAAGGCTTTACAACTGACAAAGGACAATGACAAACTTTACAACTGGCAAAGGACAATAACAAGGCTTTACAACTGACAAAGGACAATAACAAGGCTTTACAACTGGCAAAGGACAATGACAAGGCTTTACAACTGACAAAGGACAATGACAAGGCTTTACAACTGGCAAAGGACAATAACAAGGCTTTACAACTGACAAAGGACAATAACAAGGCTTTACAACTGGCAAAGGACAATGGCAAGGCTTTACAACTGACAAAGGACAATGACAAGGCTTTACAACTGACAAAGGACAATGACAAGGCTTAACAGCTGACAAAGGACAATGACAAGACTTTACAGCTGCAAAGGACAATGACAAGGCTTTACAGCTGGCATAGACAATGACAAGACTTTACAGCTGCAAAGGACAATGACAAGGACTTAACACTGACAAAGGACAATGACAAGACTTTACAGCTGACAAAGGACAATGACAAGGCTTTACAAATGACAAAGGACAATGACAAGACTTTACAGATGCAAATGACAATGACAAGACTTTACAGCTGGCAAAGGACAATGACAAGACTTTACAGATGGCAAAGGACAATGACAAGACTTTACAGCTGACAAAGGACAATGACAAGACTTTACAGCTGACAAAGGACAATGACAAGACTTTACAGCTGACAAATGACAATGACAAGACTTTACAGCTGACAAAGGACAATGACAAGACTTTACAGCTGACAAAGGACAATGACAAGACTTTACAGCTGACAAAGTACAATGACAAGGCTTTACAGCTGACAAAGGACAATGACAAGACTTTACAGCTGCAAAGGACAATGACAAGACTTTACAGCTGACAAGACAATGACAAGACTTTACAGCTGACAAAGGACAATGACACAGCTTTACAGCTGACAAAGGACAATGACAAGACTTTACAGCTGACAAAGGACAATGACAAGACTTTACAGCTGGCAAAGGACAATGACAAGCTTTACAGCTGGCAAAGGACAATGACAAGACTTTACAGCTGACAGACAAGCAGACTTAAGTGACAAAGACAAGACAAACTTTACAGACTGACAAAGGACAATGACAAGACTTTACAGCTGGACAAGAGGACAATGACAAGACTTTACAGCTGACAAAGGACAATGACAAGACTTTACAAGCTGACAAAGGACAATGACAAGACTTTACAGCTGGAAGGACAATACAAGACTTTACAGCTGCAAGAGGACAATGACAAGCTTTACAGCTGGTCAAAGGACAATGACAAGACTTTACAGCTGGCAAGGACAATGACAAGACTTTACAGCTGACAAGGACAATGACAAGGACTTTACAGCTGGACAAAGGACAATGACAAGACTTTACAGCTGGCAAAGGACAATGACAAGACTTTACAGCTGACAAGGACAATGACAAGCTTTACAGCTGGCAAAGACAATGACAAGACTTTACAGCTGACAAGGACAATGACAAGACTTTACAGCTGGCAAAGGACAATGACAAGACTTTACAGCTGACAAAGGACAATAACAAGCTTTACAGCTGGCAAAGGACAATGACAAGCTTTACAGCTGGCAAAGACAATGACAAGACTTTACAGCTGACAGAGACAATGACAAGACTTTACAGCTGGCAAAGGACAATGACAAGACTTTACAGCTGGCAAAGACAATGACAAGACTTTACAGCTGCAAAGGACAATGACAAGACTTTACAGCTGGAAAGGACAATGACAAGACTTTACAGTGGCAAGAGACAAGACAAGCTTTACAGCTGACAAAGGACAATGACAAGACTTTACAGCTGGCAAGTGACAATGACAAGACTTTACAGCTGCAAGGACAATGACAAGCTTTACAGCTGGACAATGGACAATGACAAGGACTTTACAGCTGGCAAAGGACAATGACAAGCTTTACAGCTGGCAAAGGACAATGACAAGGCTTTACAGCTGGCAAAGGACAATGACAAGACTTTACAGCTGACAAGGACAATGACAAGGCTTTACAGCTGGCAAAGGACAATGACAAGGCTTTACAGCTGGCAAAGGACAATGACAAGACTTTACAGCTGGCAAAGGACAATGACAAGGCTTTACAGCTGGCAAAGGACAATGACAAGACTTTACAGCTGGCAGATGAAAATAACAACATCCTGACTGAACTGAAGCATCGTTAGTCGGTTCGGGATTACTTTCCAGGCAAGTAGAGCTTATTTCGTAGCTTACTTGTATACCTAACCTCTCCCGCCATCCGACACTGGCGATCTGTGGGCTGGAGCTGGTCGTCCCACTACCAAGAGCAAAGAAATGGTATCAAAACATACATGTAGTTTTTGTACCAAGCTGGAAGTAGCCCAGTAACAGACTTGCAACAACAAAAAGAAGGAAGAGTAGCAGAATGGTTCAGACGTTCGCCTGCCAATAACTAAACTCGAGATTCCAGGATTCGTTTTCCGGTTGAGGCCTCGACTTTTCTCCTCAGTTTGACCGGAAACAATGCAAACAAGACAGTCTTGATGGAGACAGACACAAGAAGAACATTAATAAAGAAGATTAGGAAAAGATAAGCAAAATTTACAGGACGTTTTATGAGGCAAGAGAAATTAGAGCACCTAGTCACAACAGGAAAGCTGAAGGGAAAGAGAACACCAGGTAAACCCAGGGACTTGTAGGGTGGATGAGGACAGAAAGGGTGGGAGATGTACTTGCAGCGACAAGGCAAAGATTCGTATGGAGGGCCATGATCGCCAACGCCATGTGGCAGGGGCACATGATGATAATGATTTGACCAGAAAATCGAACTGTACGTCTAGTCCTTCGGATGGGAACGAAAAACGAGTCGAACTGGTGTGCTAAAGATCCCACGGCAGTTGAAAATCGTGAACAGCAGGGCATTTGCTGGGCAACCCTGGTATAAAACATTGGAGAGACGGGTTGGTTTCCTAGATCCCTTTCCTTGAAGACCCAATCAGCCTTCTTTCCTTTCTGAAGTCTTAGTTGAAAAAAACTAGGTGGGGCTGCACTGCAGCGACGCACTCTCAAGGAGGAGTGCAGCCCGAGTTTCACATGGTAAATCCACCGTGTGACAAAAGAAATGAATATGCAGGAATGAGTATGAACATGGTCATGGTGATCAGTAAAAAACATGAAATCCCCTCATGCAAAATAACAGCAAATGGCACAACCTTGACACAGGTTAATAAGTTCAAATACCTGGGAACGGTTATTTCATCAGACGGCAGATGCACATCGGAAATAGCTGGCAGAATCGGCCAAGCCAAAACAGCATTCAAGAAGATGACAAGCATTCTTACCAACAAATGCCTATCAATTAACATCAGAAAGAGAGTCTTGAATGTTATATAGAACCAATACTGTTGTACGGATGCGAGGCGTGGACAGTCAGCAAGCAAAGCCAGAGCAGGATTGAGGCAGCCGAGATGTGGTTTCTCAGAAGAATGTTGAGAGTTCCATGGACAGCAAAGAAAACAAACGAGAAAGTCTTGATGGAGGCAGACACAAGTAGATCACTCATAAGGACGATTAGGAAAAGACAAGCAACATTTATAGGCCATTTTATGAGGAAGGGGGATTTGGAGCACCTGGTCACAACGGGAAAGCTGGAGGGAAAGAGAGCACCAGGTAGACCCAGGGAAGAATGCTGGACGGACTTGCAGAGTGGCTGGGGATGAGGAGGGTGGGGGAGATGCTGGGGGCAACGAGAGATAGAGATGGTTGGAAGTCCATGGTCGCCAACTCCATGCGGCAGGGCACCTGATGATGATGATGATGATGATGATGATGAGTATAAACACGAAAGGCTTACCTGCAAAATGGCAGCAGCAGCCATGTTGACAATGTGCAGGTGGAAAGGAGCGGGAGCGGGGGGGGCGTGCAGAAGGATGGAAGCCAGCAGGAAGACGTTGAGGACGACCGTCACCACCGCCAGCAGGCCCATCACTCCCCCCACGGCCACCAGCCACGGAAGCCGTGTCTGCCCCGCCCCCATTCCCGCGGACACCCCCCACGTGGCGTTGTGGGTCCACATCCTGTCAGTTCTGTGGACCTACGGTCCGGTTTGTTGTTTGTTGTTGTTATTGTTGTTGTTGTTGTTGTTGCTGCTGCTGCTGCTGTTATTTGTGGTACAGCAGAAAACTTAAGTCACCTGAAAACAACGTTAAGATTATGTCATCACCCACATCTTTTTTCTTGTCGTGGTGGGAGTGTTTGTTTGTTTGTCTGTTTGTTTGTCTGTCTGTCCGTCTGTCTGTCTGTTTATTTGTCTCTCTGTTTGTCTGTCTGTTTGTCTGTCTGTTTGTCTGTCTGTTTGTCTCTCTGTTTGTCTGTCTGTCTGTTTGTTTGTCTGTCCGTCCGTCTGTCTGTCTGTTTATTTGTCTCTCTGTTTGTCTATTTGTCTGTCTGCTTTTCTCTCTGTTTTCTATTTGTCTGTCTGTCTGTCTGTCCGTCCGTCCGTCCGTCCGTCCGTCTGTCTGTCTGTCTGTCTGTCTGTCTGTCTGTCTGTAAGGGTTTTAGCGTTCCGATTTTCTGATTTTTCTCGGATAATGTACGCACTTTGTTTTTTGCCCTCCACACTGTGCAGGCGGTACGTTGCTGCACAGTCTGCATACTCCGTCTTCGGTAGGAGGGGAGGTGCATGCTGGATGTTTTCAAGTTTCATTAAGCCACTGCCAACACTGACGTGTCAGACAGGGTCTTTAACGTGCTCATTTCATTGTTCCGTGTGCGTGTGCATACATGTTGACCCAGGAGATCCAAACTTGAAAATCGCTTTTTTTTTTATCTACCGGGCACGAGGTACCCAGCGGTATCGAACCTAGACCTTTCGATCGAAAGTCTGACGTCTTGTACATCTGACTATCATGCCCGCCACGCTCTTAGTATATAATTATACAGGGGGGGGGGGTGCAAAAGTAGGTATACAATAAGTATCACATCACTATTATAATGCTTAATTCCGCTCTCGATTAGAGGAGTGTGTGAATACCGACGGCTAGCAGTTTGAGTATCTGTGGGATTAAGGCTGTGCTTGTTATTACATGTATATATGCAATATTCATCTGTTTGTATAATAAATGCAATGAGTTTTGTACGTGTTTTCTTTTTTCATAACTGTATACCTACTTTTGCACCCCCCTGTATATTTTAACCC
>CM060312.1:13008532-13018532 GCA_030674185.1 Monoplex corrugatus
AGACTGAGGCAGCCGAGATGTGGTTTCTCATAAGAATGTTGAGATTCCATGGACAGCAAAGAAAACAAACGAGACAGTCTTGATGGAGGCAGACACAAGTAGACACTCATAAGGAAGATTAGGAAAAGACAGGCAACATTTATAGGCCATTTTTGAGGAAGGGGGATTTGGAACACCTGGTCACAACGGGAAAGCTGGAGGGAAAGAGAGCACCAGGTAGACCCAGGGAGAGAATGCTGGACGGACTTGCAGATGAGGAGGGTGGGGGAGATGCTAGGGGCAACGAGAGATAGAGATGGTTGGAAGTCCATGGTCGCCAACGCCATGCGGCAGGGCACCTGATGGTGATGAAAGCATAAAAAAAATGATTAGACAGTCTGACTATTGCAACAACAAAACACATTGTATCTTAACTCACAATTCTGCCCTGATTGCTTGAAATTAGCTGCTCGGGTTTAAGGAATAACTATAAAATGGTCTCTAATCGTAACTGATTATAAACTGACGAATTCAATTCCCTCCCCCCCCCCCCACCCCCCGTGGGGATGCCGGGGGGCTCTTTCAGTATAAATAGTATCCCCACCTTCTGGAAATTCTGTGCTAGAAATTTCATCTTTTCTGTCACTCTCTTTGTTTCTGCCTTGTTCCTTTGCTTTCTGTCATTTCTTCTTATTTTCTGCCTTGCTGGTTCATTCACCTGTATGTGTTCGATAAAGTCTTACGTACTATTTCTTAGGATTCATAATTGGGTACATGTATTAAGTGCATTTTTGGTTCTAGGGAGGTGAGATATGCGGAAGCCATTTTAGGTACTTTGTGCCTGTTTTTATATATGCTTTGGTGTCCTCGGGTATGCTTAAATTTGTATTCGGGTGTGTTTTTAAAACCCCTGTGTGATAAATTGGACGGAGTGGTCAACGCCAGGAGTATTGTCTTAGATTATGCATTCATATGTGTTCTTAATTTTTTTTTCTCCCTGTTGACGTTTTAAAACGGTTATAGCTCTGATATGCCTCTACGCAGTCGGCTAGGGTTTAAACAAAAAAATAACAATAAAAATCTAAGTTCAATTATTCACTCACAACGTCTCACACAACCTGGCGTTTGGTTTAATTCGACCTAACAACAATACTTCAGTTTGTTCATACAAATTCTACGGGTGCAGTAATCACGTGGGCAAGAATCTGGATTTTCAGTCAAAGGATCAGGGGTTGGACCCAGCTGGGGAGTGCAGTAATCACGCGGACAAGAATCTGGATTTTCAGTCAAAGGATCTGGGGGTTGGATCCCGCTGAGGAGTGCAGTAATCATGTGGGCAAGAATCTGGATTATCAGTCAAAGGGTCTGGGGGTTGGATCCCGCTGAGGAGTGCAGTAATCACGTGGGCAAGAATCTGGATTTTCAGTCAAAGGATCTGGGGTTGGATCCAGCTGGGGTAACACCCACTTACTGGTGGGTAAAGGGTGGCCATTTTTCCGATCTCCAAGTTCAACATGCTTGTCATATTGGCAGATGTGATGCGTCTAGTGTGTCGGCTTCGGCCTGCACCGCTGGCTAGCACTGCTGTGCGAAAATAAGAGCAGAAGGCGTAAGTCTCTTCCTGTCAGTACATAGCCTCTCCTACGCTGTGCCTCCTCGTGGCGACAGGCGGTAACTGAGCACCTCACGGACTCAGGCTGAATCTCGTAGGACTCGGAGGAGGTCTGGCCCCCAGACGTGAGGCATGCAGGCCCACCGGCGTGTGGACACGCCCTGGTGCCCACGAACCAGATCCCCAAGCTATGGGTAAATAGCTCCACTGCCTTGTGGATATCTCGGGAGAGAGTAAGGCTAAGGGAGTTAACCCTGAAAAAAAAACCGATGGAAGGCAAGGGGAAACCACCATCGTAGCTTTCCCCAGGAAAACCATGGACAGGAGAAAGAGAAAGAAGAAAGTTACGAGAGATAGAGATGGTTGGAAGTCCATGGTCGCCAACGCCATGCGGCAGGGCACCTGATGATGATGATGATGATGATGATGATGATGAAGTTCAACATGTATGAAGACGTAGGTCTACGTGATGGTGGCCAAACTCCGTTGTGTGTGTGTACACGCACGTACAACATCACGTATGCGAGTTAAAGATGCTGTAAGTCATATCAGTGTCTAGTGGCTTATGGAAACAGGAAAACTCCCAGCATCCACGCTCATCGAAGACGGGAGTATGCAGACTGTGCAGCAACATACCGCCTGCATAGTGTGGGCAAAACAAAGTGCATACACGCATCCGAGAAAAACTGGACTGCTTAAATAAAACTTATACCAACAAAAAGTCTCTCTCTCTCTCTCTCTCTCTCTCTCTCTCTCTCTCTCTCTCTCTCTCCCCTCCCTCTCACTCTCTCCCTCCCTCTCTCTCTCTTTCCCTCCCTCCCTCTGTCTCTCTCTCTCTCTCTCCCTCCCTCTCACTCTCTCCCTCCCTCCCTCCCTCTCTCTCTCTCTCTCGGCAAACACACACACACACACACAGACACGCACATACACATATGCAAACACACTACGACGCGCGCGCGCGCGCACACACACACACACACACACATACACACACACACACATACACACACTAACACACACACTAACAACACACACACACACACATACACTAACACACACATACACACACACACACACACATACACACACACTAACACTACCATTAATACTAACACATACACAGTACGGTACACACACACATAATTATGCGTACACTCAGTTTTCATAGCGGATCAGGAGCGGTGGAAAGAACTATTTGCACAGTCTGGTTCAGCTAATTGTCAAACTCAGAGCCCGAGACTAAGATCGCAAGATCAAAACGTGACCGCTCAGGACGTGTCTCGTAGTTATATATATAATATATAATTCAAGCAGCATGTGCATAGAAAAGGCAACAAATCAATGTAAAAATTTCCCAAATTTTCGGCGGTACACCCGCCTTCCTCAAGGGGACTTTAGTCACTGACTACGATATGCTACACAAACACATCAGAATATTTTACGTAGGCTACATTACGTAGTTTTGACTCGATATTGTTGTGACGTCAATTGACAGAGTTCAGGCCCAGAGGAAATATGGTTTTCATTTTGTTCATCCAAAAAGACTCCCTCCTCAGTCTGGTGTCCAGGTTCTCAGAGTGCACCTTTTCCACTGCGATACACTTCAAGTTTTGAAGTGAATGGCCAGTTTGGTTGAAGTGTTTGGTGACCTGTGTGCCTGTATTTTTTTGGATGTTTGACCGGTGTTGGTAGAATCTGGTTTTGAGAGAATTCTTCTTTGTCCTATAGAGTTTTAGGGCAGATATCAATATATATATACACACAGAATGTATGTATTTGTTCAAAAACATTATCTGTCCACCATCTACTCTTTGAATGTCCTGTCTTACTTACAACATTTTAAAATAACAATCTTGATTTTTCATGTACTGACGCTAGAGATATTCTTTACAACAAAAATAGTGATATTATCCTGCTAGTCCAGCTGATTCTCAGATCCCCTGTTGGCAGATTGTTATGAAGAGTTAATTAATTGTTGTATGTTACTATTTGACACTGTTAATTCATTGTTCTAAATTATTAATTGCACTTGTTCCCCTTTACATGTATACATTCAAACTTCTATTACCCTTCCCCATACTCATCATCCACCCCTCCTTTTTTCTTCCCCCCCCCCCCTTTGTGTGTATGTGTGTGTGTGTGTGTGTGTGTGTGTGTGTGTGTGTGTGTGTGTGTGTGTGTGTGTGTGTGTGTGTGTCTAAAATCACTATTGTGAACAGACATTAAATAAAAGATTCATTCATTCATTCATTTCTCGTAGTTTTCAGTGGCAGAGAGTGACAACACAGGGCCCAACTGTTATTACTGTTATTTTTGTTTAAAGCCCAGCCGACTGCGTAGAGCTATATCAGGGCAATAACCGCTTCAAAACAAATAAAACTTCAACAGGAAAAAAAAAAAGGAAAGAAAATTAAGTACACGTATCAATGCATTCGCGCATATAATCTAAGGACATGCCCCTGGCGTTGACCAATCCGTCCGATTTCTCGCACAAGGGATTGAAAAAAGACACCTGAATACAAATTTAAGCATACAGGAGGACACCAAAACATATATGAAAACAGGCATAAATTACCTAAAATTGCTTTCACATATCTCACCTCCCTAGAGCCAAAAATGCATTTAATACATGTACCCAATCATCAATCCTAAGAAAAAGTAAGTAAGACTTTATCGAACACATAGAGATGAATGGACCAGCAAGGCAGAAAATGAGAAGAAGAAATGACAAGAAGCAAAGGAACAAGGCAGAAACAAAGAGACTGACAGAAAAGAGGAAATTTCTGGCACAAAATTTGCAGACGGTGGGGATACTATTTATACTGAAAGAGCCCCCGTCATCCCCACGGGGGGGAGTGCCCAACTAGAAAACGGAAAACACCTAAATCTGAGGTGGTCAACAGATCGGCTGTATACCTTATGGTCGATAGCTTATTGGTATTGTTGCTTAAAACCCTCTGACTCACGCACCCTATCCACCAACTGAAAAACCTTAACCCTTTGACTCCCTCACCCTATTCACTAGCTTCCTGCACTTAACCCTTTGACTCCCTCATCCTATCCACCAGCTTCCTGCACTTAACCCTTTGACTCCCTCACCCTATCCACCAGCTTCCTGCACTTAACCCTTTGACTCCCCCATCCTATCCACCAGCTTCCTGCACTTAACCCTTTGACTCCCTCACCCTATCCACCAGCTTCCTGCACTTAACCCTTTGACTCCCTCACCCTATCCACCATCTTCCTGCACTTAACCCTTTGACTCCCTCATCCTATCCACCAGCTTCATGCACTTAACCCTTTGACTCCCTCATCCTATCCACCAGCTTCATGCACTTAACCCTTTGACTCCCTCACCCTATCCACCAGCTTCCTGCACTTAACCCTTTGACTCCCTCACCCTATCCACCAGCTTCCTGCACTTAACCCTTTGACTCCCTCATCCTATCCACCAGCTTCATGCACTTAACCCTTTGACTCCCTCACCCTATCCACCAGCTTCATGCACTTAACCCTTTGACTCCCTCACCCTATCCACCAGCTTCATGCACTTAACCCTTTGACTCCCTCACCCTATCCACCAGCTTCATGCACTTAACCCTTTGACTCCCTCATCCTATCCACCAGCTTCCTGCACTTAACCCTTTGACTCCCTCATCCTATCCACCAGCTTCCTGCACTTAACCCTTTGACTCCCTCATCCTATCCACCAGCTTCATGCAGTCCTTTTCTCCCACTAGACGAAGTAGCAGGAAAGTTTTTGTCTTTTTCTCCTAATTTTTGTATTTGGTGTAATTTTATTCCTTTTCTCCCATTGGACGAAGCAGCAGGGAAGTTTTTGTCTTTTTCTCCTAATTTTTGTATTTGGTGTTCATTCGTTTGTGATCTTCCGTTTACGCTTGACAAAAAGGCCAGTTGGCCGAAAATTTAAGCTTGTCTTGTCTGGTTGTATTAAATACGCGTTCTGATTCTGTTTTCGTGGGGGGGGGGGTTTCTGGTTCGTGCTTATGGGTATGCCAAATTTCTTAGGTGTCAACAGACCACCTGACTTTCTTTGGTCAGCATTTTCCGTCCAGAGAGCAGCAAGCTGTCCCGACCAGGCTCCGCTTGCATTGGCCGCAACCGGCTCAACGCCCATATGAACCGGAAGTGGTTTTTTTAACCCTTTGACTCCTGAACCCTGTCCACCAGCTTCCTGCATTGCCAACCATGATAGCAAAGCAAAACCTTAACCCCTTTAATTCCCTCACCCTATTCATCAGTTTCCTGAAGGAAGCTGGTGGATAGGGTGAGGGAGTCAAAGGGTTAAGTTTTTACAGTTGATGGATAGGGTGAGGGAGTCAAAGGGTTAAGTTTTTGCAGTTGGTGGATAGGGTGAGGGAGTCAAAGGGTTATGTGTTTGCAGTTGGTGGATAGGGTGAGGGAGTCAAAAGGTTAAGAGTTTGCAGTTGGTGGATAGGGTGAGGGAGTCATAGGGTTAAGTTTTTGCAGTTGGTGGATAGGGTGAGGGAGTCAAAGGGTTAAGTTTTTGCATTTGGTGGATGGGGTGCGGGAGTTAAAGGGTATATTAAAACTAACACCTTCACCAAATCGGGCCTCTGCGGTCAAGGCGATCAAACTGCTGAACATATATATATTACAGCGATGTCGCCTCTGTCAATCCATAATTTAGCTTCCTCATTGGAATCCACATCCATCCATTCATCCTACCAAGATGGATCAGGAGAACCGAATAAAGCATCGGTTTCTCACAATGCTCTAAAATTATTGAAGGCTTCTACAAAAAAAATGTCTTCGCTAATCCTCGTATACTCTGAGGGTGGTAGGACTTTAACACTTTTTAAAAAAAAAATTTTGTTAGGATCATTGCACTCAGGGAGGTTACCTTTGTGCTCACCTTTTTTCTTTTTTTTCAATGGCCACAGAAGCTGAAACAGTTTTCATTGTGCGATGGTGATGATGTCGATGTGGATGATAATCATGATGCTATGGAGTTCCATCTAGGATTGAGACTGCGTGACAGGGTTGTATTCTACGCTTACTATCATAATATATATCCTGGTGTCAACCAGGCCCGAGAGATACAGACACCTGCGGTGCTGGTCAGAAAATTTGAGCAATACCCTCAATGACGCATCCACGAAATGGATGAAGCTCGACTGTGTGTGGTTCCAGTCTTCCCAATGAGCCCATGACACGCCCAACTCTGGGTAGGAGCCGGTCAGAGCCGAAAAAAAACCACAATGATTTTTGAAGGGACTGATGGGGATTCGAACCCACAACCTTCCAGTCGGTAGTCCGTTGCGTTAACCACTACACCACGGCGACTGGTTTTAGGACTTTAAAACTTACTAAACTCACTCAAACTCTGTCAATCAAATGAAGTGATAAGGGACATGGTCGACTACAACTCTTCTCTATGACAGTCGGCAGGAACTGAGGGGGGGGGGGGGGGGGGTGGGGGACGGCCATTTTCATTGTCTGATGTGGTGTGACCATGTAGATGATGAACGAAAGAAGAACTTAGACTGCATCTGTCACTAGTTTACAATGTCTATCTGGTTGGACATTTTATCACACACAGCCGTTGCCTGTAGGCCTCTGGCAGCCCCCAATAACTGCTTAGATCTTTTGACCAGTTGTGCTCTGACCAACCGGGTCTCTTCAATTGCCTGTGAACGAGGGGGGGCATGGGGGACATGGTCGACTACAACTCTTCTCCTTGACTGTCGGCAGGACCTGAAGAAGGGTGGGGTGAGGGGTGGGAGGGAGGAACGGCCACATTCATCATCAGATGAAACCTGACCGTGAAGACGATGAACGAAAAAAAAAGAACTTAGACTGTGTCTATAGACTAATTTACAATGTCTATCTGGTCGGGCATTTCAACATATAGCCGTTGTCTATAGACCTCTGGCACCCCACACCCCCACCCCCCCACCCCCCACCCCAATAACTGCTTAAATCTTTTGACCAGCCGTGCAGGGATTAACCGAGTCTCTTCAATTGTCTGTGAACGAGGGCTGAAGTTAATGGCACCAGGGCGCCTTCTCACCTTTTCACTCCCGCACCCTATCCACCACCTGCAAAAAAACTGTAACCCTTTGACTTGACTCCTTCAACCATTCCTTCAACCTTCTTGCAAGAAGCTGGTGGAAAGGGTGAGGGAGTCAAAGGGTTAAGTTTTTAGCTTTGCTGTCATGGCTGACAATGTAAGATGCTGGCGAACAGAGTGAGGGCGTCAAAGGGTTAAGATAAACTATGATACCATGCAGTGCAGCCTAATGCAAATATCTACTCTGTCATCTACGTCGTACGAGAATGGGACTCACCCACGGACGTCCTGTCAGCAGCGGGTCCTGTGCCACACTACAGGACAGCCAACAGTAGCTGGTGAAACAAAATGGCCATATTCATCGCCAGTTCGTTCGTTCGTTATTTCTTTTAACGTCTATTCACATACGTGCTTTTAGACGGGGGAAAAAAAAAAAAAAAAAAAAAAAAAAGTGAAATCATGAAAGCATTGTATCAATTAAGTAAGGTAACATCATACAATTTAACGAACAAGAGAAAAACAATCAGAACATTAGAACGATCAGACGTCATCGGTTTGCACAGGGCTGTGTGTATGTAGGTATGCGTGCGTGGAAAAAAAAAAAAAAAAAAAAAAGGTTACAGGTGTAAAACAATCCGGCTTAATCAAAGGAAACGACCTACACGACTATGGACTATGCAGTAATAGCCTAGCAGTGTGTAAATACAGAGTGAAATCAGTATGTTTCTGTTTTTTAAGTTTGTTAATGTAGCCTGATTATGTAGGTGGCCAACCAAATAAGAAGTCTATGAACTAGCAGGGTTTCTCGGTGACTTATCGGTAGTAAGAAACTCTGGAGAAGGTCCTCAGAGGAGAAACCCCCGTTAAGCAAGTGGGGGGTTTTGTTTGTTTGTTTGTTTGTCTTTTCTTTTCTTTTTTTTTTTTTTTTTTTGGGGGGGGGGGGGGGGGCTTAACTCCTAACACTCTAAGAGGGCCGGGCCGCATCCAGGTCATGACTCCTGAATGCCCCTCTGCAGTCCCCATTTTTTTGTTTGTTTTGTTTTGTTTTGTTTTGTTTTGTTTTTGAACCAAATACGAAGTCTGTGAACGTGAACTAGCAGGGTTATCTCAGTGGCCTGTGTGTGTAAAACCAGACCTCTCGGTTATTACGGACCGGCCGCTCACGTTTTCATCAGGCCTGTGGCATTACCTGCCACGCTATCAACAATGCCTGCCTCTCCCAACCACCACCACCCCACCATCACCACCACCACCACCACCCCTCAACCCCAAGCGAAGTAACACACTCTTGCTAAGCTACTTAAATCAGTCTCAGTTATCCTGAAACAAACTTCATTCATTCACCCATTCGATTACCATCCGGGGTGGATCAGAGAACCGAATAAAGCATCGGTTTCTCACATTGCTTTAAAATTATTGAAGGCTTCTTCAAAAAAAATTTTCGCTAGTCCTCGTATACTCTAAGAGTGGTAGGACTTTAAAACTCACTCAATTAACTAACTAACTGAAACAAACTTGCAGCCTTCACTCTCCCACCAAGGGGGCCGGCCTCTTCATTGTAACGCTAAATCTGTATACAGTATAAACAAACAGCCTGCAAACTGGTTCCCGAACAAGAGACTATGTACAACGCCTGGATCCTAGATCGATATACAACGAAAGGAAATGTCATGTTCATATACCGCTACATTACAATGCTACTGCTAGTACATTGGGTGTGTACGTGCGTGCTCTCTATTATTAATGTGCTGGTAATGCGCTGGCCAAGGTTAAACCCAACACACCTCAGCAGTGCATTGCATGAAACGACATGTATGCTACTGTACATTTAGGCCTATGGAGCACACACACCTACAATACTGGAAAGCCTTTTCATTCAAATAGGTGAAGTTCACTTCGCGTTCCGCGTTCAATGTTTACACTTAGTTCAACACAATGGCTTCAGTGTGTCCCACTTGTGTGACTGGAAAGACTTGACAAAATGTTTATCAGGGGTGTCACACTGCTCCTCTCTCTCTCTCTCTCTCTTCCGTGTGTGTGTGTGTGTGTATGTGTGTGTGTGTGAAAAGTGTCACGAGTGCTCACACTAATCACAAAGAAATTGAAATTCAAGTTTACCTTCACACAACACATGCAGATGGATACTGACTGACGTCGAAGGAAGAGAAAAACTCCTGTCGTCGATATAACACGACTCACCTTTCACACACACACACACACAAGCTATCTCACTACACACTTTTTTTTTTTACCTGGTCGGCCAGGTAGGCCAGAGAGGGAAGTTGACAAAAAAACAGACCCTTGGCTATCTCTCGTCACGTCGACTCTCTACTACTCCCCTCGCACACAAGTTG
>CM060312.1:13023532-13028532 GCA_030674185.1 Monoplex corrugatus
ATCCCCACCGTCTGCAAATTTTGTGCTAGAAATTTCTTCTTTTATATCGCTCTCTTTTTGTTTGTGCCTTGTTCCTTTGCTTTCTGTCATTTCTTCCTATCATTTGCTGCCTTGCCGGTCCATTCACCTGTATTTGTTCGATAAAGTCTTACGTACTTTCTCGTAGGATTGTTAATTGGGAACATGTATTAAATGCATTTTTGGCTCTAGGGAGGTTGAGATATACAGAAGCAATTTTAGGTAACTTATGCCTGTTTTTGTATATGTTTTGGTATCTTTAAGTATGCTTAAATTTGTATTCACGTGTGTTTTTTAAATCCCCTGTGCGATAAATTGGACGGAGTGGTCAACGCCAGGGGAACATCCTTAGATCATGTGCGCGAATGCATTGATATTTCTACTTAATTTTCTTTCCTTTTCTTTTCTTTTTTTCCTGTTTAAGTTTTGTATGTTTTGAAGCGGTTATAGCCCTGACATGGCTCTACGCCGTCGGCTGGGCTTTAACCAAAAACAACGATGTCTCTCTTGCATGCGTCCTTGAGGCGAAGACGATCTGAAAATCCCTTGTGGTCTGTAACCACTGACCTGCCAGCTCGCCGAAAAGGTGTCTGGGGATTCTTACAATCAGAGGATGCGCTGCTGCAGTAAGTTGTCTCACCTCACCTCTCACCTGTCGGCGTCACCGGGTTCGGTATTACCCGCTGCACACCAGGACACCACCATCTCCCTCCAGGCCGCTCTGTCTTGACTTTTTGGACAATTTCTTCAATATTTAGGCCACTGATGTTGGTTATGTTCTCGATGTATGAGATTGGAGGTCTGCCTTTCTTCCTTTCTGTCACAGCTTTTTCTTGAAAGACGGTTGCCATGAGGTCTGTGTTCTTGCTGCGTGATACATGGCCAATGTATTTTAGTCTTCTCTTGTTGATGTCTGCTAGTAGTTTGCAGTAGGTTGTGGACCAAGGAATCTGGACATGATATGAGGGAGGATCTCTTCGTTTGATATTCGATTCTACCAAATGATGGCAAACTGTATAATCGGTCTGTATCAAGTACGTCTGCGATGTGACCTGACGTTGTGGGAGAAGATGCGACGATTAAGATCACAACCAGACAGGGTCTTCCCCCCCCCCCCTCCACTTTTAGACCTTCATATGTTTTTTCATGGACCAGTTGGTTCTTTTGATAGAGCCGCGGATCCAAGATCCGATACCTCGAGTTCAATCCCAGCCCACAACATTTAAAATTGACCTGTTCGTTGTTTCCATCATTGTGGTAGTGTCAGCTTGGTGTTTCATAGGTCCTTTCTCTTTGCCTGTCTGTTCTCCATTTCAAGATTTAGCCAGGACACATGGTTTTGAGCTGATTTGGGTGGAGTGCATATCGAGTTGTCTGAGTACGATGGATCCCTTCAGAACAACTCCCAACTTTCCACCACCTTGAGGCACGTTCTGGACGCAAGTCTTCCGGGTGAGACAGTAAACTGCCGGCTACCGTGTGTGGCGCGCTCTTCTTCTTCTCCACTATCTCTGTGAAGAGTCTTTGGTGCGCCGCATTAAAGAACTGTTCACCAGATTCCTCCAGCTCTGTCGGCTGTGTGCCAAACCATGAGTCTCTGTAAATGCTTTCTCTGTCCATTTCCGCAATGTTGTCTCGGTCCTTCCCACAAGTTCACTGGAGGACTGATTCTGCACGGCCACTGGATCTTGTTACATGTCCATACCATAGTTTTCTTAACTGAAGTCAGCAGATCTTCATAAACTATGATACAGTGTGCTGCTTGGTAGTTTAACGCACGTGCTTTGGTGATATGATCAATGTCTCTGATGTTTGGTATCTTGCGACGGCATCTCATTTCCATGGCTTGCATTCGTCCTTCCAAATCTGCTTTAGGGGTCCATGTGTCTCGCACGCATACAGGTAGATGGAATATACCAGTGCACGTAAGAGCCTTATCTTGTGTTTCATGGAGATGTTCTTGTCCTTCCATACAGGTTTCAGCCTGGACAGTGCTGATATTATCTTTGCTGCCCTGTTGGTTTGGGTCCCTCGTTGCTAATGATGGATCCCAGTCAAGTGAATTATTGGACAGTACATAGCACGCTCTTAGTACCCTACGCACACAAGAACACAAACATTAAAAAAATCGATGACATACACACAAATAGCATAATCTCATACAACCGATCGTACAAGCACAGCGCCAACAGGACTAACACAACTATTTATATAGCTTGAAGACATCATCATCATCATGTGCCCTGCCGCTTGGCGTTGGCGATCATGGACTTCCATCTGCCTCTATCTCTCGCTGCCCCCAGCACCTCCCCCACCCTCCCCGTCCCCAGCCACTCCGCAAGTCCGTCCAGCATTCTCCCCCTGGGTCTACCCGGTGCTCTCTTTCCCCCCAGCCTTCCCGCTGTGACCAGGTGCTCCAAATCTTGAAGACATAAGTTTTTAAAACTTCCTCGTCATGTAAAGAGTTTTGTTTTTGTTTTTTTTAACACTGGCGCGCTACTACGCAGAACATATCAGTGTTACATGAAGCTGAAAAAAACTAGAAGTTCATTCTGAACATGGAAAAAATTTTAATGAAAATTCGAAAAATGTTCTCTGATACAGATTGAAGGAGCAAACGTTCTTAGGAGCAGCGTTAGCTAACTTCTCTTTAGTACGTGTCCATTGATGTTTTTTGGGGGCAGTCTTTTCTAACTTAATCAATCAAACTGTGAAAGTTCAGCTTCTGTGGAATCGGTTATGGAAGAAACTCATAACCGCATTCTGTTTGTTTATTTTTTAACTTATCCCATTAATCAAAATGTAGAAGTTCAGCTTCTGTGGTATCGATAATGGTAGAAACTCATAACCGCATTCTGTTTGTTTATTTTTTAACTTATCCCCATTAATCAAAATGTAGAAGTTCAGCTTCTGTGGTATCGGTAATGGAAGAAACTCATAACCGCATTCTGTTTGTTTATTTTTTAAGTTTTGACAAGAAGTTTCTTGTCTGCTGAGGCAAAACCGTTGCTCTCCTTAAAAGAAACATGTTGAAGAAGGAAACTGGATGTTAATAGAATTAACTACTTTAGTTCATAAGCTTAGGTAGAAATCGATTCCTCAATTTTCCACAATTTCTGCTTCAAAAAGTCTATATTTTTGTGCTTTTGAAGGTTACTGTGACCTTGAAGACACTTCGATTGAAAAATAAATTTGGCATGCGTCAAGGACAATGAGTTACTGTCACATCAATGAAAAATAAAATTTTATAGTTTAAATAGGCCTGCTGACTTTCCTGAAAAAATTCTGTTCACACACCTTCCACAAAGTCCTGATTTTAGGCACAGATGCATGTGCTCTTGATCTCGACACCTCCATTTCCAAACCTACGCAATCGTGACTCTTCAAAGGTCCACACCTTTAACCAAGTTTGATAAGCAGATAACGATATATCCAGAAACAGCTGAGAAAACTTTGCCATCACACACACACACACACACACACACACACACACACACACACACACACACACACACACACACACACTTACACACACTTACACACACACACACACGCACGCACGCACGCACGCACATTCACATACACACACACGAGAGAGAGAGACAGGCAGAGACAGACAGAGACAGCGACAGCGACAGAGACAGAGAGAGCCTTCGATCAATATGAAATAAGCTCCTTTTTTGTTTCTGTTTTTGGTTGGTTGGTTGGTTGGTTGGTTGGTTGCTTGGTTGCTTGCTTGCTTGCTTGCTCGTTTGCTTTGAAAAATGGAGATTAAATACTAGTTGTTGTTTATAAGATGGGAATATACGGGCTATGCAGCAACATACTAATCTGTTTAATGCATTTGAGGCAGCATTTTGTGCGAACAAGAGAAGAATAGCCACATGAATATCTCACTGTGATTCGAACAAATCTAAGTGCCAAGTTGCTTTCAATAAGAAGCTGGTTTGAGGACATACCAAAATCTTGCAAGGACTCCTAAAGTAACAGAGGATAAACCCAAGAGAAATTTAATTCAAATGATAACGATACTCTGTTTTTTTAACAACATAAGTTATTAGCCAAATGTTTTCTCGTTTCCATAACCCAGCCACTGACATGACTTACAAGGTCCTTAACCATCTCACCCCCGCACCCTGTCCACCAGCATCCTGCACTGTCAACCATGCTAGCAAAGCAAAAATTTAATTCTTTGACTCCCTCACTTCAGGAAGCTGGTGAACAGAGTGAGAGAATTAAAAGTTTAAGTTTTTGCAGTTGGTGGACAGGTGCGGTAGTCGAAAGGTTAACGTGCATACATATTGACCTTCAGGATCAGAAAAATCTCCACCCTTTATCCACCAGGAAGAGGCGTCCAGAGGGATTAAACCCAGGACCATCTGATCAGAGAAGAGTGGCAGAATGGTTTAGACGTTCGCCTGCCAATAACTAAATTCGGGGTTCCGGGGTTCGCTCCCCGCAGAGGCCTCAACTTTTCTCCTCAGTTTGACCGGAAAACCGAACTAAACGTCTAGTCCTTCGGAAATGGACGAAAAACGAGTCGGACCCGTGTGCCTTCCGGCTGCGTACGCTAAAGATCCCACTGCAGTTGAAAATCGTGAAGACCAGGACATTGCCCGGCTGCCTTGGTAAAAAATATTGGAGAGATAGGTCGATTTCCCAGGTCCCACCCCTTGAAGACCAATTAGCCTTCTTGCCTTTCTGAAATCTTGGTTGAAAAAAAAGTGAATACGAATATGAATTTGAATCAAGAAAGAGGGAATGAGCGCCGTCCTCGTGGTGCTGGCCCCGAGAACAGTTGACGTCTCTATCATCTAGCTCCACTACGACCTCATCATCATCATCATCAGGTGCCCTGCCGCATGGCGTTGGCGACCATGGACTTCCAACCATCTCTATCTCTCGTTGTCCCCCAGCATCTCCCCACCCTCCCTATCCCCAGCCACTCCGCAAGTTCGTCCAGCATTCTCTCCCTGGGTCTA
>CM060312.1:13031032-13063532 GCA_030674185.1 Monoplex corrugatus
TGACCTTGGCACCATGACTTCAAAACGTGTGAGGTTTTTTTTTTAACATTTTCTAAACAATCCACTCGTTTGAAGCAGATTCCATAAACATCCAACCATAATCAGCTGACACATTTTAGTCAACACACACAACACACACACACACACACACACACACACACACACACCACACACACACACACACACACACTCACTCACAATATGCATGCATACATGCGTGCACACATGCACACACACACACATACACATGCACACACACACAAACCTCCATTTGATAAGGAACAACCATAACAAGAGGTACAACTGACGTTAACTGGACATTTGTGATCTTAATCAGAATTAAAAAGAACAGACTTTTAAATCAACCAATATATACACAAGTGAAGAACTTTTAACAGTTGACAAATTCTGTCCTTTGTGCACGTGCATGATTGACATTAGAAAAACAACGTGGCCAAGCCAATCCTACAATCTCCCTTTTAAACAAAAATTAGTACAGATAGTCGAGATTTTTGTATTTTTAAACTCACTGTGACCTTGAAGAAGAGAAGCATGAAATGAAATAAAATTTGACGCCAAGCAAGGACAATGGCAGACTACCACAATAGTGAAAAAAAAAGGAATGCACATGCTATCAGAAATTCATCAGAAATCGCCATTCATACACCTGTATGAAAAAGTACTGACTATTAGTATTAACCCCTTGACTCCTGCACCCTATCCACCAGCATCCTGCATTGTCAATCATGCTAGCAAAGCAAAATCTTAAACTGTTGACTCCCTCCTCCTATAGGGTGAGTAAACCAAAGGGTTAAGTTTTTGCAGTTGGTAGATGGGGGTGCGGGAGTCAAAGGATTATGCATATTTCTCATCCATGTGACCTTGACCTAGGTGATATGACTTCCAAAATTTTGCATATATCACCCCTTAACAATTTACACCTTTAATCCAAATTTGGTCAATATCCATCCAGAAACTGCTAAGCAGACCCTGCCAATTTCTTTCTTTTTTAAAATTTTTTTATCATAGACACAGACACGAGGAAGAGAGACCAAACAAAATACAGACAGAATATCTTTACAAGTTTGATTTTCGACTCAATTTTAAACCTTGCTTCCACAAGGATATCGTATAATTAGTGATACCGTGATTGCTTGCTGTACATATATCCATTACTATATGTAAATATATATATATATATATATATATATATATATATATATATATATATATCTCATACAAGTGTGAGTGTCTGTGTGTATGTGTGTTCTTGAGCACATGTGTGCACGCACCTGTACGTGTGCACAAGAGTATATATGTGCGCACACATGCACAGAGGTTGCTTTATTTATTTACATTATTTGCAGAGGTCTATACAATGGCCTGGCCATCAAATTCAGTGCGCTAAGCTGTATGATGATGCATAATTTTCTGAGAAAAATAGTTGTATACTTTCATGTACACAAGCTTCTCTCTTGTGTTCTCCCACTCTCCTCATACCTTTGCTCCCCTTTGACGGACCTACTTCAGATATATGATACAGTTTTATGAGAAGTTAAGCTTTCACTACCTCCTTCAAGTTCAAATTTCTCGCACTTTCCACTATTGTAAGCTTTCACTATCTCCTTCAAGTTCAAATTTCTCGCACTTTCCACTATTGTAAGCTTTCACTATCTCCTTCAAGTTCAAATTTCTCGCACCTTCCACTATTGTAAGCTTTCACTACCTCCTTCAAGTTCAAATTTCTCGCATCTTCCACTATTGTAAGCTTTCTACTACCTCCTTCAAGTTCAAATTTCTCGCACTTTCCACTATTGTAAGCTTTCACTATCTCCTTCAAGTTCAAATTTCTCGCACTTTCCACTATTGTAAGCTTTCACTATCTCCTTCAAGTTCAAATTTCTTGCACCTTCCACTATTGTTTACATGATTTTCTTCGTCAACTCATGCATGTGTAACGCCATGCACTGTGAACCCACAAGCAGAGCAGACCATACCTAAGCGCATTAGCCATAAGCTGATCATGTATACTCGCACTGAACCTTTAGGAGCAATGCCAGGCAGCCTGTCAGTCAACACGCGCGCTCATTTATATGAGTTTTATCCCTTTGACTCCTGCAACCTGTCTGCCAGCATCTTGTATTGGCAACCATGCTCGCAAAGCAAAAAATCTAACCCTCTGACTCCCTCACCCTATCAGCAGGAAGCTGGTGGATAGGGTGAGTGAGTCATAGGTTATGTTTTTGCAGCTGGTGGCCAGGGTGCAGGAGTCAAAGGGTTAACACTGGCTTTTGTCTGCCAAGAAAGCACTGCAGAAATGGTTTCAATTTCAAGCACTGCGGAAGAGGAGGCAGGTGAAAGTGCAAGCATGTTTGTGGTTTCAATTTCCAAACACCAGACCAAGCTAAACCTTAAAATCTTATCGCTTCAGACAATATTCTATGTCCAGAATCTTTCTAATGTTTTGTAGCCTATTTCTGTGTCCCTTGTAATACTGTGATAGTGAGCTCACATGAGAGAATGTGTCCATGAGCGCCTAGATCCATAGGTAAGGTGCTAAATACATACAAGTCATTATTACTAATTATTATTATTATTATTATTATCTCATCATCATAATTATCATTCAGGTTAGCCCTAATTTATTAATTCTTCTTCAACCATTTTTAACTGCCTTTACAATGTCACATTTGAACATGTCTGAAGCTAGTTATCCACTGCTGCTATAAAAGAGAAAATGTGTGCTTTTAATGAACTGACACCTACCCACCTAACCACTTTCCCCATCCCTGACCACCAACCCAAACCGCCTTGTTCTTTTTCTTTAACCCTTTCACTCCCGCACCCAATCCATCAGTTGCAAAAACTTAACCTTTTGACTCCCTCGCCATACCCACTAGCTTCCTGCAGGAAGCTGGTGGACAGAGTGATGGTGTCAAAGGGTGAAGTTTTTGCGTTTGCTAGCACGGTTGACGATGCAGGATGCTGGTGGACAGGGTGCGGGAGTCAAAGGGTTAAAGCCCAGCTGACTGCTAAGAACCATATGAGGGATATATCCATCTCAAAACATACACAACACCTTGTTGAAAAGAAAATATCTGGAAAAGAAAATTAAGTACACATATCAACGCATTCATGCAAAAAATCTGATATGCCCATTCTACCCAATTTATCATCAGAAGCCAGAAAAAAAAACACGAAAGAAGAATATGAACCGTATTTAATACAACAAAACAAGACATGTCAAGTGTAAGATAACAAACAAACAAACACTAGATACAAAAAATTTGAGAAAAAGAAAAAGTCTTTTTCTCAAATTTTTTGTATGTAGTGTTTGTTTGTTTGTTTGTAATCTTACGCTTGACAAAAGGCCAGTTGGCCGAAAATTTGCGCCTGTCTTGTTTTGTTGTATTAAATACACGTTCATATTCTTCTTTCGTGTTTTTTTTTCTGGTTCCTGTTTGCTTGAACGCGGGCAGTCACACTTGTTTTGGATTATCATGAGGTTTTAAAAAACACCAATCTGAACACAAATGGAAACATAACTAAGGACACTAAAACATATATATATATAAACTGGCTTAAATTACCAAAATTGCTTCTGCACATCACATTTCTGATAGCCAAAAATGGAGTCAACACATGTACTCTATTTTCAGTCCTAAGAGAAAAGTATGTGAGGCTTTCTAGAACACATACAGGTGAATGGACCAGTAAAGCAGAAAATGATAAGAAGAGATGACAGAAAACAAACAAGCACAGCAAAAAAACCAAAAAAAACAAACAAACAAAACAACACTGAGAGAAAAGAGTAAATTTCTAGTAGAGAATTTCCAGAAGGCAGGGATACTGTTTATACTAAAAGAGCCCACGAAATCCCCATGGGGAAGACCCAACCTGTCTAAATCAAATGGTGATACTGATGTACAGGTCAGAAGCTTGACAGACATCGCTTTCATTCCCATTTTACTTAACCTGACATTGGTTACTTCATAAACAATTCACAGACTCAGTAAGCAGCAAAGTGTTCAGGGATTTCATCTCATAACTTTTAGTTTGTCAGGCACATCAACATTTACATAATATAGTGTGTGTGTGTGTGTGTGTAGCTGTGAGGGTACACAAAGTGGAAGAATACAATCATATTCTTTAGATGTATTGTATATTTCAGGGAGTGGGTTGTGGTGAATGATTCAAGTGGTATTAAATATTTACATCTGTATACTGATACTTTTCAAACAAACCAGTTGAAAATTTAAAGGATTAATATTTAATGTCATGATACATACTGTATATGAGTTTGTGTGAATGATGTGTCAACTAATATGCTGCTGTACAATTCCTAAATTATGAAGAAAGAAAAACTTCTTTACAAAGGAAAGGTGGAAATAAAAGACTTGAAATTATCCCTTTCATTCTGATAAAACTCAGACTTCTACAAACTCAGCACGCATCATGACATGGAAAAAAAAAACAGCAAACAAACAAACAGAAAAAAGCAGTGAAAACAGAAAATGACGCCCTCAAGATGGTTCGCTTTTACATCAGCCTGAAAACTTGGTTGTGCTGCTGGAAACTTCCACTTCCGGCCATTTCATTCAAAAGACAACCACAGTTAGGTTATCCACAAACTGACAAAACCCAAAATTTATTTTAAAAAAAGGGAAAAATAAAAAATAAATACATAAATCCATAAAAAAACAACATCTTTACAAAAAGAGAAGAATAAAAAAATAAATATATGAATAAATAAATAAACAAATAAATACACCAATCAATCAACAAATAATGCATACATTAACAGACAAACAGAAAATGAAGAAGTTAAATACAGAATAAGTCCAAATGAAATACAACAGATTTATAAATGCCTGTCACTGCCTTCAGGACCACTACTACAGGTATGCAAACTGCCATGCATACTTTCGTTTCCAATTGCTTATCATACTAATACCAGACTAAACATATTCATAAACAATGCAGCGAATGTATGGAGCAAACTCTGAATAAATGATTATTCCAGAATGTACTTCAGTGAATATATCTGTTCAAAGCCAGTGTTTATGCATACATATATCTAACTGAATTCAGAACACTAAAATAGTTTCTATAATAATGCTACTTTTGAACAAAACACTGGAGGATGACTTACCAATTCCATCACTGGTGATACATATGTTCACATTAATGATATGCTTTTCATTTCACAACGACGGGTGAAACATGACACAAATTGCAAAGTCAGTACAAAAAGTTTAACGGTGATCACGAAGACACAAGATGATAAAATAACATGACCATCAGAAAAAGGCACAGTAGTATATTCTGAATGCCATTTTCCCCCCCAAACTTCTCCAAAAAATCACCTGTTCACATTTTCAAAAAATATTTTGCCATCCATCAGCAATAAACGATATTGTCACACATCTCTTTCATATAGGAATCTCTTGTCCAATCCGCTATGCTACACACAGATGTTTTCAGCTGCCAAAGCAACTTGGATGCATGCATGCTATGACACCACCTTGATACATTAGACCACACCCTGGTTTCTAGTTTCACTGACAAACACGCAAGTCGCCACACATACCCAACACAGAAATGTGAACGGAAAAGGAGGAGCAGTGAATTATACTGTTGTTTTCAAACACACACAATATTCAACAGAAAAATCAAACTGACAAAACATTCTCTCACCTGCTAAGGTCAACTAGTTGGTGCTGCCACTAATTCTTCTGTCCCCTCACATGGTTTTCATTACTCACTCCACCAGATAAAAAGCCTTGTGAGAAGATAGAACAATTGTGCTGCACTAACCAGTTCATCTTGCAGATAAAAGGATTTTTTTTTTTTTTGACTACAAGTTCAGAAAAAAAAAGTTATGCTAATACAACACAAACTGCTCTTGAAATAAAAAAAACAACAACTAATTATTAATTCTACATTCACAGAAAAGCAAACTGCTTTCATTTAAATAATCAATATGAATTTGGTAGTGCTGCATTCTGGCTAAGCACTGTCCTTGGGGAAAGCAGCCTGCATTTCAAATGGTAAATCTACTGTGACAAAAAACAAAATACACAAATACAAAGAAACTGCCACATTGTGACCAAAAGAAAAAGAAATAAATACAACTAAAACATAAAACAATCATCAACATTTTAGAGGCAAACATGACAACCATCTCAATGCACTGTTAAGGCATCAAGCAATGAAAGCCTGCTGTCGTGTTTGCTCTTTGTCAGTTCTTAGAATTCCCAGTTCTTCAGTCCATGCTTTGGACTATTCCACTAAAATATTTTTTCAGACTCCTGTTCATTGTGACCCACTGATACTTATGTATTTGTAATTTCTGCTCGGCTGGACCTAAAGTTCCTGGTTTTCCTTACATATTTACTCAAAGTCTTTAATGATACATTATTAACAGTTGAGATAATGCTGATATTTTCTCTCTGTCACTGACTCACTCATTCTCTCACACAAAAATCCATATATACATACATACAGAGAGAGAATATATGCACACACATAGAGCCTAATGTGATGTACATTCCCCACCTCTTTTTGCTTCTTACATATAAAACTAATGACATCAAGATCACACTCTAGTGCTATGGGTTTTCACTTCAGGGCTTTGTTCAAAGAAAAAGGTCTTTTTCAAGACGTTGCCAGCGCTTAGGGTTTTGCACAGGCTCAGGAAGTCTACCAGATAATTACTGGCAGATTTGGATGGAACGCATATGGACTCATCCCAATGCAATGAATCCCTCTTGAACAAACTCCAAACATCTCAACTCTACTGACAAAGAAAGTTAACTCCTTGAAGAAATTGACCTTTAGAATTTGAGCAGCCACATCATCAACAAAGATGGAAATGCATACCATCTATCATGGACATGCATTATCATCTATCGGGTCTAGTCGGTCCTCTATTAAATGGCAACAATGATGTCCCCGTCCCTGGCCAAGACCCTTTTAAACAGCATGAATATCAAAACAACACCATGAACAATGTGATAACTATATGATAAGCTTCTCATGGGTCTGACATAGGTAATGGATAGAAAACATTTGGATTTCAACAGCAGATGAACAATGTTAGAACATTTTTTTTATTCATTCTAAATAAATAATAAAACAGAACATTCTTTTAATCTACAAACAATGTCACAGCATCATTAGTCACAGGGTTGTGCAGCTGTCTTGAAACAAAATACATGTTACAACTGCAGACAAATTCACAAACCATATCAACACTATGTGATCGATATCAATTGATGCTTTAGAAAATGTGAATACTCTGATTACATTATACTACTGTATAGTAATTTTGTATATTTCAAAATGCATATTGTCAAAAGTCAAAGGGCAGAAGAATACACCACAAGAAATTTGCCCTCATACACACACACACAGATATTGCATTCTTTTTCCTTACACACCAAGGGTTGATAAACCAGTCACATGTGTTTGTGTTCATATTATAGCATGAGAAAACTACTCTTCCATATCATCTACACAACTCTCCCCCTACCCCATAACTCCTCTGCAACCAAGACTTGAATAAGACATCCAAAAGCAAACACACACACAAACTAAACACCTTACAAAGACAGCTACTAGAAATGAAACACCATGACAAGAAGGCCAAATAATAATTGTCCCCCCTTGAATGAAGGACTTTGGTTCTGTGTTTGTCATTCCAGGGCCCATTAACCCTTTGCCTCCCACATCCCCACCAACTGCAAAAACTTAACTCTTTGATTCCCTCACCCCATCCACCAGCTTCCTGCAGGAAGCTGGTGGATAGGGTGAGGGATCAATGGGTTAAGTTTTTGCTTTGCTAGCGTGATTGGCAGTGCAGGACGCTGGTGGACAGAGTGCAGATGTCAAAGGGTTAACTCAGCTGGTTAGAATACCATAATATAGGAATCTAGGGTTCAACTCTCAACTGGGTCAGTTTTGTTGTTGTTGTTTTTCAACGCAGGCTACCTGGGCTCTTTTGACTGAGCCATGGACTCCAGAGCTCTTGTCTAAGGTCTAGTCCCACTTTCATCATCTTCATGTGCTCTGCCGCGTGGTGTTGGCGATCATGGCCCTCCACACGAATCTATCCCCTGTTGCTGCAAGTACATCTCCCACCCTCTCTGTCCTCAGCCACCCTGCAAGTCCATCCAGTATTTTCTCCCTGGATCTACCTGGAGTTCTCTTTCCTCCATCTTTCCTGTTGTGACCAGGTGCTCTAATTCCCCTTTCCTCATAAAATGTCTTATGATTAATGATCTTCTTGTGTCTGCCTCCTTCAAGACTGTCTCGTTTGTTTTCTTCGCTTCCATGGAACTCTCAACATTCTTAAAAACCACATTTCAGTTGCCTCAGTCTTGTTCTGACTTTGCAATACAAAAACTGACTCCATTTGTTCACTGCCTGTCTTAATGCTTCTATAGTTCTGGTGGAGTTAGCGTTTCAAAAGTTCTGTTTCACCTGTCTTAATGCTTCAATAGTTCTGGTGGAGTTAAGGTTTTTATTAGTTCTGTTATTCTTCAAATCCACCGTCTTAATGCTTCAATAGTTCTGGTGGAGTTAGCGTTTCATAGGTTCTGTTTCTCTCCCCTACCTTAATGCTTCAATAGTTCTGGTGTACACTAGTGTTTCATAGGTTCTGTTCCCTCCCCCACTCTCACTCCCCCCCCCCCACCCCATCTTAGAATGAGCACCTTTCAGTAGTTTATTAGCATTACATAGGTTCTTCGTTTCCCCTCCCCCATCTTAATGCTTTAACAGTTGTGGTGGAGTTAGTGTTTCATAGGTACTAATGTTTCCTATATTCTGGTAGAGTTAATGCTTCATCAGTACCGTTTCACCCATCTTAATGCTTCAACAGTTCTGGTAGAGTTAGTGTTTCATAGGATGCGTTTCACTCCATCTTAATGCTTCTATAATTCTAGTGAAGTTAGCATTTCATACTTCCGTTTCCCTACCCCATTTCAAGAACTTGCCAGTGCATGAAGGTTTTGTGCAGGATCAAGGAGTCTGTCTGACAGCAGCTTGCAGATTTGTATGCAATGCATATGGAGCTGTCCGATTTCAACTGGATCGGTGGCAGTTTGTCCTACAGCAAGAAAATTTACTGGACAAACATTTCCCACTTTAAAGTATAAAACTGTGTATACAATAAATTATACTTTACACACAGTGGATACAGACAGCCTCTTGAGAACATGCTACATGGGGGCTGACAGCAACAACATGAACAAAGGAGAAACAAAGGTTGTGCAAGTCTCACTTTACATTATACAAAAGAATGATGGAATGGCTGTCACTCAAAACATATAGATCTATATTTTAGCAACGTGCAACTGAACTGTTACGACATGGCGCCTCATTGATACGGGAGATAACCAAACTAAGAAACTGATAAAGAAACAACTTCTTACCTGCATGAACCCAACTGCTTTCTCTCCCCTCCTCTGTATCCTGAGACAATGGCAGTCTTAACTCTCTCGCTACGAGCGTCGGGATTTCCCGATCAGGTCTCAACAACGCTTGTCTACAGCGTCGGAGAAATCCGACATGAGTTTTGAAAATTTGCTGGGCTTTCAGTGTTTCCGTTAACTGAAACTAATAGCAAGAAATAGATTCTTTGGTCATTCTGAGCCTCGTTTCAGGCCATGAGGTCACTGTACTATGCAGTGGTTGCGACAGTGCAAAGTTCATGACCCACTATCTCCGCAGCGAAGCAGACGACGGAAAAGCAAAGGCTGAACAATACTCAACAACTCAGCACTGTTCAACACGATCTCTTCCTTCAGTGCAGTGGAGTGTGTGCACATTGGATTTTAACTTAATTTCATTCAAAATGTGACTGTAGGAACTGATGTATTGACCTGGCTGTGTATTTTGTATTTAAGACATTGCTCATCTGAAAATTTCTCTAATTTTACTTGTACCATTACTCAGCAACCATGAGGGTTAGACAGTTGAAATTTCAGCATTTTGTACACCAATCTTTTAATATATATGGCCTGCAAATTTCAAAACTCTCTGTTTTCATTTGTTTGTATGACAATTTTTCTCATGACCTATACAAATGGTGCATATCAGGGGAATGGCAAGGGGCATAATCATACATAGCAAGTGAGTTAAACCTACTGTATAACAGACTAACAGTTTACAAAAACATATTACAATGATTTAACAATTTACTTTTTTCATAACCAATCTTAATACTATGAATTTATACATACAATATACACCTGTGGAGTCTACCTATAATGAACCTGCCTATAATGAATTTCTCGCAACAACGTATTCCTACTCTATTCCTTCTCATTCCCTGTTGTACATTACTGTCTATGATGAACAAAATCTACTTTCAAGCATAATGAATTCGTTCATATACAAATGAGGAGTTGTCCCCCAAAGGCCAAGCTTGCTATGTATAATTTTGCCCTACAACAAGCAAGCTCTCAAGACTGTTGTAACTGCTTAGCATTGTACACTACATGTAGAGCACAGCAATGAGCGCCTGAGCATCTCCAAGACTCCATGCATACTTTGTGTCACTTCAATGACTGAGCTATAAAACTGACTGATAAATGTCATAATGATTACAACAACTACAATAAGGAATGTTGTGAGTAACATCTGAACCCCACCGGCAAGGCAACAAACAGTGCTACGTAAGGTCACTGATTTTTCTTACTTGCAGCAGAGCACTACGAACTACTTCTACAATGAAGTCAAATCTGTCTCCCTTGAATTTCATTGTAGGCAGGCCCCACTGTATTATACAAAAAAAGAAAAAATATATACATATTTTGTTAGTTAGTTATAAAAATAATTGAAGTAAAACTCATGAATACCATCCGACTGAAATGACATGACATGAAGTCCACACAAAATCCGAGGGTTATCTGCCAGAACAGCCTAACTGCCGTTTTATTCCTTTTCAGAAATATGATTCTGCCAGGTAAGCCTCGAAATCTTTGAATAAGGTTGAAGGACAACATGGATAACAAACACCAACATAACAATAGGAGACAATGTTAGTATCATAATTATCACCAACAGATTTCAATGCATACATAAAATAAGTTGAACCACACATTTACTAGTTTAGTAAATTAGAAGAGTCTTTCTCCAACACTTTCAGTTCTTTTCCTAGCATCAGACAGCAGTTTGGGAAACAAACAAAAAATTAAAAACAGCAACCCATCTAGTTATAACCACTAACACTGTCATCACATACAAGCTGGTTATAAAAGCTACCAGCTGTCACAGAATTCTCAGCCACGCCTAAACACACAAGACCTGTCCAACAGTTCAACATTCTTGTCATTCAAGTCCAAGTGCATCATAGCATACAGTATTCATCAGTATGGTACAACGTTTACTTTGTTCCATATGTTTTGTTCGTCAAGTTTGATCGGATACGGCATCGCCAATGTAACTTTTGCTGAGTCAATGGGATACTCATAATGTGTTACCAAATGAGCACATGCTCTCTTCTCTCTCTCTGAGACACACACACACACACACACACACACCAACACACACACACACACACACACACACACACACACACTACGGTATGTACACCACCATAACTACCACCACCATCATTAACAACATGACAAAGAACAAAGCACCAGCACAGCTCTACCAGACACAAAACGTTAATAATATGTGCATACATTATTTGCATCAGGATTTCAACCTTGCTTCAGCTGATTTAAATCAACCACAAACTTGAAATTCTTTTTACTTAAGGCTATGGAATGAATAATTTTTAAGACTGTTTGTAAATGTTTGTCCTCTCATAGTTTCATAACAGGTTCAAATTTAATGTCAAACAGTTTCTTGACAGGTTCAAATTAAAATTAAGTGTATGATTATATAATTAAATGTAGCTGGTGAGAACGAACACAGTACTTTACAGCCAGTCCTGGCACAGAACCAGACTTAATGGTTCAAAAGTATCTGGTACAAGTTTAACAGTCATAGTCTGGTTATAGCTGACATTTCACTCTTTGACTCTCCCTCCCCTTCACCACCCCACCCCAAATAATTAATGCTGTTCTGAAATAAGTACACAGTCACACCACTTTACCACTTTTAAGTAAATGTTCTCACACTCTAAACTTAACCGTTTTCACTGTAAAGCCTACAAATAGTATGCTATAACACACACACACACACACACACACACACACACACACACACACACACACACACACACACACACAAAACCCAAACACAACACACACACACCACATCACATACAAAAACAAAAACTCGCACTCAGACACTCTCCTGACACAAATTAAGCATAAGTCTGAGGCAAGGTCATTCCACCGGAAACAATCACAGAGTGTTTGAAAGCAATATTTTATCATAATATGATAATATCATTTTATAATCAAAACTGTGTTTTGAACGCAATATCATATCATTATATTTTGTTAAAACATCTGATAGAGCAATTCACAGTTTGAGAGAGCTTTTGGTAATGGCAGGGCTGAACGGGGTTGAGATCTACCAGCAAATACCTCATTAAATTGTCTAGTTTGTTGTTAGAAAATCTGCCAATAACAGTTTTATTATGGTGCATTTTACTGAGCTTTATGAATTAACTTCTGAAAGCATGCTCAGGAACACACAATTCTTAAAATCTTTTAATCCCTTTGCTGCACCTGCTGAGTACAATGTACATCATGATTTCACGATTGCCAAAGCATTGTTAACATACACCATATCAAGATAAGTTGTATTAATGTTTCACTAAACACTGCAGAAATACTGACGGCTAAGTTAAAAGACTTTATACCCTGAAATTTTTTTTTCTTCTGAATACATCATGTTCAAATACTTTTGTTATATTACCAGTACTGTCTGAGAAACTTAGAGAAGTTTTCATGAATATGAACTAAGTCATATGTTTGGCAGCAATAGCAGAACAAAACTGAGCATTCACGCTTAAAAGGAGTACTGTACTCGAAACAATTCTTCACACTGGCAACAGTGGGATAAAGATTTTGGTTCTGACAAGCTGACCTTCGTGAATTTAATGCAAATGACTCAGACTCCAGCTGGACAATGATCCTGATGAAGATTAACAGCCTCTGCCATGTGCTTGTGTGAAAAACTTCTTTGCTATTTCCAAGTTATTACAAAAAGAATCTTTGTTCGTTTACTGTTTCATGTGATGAATATTTCTATGGTGTTATCTGCAACAGTTATGGAGATGTGAGAAAACACAAATTTTAGGTGTGATTTCTCAGTATTCCTGGAAATTTTCACAGCACAATGATAGCCAAAGGCATTAGCAATGAAGAGTCACTGGGATCTCAACTTTCTGAGGCTCACTCCATGCTTTTAACTGACAGCAAATAAGATTTGAATGTTTTTATAAAGCCAAGACAAAGCCAGTATCTAAATTTACATAAAAAATAAATCAATAAATACTTACACTAGTTACAGTCACAAATGACAACATGGACAAAATATCATGATATTGCAATGCACATTGCATGGTGGGCTAAGTTCCAGACAGAGATTTATTAAAATAGGATGCAATCTGTTTTAGTACTTCTTCTTGCCATCAAACATTGGCTTAATATACATACTGAAAATAGCAATTATGTGTTCTCTTGATTATCATCATTCAACAAGCTCATACCCCACAATTAACACCAGTGTTTTTCCACTTTAGACATTAACTGCATAAAGGTACTATACATAATATTTCACATTTGGAAAAAAACAGACATGAATGGATAAAAAATATGCATGTTTTAATGTATCTGATGAGAAGTTATGACTTTCATGACCGATGAATCATGTTTACGTAATTGTGGTTACAATGATACCCTCATACACTTATAATTGAAGTGAAATTTTAATTTGAGCTGGCGATAATATCATACCGAACAAATACTTTTTGAAGCTATAATTTTAAGCTAAAATGTTAACTATACTTTTAATATAAAAGTGATCAAACAGTCACCACTCTATGGCCAAAACTGTGTAATTGCATGTTCTGCCAAAGCCAGCAGACAGATATAATACAAGCAGAAGAGGTCTGATCTTTTCAGACATCTGTGTAGCATTTCAGAGTAATAATGTTAACAAGTGCATGACATGACAACAAAACAACATATTCACTGTGAAGTGAGTGGTGAAACCCACTTCTTAAGACTCACTGTTCACAGTCTGAATGCCTGCACTAGGAAGACTGGGACCCTGAGCTTCATTTTCAATGTCAAGTTCAACTGTGGGCTCTCCCAGTCCCAGCTCCTGATCACCATCCCACTGGAGTGGAGAGAAATCAAATGTGAATTCCACATGGTTAGCAGGCTGTAACGGCGTTAAGAAAGGAACTGGACGCAAAATCCCATCCGTGGCTGTCAACAGAGCCGAAGACGACAAACTGCGAGGGGGGGCCACTCCGTACAGGCGACTGAAGAATGTGCTGTCTGTGTTGTTGTCAAAAATGCGTGGCATGGTGATGGAGCGCAAATCACGCTCCAATGAATCGGAGCCAGACTGGCCACCTGAGAATGAAGAGCCAGATGAGTCTGAAGAAACAGAGGAAGGGGATACTCGACCACAAGGTCTGATGACCGAGTTCCAGTCTTTGGGAGCATCAGACACTTTGCTCAAGTCCCAAACTTTTGGAGCTGGAGGCACTCGGTTCAGGTCTCTCTCCCTTAACAGCTGACCGTGGGCTGGATGTGGAACATGAGCATGTTTACTGTCCTCCCCATCGGTGACTAAATCCCCTTCCCTGGGTGTCCCCCATTCCTTGTGCACCTCAGCGTGCAGGATGGTGCGGGACTGGCTGAGGGCAGTGTTGGTGAAACCTTCCACCGCTGTGTGGGAGGTAGTGAGGGGTGGAAGGATGGTGGAAGACGTAGGAGGGGGCAGTCCCACACTAGGCAGGGACTTGCTGCGGGAACACCTTAATTCTGTGTCTGCCTCCACGCCAAGCTCAAGATCCGAGTCTCCATCTGTGTCACTGAGGGTTACTCTCACCGAGTCTTGGGGATGGAGGGGGCACTGCACACGCTTCCCACCCCCTCCCCACCCCTCCTTCTGCTGCTGGCACAAGAGGCACATGGACCCCTCGCCAAAATCCCGCCCTAGGGGCTGCGAAGGAGGAAAGCTGTCCACACTGCGTGATACGCTCTGATGAACAGAGGCAGAAGTGGGTGGATGACTGCTGCAAAGGGAAGATGGCAGCGAGTTCTGACGACTGTGGGCAAAGTACATCCCGCTGCGTTGGGGCACACTGTGCATGTCCATCACCACGTTAGCACTGGTGTTCACATCTGCTGCACTATGTCTGGACAGATCCGCCGGCTCCATGGGCAGCAACGGTATGTTGTGGGCATCTTGATTGTGTCGCCGCCTCCGTCGTCTAGGTTTGACCCTTGACCTGGGTGGCAGGGGCTCAAGGCGGTCCTCCAGCCAGTTCGGGTGTGTCTTGAAATATTCTCTGGCTTGACCCAGCGCAGCCCACAACTCAGCCCCTGCCTCCGTCTGGTGCCAGGTCTCTCCTTCTCCAGCATCTTCCCTCAGGTCTGGAGGCTTGTGCTGTGTGTTGGGGGAAGTGGTGGCCAGATGCAGACACAAAGAGTGGAAGTCGCGCATCAGGCTGAAAGAGACCGCTGCCTCCAGTTGAGGGGGGATGTCACTGAGGCGGGAGTAGTCTAATACCACTGTCACAAACTTGCCCACACCCAACCCCTTGCTGCGTTCCACACGCAGCTTCTCCGCAACGTAGTCTACTGCAACCGCAAAGTAGTCTGGCATCAATCGACCTGCCTCTTCCCGGAAACGTACTCGTTTCTTGCTACAGCGTAGGCGTGCACCCAGAGAACACACCACAAGGATGAAATCAGCCTCCTGCAACAGATTAGTTTCATTATAGCTGGTATGCTCACCCTCTTCTCTTCATGGGTGAGTGAGTGAGTGAGTGAGTAAATGAGTGAGTGAATGAGTGCATGTGTAGGTGCATGATTGTAAATACGAGCTTGTCATTGATATGCCACCTGATATCTCTTTGTTAAATTATTTTTTAAATCAGACTTAATACAATGATACAACAAACATGTGACATGAGTGTAAACAATGAAATCAGTATCAAAAGTTCTTGCTATATAGACACATGTCACATGCACTCAAATGATCAAAAACATCTGACATGAGTGTAAACAATGAAATCAGTATCAAAATTTCTTGCTATATAGACACATGTCACATGCACTCAAATTATCAAAAACATGTGACATGAGTGTAAACAATGAAATCAGTATCAAAAGTTCTTGCTATATAGACATGTCACATGCACTCAAATGATCAAAAACATGTGACATGAGTGTAAACAATGAAATCAGTATCAAAAGTTCTTGCTATATACAAGTCACATGCACTCAAATTATCAAAAACATGTGAAATGAGTGTAAACAATGAAATCAGTATCAAAAGTTCTTGCTATATAGACACATGTCACATGCACTCAAATGATCAAAAACATGTGACATGAGTGTAAACAATGAAATCAGTATCAAAAGTTCTTGCTATATAGACACATGTCACATGCACTCAAATAATCAAAAACATGTGACATGAGTGTAAACAATGAAATCAGTATCAAAAGTTCTTGCTATATAGACACAAGTCACATGCACTCAAATAATCAAAAACATGTGACATGAGTGTAAACAATGAAATCAGTATCAAAAGTTCTTGCTATATAGACACATGTCACATGCACTCAAATAATCAAAAACATGTGACATGAGTGTAAACAATGAAATCAGTATCAAAAGTTCTTGCTATATGGACACATGTCACATGCACTCAAATAATCAAAAACATGTGACATGAGTGTAAACAATGAAATCAGTATCAAAAGTTCTTGCTATATAGACACATGTCACATGCACTCAAATAATCAAAAACATGTGACATGAGTGTAAACAATGAAATCAGTATCAAAAGTTCTTGCTATATAGACACATGTCACATGCACTCAAATGATCAAAAACATGTGACATGAGTGTAAACAATGAAATCAGTATCAAAAGTTCTTGCTATATAGACACATGTCACATGCACTCAAATGATCAAAAACATGTGACATGAGTGTAAACAATGAAATCAGTATCAAAAGTTCTTGCTATATACAAGTCACATGCACTCAAATGATCAAAAACATGTGACATGAGTGTAAACAATGAAATCAGTATCAAAAGTTCTTGCTATATAGACACATGTCACATGCACTCAAATTATCAAAAACATGTGACATGAGTGTAAACAATGAAATCAGTATCAAAAGTTCTTGCTATATAGACACATGTCACATGCACTCAAATTATCAAAAACATGTGACATGAGTGTAAACAATGAAATCAGTATCAAAAGTTCTTGCTATATAGACACATGTCACATGCACTCAAATGATCAAAAACATGTGACATGAGTGTAAACAATGAAATCAGTATCAAAAGTTCTTGCTATATAGACACATGTCACATACACTCAAATGATCAAAGATAACTGTGTATGTGAATGATGGTAGAAGCTGCAGAAGAGGGCAGTTCCTTTCTACTGAGCATCTGCACAGATCGTCACAAACTAGTTTCAATTCGACAACCATTCGTTATCAGATTAACATTATACTAATTCATCATAAGTCACTTATATATATAATACATATAAAAAATATTTTACAACAAAACAAAACCATTAACCCATCATCTCCACAATAAATACACATTTTTTTACAATAAGCAAATCTGTAAGACTGCAACCTGACTCCTAATTTAATAAACAGGAAAGTGTTTTTTTTCTTACCAATGTTGTGCGCGTTATAGCACTGAGTGTACATTTCTGTGATGTAAGCAAATTAAACCTATCAGCATGTGTACTGGAATAGTCAAAAGTACCTTGAGAATCAATCTTATTCCTGGAATATGAAGCCAAGCATTTCATCATCATCATCACAGTCATCATCATCACTACTATTATTACTGTAATGACCAACTTCATCACCATCATCATCACTATCGTTATCATTCTTCTTCTTACTATTATTGATGGATAAATGGCAATTACTAAATCTGCGCTCAAGTTTTCTTTTGACAATTTCACAGAATTATGTCTAAGTCTACATTTACAAATCACTATTACTCGTTCTATTACTTTAGATATTTAGGTTCAGTCAAGACACACGATGGAACATGCTCAAAAGACATAAAGATGAGAATTGGAATGGCCAAGAACAGTATAGTTCAATTGAACAATATTTGGAAAGACCACAGCATAACAGCAGACCTTAAGATAAAACTCTTAAAATGTCTTGTCTGGCCAGTGATGTTATACGGCTGCGAGGCATGGACAATGAAGAAAGAGGATGAAAGACGAGTGGAAGCAGCAGAGCTGTGGTTTTACCGAAGACTGCTGAGGGTCAAATGGACGGATAGGCGCTCAAATGAAAGCATACTGAATGAGTTGGGTACTACACGCAAGCTTCTAGTACTCATACAACGGAGGAAACTGAAATATGTTGGACATGCAATCCGTAATGAGAGAACAGACTTGATGTCCACTGTCCTCCAAGGTAAAGTGGAAGGAAAGAGAAACAGAGGACGGCCACCTGCATCACTTGCTAGAAACATCACAAACATCAGTGGCAAGAAACTCCAGGAGGTGGTCAGACTTAGCCAAGATCGAGAGTGCTGGAGGCAACTTGTGAGGACATCATGTGCAGCGGCCAACACTGTTCCCGGTGACGCCGACAGGTGAGACAGGTGAGATTACTCGTTCTAAGTAAGTTCAATCAGAACACACTTTGCTGAATTCTACCAAAAAGATCATACAGCAGTGCAATGTCTTCTCTGGTGGGTTATCCCATGGTGGCTTGTCATCCCTGGCTTCCATGGACTTCCTTGTGCTAATATTCTGACTGAACGAACTTGAGTTTGTTGGTGTGGTGAGGATACAAAATGAGCAATGCAGGTCAAGCCCACAAAAGTGATGCAGAAAATGGGCAGCAAAAAGAAAAGAAAAATACTACTACTATTACTACTACTATTACTACCATCATCATCATGATCATATATCAATCCTTTGACTCCCGCTTTCTATCTACCACCAGCAAAAATTTAACCCTTTGACCCCCTAACCTTACCACCAGCTTTCTGCAGGAAGCTGATGAATAGGTTAACTCAATCGCTTCGTGTCGGAAGAATATCTCCCATCACTTCCGTTTACTGCTTGGATACGCGACGTCGATTTATCGACAGCGGACATTCGTTGTTTTTTTTTACGCCAGAAGCGTCAGTTATAGGGAAAAATCACTGTGAACGGAAACTAGGGTATGTTTACAGCAGTTATTTGTCTTAGACCGTTTGTGGCAATGTGAAACAAAGGCAACAGTAGCCTTTTTCAGCGCTACCCGCGAATTTCGCAAATGGCGTCAGGGAAAGCAAGTCGAACCTCACAATTCCGAAAATATTTTGTGCTCTGGGGCAACTGTACGCAAAAAGTGACAACTACCAGTAATCTTGTGATTTGAAACATCCATGGCATGGAAATTATGTTCTGGACTTCATCTAAAACCATTTCACAGTGAGTGTTCATATCCATCAAAAAAAAAAAAAAAATTACCCCCCTTTGGATACCTATTTGGATACCCCATCATTTACAACTACACGGAATACCATAAATAAAGTAAGATTATTTGTAAAGATATAATCCTGGTCTTTCTGTATCACTTTATTTTGTTTGTCTACTTTATTTGGTAGTTTTTCTATATTTTTTTAAAATGTGGTAAAAATCCTCCGAATTGAGGGGGCAGAATGACCCTGAAGACTACGACTCGATTGAGTTAAGGGAATCAAAGGGCTCAATTTTTGCTTTGTTTTTATGGTTTACAAAGCATGATGCTTCAAGTTCATGTTCATACTGCTTATAACCCAGCTGACTACTAGAGCCATATCAGAGCTAACACCACGTCAAAAACGACAACCCAAGCATGATGCTAATGACTATGCTGAGGGCGTCAAAAGGATTAAACACACTACCTGCAGTCTGTCCTCTAGCCACTCTTCCAGCCCACGCTCTATAATGATGTTCTCCTCAAAGACATCCAGTGAGACTGTGATGCCACACACCTCCATCAGCAAGCCTGACAGCGCAACCACCACCGCTTCATGCATGGCGCAGTCATATGAGTACAGGACCAACACAGAAGGCACGGGTTTGCTGCCCACATCTGTAAACATGCCAGACCAGTTTTCATGTCATCTGCTGTCATAGTTATGTCTGGGGGGTTTTCCCCCCATCTTGAGTTCTTCTTCTAAAATGTTCCCTTTCAAAGCCATTTCTTTTTGGTGGTAAGACTGTGAATGCATGGTTGATTCTGAGATAGTCTATGGCAATGTCAGCAAAACAGAGTAAGACAGAGATGAGGAAGTGGAAGCGGGCGAAGAGGAGAGAAAGGTCAGAGAGTTAAGAAACACAGCACCTGGAAAAAAGGGTGAGTGGTGCTGGAAAAGCAACAACAAAATATTTTTAAAAACAAAGGACAAAAATATACATTTGTCCCCAACAGTTTCTTCTTCAGCTATCATCAACTCATTTTTTACAACAATGAAAAAGGGTTGTTGTTGTTTTTTCATTTGCTTGTTTGTTTGTTTGTTTGTTTGTTTGTTTTCTAATGAATGCTTTCTAATAAAAATAGCTACAAGTAGGTAAGACAAATATGGATAAGAGAGGCGATGTGGAGATGCAAATAAAAACATGAACAGTACTTTCATGCTTTTTACTGACCCATGCTGCAACGTTTTCATGACTTTTTATTCTTTTCCAAATGCCTCAATCTTATCAATCAACCCTACTCAAACATTCAAAGTACACAGGGCTTCTAAAGGATCTATATTGTTCCTTTCACTGACAATCTATTCAAAGATCACAAAACATATATAACACCTCACTGACCATGAAAAAAACCCCAAACCTGGAACAGAAAAATAAGCACACATATCAATGCACACATGCACATAACCTATGGATATGCCCCTTTGTTGACTATTCCACTCATTTTATCACCAGCAAAGTTGTTGTTTTTTGAATACCTGAATACAAATGTAAAAATAACTAAGAACACTAAAACCAGCAAAGTTTTTTTTGTTAATATCTGAATACAAATGTAAAAATAACTAAGAACACTAAAACCAGCAAAGTTTTTTTTTGTTAATATCTGAATACAAATGTAAAAATAACTAAGAACACTAAAACCAGCAAAGTTTTTTTTTTGTTAATATCTGAATACAAATGTAAAAATAACTAAGGACACTAAAACACGTATAAAAACTGGCTCAGACTACCTAAGACAGCTCCTGCACATCATATTTCCTTGGAGCAAAAAAAGCTGTTGATGCATAAATCCAATCCTAAAAGAAAGTATGTAAGGTTTTACAGAATACATACAAATGAATGGACCAGCTCAGCAGAAAATGATAGGAAGAAATGACAAGGTTTTCCAGAATACATACAAATGAATGGACCAGCTGAGCAGAAAATGATAGGAAGAAATGACAAACAGCAAAAGAGCAAAGCAGAAGCAAAGAGAGTGGCAGAAAAGAGGAAATTTCCAGCATCGATTTCCCAGAAGACAGGGACACTATTCATACTGAAAGAGTCCCCGGCATCAACATGGGGAAGTTCACTAAAATGATTCATTGCTGATGCACAGATGAATTTCATAAAATCAGGGTTATACATTTCAGTTAAATGCGTCTGATCTTCATAAAATCAGGGTCATACATACACGTTGGCTTGAATGCATGTAACCCATTTCAGATCACAAAACATATATAACACGTCACTGACCATGAAAAAAAAAAAACATGGAACAGAAAAATAAGCACACATATCAATGCATACATGCATTGACATAAAATTTCAACTTTCAGACACTTCAAGTTGAATATATAAGACTGAATGTGTGTAGCCCAATTTTAAGGTACATTTATGATAAAATTTCAATCTTTTAAAGTGAGATTTATAAGGTTAAATGCTTACAGCCCATTTTCAAAGTAAAAATTTACATCGAAGTTTTAACTTTTTGAGTTTCCAAGTTAAATATATAACTTGTTAAGACAGAACTGCTGTAACCTATTTTCAAGGGAAGAAATTCAATTAAAGTTTTGACTTTCCTACTAATTAAATTTGATTAAGAAAAATATGTATTAAAAAAAAGGCTGAATGGGCACAGCCCATTCAGAAAGTAAAAATTCAAAGTAAGTTTTAATTTTCAAGAAGCCAAAAGAGGATAATATTAGTATAGCTTTCATTCAGGTGGCAGCATCATAATAACTTAATATATCTTATTAAAAAACTGTGGTTCTACTGCATTTCTGAAAAAAACAAAAAAAGACTCACCAACACTGATGGACCGCTGAAGAATTGGTGACTGCTGCTGTGATCCATTGACTGGAACAAAACAATCCATTATAAACAGATGATGAGCACACAACACTTCAAATAAATTGTAGTAGACAGTAACCTTTCTCATTCCTCATATTTTCATTAATGCACTTCAAAACTCAGGAGGTGTGTGCAATCTTTCCATCCTTGAAACTGAGTGACATCCTACAACTACAGACATCTATCTTCACATCAGCATGCTAGCAATCAATAGCTCCAGCTTACCTCATCAAATTAGATAAATATGAGAACACAAATCATAAAAACAACTTTTCTTTTTTGTTTAGTTTTGTTTTGTTTTGGATGAGGCAGGGTGTGTCTGTAGTCTGTGTGTGTGTATGTGCATGTCTGAGGGATGGGCATGTCTTGAGCTTATTGGAGAGAGAGAGAGAGAGTGTGTGTGGGGTGGGCAGGGTGGATGTGTGTGTTTGGGTGTGTGTGTGGGAGTGTGTGTGAGAGCGAGAGAGAGATCGTCGCGCGCGAGAGAGGAGTGAGTGTGGTGTGTGTGTGTGTGTGTGTGTGTGTGTGTGTGTGTGTGTGTGTGTTGTGTGTGTGTGTGTGTGTGTGTGTTGTGCAGTCTCTGTCCGTCTGTCTGTCTGTCTGTCTGTCGTCTGTCTGTCTGTGTCTGTGTGTATGTGAGTGGGTGTATACATATCTGCATGCATGTAAGTGTGTGTGTGTCAGAAAGAGACACAGACAGAGTGAGGAAGAGAGACAAAGAAACAATGATACAGAAGAAAGACAGAAAAGAAAAAAAGAAAAGCAAAAATGTGAAAGATACAGTAAGAGAAAGAAAGAGAGGAGACAGACAGCAAGAGCGAAAGAATAGAATATGCACACATTATCTTCTTATGTGAGTGAGTTTGTGCTTTACTCAAAGTGTGTGTTTATGTCCTCAATACCCAGATTCTTATCCTTTCTCTTTAACTTTTTGTCCTTATAACTGAATCAAAAAGAATCAAACAGATACTTAGCAGTCACCGAGTTCATTGTTTCTTCCATTTCTTTAAAACCACTTACAGTTTCTCTCTCTCTCTCTCTCTCTCTCTCTCTCTCTCTCTCTCTCTCTCTCTCTCTCTCTCTCTCTCTCTCTCTCTCTCTCAATAATAATGACTGGACATTACACAGTGCCTTTCAGTTTCATCAAGCACAAAGCAATTTACAACTTTTTATAATTATTTAGATGAACACACACACACACACACACACACACACACACACACACACACACACACATACATACAACACAACACACTTTGAAAGAATAAGTCAGCAGATTAGGAGGATTCAGGAGATGAGAATAATGAAAGACTGCTGGAAAAGAAACATTTTGAGACTGCATTTGAATGAAGGTAGGAATGGACTCTGTCTGTCTGTCCTGTCTGTCTGTCTGTCTGTGTGCCACAAGTACTCACTCTTACCACAAAGAAATTCAGTCCCAGTCTGCAACATCATAACGTTTCCATCATTCTGGTGGTGTCAGCTTAGTATTTCAAAAGTCCCCCCCCCCCCCCCACCTCTCCCACTGTCCACTCTTCAGTTCAAGACATTGCCAGCACATAGCATTTTGCGCAGATTCAGGGAATCTGCCAGACAACTGCTGGCAGATCTGAGTAGAGCATATATGGAACTATCCAAGTGCAATGGAATCCCTCTTGAACAAGCTCCTTCTGTCTGTCTGTCTGTCTGTCTCCCCCCCCCCCCCCCCTAAAAGACAAAATTCTATGATTGTATGCATGTACAACTGTATCCACTTACTTAAAACTGTTCCTGTCCAGTCTCTCTTTTTCTAACACACACACACACACACACACACACCTTTCTCTTTTTCACACACACACACACACACACACACACACACACACACACACACACACACACACACCTTTCCTTCACACACACACACACACACACACACACACACACACACACACACACACACACACACGCACAACACACACACACACACACACACACACACACACACACACCACACACACACACACACACACCACTACACACACACACACACACACACAACCTTCTCTTTCTCTTTCATATATACTTTATCACTCGTTTATTCATTCACTTCTCTCTTTCCCTGCTTTTCATTTGAAATTCTAACCAAAAAGAAACTTACCCAAGCGAGCTCGTCGACGTTGGCGGCGCAGTCGATAGAGGAGAAAGAGAAGAGCGAGGATACCAACCAGCAGGATAACGCCCAGTGCGGTACCCACCACTGTCTGCAGGGCTCTCTGGTATTCCTCAGACTCCTGTGACTCCTTGATGATAGGGCCTCCTTGCAATCAAACACACTTCGCGATTCACAAAAAGTGATGGAAACATATCAAGTCGAAAACCACCAAATGTATGTAAAAAGACAGATAGGCAGACAAAATAAATAAATAAATATAAATAAATATTATAAAAGAATATGGTTTCAATTACAGAATCTCCAGTAGCTTTGCTGGCTTTAACTATGAGATCATCTTAACCCCTTTCAAAGCAACTTCTAGACAAAGATTCACTTTCCTACATAAAAACTAAGATGTGTTCAAGGAAATCCATTCACAATTCTGCTGATTTCATAAGAAAACAGCAATCAAAAACATTTTTTAAAAATCCTATATGGCCATGATCAAAGGAAATGTAAATGTGAGCAAATGTGTCTGCACAGCTTTTTTCCTCATTGTGTAATGGTAAGATTTCTTAAAAGTTTGCACCACAGATTTCTTTCATTCTCCCTCCACCACCACCACCCCCATACAAATGGCTGACAGAACCTGGGACAATTTTTGACACTGCCATGGTGATGATGATGATGATGATGATGATGATGATGATGATGATGATGATGAATGATGATTGGAGTGTGATAATCTTTGATTGTAAGGATTTCATTCCTGGATTGGATCTGTTTCACTTTCATAATATATCCATTCTGGATTGAGACTGTTACTTCATAATATATCCATTGAGAATTGAGACTTCACTTTCATAACATATCCTGATGTCAACCAAGTCTAGAAGACACAGACACCAGCAAGTGTCAGTCAGGAGATTTAAGCAACACCCTAACAAAACCCTCATGAATATCTGTGAAATAGAAAAGACATGACTGTATGGTCCCAGTCTTCCCAATAAGCTCAAAGCATCCTCATCTCTGGGTTGGCCCAAAGCAGTCTCAACTCTGTTTAGAAGACGGTTGGGCAAAAAAAAATCCCACAATAATTTTGACATGACTCATGGGATTCAAACCCACAACCCTTTGGTCAGTAGTCCATCCCTGCTAACCACTGTACCACAGCAACAGGTTAGATTCCTGACATTGTATGGATGTTTATAAATGCACTAGCTTGTGCAATCCCAAATTACTACTGGTACCAATATGATGCACTAAATTATCTCCAATACCACAGTGGTACCAATGAATATGATGCACTAAATTATTTCCAACACCAAAGTCAGCTACAGCTAATTCTGCCAAAAAAAAAAAAAAAGTTTAAAAACTGTATCAATATATTATCAAGTATTTCTCATATATATATATATATATATAATATTGTGTGTTGTGTGTGTATGTGTGTGTGTGTGTGTGTGTGTGTGTGTGTGTGTGTGTGTGTGTGTGTGTGTGTGTGTGTGTGTGTGTGTGTGTGGTGTGTTATCAAGTACTTCTCAATCATGAAAATGAAATGATACTGGTCATGGCTTGTGTTTTGGACCACAGCGACCCAAACCCTGGCAATGTTCTCAGCATGACATTTTCAACTGTTTAGACAAGAATCTGGCTAATGGTTTTGCTAAGGAAGGTGCAACTATTCATTTTCAGAGAGTCTCAAAGTCTGTTGGTTTTCTTTTTTAATGCACAAATGGTTCTATTATGAAGTTCAAAAAAGTCTTACAGTTTATTAAACAAAAATGAGTCACCACAGATTTCTCAATGACTGGACAGCACTCCCCCCTCCTCCCCTTTTTTTCAGATTTTGGTTTATGTTTTGTTCTTGTTCTTAATAATGGATGACTGAATCAAATACTGTACACAGTACAAAATGACTTTAAAAACAGGCATGGTGTGGTTTGGGGTTCACGATCAATAAATTATCAAAATACTGAAAAAGGGTCAATGAACAGTTTGTGGCTGCTCACGGATGCACATGTGCCTGATCTGACACAGTGATTGATCAGGCTGTGCAAGGGGTCAAATGAACTAATGTGAAATGTTATGTACTAATTTGGGGGTTTTAGTTAATGGACAAACATGCTCTCTACCATGTCAAGTTCAGATAACTTCATTCTTGTAAAATAAATGTTCAAAGATTCATAAAAGAAAACTGAATTTTTTTTTTTTTTTTTTTTTGTAAAATAAATCCTCAAAGATTCATAGATTTATAAACTATTTTTAACAAAACTATTTTTAACAAGCATGATGTCTAGTTGACTATTTGTTGAAATCACAGACTTTATACCTTTTGAAGTAGAGTCAATGTGTGTCCATGCATGTCAAAAAGGCTCAGTATTTTGTAGTAGTTGTTACTGTCATTGTTGCAGTGTTGTGCTTCAGGCTATGGTTTCTGTTAAGTCTTATTAAGCTTTACAATTATCATAAAATGCATCATTTGCAAGCCAGGAACTGATTTCTGTGACAATTACAGCAGGACAATGGTCCTCCAGAGCTATGATGAACTTAGAGCTTACAGCTTTTACCACGGAAGGCAGGCAGCAGTTATCCATGCATCTATCTGTCAAGCAGGCACTAAAGTAACCTGAGACAATAATCAATAATTGCGCCCACTACACCACCATAAAGGCTTCTGGATCAAGGAATCAAGGACAGGCCTTGGTTACACAATAATGACTGAAAGCTGCTGATCATTATCACCAACACCTCGGTAGTCATGCCACAACCAGAAGGGAAAATCTAGGAGTAAGCAGCCTTAATCCTCCCTACCTTTTGTCAATTTCCTTTTGTACTGCTACACTCAGCACTAATCATGACAGGTGTGTGTTCTGTTATCTATACATGTTCGATGGGACATGAATGCACACACTCTGAAGCTACTTTCCCATCTGTAATGCCACATGACATCAGAAGATTCGAAATGTCAAGTTTCCGGATATTATTATATTTTCAATTTTTCTATTTTCCTCTGTGTGTGTGTGGAGCAAGAGTGAGAGAGAATCAGATAGAGACAGACGGTAGTCAGAAACTTTACTGAATAAACCAAACGTTCATTTCAATGGGTGAGCATAATCTCTCTCTCTCTCTCTCTCTCTCTCTCTCTCTCTCTCTCTCTCTCTCTCTCTCTCTCTCTACTATCTATCTATCTATCTATCTGTCTCATGTCTGTCTGTCTCTCTTGATACACATGATACAGAACATACCAACACATGCATTTGCCTACTAATGCTCACAGTAAAACATAATTATGCACACACAGAGTTTTTTATGAACAACAGTAGATTTTGTTCATTACTGACAATATTTTTCAAAAGGCAAAGACAAGGAAATGGGCAGGGAAAATAAATAAAAGGATGTTATGTGCCGACAATTCACTGTAGGACGATTCTTTATCAGTTTTCTCCAATGTATTCATTTATTTATACAAATGAAATATGCAAACTGGTAGCGGCCAGGACAAGATGAGAAAGCAAGAGTCAGTACTAGCAGCCCAAACTTTCTAGTTCTACAGCAGCACTCATTCCTAACAAGCAATCATCTGCAGAAACAAGAACTGATTCTGATGACATGGCAGAGAATAATGATCATTTCTCAATAATGGTCTATGGCTACTGAAGCCTGCTGTTCTCAGAGATAATCAGATAACCAATCAATAGCAGATATGAGCCCAGCACCCATAATTCTTGTTGCAGCTGCATGCATGTGTGACAAAAGCTTGCTTCAACATTTTGCTGAGGTGGACAGTTTCTCTTCTTGGGAGTAGCTGTGCTCCATGAGACCAGATCTTATGTTCTCTCTCTCTCTCTCTCACACACACACACACACACACACACACACACATATGAGGAGGAGACAATAACGAAGAAAAAAAGATGGAAAGTGAGAAAAAGGGAGAGAAACAGAGACAGAGATTACATACATACATACTTACATACATACATACATACATACATACATACATACATACATACATACATACTACATACATACATACTTACCTACCTACTACCTACCTACCTACCTACCTACCTACCTACCTACCTACCTGCCTACCTACCTACCTACCTACCTACATACACACACACACACACACACACACACACACACACACACACACACACACACACACATACATACACACACAAACACACACACAATACATACATACAAACATACATACACACAAACACACACACACATACATACATACATACATACATACATACATACAACACACACACACACACACACAACACACAACACACACATACACACATACATAAAGTAAAAGATTTTAACTATCATAATTTCTAGCTTACAAAGTACAACCGTTTTTACTGAACTCTGACCGCTGCACCTTATGAAATGATAATGCCTTATCTATGCACACAAAAATATAAAGAAAATGCAGTGGCAAAAAAAACAGGGAATGATCACTGCTCCTGTCTGACCGAGCGGTCTGATTTCTCAAGATTTTCAGTGAAAACAGACTGATCAACAATTCAACTTTCAAATAATTTGAATGGAGAGTATCATACCCAAAGTTTATAATCACTGATTTTGGTTTGGTTTGTAATTTCTTTCCTCTACTTTATGCACCTGGTGCAAGCACTTGCTCAAGATTGTGACATTTGAATTCTCACAGGGCTATTTTTTTTCTTTTCTTTTTTTTCTTCTTGGTTTATGTACAGTATCAGACGTATGAGCCAAATCAGATATATGCACCTCATCTCAAACCAAATTATTTTTTTTGTTAATAATCAGGAGGTGCACCTTATGCACTATGTTATCTTTAAAGGCAGGAAGTTACAGTACGGTGGGTCTTTTCACTGATTTCTCAACCACCTGGACAATGTTTTGCAGTTAGTATGGTTTTTCGTAAATTCTGAGCTCATGCACTTCTAAGATATGGTTAACCTTTTACTCTTGCACCCTAACCACCAGCTGCAAAAACTTGACCCTTTTGCTCCCTCATCCTATACACCAGCTTCCTGCAGGAAGCTGGTGAACAGGATGAGGGAGAGAAACGGTTTGCGGTGAAAGGCTTAAATTATGCACTATTAAATATTTATACTTAGTCATTCAGTATTATCACTGTCAGGTCTTACTGGTACTGTTTAACATATTTGGCAATGAACAAATTAACATATAAACAAGCCTATTTACACCACAGCTACAGAAAATGTACAGGGAAAGAAAAACACTTGTTCATTCCATGCAGAAAATTTTTTGACATTTTGAATGTGTTCTTGCATTGAAGAAAATAGTATTCATTATATCATGAATTCTTTTAACGGTGTAACTGACAGACATACCTGGTGATTTTGTGGTAGAAGAGGTGGGGGGCACATCTACACCTGCACACACACACACACACACACACACACACACACACAATAAAAACCGACTGCACATTCTGCACATAACACCTGGACAAACACTGTAACGGATGTTCTTTGAAAAAAATATCTTGTTACTTTCAAACAAATGAAAAGAAAACGGCTAAACCATGTAAAGATACAATATATGTTACATTTCATGCTCATCAAACTGATATATCCAAACTCAAAGTTGCATAGCATCGCAGTGGGTAATAAAGTGTGTAAGTATTCTCAAGTCTCTTGTCACAACAGATTTACTGTGTGAAATTTAGATTGATCTCCTCAGCCTCAGGAGAGTGTTGCCATGGCTCAGCACAGCTACCAGTACCACTCCCTTTTTAAGATCTGGAATGATTTTCTTGGCCCGAAAGGTCTTGGCCTGAAAGAGCACTGCCATGTTCAGCAGTTCAGAACTCCAACTTTTCCCTTTTTAAAGTTTGGGCTGATCTCCCTGGCCTGAGTATAATGCTGCCATAGTTCAGCTCCACCACCACTCCTCTTTTTTCTGTTTGCAACTGTTCTTTTTTTTTTACTTACATTTAAACTGTCTTTTCTACAGATTTTTTGCCAGGGACAGCTCCTCTGCTGCCAAGGCTTCTTTCACAAGAACTAACTGCATGCTACACATAAAACCATGGTTTATCATCTCACTTGAAAGACCAGCACTGAAGACTATCACTCAAACAAAATCTGGTGGATGGAGGGAGGAAAGAATCCCTGGCCAATCCAGGAACCCAACACGCAACCTCTCATATCTTCAGCAAGCATCTTAATTACAAGACTATTGCTCCACTGCTTTACAAACTGATGACAAGTCAACTATAGGCTGGGAATGGGATGACAGCATCTTCACGAAGATGAAAAAACAAAATATTTCAGCTGTATTACACAACTTACATTTTTAAAGCTATTCATGGCCACACAACCTCCACTTTCTCTCTAACATCAGTACTTACCTTTCCAGAATACTAATGCCATTCTAATTTCTATGCATTATTCTGGTCAGCATCACAGACAACTGCAGCATTTTTCTCCATAGTGACCCAAGGAATGACATATTTTGCCTACAACAATACAGACTGCTTCCAATCCAATCCAGCACAATGTTTCATCTTACACCAGTCTTGAATCAGACACAGCCAGCTGTGCATCAGCATTCTGCCTGTCAAGGTCAATGGCATTTACACACACACCACAGATCAATGCAATAAGGGTGTATGCACCTTGGTTTCTAGTTTAATGCATGGCTGTATCCTCTCTGAACAATATCAGTGCTGATTCAATGTATGGGACGCTTACAACAATCACTGTGCTATTTGTACAAATATCTTTACAGTGTTCCTGCAACCTGTTCATAGTTATTATAATTGTTTAAAGCCCAGCTGACTACCCAGCGTCATATCAGGGCTATACCCATCCCAAAATATACACAAAATTTTGGTGACACTGAAAAAAATTAAGCATATAGATCAGTGCAATCGTGCACATGGATTAGGACATATATGCCCCTGGTTTGACCATTCCGCCCAATTTATCACTAGAGGGTTAAAAAAGAAATCAAACCTGAATACAAATGTAAACATAACTAATGACACTAAAACATCTATAAAAACTGGCCTAAATTACCTAAAGTTGCTTCTGCACTCGTAATTATTTCTTTACAACCAAAAATGCAGATAATACATGTGCCAACACATCTGTCCTATGAGAAAGTATTAAGCCTTTATAGAACACATACAGGTGAATAGATCATCAAGAAAGAAAATGATAGGAAGAGATGACAGAAACTGAGAAAGCAAAAGGAGTAAGGCAGAAACAAAGAAAGTGACAGATCAGTGGAAATTTCTTGTGCAAAATTTTCAGAAGGTGGGGATACTGACAGAGCCCATGGCATCTCCACAGGGCACTCATGCAGCCTGAAAAAAAAAATACTTCAAATAATGACAGTACATTCTGCTACTGTATCTACAATAAGAATTGCTTACCATTCCCTGAGTCTGCCATTGTGTAGTTTGGCGGTGCTTTCCAAATTACAGTAGATTCTATTCAGTTTCAGCTTCACATCTGCATCTCATTCTGAAAAAGATCAAATCAAGATTTTTATTGGTTTAAAACTTTAACCAGTCTCTGAGGCAATGAAAGTTACAAAAAAAATATGTGGTGTGTGTGTTTACTCTTAGTGTATACCTTACTCTGTCACACACACAACACACACACACACACACGTGCGCGCGCGCGCGCACAAACAGAATTTTCCACAAGACTTCAACTGCGTTCCTTAAGTTTTTTTATCTCTGCACTCAATAGTTCTGCCACTAGTGTTTACAATTAGACAATTAGGTACACTACTGACACCACCATCTTCTCTAATGTTATTGTAACTCTTTCAGTCTGAATTCAATCACTTTGCCTAACTTACTAAACATATTCAATTCCC
>CM060312.1:13068532-13086032 GCA_030674185.1 Monoplex corrugatus
AGTGTAGTGTAGTGTAGTGTAGTGTAGTGTAGTGTAGATAGTATAGTATAGTATAGTATAGTATAGTATAGTATAGTATAGTGTAGTGTAGTGTAGTGTAGTGTAGTGTAGTGTAGTGTAGTGTAGTGTAGTGTGTAGCACAGTAGTACAGTGTAGTGCAGTGTGATTAAATTAAGTGCAGCATAATGTGGCGTAGTGTATGTAGTGTCTGTGTGTACGTGTGTAGCCTACTCCCGAGTCAGTGAATGTGTATCTCATGATCTGCGTGTAATCAGGGATAGTGTGTGTGTGTGGGGGGGGGGGGGGGTTCAATGGCTCATAGATATGCTTCCCAAATTATAAATCATACTGCTTCTGAATATGTTTCAGACATGATCAGGCTTGTTTTATCTTCAGCCTATTCTCCTACTCTTAAAACTCGACCCAGTCCAAGTCATGCGTGCACAGGAACTGCCACTATGTGACTATAGTAAACAGGATACGACCACACGAGGATAAGATCGTGTTCTGGTTGGTGGTCAATCAACCACATTTCGCGAATTTATTACCATCCTTTCCCGATTTTTTTAAAGAAAAGAACAGTGTCACCTAGTCACAAGTACTTACCATTCTGTTTCTGTAAGTGTTTCCAACAGCAGACTTGTCAGTCTGTTAGGTAACAGCAAATAATCACTGCTTTCCTGCTTTTGTTGTTGTTTCCTGTCACGGACTGCTGTTTGGCAGACGAAAGTGATAGTTGCGCATGCGCACAACATGACCTGGATTTTTTTCATCTTTCGTAGAAAACATTCACTTTGTACAGATTTTTGAGCGAGGATAAAGGCATCAGCAAATTATAGTAACTAGGTCCAAGTGTTTTAGTTTTAGTTCTGTTGATTTTTTATCGTCTATTTGTTTGGGTTCTTTTTTTCCCGTAGTAATTTTGAAGCTTATAGGCCTAGCCCAGCGCCATCACATGTCGACAGCATGGGTCGTAACTCTGCGAGCATGTTGCTCCGTGTTTTTGTTGGCTACTGTAGGCTTATACTTAATGTCCAGGAGCTAGTAGGCCTATCTATCTGTGGAAAAAAAAATAATACAAAAAAATAGAATGCGTAAATCATTAACGGATCTTACAACACACTGTGTGGGTACACACAATCATTGTGCGTACAATCATCAGGTGCCCTGCCGCATGGCATTGGTGACTCACCATGGACTTCCATCCATCTCTGTCTCTCGATGCCCCTAGCATCTCCCCCACCCTTCTCGTCCCCAGCCACTCTGCAAGTCCGTCCAGCATTCTCTCCCTGGGTTTATCTGGTGCTCTCTTTCCCTCCAACTTCCCCGTTGTGACCAGGTGCTCCAAATCCCCCTGTAGTTGTGTGTGTAAATAACCATATGATTTCTTATGTATTGTGAAACAAATTGAACGTAAAAATGACATGCACAAAACGTCATTGACTCGTACTGTGACAAAAAAAAATGCCATTCTGGAAAATGCTATAGTCTTGTCCATGAAATATGTGCCTTGGCTGATCATGCAGACAATGATCTAAAAAAATTGAGTCTAACATGTAGGCCTACACACACACACACACACACACACACACACACACAAGACAAGCATACAAGTGCGCATACGCGCGCATGCACACTCACATACTTGTCTACACACACACAGCATGTATTTTCGCTTCTATCTACTGATCATTCTGCATTGCATCTTCAATCATTGATGCATTGTCTTCTTTTTCTGTGTGTGTTGTTGTTTTTGTTTTGGTTTTTTCTTTGTTTTTCTTTTATCCAATTTTTTGGACACGTAGGGCCTATATGCACGCTGTCTTGCCTATAATACTTTGCAGCACAGTCTGCATACTTTGCATTCAGTGGGCATGCGCACTGGTGTTTTCATATTTCTATAAGGCGCTGAACATGCCCTTTGCTTACAGGGTCTTAAACATGCATATTTTATAGTCTGCATGTGATGGTGGTGGTTTTGGTGGTACCGTAGTGATGGTGTTTATCAATGGTGGCTATGATGATGGTGGAGGTGGTATTTGCCACGATTGTACTGGATCCTTCTATTTTGTGTTGTTAGGGCATGTAGAATCAGTCGATCATTGTAACGTCCTTTCGGAAAAAAGCTGAAACTGCAAACCAGAGTAACTGTGAGAAATGCGTGACCTGGGTTGGTTGAGAAATGCTGAAGATGTGATGCATTATTGAGACTCCCATAACACTATAGTATACATACTATAAGCCCGACCACATTCAGGTTAGATTTTTTAACACAAAGTGGCGACTATGAGACCTGCAAGTATTATTAAGATTGGTGTTTGTTATTGTTGTTGTTTTCAAAGTCACACTTTTATATACACAAGTGATCGGTGTGTGAATGGAAAAATTGTTATGCTAGTATGGCTTGACCACATTGCTTGATATGTTCATTGGTATGATCTGACCATGTTGCTTATACATAAAGGCTATATTACATAGGGCCTACAATATATATATATATATATATATATATATATATATATATATATATATATTATATATACGGTAAGAGAGAGATTATATTTCATTTTGTTTTTGTTGTGATTTGGATGACTGGTTTATCGGTTAGCTGACTGATTATTTTGTTTGTTTGTTTTTGTTTTGTTGTGTGTGTGTTTGTGTGTGTGCCTGCTTGCTTCTCCAGTTAGTTGTTTATTTGTTTGTTTGACAGTTTTCTCAGACATGTTTTTTAAGATGTGTACTGTCAAGATTTACAGGTCCAAATTAACTACGGTAACATGTGTTGGAGAGAGGTAAGACAGAAAGTGCAAAAAATGATGAAGTATTGTTGACACTCAAGTAAATATGTCATGTGAATCACATTTCTCCAGTCTTATCATGCAACTTCCTTTCTTTATGTGTGAACAATTCATTGATGAGTCACTCTAGATCTATTTGATTTCTCTTGTTTTCGATAACACTTTTCTCAAATAGGTCTATATGCTTATGTAGGCTGTGTGTATATATTAGCAAGAACTTGTAGTAAAACAAGTTTCAAGCAATATTTGTATTAATAACACTTACAGAAAGAGACAGACATTCAGAGGCAAAATAATGTATAATTTATTGATCAAAAAAAGGTTGAGCAGATAGTTCACAAACCAAACAAAGCGATATGTACAATAAACAAAACATGATGATGATTCTCACGACTTGTAATAGTCTGTAAAAAGGATAAAGAATCTCTCAAAATACATGGTATATTCAATATAGGCCTACAATGAAGTAAATATAGCTGTTTTAAGGCACCCGGGGGAAGGGGGCAATGCGTTTACAGTGAACATAACGCAAAAACACACACATGTTATAGAACCATTATTATATCAACATGCTCATAACAGTTGCATTATAATGGGTAGTTTTCTTTTCATTTTTTTTTCTTTTTCAATTTCATTTTCAAAAGATACCAATGCAATATTAGCTACCGATAAGCAGAATCATTTTTATCAAAGTCATAAAGTTTTAAACACGTGTAAGACATTCACATTTTCAACAAAGGCTTTTAACATAATAATAATAATAATTACAATATTTATACAGCGCAAAATCTTGATAAAATCAAATCAAAGCGCTGAAACAGACACACACGCACGCACACACACACCACACACACACACGACACACACACACACACCACACGCACACGCACACGCACACACGCCTATAAATGGGGAGAAAGAATAAAAGCAATGGAAAATTATAGAGAGCATATTATATACAATTATATATTACAATGTGATGTAGCCTACCATCACTGTCGAAAATAGGAACGATAAATGTATGAATATATACAGACACATAACAGACTAAGCAGACAGCCTGATGAAATTGTTAGTTTATCGTTATTTTTGTTTAAAGTCCAGCCCACTGCGTAGAGCTATATCAGGGCTATAACTGTTTTAAAACATACACAATACTTCAACAAAAGGAACTGAAAATAGTACATATATCAGTGCATTCGTGCACATGATCTAAGGAGATGCTCCTGGCGTTGACCACTCCATCCAGTTTATCGCACAGGAGATTTTTAAAAAAAACATACCCGAATACAACTTTAAACATAACTAAGGACACTAAAGCACATCTAAAAACAGGCCTAAATTACCAAAAACTGCTTTTGCATAACTCATATCTCTAGAGCCAAAAATGCACTTAATGCATGTACCCAATTATCAGTCCTAGAGAAAGATGTAAGACTTTCTCGACCACATACAGGTAAAAGGACCAGCAAGGCAAAAATGATAGGAAGAAACGACAGAAAGCAAAGGAAGAAGGCAGAAACAAAAAGAGTAACAGAAAAGAGGAAAATTCTAGCACAGAATTCCCAGAACATGGGGATACTATTTATATTACTGAAGGAGCCCCTGGCATCCCCATGGGAGGAGGGGGGCTGATGGAATGAAACCGTGAATCAAGCTGTCAGAGAAAAGAAGAAACTGTACAGTGTGGATGAAATCAAAGACGGTTGAAGATTATGAGCCTACCATATACAGACTTGCAAGACACCATGGGAACTGAATTGCGAGAAAAGCCAAATGTAAACCACACATGTATCCAAAAACTTAACCAAAATGTCAAAGCCATGAGACTTGGACATATAGAATCCAACAACCGACATCAATCCAGTACGGTACCAAAGACTGACAACCCTTCGATGACGAAAGAGCATCAAAACAGATGGCAGGCGTACTTCAGCAGGTTAAGTACAACACTGGCCGTGGAAGATCAGCGACAAAAATAATGCAGTCGGAATAGACTGAATAACAACAGAGATCATACTAGTATGTGGAGACATGTTAATCCACTGTGTTTAGTGGCATGTGTGGTTCATGTACATTGCTCATATAACAGATTTACTAGCACTTTAATTAAAGATCATGTCAGTGGTTTATGGAAGTATCGTGGGAAGGTTGGTTGTGTTGTGGTTGTCTATAACCAGCAGATGCATTGGGGATGTTTATAGAGAATTGTTTCTCTACTTAGAAGCCACACACACAACAAGGAAGGAGAATGACGAGAAGAAATGCACTAACCACACTAGACATGATTCTCATAAGTAGTCCACACATAGATTAATAACTACGACGTATTTATTTAAGCAGTCAACTTCAGCATAAAACATGATTCACCATTCCTACTGTCCTGGGTCCTAATATTCCTAAAATCCTAAGATGCACTACGAATCATGAGAACTTGCATATCACTAGAATGCTGAACACTTTCTTATGTCCTACTCTATTCTTTGCTTTGTGGAAAATCAAACATACTACCTACTTCTATCCCTACCCTAACTAAGATATAAAACGAGATGTGGGATTACATAGCCTACCTCTAAGATAGGTTGGAAGGTCTCTCGCTGGGTGGCAATCGAATGGGTCTATTCTATAGTGATTGACTTTCTGGCTTTTATACAGTGCGTTTCTGTTGTTTCTGTCACAAAACCTTCCCATCTGTCTTTCATTGGACATCGAAATTTGAATAACTAACCTGTCTTTCATTGGACATCGAAATTTGAATAACTAACCTGTCTTTCATTGGACATCCAAATTTGAATAACCAAGCAATCTTTGGCACCTGGCGGCCCTGGCTGTTATTCAACCCTCTGGATTTTTCGCTTGGACGTTGGTATTTGCTGAAACCTTTTGTGTACTAGATAACCTACCCTCTATAGTTGGATAAGACCAATGTGAGCATTAGATTCTGCTCGGTGGAAAATGTTGAGTAACCAATTAATTCATGGATGGCGTGCTCTTCATTACGCAAACCTTACGTACCCGGGTAAGATAGGGCTTGAATATTCTCCCCCCCCCCCCCCTCCTTTGGAGGTCGGTGGAAAACGCCGAGTAACCAGTCCAATCATGGATGGCGTGATCTTCATTACGCAAACCTTACTTACCCGTCTAACAATGCGGTCTGAGGGGCACCCTGTGATGGAAGCATGAAAGAAAGAAAAACCCACCAAACATGTCCACCAAAGACAGAATAAGTCAATTGTGCAACAACATACCGCCTGCACAATGTGTGCACAGATCCAATTTGTTTTTAAGTGGAACACTAAAGAATAGAAAAAAATTGAATGACAGAAAAGTCTCTGATATTAAACAACAGTGGCTCAGTTGATAGCCTACTCTGTTGGTCTCTTTACATTGGCTTAGCTTTGGCATTACCCAATCAAGAACGCTCAACATATTTCTTTGCTCATGACTGTAAGTCTGTTCATCAGGTAAATCGTAAGCTTATATTTTTCTTCCCTGTATTAATTTAAGTGGACCAGTGTCACCACTATCTATTTTTGATTTTGTCTCAGTGACGACTTGTATTAATACTAGTGGGCCTATAAGATAAAAACTCGTACCGTACGCCAGTTAGGGCTTCAAGACCTGTCCAGCTCATGGGGTTATCTGAAAGGCTTAAGGCTTGTGCCATGATTGTTTTGAATCTTCTCCATCAAATGTGTGCAGGCTTTAAGGCTTGTGCCATGATTATTTTCAGTCATCTCCATCACATGGTACCAGTGGCGTCAGCGCATACGGAATTTATTCTGAGCGTGGAGATTTCATCTTGAGAAACTGAAACAGTCTGATTTCATTTTATATCCGTTGTTATTTTCAGGTGAACTATGTAAATGCTGCGTTAGTAGATATAGTGGTGTGTTGACATGGACGGTGCGTGCCAGTGTGCGCTCGAGTGTGCGTTTGTGTGTGCTGACAGCAACGAGGAAGAAGAAACCAGACACCAACAAGTTCTGGGATCAGAAATGATAATCATCACCAGACGCTGGTCCACTCTGTGTCCCTCTTTCTCATCCCTGTCTTTGGTCTGAAACAAAACAAAAGTCACATGGCATATTGAACTGGAAGTTCTAATGAAAATAACACAAACTTGTATTTTGGGATGTCTTCCTGATCTAGATCTATACATATATAAGTAATTCTGAAAGAAGGCAATATGCAAGATGATCTCTAGGAAAGGATCCAAGCTGAACTGTGTTGTAGGCCTACTTAATTAAACGATTCCGCCTCATTAAAAAAGCCCATGGATTTCGGCTTTGTTGATCCTATTTGATTGTCTCCCTTGACTATCATTTGGCGACGAGAGGGAAACGAATGACATGGAACATTTTAAAAAAAAATTAAAAAAACAGGTCTTGGCTAGCGCAGAAGTAAGAGCATTCGCATTCCAGTCTGTGTGCACGGTTGCGAATCACGCCATAGGAACTTTACAGGAACAATTATTGAGAGGAAACTCCCAACAGATCATGTGTTAACAGTTGCAGAGATCACAGGCTTTCCAGCAGCTGCCGAAAACTGATGTAAGTTGGTGGATAGGGTGATGAATTAAGAGGGTTAGTATCTTGTGAATAAGTGGGTACATAAAAGAGATACGGTTAAATGATGATTGTTATAGCCCCCCACCCCCCTCCCGAGATACGGTTAAATGTGATTGTTACACACACGCACACACACCCAGAGATACGGTTAATATGATGTTAAAATCGATAAGATTGCTTACAACCCCCAGAGATACGGTATAAATGATGATTGTTACACCCCCCAGAGATACAGATAAATGATGATTGTTACACCCCCCCAGAGATACAGATAAATGATGATTGTTACACCCCCCAGAGATACAGATAAATGATGATTGTTACATCCCCAGAGATACGATAAATGATGATTGTTACACCCCCAGAGATACAGATAAATGATGATTGTTACACCCCCCAGAGATACAGATAAATGATGATTGTTACACCCCACTAGAGATACGATAAATGATGATTGTTACACCCCCCAGAGATACGGATAAATGATGATTGTTACACCCCCCAGAGATACGGATAAATGATGATTGTTACACCCCCCAGAGATACGGATAAATGATGATTGTTACACCCCCCAGAGATACGGATAAATGATGATTGTTACACCCCCCAGAGATACGGATAAATGATGATTGTTACACCCCCCAGAGATACGTAAATGATGATTGTTACACCCCCCAGAGATACGGATAAATGATGATTGTTACACCCCCCAGAGATACGTAAATGATGATTGTTACACCCCCTAGAGATACGGATAAATGATGATTGTTACACCCCCCAGAGATACAGATAAATGATGATTGTTACACCCCCTAGAGATACAGATAAATGATGATTGTTACACCCCCCAGAGATACAGATAAATGATGATTGTTACACCCCCCAGAGATACGATAAATGATGATTGTTACACCCCCCCCCCGAGATACGGATAAATGATGATTGTTACACCCCCCAGAGATACGGTAAATGATGATTGTTACACCCCCAGAGATACGATAAATGATGATTGTTACACCCCCCAGAGATACGATAAATGATGATTGTTACATCCCCCAGAGATACGGATAAATGATGATTGTTACACCCCCCAGAGATACGGTTAAATGATGATTGTTACACCCCCTAGAGATACGGTTAAATGATGATTGTTAACACCCCCTAGAGATACGGATAAATGATGATTGTTACACCCCCCAGAGATACGGTTAAATGATGATTTTTACACCCCCACCCCCCCCCCCAGAGATACGGTTAAATGATGATTGTTACACCCCCCAGAGATACGGTTAAATGATGATTGTTACACCCCCCCCCCCCGAGAGATACAGTTAAATGATGATTGTTACACCCCCCAGAGATACGGTTAAATGATGACTGCTACACCCATCCACCCCCCTAACATCTACCCTCCTCCCTCCTCACACTTATCCAAACTTCGCAACAACATCGGCAACAAAATATCCAGAATGAAGGCGAAATGCCTTCCACATGATGCACTTTATTACCTGAGGCACATTTTTCGGCATCTCTTATGAGATACCACATACCCAGATGTACCATGCTAGAGATAACAGATTTATCTATGCACTCCCTGCTCCACATACCCAGATGTACCAAGCTAGAGATAACAGGTTTATCTAGCACTCCCTGCTCCACATACCCAGATGTACCAAGCTAGAGATAACAGGTTTATCTACGCACTCCCTGCTCCACATACCCAGATGTACTATGCTAGAGATAACAGGTTTATCTATGCACTCCCTGCTCCACATACCCAGATGTACCAAGCTAGAGATAACAGGTTTATCTATGCACTCCCTGCTCCACATACCCAGATGTACTATGCTAGAGATAACAGGTTTATCTATGCACTCCCTGCTCCACATACCCAGATGTACTATGCTAGAGATAACAGATTTATCTATGCACTCCCTGCTCCACATACCCAGATGTACTATGCTAGAGATAACAGATTTATCTACGCACTCCCTGCTCCACATTCCCAGATGTACCAAGCTAGAGATAACAGGTTTATCTATGCACTCCCTGCTCCACATACCCAGATGTACTATGCTAGAGATAACAGGTTTATCTAGGCACTCCCTGCTCCACATACCCAGATGTACTATGCTAGAGATAACAGGTTTATCTATGCACTCCCTGCTCCACATACCCAGATGTACTATGCTAGAGATAACAGGTTTATCTATGCACTCCTGCTCCACATTCCCAGATGTAGGCCTACTATGCTAGAGATAACAGGTTTAATCTATGCAATCCCTGCTCAAGCAAATTTACCCGCAGTCAACCAGTCGCCGTGGTGTAGTGGTTAACGCAACAGACTACTGACTGGAAGGTTGTTGGTTCGAATCCCCATTAGTCTCTTCAAAAATCATTGTGTCGTTCAAGAATTTGGGGGATGTTTATGCGGAATTACCTTTTTGTTTCTGTGATAGTATAGTGATCCGTTACCTCAGTTGTTAGAGCTTCATGCTCATAACGCAGGGTTGTGGGTTCAATCCTCAGATGGGTCACATCACAGCGTTTCTTCACTGTCTGGCTAGCTCGGTCATTAGAGTTTGAGATTCTTAATCCCAGACTTGCGGGTTCGAGCCCTACAATGGGCGAATTCTTTTCCCCAAAACTTAGCCGGCAGGTAGGGGTTTGTGCGCGGGTGTAGGGGTTATGCCATCACAATTTGGATTTTATCCCTCACATAATTATGTTGCATCAGTGCATATGGAATTTATTCAGACACCATTTTGAAAAAAAAAAGAACAAAAACTGCTATCCTACCGGGGGCGGATCTCAACTGGAGGACCACTCTTCAGGCAGGCCTTTGTCGTGTCTACACATTCGACGGCGGGTCATGTCTCCCAATGGGAGGATGGTCGCTTCCAAAAAAAACCTTCACCTCCATGGAGAATCTGGTTATGGGTAAAACGTCAACTGGCTGACCCCAGCTGACATAAGCTTTCAAAGACATCATCTTTCTGCAAACGCTATCTCACAGCGCTTGCTATTAAATAATGCCAACACATGGGAGACAACCACTGCAGACAGATGGCAGACGGGTACGCTCAGTGAGAGGGCGTGAGCAGAGAGGACTTTTTAGAAAATGAGAATAAGCTAATTTTACAGGATTATGAAAGACATCTTCAGACAAACACTGAGCTCCGGGCAACCAAGCGCACGCGCGCGCGCGCGCACACACACACATATGTACACACACACAGGCACGCGCGCACACAGATACAAACACACATATATGCATACACACGCGAGCACACGAGAATAGGCCTACATGCGTGTGTATGATTTTGTGTATGTGTGTGTGTTTGTGTCTGTGAGAGAGAGAGAGGGGGGGGGGAGACACAGAGAGACACAGAGAGAGAACGGAGAAAGAAAGGAGAGAAAAAAAGAAGAGAGAGAGACAGAGAACAACGAGCAAGAGATATGACAGAAACAGACATAGAAACGGGAGAGAGACATGGACAGCTAAAGAACGAACAAACAAGAGAAAGTGAAAAAAAAACACAGGAAAGCAGACGTGGAGGCGGAGGCAGGCTAAGGCAGGTAAACAGATACCTGAGATCTTAATTTAATTAAAACAAAAGACCACCCTTTACCTAGAACTGTCTACAATGACGTCGTTTCCGCCTCAGGTGTCTCCTCCTGAATCGGAATCGCTGGTGCTAACAACATAGAAACAAACAAATGACACACACTGTGTTCATAAGCCATTCAGTATTGCCAGTTTTAAGAGTTGTAGGCCTCTCTCTCTCTCTCTCTCTCTCTCTCTCTCTCTCTCTCTCTCTCTCTCTCTCTCTCTCTCTCTCATCCATCCATGCATCCAATCCTACTAAGGTGGATCAGGAGAACCGAATAAAGCATCGGTTTCTCACAATGCTCTAAAATTATTGAAGGCTTCTACAAAAAAAATTTCTTCGCCAGTCCTCGTATACTCTGAGAGTGGCAGGACTTTAAAACTTACTAAACTCTCTCTCTCTCTCTCTCTCTCTCTCTCTCTCTCTCTCTCTCTCTCTCTCTCTCTCTCTCTCACTCCACACACACACACACACACACACACACACCACACACACACACACACACACTACACACTACACACACACACACACACACACACACACACATTATCTCTCTTTCTCTCTGTCAAACACACACGAGCACACCTCTCTCTCTCTCTCTCTTTCTCACACACACACACAGATACAAATGTACTCTTTCTCTCTTTCTCTCTCTTTCACACACACACACACACACACATATATATATATATATATATATATAAACTCTCTCTCTTCCCCCTCCCTCTATCTATCTATCTATCTATCTGTCTGTCTATCTATCTATCTATCTATCTATCTATCTACATGTATCTATCTATCTATCTATCTACTACTATCTATCTATCTATCATATCTATCTATCTACATGTATCTATCTATCTATCTATCTACATGTATCTATCTATCTATCTATCTACATGTATCTATCTATCTATCTATCTATCTATCTATCTATCTATCTATCTCTATCTATCTATCTATCTATCTATCATTATCTATCTATCTATCTATCTATCTCTTACCACTGTCGAGAGTCCAGCTCATCACTCCACTGTCAGCCTGAGCCGTCTGAGCTGTGGACATAAAAATATGTCAATAGAACCAAATAAATATTTAGTCTGTACGCTAGCCATGTAGTCTAGGGAGGAAAACAATGTCCTGCCGTCAGTACCGCGACACTGCAACGATCGGACCTTGAGAGAAAGGGTTGCCCAGTGTACAGTGTCAGATATAAAAGCCTTTGAAGTTGATGGAGCAACTCTGGAACATCAGCTCCGTGTCAACGAAGAAGATTTAAGGAAAACCACATCTTTCATCCAGATCACCCGCACTGACCATTCATTAGAGGCGTAACCGTGAACGAACGCAGAAAAACAAACAAACAAACAACAACGAAAAACATAACAACGATGATGACAACGATGACAGCAACAACAACAGCAACAATGACTATAAAACAACAACTACAAAAGCAGCAGCAGCAACAACAACACCAGTAACAACAACATCAACTAATTCACACACACACAACAACAACAACAACAACAACAAACGGATCAGAAAGTCTTGGTTGGTATTGAAGTAAAGCGTTAAAGGTTCGGTTTTGTGTGTGTGTGTGTGTGTGTGTGTGTGGTGTGTGTGTGTGTGTGTGTGTGTGTGTGTGTGTGTGTGTGTTATTGTGTGTGGTGTGTGTGTGCGCGCGTATGTGTGTGTTTGAGAAAAAAAAAGACAGAAAGAGAGAGAGAGAGAGGAAAGGGGGACGGAGAGAGAGAAAGAGAGACAGACAGACAGAGAGAGAGAGAGAGAGAGAAAGTGTGGGTGTGGGTGTGGAGGTGTGTGTGAGCTTAGGCTGCAGTTATCAGGAAATTACAGTAGGAACCCGGCCTGTTGCAGCGTGCTTTATGAATAGGTGGTCATCAGCGGTGACTAGGTAAAGAAACGATAAAAGTGATATTTCAAGGGCGCTTGCTCTTCCGTAGTACCCTACATCTCTCAAGTCTCTTCACAAAGCCGGTACTAGACTCAAGTTAGCCATAGTATCCTTTCACAAAATCCATTTGAGACCTGAACTCCCGCACCCTATCCACCAGCATCCTGCATTGTCGACCATGCTAGTAAAGCAAAAACTTAACCCTTTGACTTCCTTGCCCTCTCCTCCTCACTTCTGATAAGGTGAGGGAATCAAGGGGTTATCTATTTTTTTTTTTTTGTTTTTTTTTTTTTTTTTTTGCAGTTGGTGGATAGGGTACGGGAGTCAAACGGTTAAAGCGTTAAGTGACGACTCACCTCTGCCTCTTCTAGCTCTCAGCTCGTGCAGGTTCAGATGCTTGTCCATCGCGTCCTGGAGCTGCCTGACGGCCTCCTCCATGTCTCTGATGACAGACGTCATCTCCTGAGGGTCTACCTCCCCAGCGCTGAAGCAGGCACTGGTGCTGGTTCCTTTTACGCGCGTGGAACTACACTGGACCTCATGAATCAGCTGCCGCACTTGGCACGTGATCCCCATCATAGCGTCACAGTTCTGCTTGCTCAGGACGCAAGCAGCGTCCGAAGAGCAAGCCTGGCCAGCCATGACGATTCTGGTGCTGTTGTAGTAGGCCTACGGTTATCTTGCGAATCTGAAACGAAGCGTAGCATGCGATCGCAATCCAGAAAGAAAGAATCCTCTTCTCTTTCTTTCTTTGTCACAAGTGTTGCTTAACGTGTGAAATCTGGGCTGTTCGTTCTGTCCATGAAGAACGTGTCACCATAGTGCAACGCCTCTGTGTGTGGTGTGTGTGTGTGTGTGTGTGTGTGTGTGTGTGTGTGTGTGTTGTGGTGTGTGTTGTGTGTGTGTTGTGTGTGTCTGTGTGTGGTGTGTGTGTGTTGTGTGTGTGTGTGTGAGTCTGTGTGTCTGTGTGTGTGTCTGTGTGTGTGTGTGTGTGTGTGTCTGTGTGTGTGTGTGTGTGTTGTGTTGTGTGTGTGTGTGTGTGTCTGTGTGTGTGTGGTGTGTGTGTGTGTGTTTCTCTGTGTGTGTGTGTGTGTGTGTGTGTGTCGTGTGTGTGTGTGTGTGTGTTGTCTGTCTCTCTCTCTCTCTCTTCTCTGTGTTGTCTCTGTCTGTTGTCGTTGTCTGTCTGTTCTGTTGTCTGTCTGTCTGTTGTCTGTTTGTGTGTCTCTCTCTCTGTCTGTCTCTCTCTCTCTGTCTGTCTCTCTGTGTGTCTGTCTGTCTCTGTCTCTGTCTCCTTTCTGTCTTCTTCTGTTCTGTCTGTCTTCCTCTCTCTGTCTTCTGTCTGTCTGGTCTCTGTCTGTCTCTCTCTGTCTGTCTCTCCTCTCTCTCTGTCTCTGTTCTCTCTCTCTGTCTACTGTCTCTCTTCTCTCGCCCCTCTCTGCTCTCTCACCCTCTCTCTCTCTGTCTGTCCTCAGTCTGTCTTGTCTGACTCTGACTCTCTCTCTCTCTTTTCTTTTTTTTTTTCTGCCGACTTGTATGATGGCTTACGAGAGCGAAAGTTGTCTTCAGGAATTTACTATGGACAGCTACTTTGTTACCGTAGATTCTCTTTCGTGCACTGAGTGCTTGGTGCACGTGACACACACACATAACCTCGATTAATCGTCTCATTCGAAAGATTAGCGTCCACACCTCCACTGTGGGGGGGGGGGGGGGGGGGATGGGGGGGGGGACAAAAATCTGATTGGTCGGGTATCAAATCTCTCTCCATTCTCAGACCTCCTGCCTTTGGTTTTATTAAGGTGGGTGTGCTCTGTGAAGAGTCATTGGGGTACCACATTTATAGAACTGTTCGTTCACCTGATTCCTCCAGCTCTGTCGGTTGTGTGCCCAAAACCTGGGTCTCTGCATATGCTGTTTCTGTCCGTTCCGCAATGTTGTCCGGCCGTCCGTTTTGTTTTGTTTTTTTGTTTTAGTTTTGTTTTTTCGTTGTTTTGAATTTTTTTGTTTTGTTTGCATATCTATCTATCCCAAAGTCCTCTCCGTCCCTCAATAGCTCCACGAGGACTGATACAACAAGGCCGTAACAGCATTCAAGTAGATGAAAAGCGTTCTTTTCAACAAATGCTTCTCAATTAACATATTAATAATATAATAATTACAATATTTATATAGCGCAAAATCTTGATAAAATCAAATCTAAGCGCTGAAACACACACACAGCACGCACGCACACACACGCACGCACACCCGCACACACACGCACCCACGCACACACACACACACACACACACACACACACACACACACACACACACACACACACACACACAAACACACACACACGGCTATAAATGGGGAGAAGGAATAAAAACAATGGAAAATTAAGAGAGCATATTATATACAATTATATATTCAATGTGATTCCCCTCCGAGTGGAGACAGGCTGCAGAGGGGATTGAGTGAGGTCAGGATTTTATGCAGAGGAGAAAAGGTGAGTTTTGAGAGCGGACTTGAAGGAGACAAAAGTAGGTTGCTGACGGACTGAGAGAGGAAGTTTGTTCCAGGAGAGTGGACCAGAAAAGAGAAGGCTCGTGGACCTTAGGTATTGAGCTTAGTGCGTGGAAAGCGAAAAGTCAGAGGATCGGAGGCAGAGCGGAGGGTACGTGAGGGAAGATAGATCTCAAGTAGGCTTGACAGGTAATCGGGGGCTGCGTTATTAGGCTTTTGTAGCATGTTCTAGTTTGTACTGTATGCGCTTTGATACAGGGAGCCAGTGAAGTTGTGCCGGGCTTTTTTTCTTTTTGAGTACAAGGCGTGCAGCATTGTTTTGAATGCGCTGTAGGATGTGAGTGGTGGAGGCAGGAAGACCGGACAGGAGTGAATTGCAATAGTCAATGCGAGACATTATGAAGGAGAGAACGAGTTTTGCAGTTGTTTCGACAGAGAGATACTTCCTGATTAGGCTTATACGATGAAGAGAGCTTTTGAATGTTATATAGAACCGATACTGTTATACGGTTGTGAGGCGTGGACAGTCAACACGCAAAGCCAGAACAAGATTGAGGCAGCCGAAATGTGGTTTCTAAGAAGAATGTTGAGAGTTTCACGGACAGCAAAGAAAACAAACGGGACAGTCTTGATGGAGGCAGACACAAGAAGATCACTGATAAAGAAGATTAGGAAAAGGCAGGCAACATTTATAGGCCATTTTATGAGGAAAGAGGAATAGAGCACCTGGTCACAACAGGAAAGCTGTAGGGAAAGAGAACACCAGATAAACCCAGGGAGAAAATATTGGAAAGACTTGCGAGGTGGCTGAAGTCAGAGAGGGTGGAAGATGTATTTGCAAGCGTCAAGGGATAGATTCGTGTGGAGGGCCATGATCGCCAACGCCATGCGGCAGGGCACGTGATGATGAGGAGGAGGATGATAGGATCTTGTCACATGGCCATAACCAAAGTAATTTTCTATTCTTGACTTAAGTCAGCAGATCTTCAAATGCTCCAGTGTTTTGCTTTTCTTGCTTTAGCGCATTTGTTCAGTGATGGACATGATCAGTGTATCTCCTCTCTTGGCACAACTTCACTGGCTCCCTGTATCAAAGCGCATACAGTACAAACTAGACACCATGTGCTATAAAAGCCTCAATAACGCAGCCCCCGATTACCTGTCAAGCCTACTTGAGATCTATTTCCCTCACGTACCCTCCGCTCTGTCTCCGATCCTCTGACTTTTCGCTTTCCACGCACAAAGCTCAATACCTATGGTCCACGAGCCTTCTCTGTTTCTGGTCCACTCTCCTGGAACAAACTTCCTCTCTCAGTCCGTCAGCAACCTACTTTTGTCTCCTTCAAGTCCGCTCTCAAAACTCACCTTTTCTCCTCTGCATAAAATCCTGACCTCACTCAATCCCCTCTGCAGCCTGTCTCCGCTCGGAGTGGAATCACATTGTAATATATATTTGTATATAATATGCTCTCTATAGTTTTCCTTTGTTTTTCTTCTTTTTCCCCATTTATGGCCGTGGTGTGTGTGTGTGTGTGTGTGGTGTGTGTGTGTGTGTGTGTGTGTGTGTGTGTGTGTGTGTGTGTATGTGTGTGTGTGTGTGTGTGTGTGCGCGCGCGCGCGTGTGTGTGCATGCGTGCGTAAGTGTCTGTTCAGCGCTTAGATTTGATTTCTATCTAGATTTTGCGCTATATGAATATTGTAATTATTATTATATTATTATTATTATTATTATATTGATGTTTAGTATAATGCGATAGGATCTCGTTTCTACAGCGCGAGTTCGTCTTTCCAAATGCGTTGAGAGAGTCCATGTCTGACAAACATTAAGGAGGAATGTAGTACCAGACCACGTAAAAACCCAGGCCTTGTGTTGCATGGAGGTGTCCGTTCATGCAGGTGTCAGTTTTGACAGTGCTGTTGTTGTCATTATTGTGATTGATTAACATTAGTAATGATTAACCCTTTGACTCCTGCAGCCTGTCCAACATCATCCTTCTTTGTCAACCATGCTGGAAGAGCAAAAACTTAAACCCTTTGACTCCCTCACCCTATCCACCAGCTTCCTGCAGGAAGCTGGTGGATAGGGTGAGGGAGTCAAAG
>CM060312.1:13091032-13101032 GCA_030674185.1 Monoplex corrugatus
AGTACCCACATAAAGACCCACACTAGGGCTGTACAGTCCCACACAAAGACCCACACCAGGGGCTGTAGAGTCCCACACAAAGACCCACACCAGGAGCTGTAGAGTCCCACATAAAGACCCACACCAGGAGCTGTAGAGTCCCACACAAAGACCCACACCAGGAGCTGTAGAGTCCCACATAAAGACCCACACCAGGAGCTGTAGAGTCCACACAAAGGCCCACACCAGGAGCTGTAGAGTCCCACACAGACCCACACCAGGAGCTGTAGAGTCCCACATAAAGACCCACACCAGGAACTGTAGAGTCCCACATAAAGACCCACACCAGGAGCTGTAGAGTCCCACATAAAGACCCACACCAGGAGCTTAGTCTCACATAAAGACCCACACCAATAGCTTTACAGTCCCTCGTAAAGACCCACACCAAGGGCTGTACATGTACAGTCCCACATAAAGACCCACACCAAGGGCTGTAAGTCCCACATAAAGACCCACACCAAGGGCTGTACAGTCCCACATAAAGACCCACACCAAGGGCTGTACAGTCCCACATAAAGACCCACACCAAGGGCTGTACAGTCACACATAAAGACCCACACCAAGGGCTGTACAGTCCCACATAAAGACCCGCACCAGGAGCTATAGTCTCACATAAAGACCCACACCAATAGCTTTACAGTCCCTCGTAAAGACCCACACCAAGGGCTGTACATGTACAGTCCCACATAAAGACCCACACCAAGGGCTGTAAGTCCCACATAAAGACCCACACCAAGGGCTGTACAGTCCCACATAAAGACCCACACCAAGGGCTGTACAGTCCCACATAAAGACCCACACCAAGGGCTGTACAGTCACACATAAAGACCCACACCAAGGGCTGTACAGTCCCACATAAAGACCCACACCAAGGGTGTACAGTCCCACATAAAGACCCACACCAAGGGCTGTACAGTACCACACAAAGACCCACACCAAGGACTGTAAAGTCACACACAAAGACCCACACCAAGGGCTGTACAGTCACACACAAAGATCCACACCAAGGGCTGTACAGTCACACACAAAGACCCACACCAAGGGCTGTACAGTACCACACAAAGACCCACACCAAGGGCTGTACAGTCCCCACATAAAGACCCACACCAAGGGTGTACAGTGCCACACAAAGACCCACACCAAGGGCTGTACAGTACCACACAAAGACCCACACCAGGTGCTGTACAGTCCCACATAAAGACCCACACCAAGGGCTGTACAGTCACACAAGACCACACAGCTGACAGTCACCCAAAACCCACACAAGGGCTGTACAGTACCACACAAAGACCCACACCAAGGGCTGTACAGTACCACACAAAGACCCACACCAAGGGCTGTACAGTACCACACAAAGACCCACACCAGGTGCTGTACAGTCCCACATAAAGACCCACACCAAGGGCTGTACAGTCCCACATAAAGACCAACACCAGGGACTGTAGACTCCCAAATAAAACCCACTCCAGAGGCTGTAGTGGTAATCGTAAAGGCAGTCGTTATCGTTCTCTCTCTCTCTCTCTCTCTCTCTCTCTCTCTCCCCTCTCTCTCTCTCTCTCTCTCTCTCTCTCTCTCTCTCTCTCTCTCTCTCTCTCTCTCTCCGCCTCCCTTCCCTCGCCTTTAACTCCGTGGTTGAACATTATTCAAAATAATCCAGCAGAAAAGAGAACGCTGAAAGCAGAACGCAAGGAGTGCATGGCTCATTCCCAGGCGTTGCTTGCGTGAGAACATATGCCTCCAGGAACTGGTCTTCCATCCCACATGAAGATCTATATCTGGCGAGGATGACCAGTATATTTAATCATCCGTCGGACCAACGGGAGAGTCCATCATCATCACTATCATGTACATTGTTGACAACAACAAAAATGAACAAGGCATAGACAAAGAAACGATGATGAAGTAACAGCCATAATTAGACCAAACCTACTTTTTATAATGAATGGAGCAGTGGTGTGTGGTTTCTCTTCTATGGACTTGGACTTGTTTGTTTCCCACAATAACTCTGTGGCTTTCCCATCCAAACAACAAACTGAAATCCCCATGCAAAAGATATGTGAGTTCAAACTATGTGACGATTTTTTTAGAGAGAGAGAGTGAGTGAGAGAGAGAGACAGAGACAGAGAGAGAGAGAGAGAGAGAGAGAGAGAGAGAGAGAGAGAGAAATACTTCCTGGTATCAATAATTATTGTTTACCAGCACACGTATGTAACAACAAGAGCTACGATCAGTTTCGTCACTTAGTTTGATTTTCACCTATTCTTAGCAAATGACTGATCCAAAAGTCTTGTCAGTTAGTCTGCCATTTTTGTACTGATGGAATGCAAGACCTTCCGACAGGAGGTCAGACGTTTTACCCACCTGTTTGGAATTTGGAGTTTGTTCAGGAGGGATTCACCACACTCGGACAATTCCATATGTGCTCCACCCAAATCTGCCAAGAAGTATCTGGCAGACTTCCTAAAGCCTGCACAAAACCCTATGCGCTAGCAAGGTCTTGAAATTGGGGATGAGGGTGGGGGAAGGGACTTTTGAAACACTAAGCTGACACCACCAGAATGATGGAAACAATAAGATGGGCAGCGAACAAACAGGCCAGTTTTTAATGTTGCAGGCTGGGATTGAACTCGAGATATCAGATCTTGAGTCCACTGCTCTGTCAAAAGAACCAACCAGTTCCCAGGCGGTCACCCATCCAAGAACTAACCGACTGCAGCGCCCTTCGATTGATTGGTTTGGTTCAGATTTTTACGTCGACTCCCACCTCAGGTGATATGGCCGACGGGGATAACCATCCTAATGAAGTGGGGAAAGGGGGACTTATCTAATCCTATACTGACACCACCAGAACAACAATGATGTTAATATGGGGCAGTGGGAAGGCCAGTTTTAATGTAGCGCAGCCCAGGGTTAATTATAATAATAATAATTTTTATTTGTATAACGCATATTCCATGTAAAAACATGCTCACCAGCGCTTTACATTTCGCAAAAAAAAAGCAAACGGTGATAAAAATGTTCACAATCACATACACAATGAGAAAACAACAGACGCGTGCACACGTGCACGTGTAAGAATATGTGTGCATATGTGTGTGCGTGTGTGTGTGTGTGTGTGTGTGTGTGTGTGTGTGTGTGTGTGTGTTTTTTTGTGTGTGTGTGTGTAGTGTGTGGTGTTGTGTGTGTGTGTGTGTGTGTGTGTGTGGGTGGTGTGTTTTTTTGTTGTGTGTGTGTGTGCGTGCTATGTTTGCATGCGTGTGTGTGTGTGTTTGTGTTGCAATAGTTGTACATAAAATTATAATCAATATCATGAATGACAATAAAAACACATCACAGAAAAATTCTAATCGATATACAGAAAAAAAACTTTGACAATCAAAATTACCTCACAGATTATAATCTATTCGCGTATCATATATCACAATTTACATACAACCATTAGCATGTGAATCCGACGTTCAATGAACTAAGCTACTGAGGCCTGCAGCGTACAACTCGTACTTGTGAACCACTCTGTCAGTTCCAAAATCCAAAGAAAAACTCAAAACCCAAATCTTATAAAACAACAAAGAAGAGGCAGAATCCTTCGTAAAGAAAATGTCAAAGATACTCACAAATTTGGTTCTGTTCTTCTCAAAGCCTGTGTCTCAAATCCAGTCAGGGTGCGTCCTTTTTATACCGAACCTCTAAGGGCGGAGCAAACCTACGTCATTCATATTCTAATCTCCATTTAGACCAACACACACACACACACACACACACACACACACACACACACACACACACACACACACACACACACACACACACACGTACTGGCAGATCACGTGATACGTACAAGCCTACCAGGAAATAAATCCCTAAATGAGACAAACTCCTTTTGAGCAGCAGGAAGGGAAATAGCTTTTAGATGTTGAGGGAAAGGTGCATAAACCGAAAGGAGGTTGAAATTCTTTTGAGCAATGGTCTTTTGAGCAATGGGCGGGATCGTCGCATGCTATGCGCGCTGCGTTTCCAGAAAGCCAGGGCAAACTACTGGAAATACACTTGCCAAAAACCCGCACAAACATGGAGAACTCTACAAATGAAGAAGAACCTGACACAGCTGGGACACCCAGAGTTGCTGGGGTCGAAAGTTCAACTGGGGAGGGAGCACTCCAGTCAGGAACGACAACTGGACATGACGTGATCAACTGAAACAGAATCGGAGGATGTCATCTAAAATGGGTGAAACGAACTGCACTGTTGAAGGCTCCTCAAAGACTGCTAAAAGAGATAGAAAGAAAGATAAAAGAAAAAAGAAGGGACGAGCAGTAAACATCGGGACATGGAAGGTCCAAACAATGAACGAAACTAGGAAACTTCACTTCCTTCTCAGTGAATTAGATAATCAGAAGGCTGACACCACAGGCCTGTGTAAAACCAGATGGGGAAACGATGGTCACTTCACATGCAACGATCACACTATATTAATCAGCCTCCACGAAAGCGGTAACAAAAAAACAAAAACAAAAACAAAAAACGGCGTAGCAATCATCTCAGACAAAAGCACGAGCTAAAGCTTGATAAGTTACGATGCTGTGTCGGACAGAACCTTGGCAGTGCATTTATACACAAAGCCTGTAAAGACAAACTATTATTCAAGTGTGCGCACCAACATCACAGCATCCAGAGGAAGTGATTGACGAGTTCTGCAACCAGCTCTAGTCTGTCAAAGACTCTGTGAAATCCAGAAATGTTTGCATAATCATGGGGGATTCCAACACAAAAGTGGGAGAAGGTATCTCTTGAGAACCTGGCCTGGGCCCTTTTGGACTTGGTGAAAGGAACGAGGGTGGGGAGAAACTATTAAGATTAAATTTTTGTCAGGCCAGCCAGCTTAAAATCTTAAACACTACCCACGAAGAAGGTTCACATGGATATCTCCAAATAAATAATACAAAATCCAAACTGGCTATTTACTGGTAAACAATGAGTGGTCTTGAAGTTTTTCAGACCGCAAAATGAAACCAGGCGCAAACTGTGACTCGGATCACATCCTGCCGACAGGCAAACTGAAAATTAAAGGTTTCAAGAAAAAAGAAAGTTCCACCCATTTGATCCGATACGACATAGGAAAGCTAGAAGATGAATCCATAAAATCCAAATTTCTAATAACAACAGAAAATCAGTTCGAATCACTACTACACACGCAAGAAGAAAAACAACCAGATGAGCTATGGCAAGAAATGAAAGCCATATGGAAAGAAACAACTGAAACTATCATCGGAAAACAATCCCGAAAACAGACAAAACCAGTGATTAGTACAACAACGATAATGCTTGCTGAAGAAAAGAGAAAGGCAAGGAAACATGGAGACAACCGATGATATAAATGCCTACGCAACAAAGTCAGGCAGCAAATTTAACATGATAAGAAAAAAAAATGGTTAGAAAAAAAATATTCAAGAATTATAGAACTTGACAAAGTGAACACGTCAAAAGTCTTCTTCAGTAAGATAAAGTCTGTCACACGCAAAGATTTCACATCAAAACAGCTGACCATCAAATCCTCATCAGGAGAAGCACTAACAGACCTTGAAGGAATAACGAAGCGATGGACAAAGTACGGCACACAACTGTTCAGTTATTACAACAGATAATACTATTGCAGACGTAAAATCAAAAGTCAGAAAATTTGGAGCCAACCACCCCTTCTACACGAAGCCATATTGCATACCAGCAGAGCTGATCAAGGCAAGTGATAAAACAAGGATCCAACTCATCTATACCCTCTGCTGCAAAAAAATGGGATACATGCAATTAGCCGGAAGGGTGGAAACAACAGGAACTAGTGATGTTTCAGAAAGCAGACACCACACAAGAATGTGGAAACTACAGCACGATAGCACTGATAAGCCACACAAGTAAAGGACTGCTACACATAATGTTACACAGACTCAAAGCTAAGGTTGAAGCCGAGCTAGCCGAAGAACAAGCGGGTTTTAGACCAGGAAGAGGAACTGGAGACATGCTTTGCACCCTAAACGTACCCATGGAAAAGATCATAGAGACTCAGGAGGTGGAGGGGGGTGGGTTACATCATTTTCATTGACTACAGCAAGGCCTCGACAATGTCAACCATCAAAAGCTGTTTGCTACCCTTCAGACAATGGGCTTTCCAACACACTTCATTGCCATCATAAACTTTCTCTACGAAGACGAGAATGCCAAAATCAGATGGGACAACAAACACACTGAGCCATTTAACATCAAGAAAGGTGTGCGCCAAGGATGTATCCTGTCATCGCATTTGTTCAGTACGTATACGGAACAGGCTAAGAGGGATTCCAACATGGAAGAAAATGGTATAAAAGAGGGAAGTACAAAAATCTCAAAACCTCAGGTACGCTGACGACACATCACTCTGTACAAACGATCACCAGGCGGCATCATCTATGATAAATGTCCTGAATAAGATCGGGAAAGAGAAGAACATTAAACTGAATGCCAAGAAAACCAGATTTTAACACACTGACCTGGGTCCAGCCAAATCCATCTACGTAGGTCTAGATAAAGTGGAAGAAGTCCGGCAGTTCAAATATTTAGGAACGATCAAATCCCACGATGGAGAGTGTTCCCCGACACCGAAAGCAGAATTGGCATGGCAAAAAAATGGATGATAGACCTCACAAACATCTGGAAAGACAAAATGATGGACACAAAACTAAAAATGAGAATAATGAGATGTCTGGCCTGGACCATCATGACATACGGAGCTGAAGGTGAATCCTCAAAAAGAAAAACATAAAGAAAATAAATTCATCTGAAATGTGGTTCTATAGACGTCTCTTAACAGTGAGCTGGAAAGACAAGAGATGTGACAAGAGCATATTGGACGAGCTGAAAGCCCGGAGAAAACTTGTACTTGGGCATGTTTGCAGAAACAAAAAATGCACCGGCAAAAGAGGAAGGGGAAAACCACGAAAATATTACCTAAGAAACAAGGAATGAACAGGTCGTAACAGTCCTGAGATTTTGAACTTGGTTGAGAAAAGAACTATGGAGGACAGAGACATGGAGAGCAATGCAGTCAGCCAACATTCGAAGGAGTGATGCTGTAGACTGAACTCAACTGAACTGAACATCTCTCTCTCTCTCTCTCTCCTCTCTCTCTCTCTCTCTCTCTCTCTCTCTCTCTCTCTCTCTCTGGCAGATCTAGCGCCCAAACATGTTTATAATTACATTTAATGGCTACCTGGTTGAACCTGGCTCTCAGTTACATGGCGTTGGCGATCATGGACTTCCATCTGTTTCTATCCCTTGTTGCCTCAAGCGCTTCTTCCACCCTCTTTGTCTTCAGCCACTCTGCGAGTCCGTCCAATATTTTCTCCCTGGGTCTACCTGTGCTCTCTTTACCTTCAGCTTTCCTGTTGTGACAGGTGTTCTAATTCCACTTTCCTCATAAAATGGCCTATAAATGTTGCCTGTCTTTTCCTAATCTTCTTTATCAATGATCTTCTTGTGTCTGCCTCCATCAAGACTGTCTCGTTTGTTTTCTTTGCTGTCTATGGAACTCTCAACATTCTTTTTAGAAACCACATCTCGGCTGTCTCAATCTTGTTCTGGCTTTGCTTGTTGACTGTCCACGCCTCACAACCGTATAACAGTATCGGTTCTACATAACATTCAAGAACTCTCTTCCTGATGTTAATTGATAAGCATTTGTTGGTAAGAATGCTTTTCATTTTCTTGAATGCTGTTTTGACTTGGCTAATTCTGCTGGCAATTTCCGATATGCGTCTGCCGTCTGATGAAATGATCGTTCCCAGGTATTTATACTTATCAACCTGTTTCATGGTTGTGCCGTTTGCTCTTATTTTGCATGGTGGGATTTCATGTTTTTTTTACTGATCACATGACTTCAGTCTTCTTGCTGTTTAGTTCCAACCCCTTACCTTTGCTTTCTATTTCTAGTATATTCACAAGGTTTTGTAGGTCCTTTTCATTTTCTGCGATTAGCACGGTGTCATCTGCGTATCGAATGTTGTTTATCATTTTTCCTCCAACCTTTAATCCAGGGTCTTCTTCTAGGTTTCTCTTGATGTTTTCACTGTAAAGTGAAAACAGGTCTGGTGACAGAATAAAACCTTGTCTGACTCCTCTTTTGATATCTTGGAAAGAGCTTATATCGTTTTCTATACTCATTGCAGCTTCTGGTGTGTCCATTGCTTACACACAAAACACTCAAGGTCCCTAGGTCCCTCGCTAGGGGTGTCGCACACCGTACATTGCCATGTACCTAGTTCCTCTATTTTGCTCCTTCCTGAAGTTCCTCCTCTTTGCCCTTTCCCCACGCGACCCTGATTTCCACCTCTACCTCCACGACCCCTGCAGGACATTTTGGTTTAGTCTTCTAAGTAGTAAAACTACGATTGTACTAACTATTGAGCAGTACACTTACTTGCTATGGTATTTCTTTATTAATTTTCTTTTCTAACATAAAAGCAGTCAAAAACCAACTTAGGTAAACAAAAGCACACCAGTGTACAAAAGTATGCACAAATCCCCCCACCCCCCACAATGTTTAACAGAACTACGCATCCCAAACCAAACAAGTAAGAGATGAAAATAACAAATAACAGTAGGGTGATACTGTTCATTGCTTTGTAGACCGCAAAGACTGTATTCGCAGTTCAAGAAAGATTTGATGAGTCATCTGTCCTTGATTTTCTTTTCTTGCTCAATAACTGCAGGGTTTTTCCCATTCCACGATTTTTTAAATCATATCACACACAATGACGAACGTACACGCCTACCAGACAGATAGTGAGAGGGGTTGGCGTTGGCAAAGGCAAGGGGACAGAGGGTCAAAAACAGGAGACAGAGGGTGTGAGAGAAGGAGAGAGGGACGAGGGTAGGGAGATAAACAAAGAGCAGAAGAAAGAGACTCATTCGTGCACCAGAATGATCGGAGCATTTAGACACCAGCGACACCTTTTATACTGACAACTGGGATTGATCTTGAATCAATGGCTTGATCGAAAGAAAAAAAAACCCAACAACCAAACCAAACCAAACCAAACAAAACAAAAATCACCCACTACCACATTGAAACAGAAAGAAGTAAACATATATATATGTATAATTCGGCCGTAAAAATAAAAATATACAAAAAATTTTGAAAAGCGGCAAATGATACTGTGAGTGTTGTGAACTTAGTAGATGTATTGATGTAAGGCTAATCAGAAAATAAGTTCTCAATTCAGACTCTCTCTCTCTCTCTCTCTCTCTCTCTTTCACTTTCTCTCGCTCTCGCTCTCGCTCTGTGTGTGTGTGTCTCTGTCATGCTTTTGTACACATGTTCACGCAAACACATGCAAAAAGCATTCGTCCGTCACGCAACCGCACGCTCTTCTTTCACCCAATGGCACTAAACAAATCAAAATGAAATCTTATACTTTTTTTTACTTACAACTTTCAAACAACACACAAACAACATTCATATTCAACATTCACACTCACGCACCTTCATATTAACTCTTTCTCTCCTCCGTTTTCTGCTCCCTCTTCGTCTCCTTCTTCGTCTCCTGCTCCTCTTTCTTTTCCTTCTCCTTCTTCGTCTCCTACTCCCTCGTCTCCTTCTTCGTCGTCTTCTTCTCCTTCTTCTTCTTCTCCTTCTTCTCTTTTTTTTTTCTCCGCTTTCTTCTCCTCTTTTTTCTCCTTCCTCTTTGCCTTCTTTTTCTTCTCTACCTCTGTTCTGCTTTCTTCTTCTTCTTCTTCTTCTTCTCCTTCTTCCTCCTCTCCTTATTCTTCTTGTTCCTTTTCTTCTCCTTATCCTTCTTTTTCACCTTCTTTTTTTATATTTTTTTTTCTTTTTCTTCTTCTTTTTCTTCTCTACCTCTGTTTTGCTTTCTTCTTCTTCTTCTTCTTCTCCTTCTTCCTCCTCTCCTTCTTCTCCTTCTCCTTATTCTTCTTGTTC
>CM060312.1:13108532-13116032 GCA_030674185.1 Monoplex corrugatus
GCCGAGTGTGTGTGTGTGTGTGTGCGCGCGCGCGCGCGTGTGTTGTGTGTGTGTACACGTGTGTGCCGAGTGTGTGTGTGTGTGTGTGTGCGCGCGCGCGCGTGTACACGTGTGTGCTGAGTGTGTGTGTGTGTGTGTGGTGGGTGTACACGTGTGTGCTGAGTGTGTGTGTGTGTGTGTGTGTGTGTGTGTGTGTACACGTGTGTGCTGAGTGTGTGTGTGTACACGTGTGTGCTGAGTGTGTGTGTGTGTGTATGTGTGTGTGTGTGTTGAGGAAAGACTTCAGACTTTCGACAGTTTTTTTTTTCTCATAATATAAGTCATGGCCTTTTATGAAATGGCACACGAAAAACATGAAACATAACACAACTAACGAAAAAGAAGCTTTTGTGAGAAAAAAAAGTTTCATCTCAGTGATTCAGATTACAGTACAGCTATTTCTCTGAATTCTAGAGCTTTATCTTAAAAAGAAAAACTGCATTGTTTGCTGATGACATCAACAAACTCAGTTTTGAATAGACAAGATTGTTTTTGATACTTAGGCTGTTATGAATTGTTTCCTGGTATCATTGACATGGACCAGGAAGAGAAAGTTTTTCGTCTGGCCTATTTTTTTCCTTGCGATTTCTCTATCCCCTATAGAAAGTAAGCCGAGAGAAGGCTATGTTTCCAATGCACATAGAGGCTAGATACGTGTCTGTGTGTCGTCTCTGTTTGTGTGTCTGTCTGTGTGTCTGTCTGTCCGTCTGTCTCTCGCACACTCAGAACGTTTGGTTTAATTAAGTTGCTGGACTCCAGTCTGTTAACTAATTTAGCGTACTACCGTATGCAAACACGAGCGTGTGCACGCGCACGTTTGAACATAGTGTCACACACACACACACACACACACACACACACACACACACACACACACACACACACACACACACACACACACCACACCATCCTGTAAGTGAAATGCGCGTACATGTTCCTTAATTTCTCAGCGCTAAATTCTAGATTCTTTACATGTGTGTATGTATGTGTGCGTGTTTATATATATATATATATATATATATATATATATATATATATATATTATATACATGTGTGTGTGTGTGTGTGTGTGTGTAGAGAGAGAGAGAGAGAGAGAGAGAGAGAGAGATCGAGTGAGACACAGAGGTATCTATGTATAGGTATATATATTTAGGTATATATAGGTATGCTTCTGGAGCAAAGCAACCAAAAGTGAAAACTCCTCAGAAATCCAGACGTCAGTGTCAAACGGAAGAGATGAGAAGAATGAAAATAATTCTGAAGAAACAAATGAAGGCTAATTCAGAATCTGAGAAGCAAGGGCTAAATAAAAACTATGGACAGATCTCAATGCAAAACACAGCGCCCTTAGCAAAGCAGAATCACCGGGATGAGAAGAAGCAAACAGAAGAAGACCTAACCCCTTGCAGTTCGCCAGGAAGCTTTTTGAGCAGCACAAATCCGGGGCACTCACAGTGGACACAGAAGGTGTGGAACAGCGTTTCAGGAATAGATGTTCCGACCCTCAGACTGAGGCACCGCTTGAAATCCAGGGTCTGGTGTGGTCTGCAATGCCAGGGAGAATGTTTAATAACAAGCCACCAACACTGGATGAAATAAAGAAAGAAAGCCAGAGCCAAATCATCACCTTGGCCTAGCGGAATACCTTATCTATTGTACAAGAAGTGTCCCAGTGTCCTCGAGTGGCTTCACAATTGATAACAACAGCATGGAGGAACATGAAGATCAGCAACCAATGGATGACAGCTGATGGAGTGTGCATTCCAAAAGAACAGAACTCAAGTGACGTCAGCCAGTTCAGGCCAGTATCCTTCTGAACGTTGAAAGGAAAATCTTCTCCGTCATGGCAGCAAGGCTGACCAAATACCTAATGGGAAACGAGTACCTGGATTTGTCAGTCCAGAAAGGAGACATCCCAGGAGTGGCAGGCTGTGTAGAGCATGCCACGATGATTTGGGGAAGCAATCCAAAGAGCTAAAGCAGAGAGAGAAAAAAAAAAAGACCTCGACGTGGTGCGGCTCTATCTGGTAAACACGCATGGATAAATCCCACATAAGATGATTCAATATGTTTCAAGGAACATCCGAGAAATGCTGAAGCATTTTCGTGGCTTCTCAGTGCGGCTCTCCACAAAAGAATACACTACAGATTGGATCAGTTTGGAAGTAGGCATAGCCGTGGGTTGTGCAAGTTCTCCCATACTTATCGTGTTAGCAATTGAGGTCATCTTGAAAGCAGCAGTGAGGACTTCAGGCCCAGCTGATCTCGGAAACGGACACCAAATGCCCCTCTAAAAGCCTTCATGGACGACACCGCAGTGCTTTCCACAAAAGAAGAAGAGACACGCGGGATCCTGAAGCAGGTGGACAAAGCAGACAACTGGGAGAGTACAGCAGATCATTCACAATAGTTAAAAAAACAAAAAAACACCCAGAAATTATCAGCAAGAGTGGTATGAGGCGAGACATAGTTCTCCACTCCCATTCACCAATATAAGTAATTCTGATCGAGCTCACTGTACCGTATGACAGTAAAATGAAGGAAGCCATATCTTCAATCTTCAAGACTGAAATGTATGCCAGTCTAGCCAGCAATATGAGGGCATCTGGCTTTCAAGCCAGAGTCCTCGCCATAGTGACTGGAGTAAGGGTTTGAAAGCACATCAACCTATGACGTCATTAAACAGTTCTCTATTTCTGGGAAAGAGAGGACCAAAGCCCTAAGAAAGCACACCAACCTATGACGTCATTAAACAGCTTTCTATTTCTGGGAGAGGACCAAAGCCCTAAGAAAGCACACCAACCTATGACGTCATTAAACAGCTCTCTATTTCTGGGAAAGAGAGGACCAAAGCCCTAAGAAAGCACATCAACCTATGACGTCATTAAACAGCTCTCTATTTCTGGGAAAGAGAGGACCAAAGCCCTAAGAAAGCACACCAACCTATGACGTCATTAAACAGCTCTCTATTTCTGGGAAAGAGAGGACCAAAGCCCTAAGAAAGCACAACAACCTATGACGTCATTAAACAGCTCTCTATTTCTGGGAAAGAGAGGACCAAAGCCCTAAGAAAGCACACCAACCTATAACGTCATTAAACAGCTCTCTATTTCTGGGAAAGAGAGGACCAAAGCCCTAAAGGTAATGACAGAAGCAGCGGAAAAGAGCTCCATCTGGATGTCTACCAGGAGGGGAAAAAGTGAACTATGTTGCTGGTAACCGACAGCTAAGTAGCTAAGTGGTTAAGACACCCGTCCTAAGAGTAACTTTGCCTTGAGACGCCTGACCACCTTGGATGCACGAAAAAAAAAAGTAAAGAAAAGAAGAAGAAGAAGAAAAAGAAAAGAAAAAAAAAGGGGGGAGGGGGGAGCCACAGCAGACGGGCATCCAGGAGTCATGACATGGATGCAGCCCAGCCCCCCTCACAATGTGCTGTGTAGTTCTCCCCAGTTTCTTACACACACACACACACACACACACACACACACACACACACACACACACACACACACACACACACACACACACACACACACACACACACACACCACACACACACATATGTATATATGTATATATATATATATGATATATATATACACAAATATATATATATATATATATATAGAGAGAGAGAGAGAGAGAGAGAGAGAGAGAGTGTGTGTGTGTGTATGTGTGTGTGTGTGTAGATAGACATAATGTATTCAGTCGAGTTGAATAAGAATTTGTATTTGTGCTTTTTGATTACACCAAGGCTTTTGATCGGGTAAGATACGAAGAATTGATCAACCAACTAGAAAGGCTCAATGTTGATGGAATGTATCTAAGAATAGTCAGAAATATGTATTGGGAACAAACACCAACAATCAGATTAGAAAACGATAAAAGCTCTTTCCAAAATATCAAAAGAGGGGTTAGGCAGGGCTGTATTCTGTCACCAGATTTGTTTTCACTTTACAGCGAAACCATCTTGAGAAACCAAGAGGAATGCACTGGGATAAAGGCTGGATGACAAATGATAAATAATCTTTGTTACGCAGATGACATCATTGTAATTGCAGAACATAAAAAGACCTACAATACCTTGTGAATATGGTAGAAACAGAAAGCGGAAATAAAGGACTGAAGCTAAATAGCAAGACGACTGAAATCATGGTAATCAGTAAAAAAAAAACAAATCCCCTCACACAAAATAACAGCAAATGGCACAACACTGAGACAAGTTGTTAAGTTCAAATATCTGGGAACGGTCATATTACCAGAAGGCAGATGCACATAAGAAATAGTCAGCAGAATCGGCCAAGCTAAAACAGCATTCAAGAAAATGAAAAGTGTTCTTACCAACGACTGCCTATCAATTAACATCAGGAAGAGGGCTCTTGGTTGTTTTTATAGAAACGATACTGTTGTACGGATTTCACATCCGTCGCAAAGTCAGAACAAGATTGTTGCAACGGAAATCTGGTTTCTAAGAAGAATATCGAGAGTTCCGTGGGCAGCAAAGAAAACAAACGAGACAGTCTTGAAGGAGACAGATTCGAAAAGAACATTAATGAAGAAGATAAGGAAAAGACAAGCAAAATGTATAGGACATATTATGAAGAAAGAGAAAATAGAGCACCTGGTCGCAACAGGAAAGCTGGAAGGAAAGAGAACACCAGGTAGACCTAGGGACATAGTATTGGAGTAGCTGAGGATGGAGATGTACTAGCAGCGACAAGGAATAGATCCGTATCCATGAACGCCAACGCCATGCGGAAGGGTACATGATGATGATGATGATGACATATATATGTGTGCGTATGTGTGCGCGTGTCTGTATGTATGTGTTGTTGTGTGTGTGTGTGTGTGTGTGTTGTGTGTGTGTGTGTGGTGTGTTGGTGGCGCGCGCGCGCGCGCGTATGCGTGCGCCTGTGCGTGTTTTTTAAGTGCGTGTTTATTTCTGAAACTACTAATACTCATGATATACTTCCACCTCCAATCCAGCCCTGTTTTATTAATGTGTGAATCCAATCTGGTCCACAGACCATTACAAAAACTTGGAGAGGTAAGCCGTTGTTTAGTAATACACAGCCCAGATATGGCTGGTGTGGCTACAAGCTTCAACACGAATCCGCCGTCCAAGCATAAACTAATCTTGCGAAAACAATTTGGGTAATATAAACAAATCAGCGTATGCAGTTCCTCTGGTACAATAAATAGTTGTATGCGACGCGAAAAATAAATAGTGAAATATAGTAGAACAGCAAATGACGAGGAGGGGGGGGGGGGGGGGGTGGAAGAAAAGAAAAGAAAAAAAGAAAGAAAGAAAAGGGGGGAAAGGAGGTGGTGTCTCTAATATTGAGTCTGTGTAAAATATTTTCCTATTGTCGCGGAGACCAGGAAGTGGAAATTTCAAACACAGTTGATTACACATCTCCACCCCCAACCCACCATAATTCCCCTCGACCCTTCATATACGACCAGTCGCCGAGGTGTAGTGGTTAATATAACGGACTACCGACTGGAAGGATGTGGGTTCGAATCCCCATCAGTCCCTTCAAACATGATTGTGAGATGTTTCGGCTCCAACCGGCTCCTACCTAGACTTGAGCATGCTATGGGCTCATTAAGAAGACTGGGACCGCACAGTCGACTCATCCACTTCACGGATGAGTCATTGAGGGTGTTGCTCAAACCTTTCTGACAAGCACTGCAGGTGTCTGTTTCTCTCGGGCCGGGTTGACACCAGGATATATTATGATAGTAAGCATAGGATACACAGCCCTGTCACGCAGTCGCAATTCTAGACGGAACTCCATAGCATCATGATTATCATCCTCATCGCCATCATCATCATGGCATTGTAAAAACTGTGCCAGTTTCTGTGGTCATTGAGGTGGCGTAGAAAATGGGGGTGGGGGAGGGGGAGGGGGAGCACAAAGGTAACCTCCCTGAATGCAATGATCCTAAAAAATAAGAAAATGAAATTAAAACAAATAAATAATGATATACAATAGAATAGTGAATGACAGTGGAAAAAAAGAAGAAAAGAGAGAAAGAGAGAGAGAGAGAGAGAGAGAGAGAGAGAGACAGAAACAGAGAGACAGAGACAGAGAGAGACAGACAGAGACAGACAGACAGAGAGAGAGAGACAGAGAGAGAGAGAGAGAGAGAGAGAGAGAGAAGGAGGACGTCTCTAATACTGAGGCTATGTAAAATATTCTCTGATTATCACTGAGACCAGGAAGTTTCAAACACAGTTCATAACACCCATCCCCCAACCCCATAATTCCCTCGGCCCTTCATCTACCCAGTACTCATATGAACAGATCTTGAAGCAAATACGGAACAATGCATTTTTACAGAGAAAGTAAGGCTTAATCTCCTCAGTTCAATGACTTCTGATACCCGTGTGCATAATTTGGCACGCATACAAAAATCATCTTGCACAACGTGAAATAAAATCAGTCTTAGTTATCAGCGATGATCTGAACGACTGTCGTCATGAATGTGATAAAAGTGGCATTTTAAGAAACCGATGTCTGGTGATGGACACACACATTCGTTCTTCACACACATTCCTTCTTCGTTAACTTTTGATCTCTTGTTTATTTCCTTCTCTTGAGTTCAAAGTTTCGAACACAATTAATTTTTTTTAATTCCTCCGTCCCTACACCCCACCCCCTCCTTCCCCGTCTGATGGATCGAAAGACCTGCATAGGAGTCGCACAAAGCAAAATTACTCACCTTGTTCTTCTTGCAATTTTGAAGTCGCGCAACAGTGGTTCACTAGCATACAATTAACACTGTCCTTTTTCCGTTTTCCTCTTGCTAACACTGTTCTTTTTCAGGGTACACTGTGAACACTTTTTTTTTTTTTCGTGATTCACTGTTACACTGTATTTCTTGTGTCAATGTCCTACAATTGACTTACATATATGTAAACACAAATGTCTCCATGCGTCCTACGTTGGGTAGAAAGAAATGTTACTTCTTCTTCTTCTTCAGTGGTATTAACGTCCCATCAGCGGAACCGACCTAACCAATGGTGTTGTAGAAGCTCGTGACGTTTTTCTATATAAATAGATACATAGCTATAAATAGTTGTGCGTGACATAAAAACAACTAGAGTAATAGATCGGAAAAGCGTGTGAAAGAAAAAAGCAGAAAACAAAAACAAAAACGAAAAAAGAATAAACTGGAACTGACCACTATTACCCTTACAGTATTGCAGAAGGAGGTGGCCGGAAGAGAAGACGCCATATATGGATAAAGAGATTGTGACGTCACCATCAAAATTGACCAATGGTTGTCGTAGGAGCTCGTGACGCATTTCAAGGACACACACAAATCGGGAAGACCCGGTAACAAGTGCGCAATAATTGCAGCGAAGACGGGAAAACCTGGAGTACTTGTGTTATTGTGGTTTAAATTAAAGCCGAGCTGACAGCGCAGAGCCATATCAGGGCTATACTCATC
>CM060312.1:13121032-13163532 GCA_030674185.1 Monoplex corrugatus
CAATCCTAGGTGAACATTTTAGCATCATGTTTATCATCATTATCCTCCTCATCATCATTACAAAAACTGTACCAGCTTCTGTGGCTATTAAGTTAAGATGGCATAGAAAATGGGGGAAAAAAAAAAAAAAAAAGGTTAACTCAAACTAAGGAAATCACTGTGAGCTAAGTGCAGTGACTCTTAAAAAAACCCAAAACAATGAATGGAGTGTGTAGTGCTTTTATGTAAGTTATTTTAGGCCTAGCCGTGCTTCAAAAGAAAATATACCATTTTGTATGTTTTAGGAGAAAATGTTCTCTTGTACTAGTTGTAGCACTTTGTATTATGGATGATTTGTTACTCAACACATTACTGTTGTATTTCATTTTGTGAGGCATAGGATTTTTATATGTAAATTCATGGGCTTATTCTTAAGATGTGTCCAGTTTTCATCAAAAGAAGTTTTGGTTTATTATTATACACATGTGTAAGTGTGTGTGTGTGTGTGTGTGTGTGTGTGTGTGTGTGTGTGTGTGGATTGATGTCCTACTTGAGAATGGATGCACCTGAACATGTAGAACTTTGCAACAAGGTGATGGTGTGTATGTTGTTAAAATACAAGAGGCATGCACACAGTTGTGACCTTGAGATCAAATAGCATGAGCTGTTTAACTTGAACTTTTCCTTTTGTGTTCATTGGGTTGTTGGGTAATTGAGAAATTCAGTTTGTGTGTAACCCATCAATTGATGCAAAACCACTGGTAACCCACTGAAGTGACACAACTATACACAAAAATAAGGGCTGAGAGTCAGTCTGGGTGTTTATCAGTTCTCAGCACAGATTCACCTATTACTGTTTTAGACATCAAACTTTCATATAACTGTACAAATTTAGCTAGGGTAATACTATACCATTTGATAATAAATTGTTCAACTTCAAGGTCAAAGTTTCTTTTACCTGCACAGTCAAAATTTGGTCAATTCTTTCAATCAGATTGCGTACTTTTGACAAGTACACACGCAATGTACATCTTGTAGAGCTCCACATGTTGCACATCACTGGAAATGCATTTGTTCTGGCTTTCCTGTGCTGTGTGATTAACACAAGAAAAATCTTAAAGTTACTGCCACATAGAATTTGGGTTGATCGTATTAAAAATGTATGAAATCTTCAGAAACTGTTCTCATAAAAAACACCTTCTAGGGTGTATGTAGTTTCAAAGACCACTGTTTCCACATTTTTCAGTCTGTGATATGTCATTCATTTCTCTATCAAAATGATCAGAACAAATTTTAGATTTCAGGAATGTGTAGATCTCAAAATTCCTAACAGTCTAGTTGGCACTGACTAGGCACTAAATTCATCTGATAGACCAGTCACATATTTCAACTTACTCAGGTTCTGCTCTCATTCTCGAATTTTTACATTTGTTTTTCAAGTAAATAGTAAGTACTACAGGTGTTTGTTTTGTCTTCTTTCTCTCCTTTTGCATGTTGTTCTTTGCAGTTTTTCTGAGTGAAAAACTATGTACAATATGAGAGAGAGAGAAGAGAGAGAGAGAGAGGGGGGGGGGGGGGGAGATTTACATGATATGATCTCTGTGTAGTTGTTGTTTCCAGAAAAAAAAGAATTCAGTAAAAGCTGTTTATCTGCCTTCTACTAGTTCTAGACAGGTTATTTTACTAATTTAGTTGCATACTCATAAAACCTGCCAGATATGTGTATACATACTTGCTTATACCACACACACACACACACACACACACACACCACGCACCACCACACCACCACGCACGCACCACGCACACACCCACGTCCGCACTCGCACGCACACACACACAACACATGCAGTGATGCACACAGAGGACATACACTCTCGCACACACCACACACACACATCCATGCATACTTAGTTAATGTATCAATAAGATATGTGGTCCATCAGCATACAAAATCAGTACTAACTTGCTGAGGTGTAGGTTCAACAGTAGAGGCATAGTGGGAGGTGAGAGCAAGTCTGGTGATTTTCAGTTTTCAGTAGAAACATACTCCCTGTAGACACCAAAGTCTGGTGATTTTCAGTTTTCAGTAGAAACATACTCCCTGTAGACACCAAACTATAGTAAACATGTAGGCTACAAATCTAGCAGGAAAGTGTCATTCAGTTGTTGAAACTCTTGTCATGCTTTTATTTGATCTACACATTAAAAATTTGGCCATTCTTTTCACACAGTGCAAGCCTTGCAGAACCCCTCATGTTTTACATTGCTGGATTTTTTTTTCTTGGCTTTTCCCTTTGTTTGTTACTCATTTCAGTCGTAGCCTTACTGCTGAATGGAATGCGATTGACAAGGAAAATCTTGACGTCAGAGTGCGTGAAAATCTTGGAAGCTCTGATATCAATAGGAGGGGAGTGGAGATTGTTATAAATCTTTCAAATGGTTACAGTTCCAGATTTTTCTGTGTTTGACATTATTTATATCAAAATGATTAGAAGATACAGTAGATTTCAGAAATATATATTCTGTGTGTGTGTGTGTGTGTGTGTGTGTGTGTGTGTGTGTGTGTGTGTGTGTGTGTGTAAAGATCTATCTTAAGTTAGTATCTATCTGTATATTGATATAGATAGCTATATACTCACAGTATTATGTATGTATGTATTGTATGTGTGTGTGTATGTAAAGATCTATCTATCTATCTGTATATTGATATAGATAGCTATGTATTCACAGTATTATGTATGTATTGTATGTGTGTGTGTATGTAAAGATCTATCAATCTGTATAATTGATATAGATAGCTATGTACTCACAGTATTATGTATACATGTATCGTATGTAAAGATCTATTAATCTGCCTGTATATTGATATAGATAGCTATGCACTCACAGTCTCAGTCAAAATACATCAATCATTCTTCTTTTTCTTCTCTCACTATTTTGTCAATACTCAAAAATTGATTTAGTGCTGATTTTTTGTTGATGGGTCACATGTATAACTATAGTTCATGTACTAATTACTATGAATATGTGTGCAGGCGTCGAGCAGTAGCCAAGCTGGCCCTTCAACTAGCAGCAGCAACAACAACCAGGTGGCAGCATCACTGAGTCAGACGCAGCAGAGTCAGGCTGAGAAAGTAGCGGCCACGATGAGCAGTGGCGAAATCACCAAGAAGGTGGGACAGCAGAGCAAAAGTTTTGCTTAAACTTAAAGTTAAATTAAAACATTTATTTCCATTCAGTTCCATTCATCGTTTCTCTAAAGAGTAAACTCTGTGATGAAACAAGTAGCTGCCATCATTGGGACTTGAGAAACCAGCCAAAAATGTGTTACTGTCTCGCGCAATTTTTGCTACATTCTGTGGCCTTTTGATTCCTGCCAAAGAGTGAACTGAGGGAGGCAAAAACAAATCAAAAATAGTTTATGTGTGCAGCCTTCTCAGTCCACTGAGTTGTGAAAAAGTACCTGTTTGGCAATGGGAAAGATACAGCTGCGAGGAAGGGGAGATAAACATCACCCTGATAGTGCTGGCCAGAGAAAAGTTGAGCTTATTACCACCAGCCTTAAGGTTTTACCTCTATTGTGACTGGAACTGCCACTGACGAATCACTATGCAGCCCTGAGCATGTACTGGGAAAAATGCCAGAATTAGACTGCTTGTAAACAAATCCCTGTTACAAGCCTAAATAAAGTCTAATATGCATTCCAAACGTGGTGTACTTTATGAAAAATGGATGTTAAACTTCAATTTTCTACATTGCGAATACTTCGAGTTCGAATTCCTCGCTGAACACTCCTGCCCCTAGTAACACTGTGTGTTCCCCCCCTCCCCTCGTTTCTTTTCCCTGTTGAAGTATTGTGTATGTATTGAAACGGTTATAGCCCTGATATGTCACTGGTACTGCCTGGGTACATTTTCTGTGAACTTTCTTCTTCCTCCTAGCACCTTCACTACTTTCTTCTTCAAAATCTGATCCATTTTCAGCGTTACCTTCATTCTCATCAAGGTCAAACAACCGTAGAATTCCTTGCGATTCAAACCTCCACTTGTTGACATTTTTCTGACCAAAAGCACTTCAAATCTCGATCGAAAACACACACAATACATCTGCCGGAAATACTGTTTTAGGGGAAGTAACTGTCCAATAAGACGACTGAAGTACCAAGAAACTTTAGAAGAAGTTAGTTTTGTACCTTATACCATCAGTCCTATGATCGAAGGGTCTGGGCAGTGGGTGTTGGTCTGCTGGACCTACGTTTTAAGGGTCCCGTCACGGATGTGTTAAAGGATAACCGTAAACTCTTTAAAACACAGTACTAATATAGTAATAGAGAAAGTAGTGGACATCGTATGCATGAAAAAATTACTAAAAGGTGCATGACGCAGAGTGGCAAACTGTCATGCTTTATCACAAAAAAGGTTAATATTCATTACTTTGATTCAGCATCATTTTGGTTAAAGAATAATCAGTATAACTAGTGATCAATCTGTATCAACCAGTAGTGATCACATTCTGTATATTGCAATATTTTGTGTATCTTGTTTGTTTGTTTTACTGAGAAATTTGAGGTGTTCTGTATAGAGAGTGCGTTTCCACAGTACAATATAATTTATATTTTGATTTTGCGTGTGTGTATTTTTTTATCTGCCTGTTACCATTGTCAGTAAAATCGAATATTTGGTCATAGGTTCACCCGAAAATGAGTTGTTTGTTGCGCTGTGATTTTCTTTTATTGTGGTTATAACCTTTTTATTATATTTCAATTAAAATTCTTACTATTGATTGGTATAACTGTGCTGGCCAAAGGACCTTGGTTTATCATCTCATGCAAAAGTATACAACAATAATCCCTTACCTGATTTGGGAGTAAAACTGAATGTGACGGGTTTGTCAAATCTAGTGTCAAATCATGAACTCAGTGTTTGGTGAATTAAATGTAATTTTGCAAGTCATCAAGGATATATGTCTACAGTAGATGTAGGAGATTAGAAGGGAGCAACACGTCACCAACAGAATGTGACCAGATGATCCGGCATTAGCGTATTGTCAACAACGTGAGGCAGAGGAGATGGAGATGCACGGCTGCATTTTCCCAGCCATTCTGCCACCCTTTAGTTGCGAGCCGGCGTCGCCTGCGTGTGCTATTTTTAGCCATGCAGGGTCAACCAGAGTCCGTCAGTGTAGCGCATCTTTGTGCTTCCGCACTAGTGATAAAGGGACGGGTGAAAAGGGTGTGGGGGAGTGGAAGGGAAGGGGCGCGCTATTAATAGCCGGCAGAAAGTGGCCAACTAAAGTATCTTGGATTTGTGCGCCGTGGATGGCAGGGCTATGTCCTCAGGAGGATAAAACGCGTACCTTTACCCTGCTACACCTTGGACCTCACCAGGAAAGTGAAACAGGGGCAGACCAAGACATGTGGATTTGCACCGTCCAGCAAGGGTTGAAGGAAGCTAGAGCATGGGGATTGAACTGTCCTGGTTTGTTCAGTGCCATGGCACCTGAAACAGCTTGGTCTGATACACAAGAGGAAATGAAGAAGACTGATTGATTATTTGAATTGTGTAAGTTTCCAAGACATCAGTCAGTTTTCTGGTCATTGTTGATCATCATTATATTATTATTTACATTGTAAACGTTTCCAAAATGCTCAAGCGTATATATTATGCAATCTATGTGTGACTGCAAACTGTCTCTCTGTTAATTTCCCTTATACTGGTGTATTAAGTTCTGAGAAAAATGGGAAGGTTGTAATTGTGAGTAGTAAGTGGTAGTATAATGTCTTTTTATTTATTTTATCATAATTGTTTTCTGCAGGTTGATGAACTTGTTCAGTACCTTTTAATCATGGACCAGAAGAAAGTACCATCAAGAAACAGGGTATGTGTTTAACAGTTCTTTCTGAATGAGATCTTTGTGATGTGTGTGTGGTTGTGTGTGTGTGTGTGTGGTGTGTGTGTGGGTGTGTGTGGATGGAGAGAAAAGTGAGAGAGTGAGGAAATCGGCACATTCTGAGTTGGCAGGTTATGAGCAATCAGAGAACAGACTACATATGTTTTGGTATAATTATAATTATTAGTTTGTTTGTATTTGCAACTAAGGGAAACAATATGTTAAACATGTGTAATGCATATATGCATAATGTAAAAAGTATATAAACATCATCTTGTCAGGTGAAACCATATGTTTGGAATAACCAGACTCCTGAATTTCAGTTTGTTGTCCTTACAATGTGCTGATGTTGTTTTTACAATGTGTTAGTGCTGAAATGTTTTGGATAACTTTTCGGTATAAAGTTTTGTCCAAGGTTTTGCCAAATCGATCGTCTTCTGATGCCAGTTTGGAGAGTCGGTGTTTACTACTGAAGCTGGTTTTACATGCACTGTGTCAATCAGCGTGTCGGTCACAGTGCCGTTTGTTCAGTTGAAGGAGGATATTTCCAACCCACTGTGTCAAACAAGTAGAAATGGGAATGGATGGACGCTAAAGGCCCTCAAAAAGAGGGAGTGGGAGGAACTGTGTTCGTGTGTGTGTGGGTGGGGTGGGAGTGAGAGTGTTTAATGATTGACTGTACTTCTATTTATTATTCATGTGTATTAGTAATATAATACATTCTACAATGAGAATGATTTTTTATATTGTATTTACTGATGTCAGGTTTGCACCAAATATGAATATTTTTAAGAATCTTCTTGACAAAATTCCTGGACCAAATATTAATATTTCTAAGAATCTTCTTGACAAAATTCCTATATTTCCAGAACTAGTTTTAGATACTGATTGGAATTGTATGAGATGAAGCGTCTGTTTAAAGCATACGACAGATCCTGAATGAAGCCATTTTACCAAAGATGGAACCCATTACAGGCAGTATGGCCAAGGTTATAAAAAGCAAATTTTTACTATTACTGCTTGTTAAACAATTCTCACTTTTTTTTTTAACTGGGATGCAGTCATATGCTTGTGGAGTAAATGGATGGATGGACTGGAGGGAGAGTCGAGTGGATAATGAAGTCAAGAGAGTGGGAATACCATTAAGGAGTTGTAGATAGGAGAGAGGTGGGAAAGAGGGACTCTGTGTGTGTGTGTGTGTGTGTGTGTGTGTGTGTGTGTGTGTGTGTGTGTGTGTGTGTGTGTGTGGTGTGTGTAGCCTTTTGTATTGCGAAGTGAAAATGGAAATAAGCATCAATATGAGTGATGCAATATTAATTTTTTTGATAGTTGTTCACTAACATTAATGTGATTTTATGATTAATAGTAGTCTTGTCAAAACGCCAAATAAAAAGGAATTAAGCGGTCCCAAAATGCCCAGATTTTGCTTATCAAATTGCAAAAATCCTTTAGTTTCAGGGGGCTAAGAGGCTTCACCCATCGACCCCACCAGGAGCCTAAGGTGGTCCAACTAGTGGACCCTTGCCTTCCTGCTTTTCAGTTTTTCCTGGTTTCACCCAACACACACGCACACACGCACACACACGCACACACACCACGCACACACACACACACACACACACACACACACACCACACACACACCACCACACACCACACACCACACCACACACACAGAGCGTGCGTATGTGTATACCACCACTTATGTACGCACACATATGAAAATTACACACTGCACACTTAATGCTGTAAGTGTGCTGCCATGCTGTATGAAGAGCTTGGTGTTGAAACATTTTGAGAATATATAATACATGAGAAGAAACTGTTTTTGGCCTCTATAACCATCATGGGTCTGCTGACCAAAATTCAGAGAATCTGCGGTTGTTGTTACTCCAGGATAGATGATGTTCAGACACTTAGTGCACAGTTTGCGACAAGAACCATGGTATCTATTGAAATAAGACGCCTTGCTGCAGTTGCAATGAAATGTATAAAAAAAAATGTATTCATGCATGTGTGGGTGATATGCACTTACATACCACATGAATGTGTGCACATACACACAGATGCACATTGTCTTGCATGTATACACACATAATACACTATAATACACATAGATACATATGCACTGCACACACACAACCTACGTTACACACACACTCACACACACACACCACCACACACACACACACACACAACAACACACACACACACACACAACACAACACACACACACACACACACACACACACACGTACACACACGCACACACATGTACACACATGCACACACACACATGCACGCTCATACACACACACATACACAAGCATGCCTACCTGCATACATATGTAGTATACAGACGTACACAAAATGATTTCAGTCACACAGCTAATGAACTTTGATGCACATACCTTGTTTCTTGATGGGTACTTTACATGATGAGAAAATACTGAAGAAAATGTATAACATAAAGTAGACAAGAAGAAGCAAAACCAGTCATAGTAACTTCCCTTTTGTTTTTGTTTCTTTCCTACAGAACCACACGTGCAGACACCCACACATGTACGGACACTCTCACACACACACACACACACACACACACACACGTTCACATGGCATGTTGAATTGAAATCAGTCTCCATCCCCACCGCGTATCCGTAATGTTTTTGTAAAACATATTAAAGACCCCATGGAATCAAAGAATTGTCTGTGGGAAAAGCTTGTGGCAAAAATCCATTTTCACAGGTTAACAAATAAAAACACATACACAGAAAAATAAAAGGGGGGGGGGGGGAGCCCAACACTGTACCAGGCAGAGCAACCCAAATTTCACATGGTAAATCCATTGGGACAGATAAACAAAATGAAAAAGAAAGAAAGAAAGAAATACACTAATTGAATATATATTATTTTGATATGATGTAAAACAAAATATTGCAGCCAGTCGTCTCTCCATTCCTAAGAAAATTGTGAACAACAGACAAATGACTGCCATGTTCATGTGATATATTTGTATTTTAATTTATGTATCTGATTGGGATTGCAGACATTAACAAAACTGTTCTGAAAGATGCCAGCCGAGCCTTGCCTGTCATCATGAAGAAGGCTTCTGAACGTTTGTCAGAAGTAAGTGGCATTTCTATTTGTTTGGTTATTTATTGATTTATGTTTTCTGCTATTATTTTTCTTTAATGAAATTGTTGATATTTTTTGGTCATTTGATAGGTCAGTGGGATAAACAATACTGTGGAGGTTTTCTTTCAAGCAAGTGTTCCACCATTTAGATGAATGTATATATCTGATCCATGATTTAGTTGTTGTTGTTTTTAGAATAGGAAAAGTTTCAGGCTTTGAACCAGGATTTGGGAAGGAGTTTTGTTTGTGCTCGTCTGTGTGTTCATGTCACATGGATATCCACAGTTTAGTAAAGATACGTTTATTTGCAGGTGTTTGGCATTGAGGTGGTGGAGCTTCAAGACAAGCTGAAAGGCAGCTATGTCCTGATTAATAATCTAGACAAACATCATCACATGACCTCATGGTGGGTATGGGCTAGCGTAGATATGTTTTAATAGTTACCTGCAGTTTGCTGGTTTTTTGTTTGTTTGTTCGTTTTTTGTTATACTGATGCAGACCTCATTTTTCAAAATTTTGACATTTTCAGTTTGTGCATAGTTAACCAGCTTAATATCAGTATGGAATGCTGTGTTTTTACCTATACTAGAACTTCTGTACCTTCAGTTTTCTCTTGTAAATCTTTTTGTTGTTGTTGTTGTTGTTTGTTTGTTTGTTTGTTTTCATGCAGTCAGCCAGAACAAGCATATTTCTCTGTTCATTTTAGTCTTATGGAAAACCTGATGAAAAGGTAGAAGTGGCCCTTGTTAATGTTCAGGGATGGGGAAAAACAGAAAAGAAACAGAAAGCTGAATCCCGCATACTGTTGAAGGAGGACAGGAGATGAGGTGTGCTTTAACTTCATATGCCATCCCTTCTCATTAATACTGTCTTCCTAAGATTGGCAGCTGAAGAGTGAAATTTGTTGTAAATTACTGGTATAAAATGTGTTGATATTCCATAGAATTTCAGTGCTTAACAATATGTATGACGATCACATAGTAAATTGTGAGTAGTATTAGTGATTATGCACAGTTTGTCTTTACATGTGCAGTGAATGAGAAAGTTGGTAATTATCTAAATGCATTGTGTGCTTCAGGTCTGACACTGACAATGCCAAAACGGGACTGCTGACAGTAATTCTAAGCATCATCTATATGAGCGGCAATGTTGTCAAAGATGGTGAGAACCATGCAGGAACAAGTTATTGGGTCATTGATTTGTATGTAGTACGTCTTGTCTTCTGAAAAAGAAGATAATAAGTCATGCCAGTTGCTGATAGTTATGTGTTTATATTTTTGAATATATTTGTATGTGTCCAGGAGTAAGTTCTAAGCAATTTTAGGTAATAAGTTTAGTCTGAGGGGAAAATTTTTGTCAACTTTAGATGATCTAGGGTAGTCTTAAGTTCTTGATTACATACACACACACATACACAAAAAGAGAAAATAATTCATGAAGAATTGGTTCACTGTTTATGCGGGATCCTTAACATTTTGGTAATGACTTTTGCCCAGTAAATTTGTTTCAGTGGAAATGACTAGTCATTTCAGTGACCACAAAAACTTGCACTGTGTCCTCAAAGACTTCCTGAGTGTTAAATGATGTTCACCAGTCCTAAATGCAAATTAACACTAAATGTTTGAACAGGTGTGATTCATTTACTAAGTCCCTACCAACCCCAAAGTAGGCTACATTAAATGAACAAGAAGTTGTAAATAATCTTAACCGTTTAGTAAGTCTGCTTAAAAACCTTTTGCATTCAAAATAATAAAATCTTGCCATCATCATCATTATTCAAGCATCATAGCGATTATCACTGCTGTTCAAGCTGGACAGAGGTTCTTAAAACATTTTTGTATTTAATAGACTGCATGAAATTTAGTTTTTATGATACAGCTCAAATGGGTAAAGCCCATTTTCTATGCAACATACACTGAAACTGTCAGCAGTTGCTGGGAAAGGGGGAATAATCATATAAGACCTAAACATTTTCTTAGTTTTTTTTGATGTTGACATTTTCTGTTCTGATCATGTATGTGATTAACCCTTTGACTCCTGCAGCCTGCCCAACAGCATCCTTCTTTGTCAACCATGCTGGAAGAGCAAAAACTTAACCCTTTGACTCCCTCACCCTATCCACCAGCTTCCTGCAGGAAGCTGGTGGATAGGGTGAGGTAGTCAAAGGATTAAGTTTTTGCAGTTGGTAGATAGGGTGCAGGTGGCAAAGGGTTAATTAAACTTGGATTAATGATTTACATTTCTCTGCGTGTGTGCTTGTGTGTGTGTGTGTTATTTTTATGTGTGTGCAGGGGAGCTGTGGCATGGCTTGAAAAGTCTTGGTATTGACCCAGAGTAAGTTGTGTTTCCACTTTTAGTGTATTCAGTACTTTTACTCACTCTCTGTCATTGTTTTCAAAAGGGGCATTTTTGTTTGTTCGTCTGTTCCCCCCCCTCCCCCCACACATACACCTCTACTCACTTAATTATGTGATACTTGTTCCAAACTTTGTTTCAAACGATGTGAAAACGAGGAAACTGTGTCAAAATGACAACAGTTTTACATCTCTTAGATATCTTTCTTATAAGTCATATATCTCAAGTGCAAAAACTGCGCTAGTTTTGACACAAGTCCAGGTACACCGTAGCGTGAACTGTACAATAAAACTGACATACTGTTGTGTGCGGCAGAGCCTGAAAGAGTGACGCATTTGTCCAGGATTTATGTGTGTTGTTTGTTTCTTATCTGAAACGGTGTTACAAGACACAATAAGCATGAATTGCTTGCAGTAATGATAAAGCTGTAACTTGTATTGCCTTTTTTTAATTATCCACTTTTGTCTTGGTTCTTTTCCTGCAGTAGAAACCATGAGACATTTGGTGACGTGAAGAAACAGGTGACACAAGAGTTCGTCAAACAAGCATACTTAGAGTTCACCAAGTTGCCCAACTTGGAGCAGCCAGTCTTTGAGGTGCGTTGGGGCCAGAGGGCAAAACTAGAGACATCCAAAATGCAGATCCTCAAGTTTGTCTCTCAGGTAGTACTTAGCTAGAGTTTTTGTTGCATTCTTAATTTCTTAAAACTATAAATGAAAAACAGAAGGGGAAGAAACATTTAGTTTGTTGTTATGGTTTTTTTTTCCCTTAACTGCTCAAGTTATACGCTGTTTTGAATGTATATGTGCACATTGCTCGGGTTTCTTAACCCTTTGACTCCCGCACCCCATCCACCAAGCGCAAAAAGCAGGAAGCTAGTGGATAGGATAAGGAACTCAAAGGGTTAAGTTTTTGCTTTGTTAGCATGGTTGAAAATGCAGGATGCTGGTAGACAGGGTATGGGAGTCAAAGGTTAAGCTCATGTTGTGTTGGCATTATGTTTATGCAGTGTGAATACATATGAATGTGTATTTATTTGTTTGATTTTTAATCTGTCAGTGCATTTTTAATGAAATTTTACTGGGCGTTTTACATATATTGCTAACAGAACCTCAGTAAACATCAGTTTATCGTCTGATCTGGAAGACTAGTATGTAGACCACCACTGAAGGTCCAGTGGAGGAGGAGGGGATAAAAAACCCTGCCCAGCCAAGATTCGAACCCTAGACCTTGGGGTTCTGTTGTTTCCTAGGTGGGCACTTTATCCACAGGACCATCACTTTACATTATTGTTGATTATATGTGATACGTCATTGTGCTAGTTAAGTGTCCACCAAAGTGATTTCTACCCTAATAAAAAAAAAATGATATAAAGTTCTCGGATGTATGCATAAATGGTGTCGTCAAACTCTATTAATATGTATTGTTGATGGGCGTGGAAGTCAAGCGAGTAAACATCTGACTTCTAACCAGAAGGTTCTGGGTTCAGTCCATCCCGACACCTTTGCCTGGTGGGTAAAGGGTGGAGATTTTTCCAATCTCCCAGGCCACTGTGTGTGCAGACCTGCCAGTGTTTAAACCCCCTTCATATGTGTGTGTGTGTGTGTGTGTGTGTGTGTGTGTGTGTGTATAGATAGATACACATATATATATGTGTGTGTGTGTGTGTATATATGATGTATATATACATATATATATAAATATATATATATATATAAGAGAGAGGAGGGGTGTAAGCAGAATATCAAATATGCATGTGAAAAAAAAAAAAGAAAAAATGTGTGAGTGTGTGTGGGCGTGTGTGTGTGTGAGTATGCAGAATATCAGATATGCACATTAAAGATCCTATAATTAATGGCAGTGGTTGCCTTATGGAAACACAAAACCACCCAGCATGCATACCCACACAAAGACACAGACGAGTTGAATGTTGTCAGCTTGCCCAGTGGCAACAGATCGAGTTCTTGCTACGCTGAAAGGCCTGATTATGTATAATGTGCTGTGAGAACAACTTAGTTTAAAGAATAACGCTATACAAGAACAGTTCATAATAATAATGTTGATAGTAATAATATTGTTGTGCTGTTGCTTTCTTTTGCTCCATCACGGCAGGCGAGCGCCTCTTAAATTTCAACCCTTTAGTTGCAGCCTGCGAGCGGCCTGACCCCTTTCTGACACCATGCGGTGCCAGCGCTGCCCCTCTCTGTTTTCAGCAGTAGCCTCTGGCATGCAGGGAATTCCTTCTTTGTTTCCTATTGCGCTGGAGTATCTGTGTGTAATTTTTGCTCCAGTGTACCTGTTAATATCTCGTCAATGAAACTTTCTGTGGATGTGATTGATTGTATATTTCCTAGTTTGGCCTTCCTTGTGTCTGATGTGAAAGACTGGAGACGGGGAATTTATTTTTATGCCAGTTGTGAAACATTTAGTGTGCATATGTGTTTGAGCTTCGGGAAACATTATGGAACACTCACAATCGTGTCACACAGAACGAATGAACGCGCTGTGTCGAGTTTGTGGAGATAGATCTCAAGCATTGAACTTTAGGATTATAAAAACTGACAGTTAATTCTATCTTGTTACTCTCCATTTGGCAGTATCAGAACTCAGTATTGGTATTTAGTCTCATAAAGTTAATTCATGCAGGCCTGTTCTCAGGAGATTTTTAAAGTGACTATTCTCCCTAACCCTGTCTTTTTGAGTTATATTGTTTATGCGTCATGTCATTTTTATGTGAGGGAACAATGACAAATGCATCACCACAATATTAACACTGGCACTCCAGCGCTGCTTCCTGGACTAACTGTAAAATAGGCCTGTCTGCCATGCCACACGTGTACACAGTGCTCCATCCCGTATCTGTCCGCTGCCAGCTGCCCGCCCGACAGTGGAGTAATTAATTGGCCCCTGGCAACCCGCTGTTTGATTTCCCCGGGATAAAGGTTGGTGATTCTGTTAGAAGCTAGACTGGTCTTGTCGCTTGCCTTAGTCGTGTTGTGATCAAAACCTTACATGCAACACACTGCATGTTTGAAAATAGCACTGTTTGCATGATTGTAATGATGTCTGTGTCACTTCACCAATCTTTATGCCGTTATTCTATTGCGTACTTGTACATGACTTGGCAAGTGTTTGGTGTCTCCAGAAAGTACATTTTCTTGTCAAAACAACTACAGCATTCTGCAGGATATATAACGGTTTATAAGCTTTTAGATATTATTTAAATTATATAACCCTCTAATTCCCCCAATGCCGCCCGGCCGCGCGCACGCTGTAGCCAATTGCCAAGCTGACAGCAGCCACTTTCAACAACTGCGCTCTGTTCTGTTACTGGCATCGCGCTTTGCTGTGTTTCCCCCAGGCGTGGCGGTGATTAATTGCCTCTGGAGATAGCACCCGGCGGTCGCTGAGACTAAAAGTAAAGGGCTCGCCTGCCGTGCCATATCAGCCATTCATAGTTTATGCATCTATTAGAAGACCCATTTTTCTCTTTTTGGAAAGTGCTCCTACCCCTATCCATCCCTAAAAATAAAAGTAAGTTTTTCAGGACAAGAAGTTTTAGAAATGCTTCAGACTTTTCTGATAATGATTTTATGCACTCTCATGTTTTCATTTGTTTTTCTGTGAATTTATTTGCATATTATAGCCTTTTAAATGGCTGGTACATTGAAAAAAAAAGTCTACAATGATATTTTTTAATGTAATAAATGTGGATTTCTTTGTTAAAAGCCTTTACGAGTCAGTGTTTACCATTAACAGCATTTCGTGTTGCATGCTTAAATAAGTTCTTGTATTATTTGCATACAAAGTTGTGATTCTTTAGCTCAGTTGTGATAATGTCTGGTTTCAGGTGTATGGAAAAGATCCGGAACAATGGACAACACAATTCCAGGATGCAAAGAATGATGCAGGGCAACCTACAACATAGTCTGTCATTACTGCTCTGTGCGCGTGTGTGTGTTGGTGGTGTTTGTGTATGTGGTGTGTGCGTGTCGTGTGTGCGTGCTGTGCGTGTGTGTGTGCGTGTGTGTGTGTGTGTGTGGGTGGGTGGTGTGTGCGTGTGTATGTGGTGTGTGCGCGCGCGCACGCACGCACACGTTTTGTTGTTTTTATTGAGTGTTAGCAAATATGTGGACGTCTGCAAGTGTGTGTATGCTCGCTTGAGTACACGTTATTTACAAATAAACTGGAATATTTTTTATAGAGATCAGCATTGTGTATTTTTGTGCATGAGACAGAGTGTACATTGCAGTGACTGAGTGAGGTAAGTTTGTCTCATAGTTATGAAGATGAGGCCACACTACAAGCTGTGAACTGGCTTATTCTTATTCTTATTGTTGCTTAAAGCCCAACCAACTGCGTAGAGCCATATCAGGCCTATAATCGTTTCAGTACACACACATTACTTCAACGAGGGGGGGGGGACATAAAATTAGGCACACATATCAATGCATTTGCTCACGTAATCTAAGGAGATGCTGGAGGCTTCACACTTTGTTTCATGAGTCAGGATAATTGTTACTGTTGCTTAAAGCCCAGCTGACTGTTATACCTATCTGAAGAAGTACACCATACCTATCAAGAAGTACACCATACCTATCTGAAGAACAGTATCACCATACCTATTCAAGAAGTAAAACATACCTATCAAGAAGTACACCATACCTATCAAGAAGTACCACCATACCTATCAAGGTACACCATACCTATCAAGAAGTACACCATATCTCAAAAAGTACACCATACCTATCAAGAAGTACACTATACCTATCAAAAGTACACCATATACCTATCAAAAAGTACACCATACCTATTCAAGAAGTACACCATACCTATCAAGAAGTACACCATACCTATTCAAGAAGTACAACTATCTACATCATAGAAAGTACACCATACCTATTCAGATAGTACACCACTATCAAAGTACACCATACCTATCTCAAGAAGTACAACCATATACCTATTCAAGAAGTACACCATACCTATCTCAAGAAGTACCATATCTTCAATGAAGTACCATTCATACACCTATTCTCAAGAAGTACACCATACCTATCTCAAGAAGTACACCATACCTATCTCAAGAAGTACACCATACCTATCTCAAAAGTACACCATACCTATCTCAATAAGTACACCATACCTATCTCAATAAGTACACCATACCTATCTCAAGAAGTACACCATCACCTATCTCAATAAGTACACCATACCTATTCAAGAAGTACACCATACCTATCTCAAGAAGTACACCATACCTATCTCAAGAAGTACACCATACCTATCTCAAGAAGTACACCATACCTATCTCAAGAAGTACACCATACCTATCTCAAGAAGTACACCATACCTATCTCAATAAGTACACCATACCTATCTCAATAAGTACACCATACCTATCTCAAAAGTACACCATACCTATCTCAAAAGTACACCATACCTATCTCAAGAAGTACACCATACCATCTCAATAAGTACACCATACCTATCTCAATAAGTACACCATACCATCTCAAGAAGTACACCATACCTATCTCAATAAGTACACCATACCTATCAAGAAGTACACCATACCTATCTCAAGAAGTACACCATACCTATCTCAAGAAGTACACCATACCTATCTCAATAAGTACACCATACCTATCTCAAAAGTACACCATACCTATCTCAATAAGTACACCATACCTATCTCAATAAGTACACCATACCATCTCAAGAAGTACACCATACCTATCTCAAGTAAATACACAACCTATCTCAATAAGTACACCATACCTATCTCAATAAGTACACCATACCTATTCAAGAAGTTACATCCATACCATCTCAATAAGTACACCACACCTATCTCAATAAGTACACCATACTATCTCATAGAAGTACACCATACCTATCTCAATAAGTACACCACACTATCTCATAAGTACACCATACCTATCTCAATAAGTACACCATACCTATCTCAAGAAGTACACCATACCTATCTCAATAAGTACACCATACCTATCTCAATAAGTACACCATACTATCTCAATAAGTACACCACACCTATCTCAATAAGTACACCATACCTATCTCAATAAGTACACCATACCTATCTCAAAAGTACACCACACCTATCTCAAGAAGTACACCATACCTATCTCAATAAGTACACCATACCTATCTCAATAAGTACACCATACCTATCTCAAAAGTACACCATACCTATCTCAATAAGTACACCATACCTATCTCAAGAAGTACACCATACCTATCTCAATAAGTACACCATACCTATCTCATAAGTACACCATACCTATCTCAAAAGTACCTAATAAGTACACCATACCTACTCAAGAAGTACACCATACCTATCTCAAAAGTACAACCATACACCCATTCAAGAAGTACACCATACCTATCTCAATAAGTACACCATACCTATCTCAAGAAGTACACCATACCTATCTCAATAAGTACACCATACCTATCTCAAGAAGTACACCATACCTATCAAGAAGTACACCATACCTATCTCAAGAAGTACACCATACCTATCTCAAGAAGTACACCATACCTATCTCAAGAAGTACACCATACCCATCTCAATAAGTACACCATACCTATTCAAAAGTACAATACTCATACCTATCTCAAGAAGTACACCATACCTATCTCAATAAGTACACCATACCTATCTCAAAAGTACACCATACCTATCTCAAGAAGTACACCATACCTATCTCAAGAAGTACACCATACCTATCTCAAGAAGTACACCATACCTATCTCAAGAAGTACACCATACCTATCTCAAGAAGTACACCATACCCATCTCAAGAAGTACACCATACCCATCTCAAGAAGTACACCATACCTATCTCAAGAAGTACACCATACCTATCTCAAGAAGTACACCATACCTATCTCAAGAAGTACACCATACCTATCAAGAAGTACACCATACCTATCTCAAGAAGTACACCATACCTATCAAGAAGTACACCATACCTATCTCAAGAAGTACACCACACCCATCTCAAGAAGTACACCATACCCATCTCAAGAAGTACACCATACCTATCTCAAGAAGTACACCATACCTCACAGAAGATTATTAAAAAAAAAGACCTGGAAAAAAAATTAAGTAAACATATCAATGCATTCGTGCACATAATCTAAGAATATGCACCTGGCATTGACCAGTCTGTCCAATTTATCACCAGGGGATTTAACCCTTTCAGCCCTAAGTACTTCTAGACCTTTGATACCCTCACCCCAGACTATTTTTAGAGAAATTCTAGCGAAAACCGGTGTCTCAGAATAAATCCTAATGCTTAAAAATTTGCCAGGAAGAAAGTATAGGGTGTCTGGAATTCGGTAATATAAACAGGATGTGGCAGAGGAGAGTAGGTGCCGGTAGGTTGCATACTGCACGCCAGCACCATACCAGGCCAGGTCAACCGGTCAAGTCAGGCCGCATTGGCCAGCCGGGTTCAAAGGGTTAAAAAACCTGAACACAAATGTAAACATAACTATAGGTCTCGAGTACTTAAAACTGCTACATGTACCCAATTATCAATCCTAGGAGAAAGTATTAATTAACTCTTTGACTCCCGCACCCTATACCCTATCCACCAGCTGCAAAAAAATTAATCCTTCAACTCCCTCATCCTATCCATAAGCTTCCTGCAGGAATATGGTGGATAGGATGTGGAAATCAGAGAGTTAAGTGTTTACTTTGCTATCACTGATGACGATGAGGGATGCTGGTGGATACGGTGAGGGAGCCAAAGGGTTAATAAGACTTATCAAACACAGGTGAATGGGATAGCAAGGCAGAAAACGATAGAAAAGAACTGACAAAAAGCAAAGGTATGAGACAGAAACAAAGACAAGGACAGAAAAAGGAAATTTCTAGCACAGAATTTCCAGAAAATGTGGATACTATCAATACTGAAAAAGCCCCAGGCATCCCCACAGGGGGAACGAGGATAATACACACACAATTATGCAGTAAAAGGAAACAGATCTACCTCTGTGTTCTCCAGGTCAGAGTCAAACTTTTCACTTGACATTTGAAAACGGGGTCTACATACTGTAGGCCCTATTTCTTTGTTACTGAACTAAAGCATGGCTCTGGTCTTTGCTTCATTCATCTTCTGTTTCATTCAGAGTGAAAAGCTGTGCAACTCGCATTACAAATGCACATGATCAATAATTGTATTCAAATAATTTCGCAATCATACAGTAATCTAAAACTAGGATGCAACGTTCAACACTTCACACATCATTTTTTCTTTACACAACAGCCTGAAAAACGTAAAGCCCAAAACATACGCTTTATTTATGAATGTAAAAATAAATGATCAAAGAAATAAAGAAAAACAAAAAACTGGCATACATCAGCAAGCAAAAAGGACTAGAATTCAACTGGTGTAAATATACTGTGCATAGAACAGTCAGCAGAAGCAAGTATGTAATAAACACATACATCGTTTTGAAACCCCCAACAAGATGTAAAGACAATTGCAGTAATAATATAACTATGGAAAATAAAGCCAGATCCATCAACATGAACAAATATACATACCACTAAATACAGGACGCACACATCTTTAAGTGAAAAAGCAATTAAAAAATAACAGTAAAGACCTTTATCACAGGCAGGAGAAAAACAGGTGGGAGGGGGGGGGGGGGGATGGGAGAGGCACAGATGGTGGTTATGTTGGACTGGTTCCCATAGATTTGTGTTCTGTGAGAGATTTGGTATTGTTTGTGGTTTTATAAGTTTTTGTTATTTATAACATTCAGTTTTTGTTTATTGCTGGAGTAACATTCTGGACTTTTCCAAAAATACCTTTGGAAAAAAAAAACCCCCATTTAATTGTGTGATTAGAATGGAACAGGTATGAGTGCTGAAGTTGATGCCCATGGTTTTGCGTTTGTTATAACAATTCATTCTACAGGATAATACCAACAGCCCAATATGACAAAAGTTACTGATTTGATCACTGCTCATTTAAAGTTCCCAGTTTTTGTTTCATTGGTACAGAAATATGTTATGGGTATTTTCTACAAATTTGCCTTGTTCATGATGAGTTGTGGACAAAAAGCCAAGTTTTAAAGATAGTATCCTAGTCAACCAGCGTTAAGTTTCACAATCAAACATGTATGTGGATACACTATAATATATTATGCATGCATAAAAAAAATGTCACCACCATGCTATAAATGTCCTTCAACTGGTTATCAGTGAGTACGTTTATAAGCCACAAGGCATATTACTACTTGCTTGATATACAGATAAATTTGTTGAAGATCTAGTCCTCCATTTCAAGTAAGCCATCTCTAAATAACTACATGTAAGCTTTCTAGATATATGGGTGCAATCACATTGAATTTACAAGTGAATAATGATGATTATGGTGTTAAAATCTGGAAGACTGGCAGTGTGATTTGAAGGTATAAAATATTATATAGATGGCATGTGAGATGTAATCTTAATCAGACTATTCTGCACAAACACTACAGACTACTGTGAAAGCGATGGAACATTAAAATTGTTAGAAACTGCTAAAAGGTGACCTCTTTTTTCGAATGTCAGAAAATTCTAAAAGGTCCTCTCTATTTCCATTCATCAATGGGTAAACTACTTTTTTACTTTTAACACTGTATGCACTTTCAAGGTTTTTTAAGGACATCTTTTGTACTCCTCAACTGCTACCGTCATGATCCTCCAGTAAAGTAGGACAGTACAACAGGCAATGTTAAGGCAAGAGCACCATACACAAATGTGGCAGCAGCTAAAGCACTGTACTTGATTTTTCTCTCCAGATGTTCCTCTGTCTGCTTCATCATGGTTTCAACCTCTGGTCCAACATAGATCACACTCTTGTCATCTTGCAGATTCAGAGAATTCTCACTAAGCAAACGGCGGAGTTCACGGACCTCTGACTCAAAACTCTTGTGTGATTTCAAAGCCAGTAAAATGTTGTCTGTATGCTTGCGCAGGTCATCAGCTGCAGTGGACACCATAATCTTGTCCAGGTATTGTGGAGCATTCGCAGCGTTGCCACTGACAATGGAAGCATGCAAGTTCACCAACAGACTGTCCAGTTTCTTCGACTGTGAATGCACAGACTCACATAACTGAATGGACAAGTTTCTTAGATCTTCACTGCTTTCACCTGCAGAGGAGACAAGTTCTCGTAACTGTTTCATCCTGATATAGTTGTTGATGGTTGTGCCTGTGATGCCAATGATGGCTCCAATGATGGAGCCAATGATGGACCAGTATTTGGTATTCTCTGCTCTCGCACGCTCCTTTTCATGACTGTCACGCAGTGCAGAGCTCAGCAGAGCGAAACAGTCCCTTTCTTCTTTCTCCAAAGTCTGTATGCTAATTATCACATCATTTTCCTCGCGAATGACGTCATGTTCTTTGTGAACAAGGTCAAGGTAAAGTGCCTCAGCACGGTTGGTCTTTTCCAGTTTAGCGATGACTGCTCTCAGTCGAGACTGAACTTCTTCTAAGTAGTATTGCTGATGTCTGCGCTCCTCCTGCACTGACAGGAACTTGGTCTCTGCCTGCAACACACAGACAACAGACATTTAGTGAATATGCTCTCTTTCTCAGTATCAATTATAATTACTTGAAGAAGAGACATCAAATAAGGTATATACACACACACACACATACACACACACACAATATATATATATATATATATATAATTATATATATATATATATATATATATATATATATATATATATATACAGTGGAAACCTGATATAACAGGGATGATGGGACCAAATCAAAATCCCTGTTATATCAGATCCCTGTTATATCAGATATCAAGGGAAATAAGGACTGATCAACTAACTCTTTGACTTTTGTAAATCATGGAAAGATAAACAGTAGATCTAGGCCTAGATCTGGTCTGGTGTAAGTGTGCAGTAAGCTTACAAACTGAATGATGGCGCAGTCAGTCACTGACTCAGTGGCCTCAGGCCTACACGCTTGCGCGCGCATCACGCTCGCATTGCGAAGCGTTCTTTCAGTGTACAGTACACAGTATACAAGGCTAGCCTAGATCTAGATCTAGGCCTACTGCGTGGCGTGCTGAGTCTAGGCCTAGGCCTTTCTGCTGCAGAGCCCTTCTCGGCATCCCTGCTATAACCGATCGAGCCCTCTTGTCTCCCTGTTATTGCCGATAAGTTTTAATAGAGACAAAGAGGAAGAAAAATGGGGATTGAAAAAAAGCCCTGTTATATCCGGATTCCTGTTATAACCGGTCCTGTTATAAATGGTTTCACTGTATATATTATAAGGATGTTGATGGATACCTGATTCCACAATGCTTTATAAAATAAAATGATACTTATCAGGAGTCAAGCTACTTGTCCCAAAGTCCACCTCTACCTTTGTTGGATGAGTGGCAGTCGTACGATGAGAGGAGTGTAGATGAAGTTCAAATCTGACATCTGTTTAGAGTTTAGAGATAGTTACCCTCCATGATATCCAGTGCTTGTCTAAATTTCTCTTCTTGAACTGCTATTTTCAAAGGCCAAGTTTTCCCATGAAAACTAGTGTCCTGTTTCTATGCAGTGTTCCCCTGCTATTGTTAATGAATTACTTGTGGTGTTTATAACCTGCTTTGACTTTAGTGCCCAGTGTTCTGGCAGTCTCTCCCACATATTCACTGTTATAATCATCATGAGTCATGTGGTAAATAAATGCACATTTTCACAGTTGTTGTTTGGGGTGTATTTCTGTACGTACAAATAGTGATCTAAGAGCATGCAAAGGCTTGTGATAGACCCTGAGGCGAAATTTGTGGAATACTTGCCCTGAAAAATGAGGCTGGAATATGGATGAAGTTTCTTTTCTTCTTCATCAAGTTTATGGCGTAGTTTTGGAAGAAGGAGACTGAAAATTCAATCCTTACAGTTGTTGGCCTTTAAGAATTCTTTTACAAGTCGATGGCTACTGTAACAAGTAGATTTTCAATTTCAATCTCCCTTTTCCAAAACTAGGCCTGACACTTGGTGAAGAAGAAAAGAAAATTTAAACTGAAACCCAATCTGAACACTGCAGTGAACAACAGCTAATTTACTTTTTAAAACATTCTCTAAGATGAGCAGTGCAAGAAAATTCTGTTTAATAAATAAGATGAATAGCAGTTTGAATGTGGACAGATATGGCCATTTCAGTTCTTGATAAAGTTGTGAAGTTGCCTTCTCTCTCTCCTCTCTCTCTGTCTTTTTTTCTTCCTTGTTCTATACTGAGCATACCTTATCTCTGTTACTTACATTACCAGACCATTCCTCAATTTTTCATTTTGTGCAGTCTATTAATATACAAACTGCATGCTGCATATGGGATCTCTCTTTTTCAACTCCCCTTCAAACTTCAAAACATTTTATTACTCAAAGATAGGAGTATACTTTATGGTGAGTCCTTGTTACTCTACACATATGAATAAATATATTAAAAAGCAGATGCACCATAACTCATACAATGTCAAAGTTATGAAAATGACTTATAATACAATAATAACTTCCATATGTCAACTGGTTAAATCATTAACAAAAGCATGACAGACAAATGTGGGCATGCATAAAGTTAATTCATGTAAAACCCTACAATAGCAACAACAACATCAACAATAACAGAGCAATGATAATAATAGTAGCACTAGTATATTTTTGTTTTAAAAAAACAACAACAAAAAACAGAATTACAGACAAAGAATCAAAAGACAAGAACAAAGTAAAAGTAAGCATTAAGAACAAACAAGGGAGAGGGTATACATGTCAATATTAACATGATGAAATTATAGATGAATCAAAACATGTGCAACGTTAAATTTAATCAATTTATAAAAACAAATTATGATAAAATACCAACTTCTAAGTTCTGTATCATGTATGTCAATCTATCAAGTGCACTACAAAAATATGAGATAAGGCAGACACATATAAAGCATATATACATGTGTATGTGTGTGTCAAACTTTACAACAACATGCAAGTCATAGTAATTTAGTCTAATACTAGCTGTTGTTACAAATTATCTTAACTCCAAGTGTCAGATCAGGGCATAAGATGACTACAGTAAACTGGCTCCGAGTCCTCACTGGTGTTAGACAAGGGTGTATTCTCTCCTTTTCACAACGACTGACCAGGTGCTGAAGCATGCAAATTGCAATTCAAGGAAATGGAATCTAGTAGACTGACAGAGAGAACCTTTCTGATTTAGATTTTGCTGAAGACATTGCTGCTATGTCAAGTGACACTCAAGATCTCCAATCACTTGTGGTTGACATCAGCAGCAATGCAAGAAACACTGGCCTTATCATCAGTGCCAAAAAGAACATGCTGAGTGAGAAGATCAGGAGCCAGCAGTAGTCTTTACTGACCAAAAGAACATTGAGAAGGTCGAGAATTTAATGTACCTTAGCAATTCTAGCAGTAATACTAATAATCTTGACCACAAACTAAAATGCTGGATTGGAATGGCAAGAGCACCATTCAATCAGCTAAGCATAGTAAGGAACAGCAGAAAAACTTCAAGGGGAATTAATCTGATGTTTTACAATTTAAAAAAAATATATCAACACTGCTATATGCAAAACCTGGCATTTTTAAGACCATCCAGGAGAAGAAATTGGGCGCCTTTGATACCAGATCCTTGCACAAAATCCTGGGCATCAAATGGAATGTGTCAAATGGCAAGCTTAACGACAAATCACAACTGCTCCCATATCAACTACAATTTGCAGGTGGCACTCTGCTGGCTGGGGCATGTCTGGAGACTGAAAATGATGCAAACAGGCAGAGCAAGAGAGGGAGGTCCAGGATAAGCTGGTGACAGAGACTGAGAGAGTGATAAAGGATTTCTGACTAGAACATGGAATGACACCAGCAGAATGCTAAGGGCCATTTATGGTGGAGTACCTTGATTTTGATTGCCTCATGTGTCATGCAATGCAAGAAAAGATGAACTTCAGGAAGCATTACAAAACAAACAAGTGAGGGGCAGGGGGGAGGGGGGGGAGACATGTCAATTCTGATGCTATCATGTAAAAAGACGAAGCATAACATATACTATCAAATAAAATGACATATTGACTCTTTTAGATGTCAATCAGTCAAGCACTTTACAAAAGTATGAGAGATGCATGTACATCAAATAAGTGACAATTGATTAGTAAACCATAAATGGACAAATAGGCCCACTATAAAACTTTTAAAAGTACCAGAAAGGGAGAAAAGAGAAAGTTAGTATTTCAATCAACAAACTAGAAAGATAATAGCTTAGAACTGGGATTAAAAATAGAACCTTGTGTAGTAATGAAGCTGATAAAAGATTTTGTTACCATAGTGTATATAGAAACAGAAATGGGGTTTCAATTAGAATGATTTCAAGCAGCTATTTCTGACAAGACATTCTTTTCCTACAATAAGGTTTAATGAACATACTTTTATGACTCACAAGTGTTAATATTCTACAGCTATTAGCTTTTCCGCCTTGTCATTATATTAGAAGCCATGTTGCTATCATAGACATGAAAGGAACTTGAGAACTCTTGCTGCCGGGGATTGGTGGCAGTCCTGTGCGCATTCACTACACTTTCCTCTTCCAAGCAGATATTTGTGACACTTTCATTTAAAAAATTTTTGTAATGTGCACGACTTTGCGGTAGGTTATGTATTTCTTGAGAAGATAGAAGTTGTTTCTTGAATTTGTTTAGTATGTTTGCCATTGGGTAAATAGGTTTGTAAGTAACTGGGGAAGGGGAAAGATCTGATCTGAATAAAGTTTTATCTGTTTTAGTGTTTACTTTTATTATACTTAAGAAGGATTTTGAGTGACACTATTTCCACCTTTGTCGCTCTTTGGTCTGTGGCTAGGGATCTTTCAGATATCAGAAGTAGCCCTGCTCTTCTGTGCTGGAATTACTTTTTCTTAATTATACAGCTTCAATGAAACCATCCCATACTGTTATTAGTGTTAAACTTATTACATCAAGAGTCAATATGGGATTTAACCCTTTGACTCCCGCACCCTCTCCCCCAGCATCCTTCATCGCCAACCATGTTAGCAAAGCAAAAACTTAACCCTTTGATTCCCTCACCCTATCCACCAGCTTCCTGCAGGAAGCTGGTGGATAGGGTGAGGGAATCAAAGGGTTAAGTTTTTGTAGTTGGTAGATAGGGTGCGGGAGTCAAAGGGTTAATGTGGAAAGTGAAAAACAGTTTTTCTTATCCTCTGAAAAGATATAAACCTAGATCACCACTCAAAGCCTAGTGGAGGTGAGGATGGGTGGTCAGGAAATCCCTGTCTGACTGAGAATTAAACCCAGGACCTCTTGTTTCACAGGCTGGCGTTTTAACTGGGCCACTACTCCCACTTCTGTGCAGAAGTTCCATGGGGGTATTCCCTACTGGCTAAGTAAACTGTTTGCATGCTGGGAAATCTGCTGAGTAAACTGGTTTTCCAAAAGGGCATGAAAGGAGGCGAGGGGAAAGGGAAGGTTTGGAATCTCGGAATTTTGCTTTCCAATTTACGTCATAAAATATTAAGATATACAAAAATGTGGACAGTCATGGCAATTTTTTTTTTTACTGTTGCCAAGTCTTCTCACACATCCCTTTCTATAACACTCCTTTCTCAAATGTCCAAATTCTGCTATCACCGAGTCAGTGACTTATCCTGAATTTATCTTGTCCCTATCCCCTTTGCCTATCTAGTAACTCACCATTTTTTGCCCAACACAGAGTCAACTGACTATCAATGGTTTAAGTCTACATTTGGAGAGTGGGGCAGGAGAAGGGTCTTGTCCTAATGTCAAACCTGAATGACGTTATTCTGTGCCCGTTTGACTTCAGTCAGTCCCACAAAGTCTTCGTAAGCCTGCATCCAGCGATCAACTCCATTACTGGTACCAGTTTTCAATGCTGCCTCTTTTGACAAACGTCGAGCGATGGAGCGATGATGAATTTGCAAATGATGAAATGGTTTCCTTCCTACAGTTTTGTTAAGAGAGAACAATAAACGTTGAGTGGATTGCATGTTTGCAAACTTGTAATAAGCCGATGATGGATTTCCGCGTTTCCCCGAAGGCGCTCTGGTCGCTCGTGTTTCATCCGGAAGTGTTTCTAGAGTAGTTGTTCCTAACGGTAAAAACGAAAGTTCATCAGGAAGCAGGTTTGTGGGCTGAAGAATCTCGAGTTCAGCCTCAACACATTAATGCCTTTTCACAACCCGTCTTAATACTCCAATAATTGTAGAAGTTTCGGGCTCGAGTTTGCGTTTGATCGATTCCGTTCAAACTCCCAGATTCCAATTACTTAATACATCCAGATATATTAAGCTGATCCATATAACAGTTTTAAAATGTAGGACCTACTAGGACAAGCTCCTGTGCTTAGTACAGTCAGTATGCCCGAGCAAGTTGATCCAAACCAGGAAAACAGAATTGCTGACCCAAGTTGTGCAGATGCGTGTCTACAGCTCTGTCAAACTATTATGATCAAGTTGGCCAAAATAGTGCAAACTTCGGCGCACAGGTGCAAGCTGAAATATCATTCTTAAACATTTCCAAGTTCTCTTTTGTAAATACACTAGCAAAAGACTTATTCAAGGTATTTGCTTTATCAATGTCGGATAATGCAGTGTCACCATCAGCCTTAGTCAATGGGCTAATACCTTCTTTTACTTTGCACTTTGATTGCACATATTTCCAAAATCTTTTAGGGTTAAACTGACCGTCTTTTGCTATGTTTTTTCATATTCTTTCTTTGCACGTTTAATTTCTTTGGTACAACTGTTTCTTATCGCTATATAATGAAGATAATCTTTCCCCACTTTAGTTTCTAAAAACCTCTTAAAAAGATAATGCTTCTTTTTTTTTATTAATCTCCAAACTTTTTTGTTAATCCACAGTGGTTTAGTTTTTACATTATCACTGGTTTTTATTTTTGGTATATTTTGTTCCATGGAAAGTAGGATTTTATTTTTTATTGTGTCCCAAATCTTATCAACATCCATGGAATTTAAAACTGTCCAATCTTCCTGACTCAGTTCTTGTTTCATCTTTGCATAATTTCCTCTTTTGAAATTAAACTTATAATTTGTGGTATTTTGAGTTTTGGGTGTTTGAACATACAGCTCGAAAATCAGTACCTCATGGTCACTTTTGCCTATGGGACAATGATGTTTAATTTCAGATATAAATTCTTCATCATTTGTTATCACCAAGTCAAGAATATTTTATTTTTGTCCCTCCCTTCTTCTAGTTGGAGATTTTACCATTTGTACTAAATATGCATCATTCAAGCATTCAATGAATGTGTTATCCCTAACACCTGTCCATTTTCCCTTCCAGTCGATGTTAGGAAAATTAAAATCTCCCATTATACAAACTTTATCAAATGAGGATATACATTTATCGTTTAACAGTTTACATAAATTTTCTTCATTTTCTGAAGTGGTATTAGGACTTTTATATATGCATCCCAGTAGGACTTTTAATCCATCTTTAGTGACAAAATGTGCCCATACACATTCTTCAAAATGTGTCGTGTTAAGTTTAATACATTCCTGAGCATTCAGGTTTGTTTTAACATACATCAAAACGCCCGTCTTAGGTTTGGCATTGGTAAATACAGTATAGCCAGGAATAGTCTATTCAGCTAAAAAATAATCTGACTGACTTTTGCTTAAAAACTCAGTGATGGCAACAATACTCGGTTCCTCTTCTTCTATCAAAAACAATAATTCTTCTCTTTTGTTTATTAATCCATCAATATTTGTATAAAAAACTTTACACTCATTGTTCTTTTTTTTTATTAATCTCCCTTTATTTACAATATTTACATTTTCTGCATTTTTTTTTTTATTGTTCTGGCTGATTTAATTGTCAATGTTTCACGTCATGTGCCCCAGTAGCACCTACTCATTGCACTGTCACAATCCTGTCACCTCGAATTTTCAAGTTTTTCTCTCCATTTTCAATTCTTTTTTTCAGTTCTGCTCTTAATTCTTTTTGTTGTAATCTTTCTGCGGGGGTATAGTCAGGATTTATAAAAATCCTGTCTTTTTTGTCCTTGGCAATGACATCCTTGTTTATTTTGTATGCATTTTTTAAGATCTCCCTCTTTGTGTTCCATGAACGGACCTTTATCCTTAAAAGTCTCGGCCTGGACCCTCCCACTCTGCCTAGTCTCACTGGTTCTTCTATCTTTTTGTCTTGTAGATCGGGACATATTTTGTTAACAATGTCCTGTACTTTTTTCATGTCTTCCTGCTGTCTTTCTATGGAATATGGCTTACTGCTCTCTGTCAGTCCAACAACAAGGTTCAACTCCCTTTTCTCTTCCCTTTCCTTCATCTTTTCATCAAGTTTTTTGTTTACTATTTCTTCAATTTTCTGGTCCAGGCAGACCCCAGTAGCACTTTCTACTTTCTTCAGTCTGTTCTCCACAGACTGGAACATGGATAGCAGTAAATCTATCTTTGCTTCCAGTGGCCCCCGTTTTTCTTTCCCACCAGAAAGACAATCTGGACATACCCATTGAATATTTATATTTCCCTCTGAGAGAAAACTGAACTCTCTCTCTGTCAGATTGGTGCACTCTTTGTGACACCATTGTCTGCAACTATGGCATAATGATTGATAATTCATCACGATTTAATAAAAAGCACTCCAGCGCCTAAGTGCCACTCAGGACACTATGAATTGATATTACAAGGAAACATTATTATTGCTGTAACTACTTCATCTCCCTCTCTCCTCCCCCTCTGCTCCCACAACTCAGCTAGTACTGTCCACAGACATGGTACTGACACAGCGTCCAACAGAAAGCAGAAGTCTGCACACAATGTCTATTAATTATTATTGTCAATGTCTTCGTGCACACGCGCGCTTGCACGCGAGAGAGAGAGAGAGAGAGAGAGAGATGAGGCGAGAAGGGTCATCGTTAAAGGGAGAGAACCGTGCGCGCAACAACACTTTCTCACCCACGGGAGGCAACTCTGTTTTGCCGGAAACTAAGGCGTTTGTTTACAACTGGGAGGATCGATCACTTTTTGGCTTGACAGTCTTATGTAGGCTCTCTTTCTTATCACATACGCTTCTACCGTCTCAACCAGCTAACCTGGTACCCCACTCTCATAGTTATGATTCAGAGGAGCTGTTTAGTGTGATACGACATGGAAGTGTTCAAGGCTGTCGCTGATTTTAGCCCACCATCGAACGAAAGCAGCCACAGTCTTTTGTCTTTCAGCAAGGGCGACCAGTTCGAAGTGTTCGACAGGACAAAAAGTGACTGGTGGGGAGCACGTCGTTTGAGTGACAATATTGTTGGCTACGTCCCGTCTAAATATTTGCAGGTAATTACAGATTATCGTATGTAAATATTTTACGATCGAGGTCAGAAATGGTGCGTGCGTCTGTGATTGCAGGGAAACAACTCTACAACAAGTTAATCATCGTAAACGAAGTTAATCATCGTAAACGTGGCTCTATTGATTATTATGACGATTTCAAGATTTATTTTCATGCAAAATTATCGTCGTAGGGAATCAGTTTCTTTGCTTTGATATTCGTTGTGTTTCTCACATCGCTTTCCAATGCATTCACATTTTCTGTAATACTAACAGATAGCTTACATTTAACTGTAATACTAACAGATAGCCTACATTTAATGATTTATATAGGCCTACATGTAGCCTATATCCTAATTATGTAATATTTTCAAGGGTTACTCATTTTGGCCTTTTGTATCAGTGATAGGTTCATGGCCTCCAATTGTAACGTATCATACTTCACTGTGAGGTGCACCCACACCCGTATCCACCTACCAACCTATATGAAACCTGCCCCTCTCCACACATACGTGCACTCACTCCATCCAGGTGCGGCTTGTGTCAATACGACAATTTTTCTCTTGGTTTTTTTTTTTTTTTTCTCTAGATGGTATCTCCACATCTGCAGTCTTGCAAAGAACTATATTTCCGTTAACACATCAAATTCCACGCAGTAGGAGAAGATTTAGCGGTTGGGTACTGCTGATGCAGAATTAAGGTGCTTTATTATTTTGGAACCACAGGAGTTGAAGAGTTTGCTTTTAGGTTATTGGGGATTATTCTTTCCTTTCATGTTTTCTTCCTCAGAAGGCTTTTTCTCATTTCTCCCATCTTGATGTTCATCTGTATTTCTTCCAAGTTCTTGCTGTATCGCCCCCAAAGACACCCTATAAATGCCTTTAAGGCGGAATGAAGAATAGCCATGCATCTAAAAATCTGTGCCCTCTGCTATATAGGTAGCTAGCTTTGTATGAATGTATATGTTTAGGTAAGGAGTGCTTGCTGGAGCTCTAACTTGAAAAAAAAAAAAAAAAAAAAAAAGAAATTAAATCTTGGCATAACCTTACATGCTTGTAAGGGTTCATGTGCAGTGGCAAGAAACTCTGGGGAGAGCTGGATGGACAGCAGAAGGTCATCATGACATCAGCGAAGATCCCCCCCCCCCTCCACACACACATAAGCAACTCCTGACACTATAACTATTATAAATGGGTTTAGGCTGCATCCAGGTTGTGTGTGACTCCTGGATGCCCCTCTGCTGTATCCATGTTCTCTCACCTGAGTTTGAACCTGTTCTTTGAAGTGGTCTGGTGTCTCTTTTGTGGTCCCTCCTCGAGAATTGATATAGTCACGCATGCTCTAAAATGTATAGCTTCATTAAATGATGAAATAAAGGAAAGAGAAGCGTTCATCCTGACTGACGTGATGAACCTACTTTAACAAGCACAAAATGTAATAGGAACCCCAGACTGGCACAAAGCAATGAACAGTATCACTATCAGTATACCAAAACTGTTGTGGATGTATGTCTTAGACACACTAATGTTAAAGAATTTTGTATCTTGGAAAGTCCAAAGTCCTTAGGCACCTAAAATCATATCTTCACAAATGTAATCTGAAACGTCATAAAATTGCTTGTCTTGCTCAAAAATGAATCATTAGAAGAATTGGCCAAAAATCTGTCATGAAAGGAAAAACGTTAGTACTCTCTCAAAAAGTAACACTGCACAGGTTCATACAACATGGAATGGAAAGCGTTTGGGATTTTCCTAAATCAGAGATAAAAGAATTGGGAAAAGATGATTGGAGGGATGATGAAGAGGGGTGTGGTGGACATGCGGGAGGTCTTGGTGACTCCAGGTGGAATGTTCAGAGTTCAAAAGCCATGTCTGTTCCTGTTAGTGTTATGTTCATATCTTGATCAGTTGAAATGTAATCTTAACATGTGTCTGAATTCTGAACTTGAAATTAAACAGATTGAAAGAGGACTTGTGATCACATAATTTTTATGCAAAACATAATGAAGAAAGATCTTGCTCTGAAATCATTGAGACAGTAATCGCCACTCAATCCAAGAAGTTTTTGTTTGTTTTTGTTTTTGTTTTTGACTTCCTTCCTGTTGCTTGCTTCGGCTTTCAGCACATCTCCACACCCACCAAAACTTCCTTCATGGTGCTTGCTTCGGCTTTCAGCACATCTCCACACCCACCAAAACTTCCTTCCTGTTGCTTGCTTCGGCTTTCAGCACATCTCCACACCCACCAAAACTTCCTTCCTGTTGCTTGCTTCGGCTTTCAGCACATCCCACACCCACCAAAACTTCCTTCATGGTGCTTGCTTCGGCTTTCAGCACATCTCCACACCCACCAAAACTTCCTTCATGGTGCTTGCTTCGGCTTTCAGCACATCTCCACACCCACCAAAACTTCCTTCCTGTTGCTTGCTTCGGCTTTCAGCACATCCCACACCCACCAAAACTTCCTTCATGGTGCTTGCTTTGGCTTTTAGCACATCTCCACACCCACCAAAACTAAAGGTCACCTTGAGAGCAGGACATGAAAAGTCACTGAATCTGGGATAGAATTTCTTTTTTTTTTTCTTTTTTTTTTTTCTTTTGAAACGCTCTGATAATGTGAATGGGGATGAAGTGATGATGCTATGCAGTAGTTTCATTTCAGATTGAGACTGCATGACAAGGCTGTACTCTACACTTACTTTCATAAGATGTACCATGTGCTACAATCCAACCAAAAGCAAGGGTGTGTGTATATTTTGCATGGATTAATAGCAACTGGCAGAATATTTAAAAACATGGCTAGAATTTTCTTTCAGCAAAATTCGTTCAGTGACTTAAATTGCTCGTAGTTCTGGATTTAATTAGAATTAAGCAAAGTGATGTAACCCATAATAATCCTCATACTCTATAAATTCATATGATATCTAATGTGTTTGTTTTGTGAACAGAAAATAAACTCTGCTGAGGCTGCACAAACACATATAATATATCTATCCTTTGTTGTTGTCTTTGCGGTTCGTGCAAGGAGTATATTTTTATAAACCAGTGTGCAAGTCAGAGTGTGTGTGTTTTTTCATCTGAGTGCCAGAGTGAGTGCAGCCCTTGAGCATTACTCTCTGGTGTGGTCATGGAGAGGTCCAGCTGAAGCAAGACTACCTACCATCAGCGCTGCCTTTCATGGGTCTCCTAATAGGCTGCTGTCACCACCTATTTTTCTGTTTTGGTCTATCCTGCACCCTTGCCACCTCAACACCATCACAGTTTATCCTTGCATCAACCAGACTTGAGAGATATAGACAGCTGCACTACTGGTCAGGACATTTGAGCACCTTTTTCAGTGTCACATCTGTAAAGTAGATGAGACTAGACTCTGTGGTCCCAGTCATCCCAACAAGCCCATAGCACACACCATTTGGGGTAAGAGCCGGTCAGAGCAGAAAATCCTACATAATGTTTTTTTTGTACTGACAGATGTTCGAACCCACAACCTCTTGGTCATTAGTCCATAATGTTAACCATTTCTCCATGTGGACTAGTAATCCCTGAAGCTTCAGTCACGTCTACCCCCATTTCTCTTGAACTTGAAGTCGGCATAGAAGACCTCTCCCACTTCTAACAGTCAGGTTCTTTTTGTTTGTCAGGGGGATGGAGGCAGGTACATCCCAGGACTGTGGCTTGTCTCTTGTTGTTTTAATGTTTACGTGGTGATGAGACATTTTGTGTTCTCTTATGTTTTTTTGTATGCGTGTGTGTGTGTGTGTGTGTGTGTGTGTGTGTGTGTGTGTGTGTGTGTGTGTGTGTGTGTGTGTGTGTGTGTGTGTGTGTGTGTGTGTAAGCGCTGTTAGCCAGGATTGCTCTTAGTCTTACTAATGTGAATCACAAGCCCATCCCAGTGGGAAGGGTTTTGTAAGTTTGACCGTTTTTGACCACTTGGGATGTGACAGGAATAAAATTTGTTGCAAAAAAACAAAACAAAACCAAAACCAAAACAAACAAACAAACAAACAAACAAACAAAAAGGAAGAACTAAGGCTAAATCACTTTGATTTCCTTGCCCTTTATGGCTGATTCTTTTTGTTCTATTTTGAGAAAATCTTTGGGTCGAGAGCAACGACCTGAAAAAAAAGGTGAATGAGGTCAAATCATTGTCTGTAGTCTTCAGAGTTACACAAAATGTGTTTAAAACAGAATGTGTATTGTAATGCCAGGTCACATGTTTTTTGTTACTGTATACAGCATTTGTGTGGCCCGACATAATTTCTTTGTTCCCATCACTTGGCCATCTGTTTTGTTAATATCAGGGCTTAAAACGTTCCGCGTCTGGGCGGAATTCCGCGATTTCGGTTTGTCAAAAAAAAAAAAAAAAAAAAAGCGTTCATAGCAACTAATGGCCCCTGATTTGCCCCCCCGGACCCCCCTAGTTTCGTGGTTTTTTTCTCCTCCTGTTTTAAGCCCTGTAATATGTGATTAAATTATCATTGTGTTTTTGGTTTCTTATTTTTTTTTTTTCATAGCATGGTTTGTTACATGGGATGGTTTGGCTACTAAAGAAAATTTACTTGACTATCTGTTTCATGGGGATGATATGCCCATCATTTTCTTCCCCTCTCTTCCCTTTTTGTTTGGATGGGGATTGTTGTTATGTTTCATGTGTATGTTTTTTCTTTTTTTGTGTGTGTGTATGTGTACGTCTTTTCTCTCTCCCCCCCCCCCCCCCCACCTCCTCTCAATTTCCCCTTCTATTCTTTCTCTTTACAATTAGAACGAAACTATAAGCATGGCTTCGCTGTCTGGTTTTGATTTGGCTACATGATTTGTTAAAGTATGGTTTTGACATCTGATTGTTAATAAGTATTTAAAAGTTAATAAATAGTGTGGCCCTCAACTTTTTGATGGGTTTGCCATCTGTTTTGTTTATACTCTGACCATGTTTTTTCCCAGTGTGGCTTGTAATGTCAATTTTTTCATGGTTTACATTTTTTCAAATATGGCTTTGACTTTTTCTTTGCTTTTTTTTGTTTGTATATTTGCTGATTGTTGGTATGGTTTTGTTGTTTGGTATGTGCGACTAATATGGGCTAGCCATAGTTTCATATTAATTGGCTTGTTCTTTGTTTTGTTTGTTTATTGATTTGTTTGTGTGCCTGAGCTCTTTTTTTATGACTTGGGCCAAATGTTTGCTAGTTTCTGACGTTGCCTTTCTTCTTGTTCTTTTTCTTTCTTCTTCTTCTCTTTCTCCTTTTCACCGTCCTATCTTGTGCGTTATTGTTTTGTTTTACATATGTTGGCCATTTTCCTGTTATTCCTGCTGTCATGTTCGGACATGAATATATCCGCGATGTGTGTTTGTGATTGCAACCTGTTTTTTCCGTAGCATATGTATAGGACGTTAGCTGACTGGAAATATGCTGATAAAGATGTCAAGAGGGGTAATTTATGCGGGGTCGAAGTCGTTTCACGTATTATTGCCACGATTGACAAGGCTGTCTTGTACTACTTGTAAGGGAAGATTTGGTCAACTCGGAAAATACAGCTCGTGTTAAGTGAGAACGATTTAAAGGCGTCTGTGATAAGGTCTGTCACAGTTGGCACTGGGTATAGGGGCCTCAGAGGAAGGGAGTTTTAGGATTGTCATTGATAGGGTGGAATACTCTGTGCCTCGTTTGGTTCTTTTTCAAAATGAAATTTATGTGTTGTGTACGGTTTGCTGAAAGTAGTTTTTAAGCGTTTGTATCTGAATTGTCCGTAAACAGTTGATAATGACTTTTTCGCGGAGAGGTTCTTGGAGAGGCTTTTTTTTTCTTTCTTCCTTTTTCCCCCCTTTTTCTTTCTCTCTCTCTTTCTCTCTCTCTCTCTCTCTCTCTCTCTGTATGTGTGTGGTGTGTGTGTGGTTCTTTGAAAGACAGGTAATCCGCTTTTGCAGTAAGCCCTCTAATAAACCGTGTAACATTCTATTAAAACTGTACAGGACAGCCTAGTAGTCTACTTTGATGTATAAATTAAGTTCACGCGCCAATAAACGGCGTTGTAATGACAATTTTATGGGCAGTTGATGTTACGATGTCTGTTGAAGATATTGCTCCCGGAGTTCAACAGCAGATGTGAAGTCATTCTCATTCGGTTTGTAGTTTTCTTTCGCGGACATTCAGTCACATCCTAGGGTCTCTTTTCTTGCGACAGTTGTTATTGTTATTGTTATTGTTGTTTAAAGCCCAGCCGACTGTGCAGAGCCATTTTAGGGCTATAACCGCTTCAAAACGTACAAAACTTCAACAGGAAAAAAAGAAAAGAAAAAATTAAGTACACATACGAATGCATTCGTGCGCATAATCTAAGGACATGCCCCCGGCGCTGACCACTCCATCCAATTCATCGCACATGGGGATTTGAAAAAAACATACGTGAAGACAAATTTAAGCATACCTAAGGACACCAAACCATATTAAAAACGGGCATAAATTACCGAAAATTGCTTCTGCATATCTCACTTCTCTAGAGCCAAAAATGCACTGAGTACATGTACCCAATTATCAATCCTAAGAAAAAGTAAAGAAGACTTTTATCGAACACACTCAGGCGAAAGGACCAGCAAGGCAGAAAATGATAGGAAGAAACGACAGAAAGCAAAGAAGGAAGAAAGAAACAAAGAGAGTGACGGAACAGAGGACATTTCTAACACAGAATTTCCAGAAGTTGGAGATACTATTTAGACTGAAAGAGCGCCCGGCATCCCCACGGGGAAGCTTGCGACAATCATTGTTGCTTGGTGGTCGGAAACTGGATAGCTCTGCTTTTCCGCACTGTCTCCTATCAGAAAAGAGCATTGCCCTCGCTGCCTGTCTCTCGCTGTGTTTTGCGGTGACTCACCCAGATTTCTTTCTGTCTTTTTAAAAAATTTTTTTTATCGTACCGTTTCTTTTTTCTTTTTTTCCTTTTCTTTTCCTTTTTTCCTTTTCTTTTTCTTTTTTTTTCTCTTTTTTTTTTTTTTTTTAATGTTTTTTTATATAACCCCGTGGACCAACAAACATTCCTTTCGCCAGCATGTGAAATCGAAGAAGTGCGTTCTGTTTCTGTGCAGTCTTTGTCTCGTGTCTGCATGTCTTGGCGTTCTTTCTCCGTCCTTGCCCTTTTCTGTCTTGCTGTTCCACTCTCCCCTCCCCTCCCCCCACCCACCCTCTTCCTCTCTTTCTCTTTCTCTCCGTGTCTCACTCTGTCTCTTTTTGTCTCCCCTCCCCTTTTCTCTGTCATATTCTCGGTTTTTGTTTTGTTTGTTTGTTTGTTGTTTTTTGTCTTCCTCTCCACTCTGTTTTTCTCTCATAGCGGGCGTGTGTGTGTATGCGTGCTTGCGTGCGTGTGTGCGTGTGTGTGTGTGTGTGTGTGTGTGTGTGTGTGTGTTGAGGGAGAGAGAGAGGGGGTGGTGGTAATGTTGACGGTACAGTACGATGCATACTGTTCTTAACTTTCATAGAACTGAGATTTCCCCATTGACATGAGGTAGTCACCTGGGCTACTAGCCAGGGAAGTTATAGCAGCCCGACAGATTTGCAGATAGCCCGACTCCGATTAATCATTTGGGTGGGCTCTATTCTCACCCCACTTCCCTTGTTTTGGCCCCTACATTTACATTTGTCTGCCGGGCTACCAAGACTATGAAGTTGAAATAGCCCGACATGATTCCAGGTAGCCACTGGCCACCTGGCTACCAGGAATTCGTGTTCGTTTTGTTCGGTAAAGCCCTACCACACTGAGTGTATAAGAGGATTAGCGATAAAGATCTTTTAAAAGAGGCCATAAGAATATTTTATCTCTCTCTGATCCCCAAAGACGGGGATGGAAGGAGAGAGTCAGATCTCCTCGAATGATGATGATGATGATCATCATCAGGTGCCCTGCTGCATTGCATTGACGATCATGGACTTCCATCTGTCTCTATCTTGTTGCCTCATGCATCTCTTCCACCCTTCTTGTCTTCAGCCACTCTGCAAGTCCGTCTAGTATCTTCTCCCTGGGTCTACCTGGTGCTCTCTTCCCTCCAGCTTTCCTGTTGTGACCAGGTGCTCCAATTCCCTTTTCCCCATAAAATGGCATATAAATGTTGCCTGTCTTTTACTAATCTTCCTTATGAATGATCTACTTGTATCTGCCTCCATCAAGACTGTGTCGTTTGTTTACTTTGCTGTCCATGGAACTCTCAACATTTTTCTTAGAAACCACATCTCGGCTGCCTCAATCTTGCTCTGGCTTTGCTTGTTGACTGTCCACACCTCACAACAGTATAACATTATCGATTCTATATAACATTCAAGAATTCTCTTCTTGATGTTAATTGATAAGCATTTGTTAATAAGAATGCTTTTCATCTCCTTGAATACTGTTTTGGCTAGGCTGATTCTGCTGGCTATTTCTGATGTGCATCTGCCGTCTGGTGAAATGATCGTTCCCAGGTATTTAAACTTATCAACCTGTCTCAAGGATGTGCCGTTTGCTGGTTTTTTGTTTGTTTGTTGTTGTTGTTTTTGCATGAAGGGATTTCATGTTTTTTACTGATCACCATGACTTCAGTCTTCCTGCTGTTTAGTTCCAAGCCCTCGAATGATGCTACCAGGAAATCCCTGCCCTGCTCTTGCGAGTGTGTATGCTTTCAGGGATTATTCATTATTGTTATGAGTGTGCTGTGTGCGTCCGCGTGTGTGGGTTGTGTCTGTTAAGCGTGTGTGTGCTCACGTGCATTATGTGTGCTAAAAGGGAATCGTTTCTTGTATGATTTTTGTAAATTGTATGCGGTTGATAAAACAAATACTCGAAGTAGTTCTAACCTTCTTTCCGGTCAGAACAAAATGATGGCAGCGTTACGTGTGTTGATTGGCTTTATCGCTACTTTGAGTGACGTTCGAATATCGAAGTTAGTAAATAAACGGCACGTGGTGCAGGGGGGGTGGGGGGTGGAAGGTAGAGGGGGATTTCACGTTGTAAGGAACTTGAAGAACTGTGAGTTGTATTTGTTACTTTACAGAACAGAATTGGGCTTGACAACATCGAAAGGTCTGTCAGTGTCTGCCAGACAGTCTCCTCTATCAGTGTATCATTGTGTCGGTGGCTCCCTTCGTTCCTCTTGTATCTCGAGTCATAACTTGTTTTCCGTTCATTTATTAGAGTGCCGTAGTCATAACGAAGGAATTGTGGCTTCAACCCCGGCGGGTCGTGTTTTTTTTTTTTTTGCGGACCGGTTGGTTCTTTCGATAGAGCCGTGAATTCAAGTTCTAATCTCTCGAGTTCAGTCCCAACCTTTAGCGTACTACAGAACTGGTCTGTTCGCTGTTTATCTTCTTGTACCATCTATCATCATTACATTCTGGTGATATCCGCTTAGTGCTTCATAGGTCCCTTCTACCCTCCCCCCCCCCCCCCCTCCACATTTCAAGACATTGCCAGCGCAGAGGGTCTTATGGAGTCTGCCAGATAATTGTTGGCAGATTTCGGTGAAGCGCATATGGAATTGTCCAAGTGCAATGAATCTCGCGTTTATCAACTCCAAACTCTTGAAACTGTAAAGGTCTACCTCTCTCTCTCTCTCTCTCTCTCTCTCTCTCTCTCTCTCTCTCGCTCTCTCTCTCTCTCTGTTTCTCGCTCTACTTGGCTGTCTCGTAAAAGAGTGTGGTCAAATTATATTGATAATAAATTTAAAGAGAGAGAGAGAGAGAGGGGGGGGGGGGGGGGGGGAGAAAAGAAAAAGAAAGTGGCTAAAGGCAAGTAGGGCTTGTTTGTATTTAATTCTGAAATTTGTGGGGAGCCAGTGAAGGCTGAAGAGATTGCAAGTTACGTGCTTTTGCTTCAATTAAATTACAGAAAAAAATTGCATCTCCTGAATGCTCGATTTTTGTGTGTGTGTGTGTTGCAGTACGACGAGAGACGAATTGGGAAGCTGCTGCCTGACGATTATCACGTGAGTTGTCTGTGTGCTTTGTGTGTCCATGTCCATCGCGTCATGTTCTGTACTGTTCCTGTGTCTTGAGACGTCGGCCATGTCTGCCAATGGACTGCATGCATTCATCACACTAGAAAGTGACATAGTTTTGCATATTCAAGCACCATCTGTCTGCCAGAGGACTAACTACTACACCAGGAAATGATACATAATTTTAAGTACAGTCACCATCTCTCTTCTTTTTGTAGGTCTTGAGTTTCTGTTTATTTGCCTGTCTGTCTGTCTGTCTGTCTGTTTGTCTGCCTGCCTGGTGGATCGGCTGGATTTGTGTTATTGCACTGGGAATTGTTGGCTACTCGACCACGTGCAGAGTTGGGAAAAAACTACAGCAGTAGGAGATAGACGCCACCTTCATAATGCTGGTCATGGGTAAAGTCAAGGCCTCTACGACCTCGCTCTCATACGACCTTAAGTCATATAATAGGGGACAGCCATTTTTTATTTCTTTTCTTTTTAAAAAAAAATTTTTTTTTTTTTTGTTCCTTTTTCTTTTATATTCTGAAATAACAGAGATTTGAGCGTACTCGTAAAAACTGGCGTGTTCGCTGCAGCATGAAATGCTCAGTGTATTCTGATGAGGTCAGCTTCCTATTTCGTGGGTCTTGTTCTCCCCACCCTATTCCCCATCTCAAGACCTTGTGTCTCTGTCTCTGTCTGTCTGTCTGTGTCTCTCTCTCTTGTCTCTATATCTGTCTCTGTCTCTTTCTGTCTCTGTCTGTCTGTCTCTCTTTCTCTCTCTCTTTCCCTCTCTCTGTCTCTCTCTTTCTCTCTGTCTCTTCCCTCAAAATTGATAGACGACCGGATATGTTTAAATTGTATTTGTTATTGAGCTCAACTCGTCATGATTTTTTTTTAAAGAACTTAAGTTTGTTTCTGATCAGAGTATTGAAAGTAAGAGAAATAACCATGCCCTGATGATATCGTTGCTTTTCTCGTCGTTAAGTGTTAATAATGTTGTGTTTCTGTCGTTTGTGTGATTGATTTTTTTTATGTAAATTACTTTAAAATTACTTCAAAAGGGGCTCACGAAAAACAAACAAACAAACAAACAAACAAACAAACCACTAAATTTTCTCCATGTTCGTGTTCTTGAGTCTTCTTGCGCGGAGCACAGCGCTCGAGCATTGGAGTTATTGGAGCCATTTCAAGAGGGATTCACCGCGCTCGGACAGCTCCATATACGCTCCACCCAAATCTGCCAGCAATTGTATGACAGATTTCCTGAGGCTGCACAAATCCCTGTACGCTGGCAGGGGTCTTGAAACGGGGGAAGGGCGGAAGGGACCTATCAAACACTAAGCTGACACCACCAGAATGATAGAAACATTAACATGGGCAGCGAACAACCAGGCCAGCTTTTAATGTTGCAGGCTGGGTTTGAACTCAACATATCGGATCTTGAGTCCATGGTTTTACCAACTAACCTGCGCCCGCGGATACGAGCAGATGTATTCGTGTTCCTAATTGTAACGTGTACGGCCATTCTCGTGTGTGTGTGTTTTGATTAGGGTGACAGAACAGATTTGTCCTTCCTCTTATCCCGGAATGACAAAACTGATTTTCCCTTCCTCATTACCGTGCTGTTTCCACCACCACCACCACCACCACCACCACCACCACCACCACCACCACCACCCCCCACCGTATCTGTCTCTTCTGTTACCTATATCTTTCTGTCGTCCTTGGAATTATAAAATTGGTTAACTTTCTTCTTACCACAATTTTTCATCGTCTCTGTATGTCTGTTGCCTCTGTCTGTCTGTCTGTCTA
>CM060312.1:13168532-13171032 GCA_030674185.1 Monoplex corrugatus
TAATGAACACCTAGGGGCTCCTCCAAAGGTACACTTACCTAGCTGTACGAGCAAACTTGAGTGACCTAGTCCATGTGAAACAGAAAAACGGGGTAGGAGGAGATGGGAGGGAGGCAGAGAAGAGGGCGTGAAGGTTCGGGAGGTAGTGCCTGCCTTTGTTGTTGACAGTTGTTGGTGAAACTCGACACGGTAATGATTGTTGGCAGCACAGACACTGTCTGCAGGTAAGGCTGGAAGTCGCCCATTGTCGTTATTAGGGTTGTAGTGCGGGGCTTTTAACCGTTGCCGTTTGCCGCTGATTGTTGTCTTTCGGGCTTAGCATTCCTCCCCCCGTCTCTTCTGTCCACGGTGGCAAAGTGTCGCACTGTTGGTGGTTTACTCTGTAGAGTTGAGCTCTTGTCTCTGGTCTTGGAACTTGGAGCAGCGTTTGTGTCCTCTCATCATTGTTACATTAGGGAATCTGTGCCTGACGTGTCTGACCATTTCTGACTGTGTTTCTTCCTATCGAAAAATAAGTCGTCTTTGTTTTTTATTTTATTATTTTTTTTAAGAGACTCCATATTCGCCAGCCCTCTCTTCCCTGTAGAATCCTGTTGTGTGTTAGCCAGGGGTTCCTTGTGGGTGTGAATTCAATTTATCTGTGAATGATATTTCATTGTTTCTTGCAATCGAACCACAGGTTTGTGCTTTCTTTGATTTACTTTTTCCGAAAGTATCTTATATCGTCCCATCGAAGAAAAATATCACATTCTGTTCAGTTGGAATGTAGACTTCATAGTTTCTCTTACAGCTTTTAGCAATGTTCATCTGGTGTTTTACTAGCATGGAAATGGATGACCTAGTCGCTGCAGAAGACTAGACGTAGTCCAAGAGAATTTTAAAGTACATATTGAAAATCAGTAGCTTGTGATGATGTGGTGAATTTATGCTTTGCAAATAGGGGCATGACCGTCTGTCTGTTGAGACCAGTTTGTGATAATTTTTATCGTTTCACTGACTTTGGAAATCAGGGCGCTGTGTTAAAATTCTGTTGAGATTTAAGAATTGTGCTGCAGGTCTTACAATACAGAAAACAGACACTTTACGATGGTTTCACTGTGTTATTGTCGTGGGTAAATTCATGCACTACGTATGCTGCCCATTTTGACGGCTTCCTTATATCATTTCACAATACGTCCATTGTATTCTACGTGTTGATTTCATTAATTTATTTTCATTATCCACTTCTGTCTTTTGTTTGTTTCTTTTTTTTTTTTCGTGTTAATTGAAAAAAAAACGAAACAAAAACAAACCCTTCTGATCAAGATGAGTGGTCAATGGTCATCTAGAGGAGTCACCACTGTACCTGTGCGAAACTCGGAGAGAAATACCTCTGAGCAGCAGCAAGTATTAGCTCAGGGAGGTTCATCAGGATGTTACCCACCTGCCCCTGATCTCAGTGGATCTCCAGGCCCTCAGCGTTCCCCATTCCAGAGCCTTAGCCGTTCTGTCAACTTGCCTCTCCAGCATTCACCAGTTCCTGGTAGCCCGGGACGACAACGTTCACCCAATTCACCAGTGTTCCAGATCGGTGGGCGGCAGTCTCCACAGCCGCCTAGCGGCCATTACTCACCAGGTCAGTCACCGCGCATTTCCAGCCGCCGCTTTCACTATCCACCTCCAGCATCTGCACAAAGCGCTCCTGATCTGCAGCAGATGGTTCATGTGAGTGGCCAGCGGAGTCCGGATGTCTATTCCTCTGTCCATCTCACGAGCTCGTTGCCCCAGTCTGCCGTTCAGCGGGCAGCATCATCCAGGTCTGTTGGCTCTTCAGGGGACAGTGAGGGAGTTCTGCAGTATCCCCATCAACAGATGTACTTGGGCGCTTGTTCAGGAGACTCAGTTGAGGTATGTGAAGTTGATTGCTTGGTTTGCTGTCGATTTGTGTGTGTGTGTGTGTGTGGAGGGGGGGGGTTAATGTGGGGAGATTCATGTGTATATGTTGGAGATTGTGTGAGAAGACACTTTCACTGAATCGTGGCGTACTCGATGTAAGTGCTAGAACTGGTAAAGATTGTCAAAAATACTGAGGTCATTGATCCAGGTAATAGAACCCTCTAGTTTTTTTTCTCGGGGTCAGCATTGTGAGGGCAGTGCCCATCAGTTGTTTCTCGCTGCTTTCGTTCTCCCAACTCTGAGCGGGGTTGAGCACGGTCAGTTACCCTCTCACAGCTGGGTGGATCAAAAACTGCATGTATGAAGTTTTTCTCACGATTCAGTCGCCGTTTTCATAGTCGGGCCATATCTGGCAGTGTTTGTGGCTGTATTTCTCTCTGTCTGTCTGTCTGTCTCTCTCTCTGTTTGTCTGTCGGTGTGTCTGTCGGTCTGTCTGTCTGTCTGTCTCTTTCTCTCTCTCTTTTTCAGTTCGTGTCGGTACAATGGGGCTTGGTAGTAGTCAGCGGAATCGTAGTCGGCCATGACCCCTGTCGCTCCATTTGATACAGGATATATTATATATATA
>CM060312.1:13176032-13178532 GCA_030674185.1 Monoplex corrugatus
TAATACATACATACATACATACATACATACATACATACAACAACAGACAATACAAAGAAAATAAAGACATACAGACAGACAGACAGACAGACAGATATCTATATGTATGCACTTGAAATAAACAACAAAGAAGATCATGTACATATAACGTGTCTGTGTTGTTCAGTGGGTAGGGGGCGGTGAGGGGTGGGGAGTGGGGTGGGGGGCGGTAGATTAGGTTAGAGGAGAAGTATGTAACAGGAAGGTTGGGAGGAAATGGAAGATAAGCAACATGTAACCGAGTGCCACAGAGTGCCTGGCCTGCGTAGCGTGTGTCAGGACGAAAAGCGTATTATATTTTGACGTAAAGCGTTGGCCGGGTAAGGATCATCAGCTTAAGTGGTCTTCTTTTGTTAAAGCACAATTCCTTTCATGCAGCAATCCCTATCTTATCTGTCTCAGGTTGTGTCTGTCTGTGGGTTGTGCAATGTTAACGTTGATGATGATGATGATATAATATAATATATAATAATGATAAAAGATGATGAAGAAGAAGAATGGATGATGATGATGATGATGATGATGATAATACATGTAATGACGACGACGATAGATAATAATAATGATATATCAATAATAATAATAATAATAATATAACAATATAAATGATAACAACAACAATAATAATAATAAGAAAAACAATATTTATAATAATGGTGGTGGTGATGATGATAGTAATGATGATGATGATGATGATGATGATGATGATGATGATGATGATGACGACGTCGACGACGTCGACGATATTTTCAAGTCGCTAAATCTTGATATATAAACCAAATCAAAGCGCGCACTCTCGTCGTTCTCTAATGCATTCACTCACACTCACAGTGACACAAACAGCTTACGGGTACAAAGCACATGCATATCAGGGGGGGGGGGGGGGGAGGGGAGAGGGAGGACAGGAGGGAACTGGGAAAGGGAGGGGGGTTTGACAGTAGGGGACTGGGAAGGGGTTGGGAGTGAATAAGAAAATGTGTTTGTCTGTTTCACTTTTTCTGTCTGTCTGTGTCTCTCTGCCTGATTGTCTGTCTCTTTCTGTCTGCATGTCTGTTCTCTGTGCCTGTATGTCTGTCTCTTCTGTCCTGCATGTCTGTCTCTCTGTCTGTCTGTCTGTGTCTCTCTGCCTATTTGTCTGTCTCTTTCTGCCTGCATGTCTGTCTCTCTGTCTGTCTGTCTGTGTCTCTCTGCCTATATGTCTGTCTCTTTTTGCCTGCATGTCTGTCTGTCTGTGTCTCTCTGCCTATTTGTCTGTCTCTTTCTGTCTGTATGTCTGTCTCTTTTTCTGTCTGTCTGTGTCTCTGTGCTGTTTGTCTGTCTCTTTCTGCCTGCATGTCTGTTTTCTGTCTGTCTGTGTCTCTTTGCCTGTTTTTCTGTCTCTGCCTGCATGTCTGTCTCTCTGTCTGTCTGTCTGTCTCTGTTCTCTGCCTGTTTGTCTGTCTCTTTTCTGCCCGCATGTCTGTCTCTCTGCTCTGTCTGTCTGTCATGTCTGTGTCTCTCTCGCCTATTTGTCTTTTTTTTCTGCCTGCATGTCTGTCTCTGTCTGTCTGTGTGTCTTCTCTGCATATTTGTCTGTTCTCTTTCTACCTGCATGTTAGTACTCTTCGTCTGTCTGTCTATGTCTGTCTACGTGTTTCGTTTTCCCTCTTTTGCCATGGGCATGTCTGTCTGTGTGTCTGTCTGTGCTGCCTGTTGTTGTGTTATTTTCTTTCGGTGCGCATGGTAATTTGTCTGTCTGCTTTCTTCAAAGCCCCTGCACGCCCACTGTCTCAAATTAACTGCCTCGTCTGCCTTACTGCCTCTGCTTCTTCACCCCCCCCCCCCTCCGTCTCTCTGCCCATCTGTCTTCATGTCTGTCTCTCTTTCTCCGCACTCAATCTCTCTGCGTGTCTGTCTGCCTGTCTCTCTTTCTCCTTCCCTTCTTTTTGTTCCCTCAGTCTCTGTCTCAGTGCCTGTCTGTCTCTTTCCTTCGTTTGCCCCCCCCCTCCCCCACTCTGGTTCTCTGTATTTTATGCGATCTTGAATTCTTTGCATACCCGAGACCCTGCTGTTGAAAGTACACCCTCTTCCTCTTGGGTATGTCGGGTACATTTTGCGTTTACATAACGTGTCTCTCAGTGGGCTGTGTGCCCCCTTTCATGCGTACATGAGGTAGTGTCTCAATGTGCGCGCGCGCGCGCGTGTGTGTGTGTGTGTGTGTGTGTGTGTGTGTGTGTGCGTGTGTGCGCGCGCGTGCATGTGTACACGTGTGTCTGTGTGTGTGTGCATTACAAATGACGCCACTGACAAACAAACAAACAAACAAACAAACAAACAAACAAACAAACAAACAAAACTCTAGCTAATCGACACCAGTATACAACAGAGCAAAGCCGGAGGTCTCAACGAGAGACTGTCGTTTCGATTTCAGAAATGCTGAATAGAATGACGAAGAATTTGAAGGGCAGAGTCAGTTGCTTGT
>CM060312.1:13183532-13191032 GCA_030674185.1 Monoplex corrugatus
GTGTGTGTGTGTGTGTGTGTGTGTGTGTGTGTGTGTGTGTGTGTGAGTGTGTGTGAGTGTGTAGTCGCGCGCATGCATGTGTGCGTGTGTGTATGTGTGTGCAGGCGCGCGTGCTTGTGTGCATGTGTGTGTCTGTGTGTGTGTGTATGTAGGCGCGCAGGTGCTTGTGTGCATGTGTGTTTGTGTGTGTGTGTGTAGGCGCGCGCATGCTTGTGTGCATGTGTGCGTGTGTGTGTGTGTGTGTGTGTGTGTGTGTGTGTGTGTGTGCGTGCATATGTGTGTGTGTGTGCGCATGTGTGTGTGTGTGTGTGTGTGTCCCTCGCTCGCTTGCTTGCTGGACTTTTGTTTTTTCTGAACGGCACACACCGGTAGAATTGAACCGCTAAGTGAACAGGACGTCACGTCCCCAAGTTTCACTGAAGTGGTTTGGGTGTGGAGAGAAGAAGAAGATTCTTTAAGGGGGCAGACCTACCCAGATTTGGGTACCAAGATTGTGATGTTCAGTGTTTCAGTTCTAATTAACCAATCACCATGATATTTGGCAAGAAAATACCTCAGACAGTATTCTTTGGATTGAATATCTTTGCTGGGGTCTCTGAGTAGGAAATTGAGTTTATTTTTTAGTCCGCGAAAGTTTGCGATTTTTCGCGAAATTGTATACATCAGACATAATACGTTCAAAAGTTTTAGCCGGTAGTAAAATCTTGCAGTTCTGCTGGAAAGAAACATTTTTATTAAAAGTTGCATTATAAATTTTTTTTATTAAAATTATTCTAAACATTGGTGTGATGATTGTACAGAAAATAATGATAGTAGAGCTAAGATTTTACTACATGCCATACATACTATACAGATGTGTTTGCTCACTAAATATCAAATTCCTAACATGAATATATGTGTAGTTATAAATGTCACAGTATGTACTATATATTTTTTCATTTTCGCGAGAACAATTTTTAATTAATTAATTTTTGTCAACTTTTCATAACTCAGAGACCTCAACAAATATATTCAATCCAAAGAATACTGTCTGAGGTATCTTCTTGCCAAATATCATGGTGATTGGTTTATTAGAACTGAAACGCCGAACATCACAATTTTGGTACCCAAATCTGGGTAGGTCTGCCCCCCTTAACTGTCAGAAACAAAATCTCCAGCAGCGCTGGCAGCATGTCGTTATGAGTGTGACTGCTACAAAATATTAAGTGTTGTGATAGTGTGGTGCCAGACTTAATGGATGCAGAAAGGTGTTCGATACACCCGGCTTATTTTGAAGCAGGCTCGCCCAGTGACCACCACCTCACCGGCAGGTTTGTTTGAATAAATAAACCACGCACTCTACCCTCTCGTTCTCGGGTTTCGGGCGCTTGCCATTGTGAATATACTGTTGGTGGAAAAAATCGTAACAGTAGGGAACAGGACCAGAAGTGGTCCCCTTTCTTTATGAGAAGAAATAAAACCCAACACTTTACAGTCTGCACGACTCTGTCTGTCTGTCTGTCTCTGTCTGTCTCTGTCTGTCTATCTGTCTGTCTGTCTCTCTCGGTCTCCCTCTCTCTCTCTCTTTCTCTCGCTCTTTTCTTCTCTCTCCTCTCTCTCTCTCCCCCCCCTCTCTCCCTTTCTGTCGCTCTTTTTTTGTCTCTCCATTCTCTCTCTCTCCCCTCCATCTCTCTCTCCCCTCCATCTCTCTCTCCTCTCCCTTTTTCTCTCCCTCCCTCTCTTTCTCTCCCTCCCTCCCTGTCTCTCTCCCTCACTCCCCCCTCTCTCCCTCCCTCTCCCCCTCTCTCTCCCCCCTCTCTCTCCCCCTCCCTCTCTCTCCCCTCCCTCTCCCCTCCCTCTCTCCCCCTCCCTCTCTCTCCCCCCTCCCCTCTCTCCCCTTCCCTCTCTCTCCCCCCCTCCCTCTCTCTCTCTCTCTCTTCTCTCCCCCCCTCTCTCTCTGTCTCCTCTCCTCCTCTCTCCTCCCCCTCCTCTCGTCCCTCTCTCTCCCCCCCTCTCTTCTCTCTCCCCCTCCCTCTCTCCCCTCTTTCTCTCTCTTTGCCCCTTCCTTCCGAAGTTGTTTTTTTATTCTACTCTTTTTGGCTTTTGTTTGAGGACACACACACATTTGTGGTTAAAATTGTCTCGATGTTTGTTGAAATGGAAGAATGCGAATTTTTAATTTATGGGAGTTGTGAGGTATAGCTGTTACTTTAATTACAACTCACTCAGACCCGAAAATGCAAAGAATCACCGGTCATTTCTCTCGCATTGTTTTATGGATAGATATTAAATTTAAAGTAAATTCGGGTTTTGGTGCTTAGCTCATACAAACAACCTTTTGTAAGATAAGATTAAACGGGCACACTATTTATAAGGCCAGATAAATGGTAGGATAAATGATAATACCCAGTTGCTTGTGTGAAGTCAGAGTGGATGTTTGAGATTGTGGAGGGTGATTGTGGTGTAACGTGCCAGAAATGACTAACTTTTGTTTTGTTTTGTTTGTTTTGTTGTTTTGTTTTGTTTTTTTTATGTCCACCAAAATGGACTGCAGAAACGTGACTTGGTGCAGTTTTTGTGTCACCTGCAAAGCTATGCATTTGACCACAGGACGAATTTGTACAGGAATCCTTTGTGAGGTGATTTTGGTTTCAAATGAAGATTGATTCATAATATTGCATGCTTCATGCTCCTTTTAATTTCGAGGTTCCAGGTCAGTCACTTTAAATTAAAGTACATATGAAATGAAATGTATGTAGCCAAGGAGCACATATAAAATACAATGTAATTGAGGAACACAGTACATGTAAGGTCATATTCCACCTTGGTTTATGCCTCCTGGTGTAATATAGAACAAAGAGTTGCCTCCCTCGAAGACTCTCTCGAAGACAGCATTGGCGTGAATGGTTTAAAGTGTTACGGATTTTGTTGTTTCTGCTGCATGATTTTGATCGAGATTTTAACGAGCTGTTGGGGGACATTTTTCTCGAGAACGAACTTGCGGAACGTATTACATATTTGGAGTATGTCAAAAACTGTCTTAAGTGTAGATGAGACTTTTTTTTTCTTCTTCAACAAATGATAATCTAACTAACCACTTAAATGATAATCTAACTCACCACTTAAGTAACCGACATTCTGGTTGATTGACTGACCGAATGACGTATGCACTGACTTGACTTGTGTGAGCCAGAACTAGCGGACACGAAAAGTGCCGGACTGGGGCTGTTCTGGGGTGGTAACTCCTCTGACCGTGTCCTTTGTTCACAAATGCTGACTTGCCCAAAGGTCTCCGTGACAAGCACTTCTCGGCGCAGGAAGTTAATGCAATCATTCATGCAAAAGGACTGTGTGGAGAGCGTTCATATGAACCTTTTGTGCCGAGTGTTGGTCGAAACAGTCTCCATACACCCCTGTCAAGAGCCATTACTGCACTGAAAGAAACTCTTGAGTGGGGGCATGCGGAGAGAGAGAATTGTTGAAACTAATTTTAGGAAAGGGTTGTTGGATTTAGCGTGGCGTCTCTCTCTCTCTTTCTCTCTCTCTCTCTCTCTCTCTCTCTCTCTCTCTCCTCTCTCGCCCCCCTCTCTCTGTAATTGTGTATAATTGTGTTGTGTGTGTGTGTGTGTGTGTGTGTGTGTGTGTGTGTGTGTGTGTGTGTGTGAGAGAGAGAGAGAGAGAGCAAACAACAACAACAACAACAAACAACAACAACAACAACATGTACATGTAGACTGGTTATGAAGGCAAGGTCGTAGATCTTTACTACTGTCGAACCGTCAACTGTAAGTTTCGACTGTGGAAACCTGAGTGGGTACCTTCCATTTTATTTGTGTCACAAGTACTGGAGGGGTGAGGCGCTTTTTAGCGAAGACTTTTTGCCTGTTTTGGGGTAGATTTTAGTGAAATGCAAGCCACTGTAATATTTAGCTAGCAGAAAATCTGGACATGTGGAACTCTGCAAAAAAAGAAAACCAACCAACCAACCAACCAACCAACCAACCAACCAATCAACCAATCAACCAACCAACAAACAAACAAAAAAGCTAGGTTGATCAGTGTTGAAGAAAATGGAGCTTGTTAGTATGGCTTGCCATTGTATTTATTTATTTATTATTTATTTATTTATTATTTATATATTTTCTTAAGCAAAATATGTGTGAAATATGCGTCTACATCATCATCATCGTCAACAAGTGCCCTGCCGCATGGCGTTGGCGATCATGGCCCTCCGTATGTATCTATCCCTTGCTGCCGCAAGCACATCTTCCACCCTCTCCGTCCTCAGCCACCCTGCAAGTCTGTCCAATATTTTCTCCCTGGGTCTGCCTGGTGCGTCTATATTGATACTCAAATACAGCTTTCCGGAAATCTCTCATTCAGTCTCTGTCTCTCTCTCTCTCTCTCTGTCTCTCTCTCTCTGTGTCTCTCTCTTTGTTTGTCTGTCTGTCTGTCTGTCTGTCTCTCTGTCATATGTATCAGCCAAAGTGGAGCTAAAAACCACCTGTCTCTTTCTTTTTATGCTAACTGCAAGCTACGTATAATGATAATAACTAGCCAAATTAGATCGTGTCATCCATGCCCTCTCTGCTGTTAAACGATGACTTGGAGGCGCCGACCTGCTTAGCGAAGACTGCGAATTGCATCTCTGATTAAAGATAGTCGAAAATCTTAACAGACTTAACAAACACTGATTGTACATGCAGATAGACATTCATACTCTTTTACGGCTTCCGCGCTGGCGACGCCAGGTCTACGGGACGAATTAGTCGATTTATTGTGGTTCTTAATCTGTAAGAATACTCTGTTTTGTGTGGGTGAGCGTGCGTGTGGGTGCGCGTGCGCGTGCATGTGGTTGGGTCAGTGGGTGAGCGCGTGCGCGCGCGGGCGCATTTGTGTATGAGTTTGTATGTGTGTGTGTGAGTGCACGTGTGTGTGAATGTATATGTGTGTGTGACTTGCGTTTACGATTGTGTATAAATATGTAAGTTTTGTGTTTGTTTTCATTCTTTTTTTTTTTTTTATATAAGGGTGTCTCTGTTTCTTCTAGTTTTTGTTTCTGTGTTGCACGCATGCGCGCGTTTTCCATTGATTCTATCGATTCTTTCTCTGTATTTCAAGTTAAATTTTTTTTTTTCACTTCTGAAAAGGGACATTTTGAAAAGTATCTCCGCATTCTTCTGACTTAAGACAAAGATCACTGAAATGCGTGAGAGAGAGAAAGGAGAGAGAGAGAGAGAGAGAGAGAGAGAGAGAGGAGAGAGAGGAGAGAGAGAGAGAGAGAGAGTGGCGGGGTTGTAGCCGTGATTTAGCACAGCTAGACCGAAACATCTCTAAGGGTATCAGGGCTAAGACAAACTGCAAAGCACGCACCGTTTATATGCGAAACGCCCGAGACCTTCACGGGACCCTTATGCATGCTAATGGGGGGCAACCTTTGTATGTCAGGATCATTCTCTTTCATGCGACTTGCAACAGAAGTCATGCATAATTCATAGCGGACTGGCCATTGATGGCTTCCGCGAGTCCTAAATAGCTCAGCTCCCTTTGTGTGACGTCAGAGAGAAAACAAATCTGTGCTTGACATTATTTACTTATGACTTAATGCATTGTGTTGCTGACGGCATTTAACATATGAATTGTATGTGTTTTGTCTTTCTGCTTTACTCTGTGAAACTGTTCTTTGTATAGATTGAAAGTGTTTTGGTGTTATATGCGAAACGACATTGTAAATTGACAAGGAAAATTTGGGAGGGAAAAGTTTAAAAAAGCAAACTTAGACCTCACTGTTAGGACTGGGTGGCGTAGAGGTAGAGCTCCCGCCTTCTAATCTTACCATACAGGCTCAAATATGGCTTCAGATAACTCTGTGTGTGCAGTTTCTTGACCCCCCCCCCCCTTACCCTCTCCACAACTGTGAATTGGTACTGACCCTGTGCAGAAATGATGAAGGCAAGGTAGTGAAAGAGGAATGGAACCCATGCTCAAGAGGCTTTGCATCTTTTCTTTCCTAACACTTGCGGGTTATGGGACTAGCTTTACGTGAACGTTTACCAGTTATTGTTATTGTTTAAAGCACACCCGGCTACGTGTACCAGTTAGGATTTGCATTTCAGTATAGATCTATTTTTCAAAATATTCTATAAATTTGGTTGAATCTGCATTTCGGCGTGGATTTCTTTTCAAGACGTTCAGCTGATTTTGTTTGAATGTCTCGTCAGAATACATCCACGCTGAAATGCAGTTTTCTCAGGCAAAATGTTTGGTGAAGATAGTTCCATGCCTTCCAGTGTATACTACTAATCCAGAAGGTCAACGGATTTGAAGAACGTCGAATAGCACGTTTGTTAGGATCTGCACTTCAGCCAAAGCTGAAACGGTTTGATGTCGCTGTCTGAATTTGCAGCCCAGTTGATTACCTGTTCCATTCATTTTCACTCGGGATACACAGCAGCTGGCGAAATGTAAACCACGTTGGTGCATGTATTGGCGTACCGTATACGTAAAGAAGTAATGAGAGACTGGAGTTTTCTCGGTTACGTACATTTTGCTATGTAAAATGCAGTTACAGGGGCAAAATGTATGTAATGGACAAAAAGGCATGCTGCGATCACACTCTCTCTTCGCTCGTTCAGCCTCTTTTTCTTCTTCCTACCTCCCCCCCACCTCTCTCTCTCTCTTTCTCTCCCTCCTTCCACCCATCCCTTATTCCCTTCTTCCCTCTCTGTCTGCCTCTCTCTCGTCCTCTCTCTCTCTGTCTCTCTCTTTCTGTGTTTTTGTGTACTGAATTTCTTTTCGCAATCATAGGCTCATTACAGTTGATTGATAAACAAAGTGAACAATCGGTAAGATTTCGCCAAACCGCTCTGCACGTAGTTTTCAACGAGAACACAACTATTCCACAAGTCCATAGCGACGTTTGGACGTACGAAACATTCTAGTAGGCACAAGTACTGTAGACATAAACTCTTTTGTCAAGGAGGTTTGTCAGAAACAGTCAACACAACACAAAAGCCTTATATAAGAACGGTGGGTGCTGTGAATACTTATGCTAACAGTTCTCTCTCCCCTCCACCCCTTCTCACTCACACACACACAGACGTAAAAAAAAGGCCTTTCAGAAATCAGAAAAGGCTGTTTGCTGTGGACGTGCTCTAGACACTGACGTGTACACACAGTTGGCGATATACATAGATGCTGAATGAGAGCAGGCGAAAAACACCAAGAGGCCCAAACTAACATGATGATAAAGATAAGACAGTCTGGTTTGGGGCTGTTCAGGTGTACTGTAAACAACATGAATTGAAGTGTACCTTTGGCCACGAAAAGTCGGACATGCGTCCATTTTAATTCGAAGTAACCACAACTATTCTTTTTCTCATTTCTTTGTGTGTGTGTGTGTGTGTGTGTGTGTGTGTGTGTTGTGTGTGTGTGTGTGTGTGTGTGTGTGTGTGTGTGTGTGTGTGTGTGTTTTGATAGATTTCAGTAGTATGCATGCCATGGAACACCCACTTTTCTCAA
>CM060312.1:13196032-13201032 GCA_030674185.1 Monoplex corrugatus
CGTGTGCTGTAAATATGTTTGTCTTCTTCTTCTTCTTCTTCTTCTTCTCATCTTTGCATGGGCAGCGATGAACAAATTGAAGCCGATTTTCAGCTCGAAGGCCAATGACCAAATCAAGATTAGACTTTTCAAGGCAGCAGTAGAGAGCATCGTATGCTACGGTCTCGAGTCCATACCTCTGACCGAAACTCTCTCGAAGTTGATCGACTCTTCTCATCGGCGTATGATCCGCTCGGCACTCGGCATCTACTGGCCAGAGAAAATCTCCACCAAGGCGCTCTACTCTGGGACTAAGCTCTCACCCTTGAGCAAGACGCTTCGAAGACGCCGACTTGAGACTGATCGGGCACAGCCTTCGAATGCAGACAAGGTGTCCCACTCCCTTGGGTGACATAATTTATTGTCTGCCAACCTCAGCGACCGTGTCAACCTTCGACGTGGACAAGGCAGAACCCTGACTCTGAAGGCTGATGTTACATAATTACAATATTTATATAGCGCAAAATCTTGATAAAATCAAATCTAAGCGCTGAAGCAGACACACACGCAGGCACGCACGCTCGCACACACACGCACGCACACATACAGACACACACACACACACACACACACACACACACACACACACACAAAACACACACACACACACACACACACACACACACACACACACCCACACACACGCATGGCTATAAATGGGGAGAAAGAATAAAAGCAATAAAAGCAAGAATAAAAGCAATGGAAAATTATAGAGAGCATAGCATACAATTATATATATAACCATGTGATTCCCTCCGAGCGGAGACAGGCTGCAGAATGATCTTGACCTCCTCGGCGTTTCCCCAGCAATTGTCATGAACATGAACAGCATCCAATTTTCACAGTTGATTGGTTCGCTCTAATATACTGAGCGTTAAATATATATTCTTCTTCTTCTTCTTCCTCCTCCTCCTCCTACTTTTTCTTCTTCTTCTTCTACCTCCTCCTTTTCCTCCTTGTCTTCTTTTTTTGTTTTTGTTTTTTTTGTTTTGCTACATCCATATAACGTGTGTCCAAATGTATCAACCACTCCAATCGGTGCCCATATTATATCCAGTGCCGTCCGTGTTGTCAGGTAACCTGTTTAATTAGCATGATTAAGTGTTAGCTGTAAAACAAAAACAAAAAAACAGAACACTCCCGCCTACTTGGACTGCTGGTTTTTCATTATCCGTCCATCCATCCATCGTTCACCGTGAAATAAGGGAGGTAAAAAAGTAAATGAATAATTAAGTAAATAAGGGAGTTAAAAAAAGTACATGAATAATTAATAAGTAAGTGAATAAATAAACAAATAAAAGAAGAAAGAATGACGGAAAGATGGTTTCGATTTCGGCCTCCCTCTTCTCCGCTGTCTCTGTCTGTCTGTCCACCAGTCTCTGTCTGTCTGTCCACCAGTCTCTGTCTGTCCACCAGTCTCTGTCTGTCTGTCCACCAGTCTCTGTCTGTCTGTCTGTCCACCAGTCTCTGTCTGTCTGTCTGTCCACCAGTCTCTGTCTGTCTGTCCACCAGTCTCTGTCTGTCCACCAGTCTGTCTGTCTGTCCACCAGTCTCTGTCTGTCTGTCTGTCCACCAGTCTCTGTCTGTCTGTCTGTCCACCAGTCTCTGTCTGTCTGTCCATCAGTCTCTGTCTGTCTGTCTGTCTGTCCACCAGTCTCTGTCTGTCTGTCCACCAGTCTGTGTCTGTCTGTCCACCAGTCTCTTGTCTGTCTGTCCACCAGTCTGTGTCTGTCTGTCCACCAGTCTCTGTCTGTCTGTCCATCAGTCTCTGTCTGTCTGTCTGTCTGTCTGTCCACCAGTCTCTGTCTGTCTGTCCACCAGTCTCTGTCTGTCTGTCTGTCTGTCTGTCCACCAGTCTCTGTCTGTCTGTCCACCAGTCTGTGTCTGTCTGTCCACCAGTCTCTGTCTGTCTGTCCATCAGTCTCTGTCTGTCTGTCCACCAGTCTGTCTGTCTGTCCACCAGTCTCTGTCTGTCTGTCCATCAGTCTCTGTTTGTCTGTCCACCAGTCTCTGTCTGTCTGTCCACCAGTCTCTGTCTGTCTGTCCACCAGTCTCTGTCTGTCCATCAGTCTCTGTTTGTCTATCCACCAGTCTCTGTCTGTCTGTCCACCAGTCTCTGTTTGTCTGTCCACCAGTCTCTGTCTGTCTGTCCACCAGTCTCTTTCTTCCCGTCTGTCTTTCCACCTGTCTTTGTAAAGAGGGTTTACCTATGGCGTGTTCAGAATTCCAACACTGAAGGTAACGTTTGTTTTCTGCTGTAAACTGCGGATATTGTATCAGTCACCACCGTCACCGCAGCCAATATTTTATCGGGGCTGGCCCGTGTTGTCAGATAACATATTGAATTAACCGTTTAACTTGTTGATGTTTAGCTAAAGCAAAGAAAAAAGGAAAATAAAGCAAGACACAGTCTTTTTGGACAGCTAGCTAGCTCTGTTGTTGGCTGTTCAGTGTCAGTCCGTCCACCCAACCGTCCATCTACATCGATTCTTCCTTCCATCCATCCATCCATCCATCCATTATTTACTACTAAATTGGCCAGAGGAAGAATCATTTTGTTCGACCTTTGGGGTCTCTCCTCTTCTTTCCTCTATATCTGTCTGTCTGTCTGTCTTTATCTTTGTCTGTCTGTCAGTCTGTCTGTCTGTCTGTCTGTCTCTCTCTCTCTCTCTCTCTCTCTCAGTATCTGTCTCTATCCCGCGCATTAGCTTGCATATGCTGGATGTGTGTCTGAGGTGATGGAAATGAGGACAGATTCTGAACTTGTCAATCGACAAAGAAGATGGAAGACAGAAAGGAACAGGCAGGAATAAGAAAATCTCTCTGTCTCTCTGTCTCTGTGTCTGTCCCTGTCTGTCTGTCTGTCTCTGGATCTCTCTCCCTCTCTCCCACTCTCTGTCCCCACTCTCTCTCTCTCTCTCTCCCACTCGCTGTCCCTCTCTCTGTCTCTGTCTGTCTGTCTCTCTCTCTCTCTCTCTCTCTCTCTCTCTCTCTCTCTCTCTCTCTCTCTCTCTCTCTCTCTCTCCCCTGCCTGTCCTGTCTTCATCTCTGTGTCTCTCTGGGTCCTACTTTTTCCCAGCGGTTCTGAAACTGAGGTAGGGAAGGAGGTCTAGATCTGGTCTGGGCAAGGATGGACTTCTTCTTTTTAACCCTTTAACTTCCGCACCTTATCCGCCAACTGCAAAAACTTAACCCTTTGACTCCCTCACCCTATCCACCAGTTTCCTGCTTTGTTAACATGGTTGACAATGCATGATGCTGGTGGACAGGATGCGGGAATCAAAGGGTTAAACAGTATGCGTTGTGGCTTCCTTGTGCTCCCTGTCCCCATCTATCATTCTACATGCCTTGTGTTATCGGTGTATTTTGTGCTAAGGTCGGTTCGTATGGGAGACATACGCTTCTCTCCCTTTGTTTACAGTGTTGTGGAACAACTAGCACAAAAGGGACATTGAAAGGAATCGGACAATTTGGGAAGAAGAGAGAATAGGGACGGCTTGCTGGTTGACTGTTGGCTTCCACAGTTGTCTTACGTGGGTGTTTTTGATTTCATGGAACTCGGGATATTGATGAGAAATGTCTGCTTTGTTTGTTTCTTTGTTTTTTCTTGTTGTTGTTGGTTGTTTTTTTTCGCTGGAAGTATCCTGTGTCTAATGAGATGCTCGTACCTGTGGATTACATAAGATAATGTTGAACTGATGAATGAAATGTATCGAATGGTGTCATTTTTGGAGGTGAAAATCTCCTGCTGATATTTTGTTTTTTGTCGTCTTTGACCCGTCATCAGATGTCCAGCCTCGTGTCTCGGGTGGTTATTGATGTCTGCAGATCTTTCAGGGACCTAGATCTATAGTTTCTTCTGTACCGAAACGGTTAGGCTATTTTCGCTCCAGACAGTTCAATGTTTTTGGAATAAGTCAAAGATATACACCCTTCGATTAACGCTTTAAGAATCGCAATTTCGCCTTTTGCCGGGATGAAAATGTGCTGGGTGGTCAGAGGGCCCGTACTATTACTAGGGACGGTCTGCAGTGTTTTTAATTCTAGATTAGTTGTACAGTATGATTCAGTCAGTTTAGTGGTTAAGATCGTGTACGATTGCTGGCCTTACGGTTGTCTAGAACAGCGGTCAGCTTAGTCTTACAGCTGGATTGGTCTTAATCGTTGGTTAACGTTCTAGAATGATATGATAATAACAACACGCGAAGTTTCATCGTTCACCTTTTTTTGTTATGTTTTGGTAGTAGGCGTGATTCGATAAATACAATGGCGAGGTCCAGTCCATTACGCTGGTAAGTGGACTGTAAAGTGTGAGGACAGTTCTGCATATATAGTCTGACCTCGGGCAATGGTCATACTCGGCCATCTTGAGACTATTGGGATATATGGCAGATCTTATCAGGTTGATAGGGATTAACTCCCCCCACCCACACACCCACCCCCCAGTTAAAAAGTAGAGCCCCATTTTCCTGATGTCGTATACTACATATACCTTCTTTTATACCAGCTGTCTTGTGTTTCTGTCTGTTTCTTCAGTCGTTCTGTCGCCTTTTTCAACCTGTCGGATCATTCGCCTTCTTTAAGATGGCGCGGACCTTTAGTGGTGACACAGGGATAGTTGGCCTGTTTATATTGTACCGCTGCATGTTTGTTTGTTTGTTTTTATAAGTTAGAGAGGGAGCATGCACACGCGCGCGCGCGCCACACACACACACACACACACACACACACACACACACACACCACACACAACACACACACAGCTAGTGTCCGAATAGAGTCCATGAGACACTCGGTTAACATCTTCTGTTATGATTTTCAAGCTCGTGAAGATGTTGTTCGGTAATTCTTCGTATTGTGCACGTTTCTTGGACTTGTTCAGAATACTTACACTTCATATGCAAATACTTGAAAAGGGCAACTACAGCATTTGCCACAAAGAATTAAAACTTTAATCCTTT
>CM060312.1:13206032-13216032 GCA_030674185.1 Monoplex corrugatus
CTCAACTCCCACCTCCCCACACACACACATACTGCTTTTCCTTCCTTCCATGCTTAGGTGCTGTTTTAAAAAAGTCAGACAAGCGAGTTCCGTTTAATCAGTATGTTTCAGAAACAACTTTTTCTGTCTTTCTTCTTCTTCTTCTTCTTTCCTTCGTCTTCTTCTTCTCCTTCTTCTTCTTTTTTCTTCTTCTTCTTCGTCTTCTTCTTCTTCTCTTCTTCTTCTCTCTTCTTCTTCTTTCTTCTTCTTCTTTCTTCTTCTTCTTCTTTCTCCTTCTTCTTCTTCTTTCTTCTTCTTCTTCTTTTCTTCTTCTTCTTCTTCTTCTTCTTCTTCTTCTTTCTTTTAAATAGATTTGCTTGTATTGATAAATGAATGATTCTGCTCCTCACGGTCTTAGGATATGTGGATGGGCACACGCATTCAGTTTTGTGTAATTGAAAACTATCGATGAACTTGGATCAAGGAGATGGAGCCGTGTTTTTGTTGATGTTAGTTCATGTATTTTTACACTTTTATGCTTCGCGAATTCGGTGCTTTATCTGTTTTGTCAGATTTGTTAGACAGTCGTAGGTCACAGAGCCAAGTAGAATATAATTAAACCTCTTATTGTTATATTTGTTTAAAGCCCAGCCCACTGTGTAGAACCATATCAGGGCTCTAACCGTTTCAAAACTACGCAATACTTCAACAGGAAAAAAACAAAAACAAAAACGGAAAAGAATATTGAGTACACATATCAATGCTTCGCGCACATAATCTAAGGAGATGCTCCAGGTGTTGACCACTTCATCCAATTCATCAAACAGGAGATTTAAAACACGTACCTGAATACAAATTTAAGCCTACTAAAGCACTAAAACATAGGTAAAAAGGGGCCAGAATTACCTAAAATTGCTTCCGCGTGTCTCATTTCCCTAGAGCTAAACAAAATGCGCTTAATACATGTACCCAATTATCAGTCCCAAGAAAAATGACGTAAGACTGTGAATACAGGTGAATGGACCGGCAAGGCAAAAAAAATGATCAGAAGAAATGACAGAAAACGAAGGAGGAAGAAAGAAACAAAAAGAGTGACAGAAAAGAGGAACTTCTAGCACAGAATTTATGAAGGTGGGGATACTGTTTATACTGAAAGAGTCCCCGGGATCCCCACGGGGTATGATGATTAAACTGACCTGTGATCAGAATCCATGACTTGTCTAAAGACCCTCCCCCCCTCCCACCCCCCCCCCCCCCCCAGATATCAGTTTAGAAGATCAAGGCCCTGTAGTTGACTTGATAACGGTTTTTTTTTTCACAGTGTGGCAGCACTATTAAACTGGACCTGTGATAAATACAAGACAAAGCGAAACAAAACAACTATGTCTAAGTTACAGTTTTCAGTTTCAGTTTCTCAAGATGATGTCTCCGCGCTCGGAAAGGACTCCATATGCCCTGACACCACTGGTGCCATGTGATGGAGAAGATCCAAAATGATCATGGCACACGCCTTAAGCCTACACATAAACGTATGTCTAAAGATCCCCCAGTATCAGTGAAGAGGTCAAGACACCCATGGGTGAGATGGTAGGTCTTGCTCCCAAATGTAATATCCCAAAAAATAAGAAAAAAAACAACACACACACACACACACAAAAACGTTGAATGATCCTGATCTTTCACCTTCTCTAATAGTTGCACGCATTTACATGAGCACACACATACCAGCGGTGCGCGTGCTTGCACAGAGAGAGGTAGACAGAGAGAGGGAGAAGAGAGAGAGAGAGAGAAAAAGAGAGAGAGAGATGCACACCGCACACACTCTTTATTTCTCTCTCTCTCTCTCTCTCTCTCTCTCTCTTTAACACACACACACACACAATATACACACACGCGCTCGCGCGTGCACTCATGCTTTCACACCCATATACACCTTCATTTACTTGCTCACTTATAGATAGTATGTACTCAACTGACGTACCTTCGCGAGTGCGTGCGTGCACAAATGCAAAATCTCTGTTTCTACCCTCCTCTATTAGCAAGATTTCTTTTTGACAAATGGCCTTTAGCTAATAATGTTTACCGTTGGAGAATAAAGGATCATTGTCTCTTTCCATCGCTCTCCCTCCTCTCTCCGTTTCTCTCATTGATTTTCGGCAGCAGATGAGAGTTTCTGTGCAGCGCCAGGAATAGATGTGACTTGATGATCTCTGGAAGTATCCCCTCATTTCCTATAGCAGATTTATCTACCACTAGTATTACGTGTACCAGACACAGACAGGAGACTGTAGTGTAAAGCTTTACAGCCAGTCTCATCACGTCTGATGCAGTATGTTTTTTTTTTACCCCACGTAGATGAATCTGTCATCCTTAAGCCTTGTCAATGTGTTTTGGCTCTTTTCTTTCTTTTGCTGTGTTTGTGTTTTGTTTTCTTCTTTTTGCTTTTTGTTCTTGATCTTCTTGATCCTCTTGTTCTTGTTCTTCGTGTTCTTGTTCTTTCTTGTTCTTGTCGTTCTTCTTATTCTTCTTTCTTTCTTTCTTCTTCTTCTTCTTCTTTTTCTCCTCCTCCCCCTCTTCCTCCTCCTCCTTCTCCTTCTCCTTCTCCTCCTCATCTTACTGTCTCTCTCTATCTCTCTGTCTCTGTCTCTGTCTGTCTCTTGTCTCTGTCTGTCTGTCTCTGTCTCTTTTCTGTCTGTATGCCTGTCTGTCTTGTCTGTCTTTCTGTCTGTATGCCTGTCTTGTCTGTCTTAGTCTCTCTCTCTCTCTCCCTCTCTCTCTCTCTCTACCTCACACACACACACACGCACGCAACGCACGCACGCACACACACGCAATCACACACACACACACACACACACACACACACACACACACAACATACACACGCAGAGGGGCGTGCGCATACCCATGCTTTCACACTCATATACACCTTCATCTACTTGCTCACTTATACACAATTGACGTAGCCTACCTTCGCGCATGCGTGCGTGCGCACACAAAGGCATAATTTCTCTTTTTACCCTCCTCTATTAGCAAGGCTATTTTGACAAATGGCCTTTAGCTAATAATGTTTACCGTTGGAGAATAAAGGATCGTTGTCTCTTTCCATCGCTCTCCCTCCTCTCTCCGTTTCTCTCATTGATTTTCGGCAGCAGATGAGAGTGTCTGTGCAGCGCCAGGAATAGATGTGACTTGATGATCTCTGGAAGTATCCCCTCATTTCCTACAGTAGATTTATCTACCACTAGTATTACGTGTACCAGACACAGACAGAAGACTGTAGTGTAAAGCTTTACAGCCAATCTGATCACGTCTGATGCAGTATGTTTTTCTTACCCCACGTAGATAAATAATGCGTCATCCTTAAGCCTTGTCAGTGCCCGTTTGGCTCTTTTTCGTTGTTTTGCTGTGTTTGTGTTTGTGTTTTGTTTTCTTGTTTTTCTTTTTGTTCTTGATCTTCTTGATCCTCTTGTTCTTGTTCTACGTGTTCTTGTTCTTTCGTGTTATTGTTCTTCTTCTTCTTGTCGTTCTTCTTATTCTTTTTCTTTCTTTCTTCTTCTTCTACTTTTTTTCTCCTCCTCTCCCTCTTCATCCTCCTCCTCCTCCTCCTTCTCCTCCTCGTCTTACTCTCTCTTTCTATCTCTCTGTCTCTGTCTCTTGTCTCTGTCTGTCTTTTCTGTCTGTATGCCTGTCTGTCTGTCTTGTCTGTCTTTCTGTCTGTATGCCTGTCTTGTCTGTCTTAGTCTCTCTCTCTCACACACACACACACGCACATACGCACGCACGCACGCACGCACACACACACACACACACACACACACACACACACACACACACACACACACACACACAAACACACACACACACACACGCAGAGGGGCGTGCGCATACCCATGCTTTCACACTCATATACACCTTCATCTACTTGCTCACTTATACACAATTGACGTAGCCTACCCTCGCGCATGCGTGCGTGCGCACACAAAGGCATAATTTCTCTTTTTACCCTCCTCTATTAGCAAGGTTTTTTTTTAACAAATGGCCTTTAGCTAATAATGTTTACCGTTGGAGAATAAACATCATTGTCTCTTTCCATCTCTCTCCCCTCCTCTCTGTTTCTCTCATTGATTTTCGGCAGCAGATGAGAGTGTCTGTGCAGCGCCAGGAATAGATGTGACTTGATGATCTCTGGAAGTATCCCCTCATTTCCTACAGTAGATTTATCTACCACTAGTATTACGTGTACCAGACACAGACAGGAGACTGTAGTGTAAAGCTTTGCAGCCAGTCTCATCACGTCTGATGCAGTATGTTTTTCTTACCCCACGTAGATAAATGATGCGTCATCCTTAAGCCTTGTCAGTGTCCGTTTGGCTCTTTTCGTTGTTTTGCTGTGTTTGTGTTTGTGTTTTGTTTGTTCTTTTTGTTTTCTTATTGCTGTTCTTGTTTTCTTGTTCTTGTTCTTCTTGTTCTTGTCTTCTTGTTCTCGTTCTTTTTTCTTTCTTTCTTTTTTTTTTTCCTTCTTCTTCATCTTCACCTTCTTTTTCTCCTCCTCCTCCTCCTCCACTTCATCATCCTCCTTCTCCGCCTCATCCCACTCTCTGTCTGTCTCTGTCTCTCATTCTCTCTCTATGTCTCTGTCTCTCATTCTCTCTCTATGTCTCTGTCTCTGTGTCTTTTGTCTGTCTGTCTGTCTACATGTCTTTCTGTCTCTCTCTTTCACTCTCTCTTTCTCTCTTTCTCTTTCACACAGACAGATACACACACACACACGCTCGCGCGCGCTAGCGCGTTTACCCATGCTTTCACATTCATATACACCCCATTTACATGCCCACTTATACTCAGCTGACGTACCCCTTCGCGCTCGCGTGCGTGCACAAAGGCAGAATTTCTCTTTTTACCCTCCTCTATTTGCAAGGCTAATTTGTCAAATGGCCTTTAGCTAATAATGTTTACCGTTGGAGAATAAAGCATCGTTGTCTCTTTCCATCTCTCTCCCTCCTCTCTCCGTTTCTCTCATTGATTTTCGGCAGCAGATGAGAGTTTCTGTGCAGCGCCAGGAATAGATGTGACTTGATGATCTCTCCTCATTTCCTACAGTAGATTTATCTACCACTAGTATTACGTGTACCAGACACAGACAGGAGACTGTAGTGTAAAGCTTTACAGCCAGTCTGATGCAGTATGTTTTTCTTACCCCACGTAGATAAATGATGCGTCATCCTTAATCCTTGTCAATGCCTTTTGGATCTTTTCGTTGTTTTGCTGTGTTTGTGTTTGTGTTTGTTTTCTTTTTGTTTTCTTATTGCTGTTCTTGTTTTTCTTGTTCTTGTTCTTGTTCTTGATCTTGTTCTTGTTCTTCTTATTCTTCTTTCTTTCTTTCTTTTTTGCTTTTTTTCTTTCTTCTTCTTCATCTTCACCTTCTTTTTCTCCTCCTCCTCCTCCACTTCATCCTCCTCCTTCTCCTCCTCATCCCATCTCTCTCTGTCTCTGTCTCTCATTCTCTCTCTATGTCTCTGTCTCTGTGTCTTTTGTCTCTGTCTGTCTGTCTGCCTGTCTTTCTGTGTCTCTTTCACTCTCTCTTTCTCTCTCTTTCTCTTTCTCTTTCACACAGACAGATACACACACATACGCGCTCGCGCGCGCTAGCGCGTGTACCCATGCTTTCACATTCATATACACCACCATTTACATGCCCACTTATACTCAGATGACGTACCTTCGCGCGCGCGTGCGTGCACAAAGGCAGAATTTCTCTTTTTACCCTCCTCTATTAGCAAGGCTAATTTGTCAAATGGCCTTTAGCTAATAATGTTTACCGTTGGAGAATAAAGCATCGTTGTCTCTTTCCATCTCTCTCCCTCCTCTCTCCGTTTCTCTCATTGATTTTCGGCAGCAGATGAGAGTTCTGTGCAGCGCCAGGAATAGATGTGACTTGATGATCTCTGAAGTATCCCCTCATTTCCTACAGTAGATTTATCTACCACTAGTATTACGTGTACCAGACACAGACAGGAGACTCGTAGTGTAAAGCTTTGCAGCCAGTCTCATCACGTCTGATGCAGTATGTTTTCCTTACCCCACGTAGATAAATGATGCGTCATCCTTAAGCCTTGTCAATGCCTGTTTGGCTCTTTTCGTTGTTTTGCTGTTGTTTGTGTTTGTGTTTTGTTTTCTTCTTTTTCTTTTTGTTCTTGTTTTGTTTTTGTTTTTCTTCTTCTTTTTCTTTTTCTCTTCTTCGTCTACGTCGTCTCTTCTTCTTCTTTTTCTTCTTGTCTTCCTCCTCTCTCACTATCTCTGTCTGTCTGTCTGTCTGCCTGTCTGTCTGCCTGTCTGTCTGTCTGCCTGTCTGTCTCTCTCTCTCTCAGTCTGTCTCTCTGTCTCTCTCCCCCTCCTTCCCTCCCCCTCCCCTTCTCTCTGTGCTGTTGTTGTTCTTGAAGGAAAATGAGCGAATTGTTTGCTCTTTGATTTGATTATACCCATTTTTTTTTCAGAAAAAAAGGGCGAAAGCCCTTTCTCTGTTTAAGGGAAAAAATAATGAGTGGTGTGGGGTGTGTGTGTGTGTGTGTGTGTGTGTGTGTGTGTGTGTGTGTGTGTGTGTGTGTATGTGTCTGTGTGTGTGTGTGTGTGTGTGTGTGTGAGCGCGCGCGTGCGTACGCGCGTGCGTGCGTGCGTGTTGTTTTTTGAAAAAAAAAGTCTTTTTTTTTTTTTAATGTATGTAATTGATTTCATGTTGCTTCTCGAGGCAGAGGATGTAGACTTGACGACCGTCAGCAAATCAGTCATTCTCGGTTCTTTAGATTTACTGTGTTTAGATAGATCATCTCCTGGTTTGAAGTTGTGGAGAAAACTCAACGTGCAACATTGAACACAACATTGATGGCTTTGAAGCCTGTTCTTTACATTATTGTCACTTTGATCTCTTTTCGACCAAAATTCGACCGTAACTTTACTGTCAGAACTATGCTTGATTATCACTGGTGGACATTGGGATGTTAAAACTCCAGTAGCTAAGAAATGCCTTTACACAGTGTAACGACAGCCGACTTTTTGTTTAGTTTTGTTTTCGTTTGTTTCCATAATAAAATATTTAAGGGGAGTGGGGATGGACACAGGAATGCTAGTTGTTAGCATGTGCCCAACCCCCAACGAGGAAAACCAGTGAATTACGCTCTGTATGCCTCTGTCTTCGACCTGCCATGCCCCACTTGGGTGGCCCTACCAGGAACCAGATCTCCCACCATTATAAATCTAGGGGTGCCCAAGGCATCTCCCGTCGGACACCTGTTTTACAAGAAGTCGCGGATTGAAAGGAGTATCGAACGTGCATGTCCATGGAAGTGTGTTTTCACACACACACACACACACACACACACACACACACACACACACACACACACACACACACACACACACACACATACACACACACATACACACACACACACACACACACACACACACACACACACACACCACACACACACACACACACACACACCACTCATTATTTTTTCCCTTAAACAGAGAAGGGGCTCTCGCCCTTTTTTTCCGAAAAAATGGTATAATCAAATCAAACAGCAAACAATTCGCTCATTTTACTTCAAGTACAACAACAGCACAGAGAGAAGGGGGAAGGGAAGGAGGGGGACAGACAGACAGACAGACAGACAGACAGGCAGACAGACAAACAGAGATAGTGAGAGAGGAGGAAGACAAGAAGAAAAAGAAGAAGAAGAGACGACGTAGACGAAGAAGAAGAAGAAAAAGAAAAAGAAGAAGAAAAACAAAAACAAAACAAGAACAAAAAGAAAAAGAAGAAACAAAACACAACCGCAATGGCCGTAGTTATAAAAGGATTAGAATGTCTTTTTGATCTTTAGTCAGCCCACTACGCGAGAAATGACTGCGTTGGCACTGAATCTGCTCTAACAATCCAGTAGAAAGTGTGTCATCATTTCTGTCATAAACGACAAAACTGTAAATGTTTCAGTTGATTGAACACGAAGCACTTTTTACCTTTGACTGCTTCCCTGAAACCATAAACAACATTTTCGGTTTAAATTAAAAACATTTTGAAAAAGGTACAAAATAAAAGAAGTAAGAAAAACTTTAAATAAAAAAGTTGTCTTATTCCTTTACCCCAAATTGTAGATACAAAATAAAAAGAAATGAAAAAAAAAAAAAAAACACCTAGAAATTACGTTGTCTCCTTCCTTTACCCCAACTGTTTTTTTTCCTTGTTTTCTTTTCTGTTTTAATATGCTGCCATTTCTTCTACACAGCCTCTGTGTTAATGTCTGTAAGCGGCGTGCTTCACCTGTCAACATTATGATTCCAAACCTTCAGAAGTCTTCAGCATGAGAGCAACGCAGAAAGGACCACAGAATCTTGGACAATGGTTTCCTATCACCTAATAAATCTTTTTCTTTTTTCCTTCTTTTTCATCTTGAACCTGATGAATCTTATAATCTCTGTCATTTTCTGTATGAAAATGTTGCAGTCTGTCTGATAAACTTTTTTTTTTCTGTTTCTTTGTTTATTTTTAAGATCTGCCTTCGATTCTTATTTAGAACTTTCTGATATAATTTCTGTCAGTTTAAAAGAATTGTTTTTAAAGATTTTTCTTTAGTTCTTGTGGACAACTTTCTAATGATTTCTGACATTGTTGTTTTGTTTAAGGGGGGGGGGGGGGGGATGTTTTGCATCCCAACTTTTTTGTTTTGTTTGTTTTATTTTTTGTTTTGTTTTGTTGTAAAGTAAAGGAACTGTCCTTTCATTTTCTGGTGTATCTTTCGCCATTTCATTTTCCAAACGAAGGATCTCTTGCCCGAATAAAGGTACCAAAACGACACGGCCAGTTTGATAAAACGCTTAGCGTGGCGTTCTTTGATTTTGTTTTTCGTCAGTTTCCGTGAGGTCAGAGTTTGTTGCGGTCACTTCCTGTGCTCTTTTGTGAAGTTGGCTTTCACTGAAACAGGGAGAAAGGCTGTTCTCGGTCACCGGACACAAAGCGTGGGAAGGGATGTGATGTATCATGTGGACAGATAGTTAACTGTCGACTTGAAACCATGTCACTTTGGCTTGAAGTGACAGTTGACAGGACAACCCCCCCCCCCCCCCCCCCACGCTTGGGTACCGGAGAACACCGAGCGCTTTTTTCTGACTTTACGTGGGACGAAGGTATAGTGGGAGAGTGATGGTGGTGGTGGCTCGTGGGGGAAGAAGGGAGGGAGATGATGATGATATTTCTGGATTCTCCCGTTGGTCATGGATTCTCCCGTTGGTCCAACAGATGAGTAGGCACACTAGTTTTCAGTGAGTAGTGTGGATTTTCATGTGTGAAGAAAACCGGTCCTTAATGTAAGTGTTCTTCCGAAGGCACTGCATGGGAAGGAATACTGCGGCTGAGTTCTGCTTCAGCCAAGCCTTCCTCTGTTGATTAGCAGCTGTTCTGCGCTGTTCACGTGTGATTATAGCGGGTGTGATAGGTGGGTAAGGCATCAGATTTATAATTGGAAGGCGTGGGTTCGATCCTGCCTGTGTACCTCCCGCCTGGTGTGTGGTGGTTAGAGATTTTTCCAATCATCCAGGTCAACATGTCTACAGACCTGTCAGTGCCTAAACTCCCTTCGCGTCTGTGTACACACACACACACACACACACACACACACACACACACACACACACACACACACACACATACACACACACACACCCCACACACACACATATATATATATATATATAATATACATATACATCTCACACACACATGTCTCTCTCTCTCTCTACACTCTCTCTCTCTCTCTCTCCTCACACACACACACACAATATATATATATATCCACACACACACACATATATATCTCACACACACATGTCTCTCTCTCTCTCTCTCTCTCTCTCTTCACACACACACACACACACACACACACACACACACACACACACACACACACACACACACACACACACACACACCACACACACACCTTCGTGTACATATATACACATA
>CM060312.1:13231032-13246032 GCA_030674185.1 Monoplex corrugatus
ACTGACTTAAACCTGTTAGATTGTGTTGTTATAATAGTGTAGTTTCGTCACTGTACTGACTAAACTGTTAGATTGTGTGTTATAAGTGTAGCTTTCGTCACTGTACTGACTTAAACTGTTAGATTGTGTTGTTATAATATGTAGTTCGTCACTGTACTGACTTAAACTGTTAGATGTGTTGTTATAATAGTGTAGCTTTCGTCACTGTACTGACTTAAATCTGTTAGATTGTGTTGTTATATAGTGTAGCTTTCGTCACTGTACTGACTTAAATCTGTTAGATTGTTGTTAAATAGTGTAGCTTCGTCACTGTACTGACTTAAATCTGTTAGATTGTGTTGTTATAATAGTGTAGCTTCGTCACTGTACTGACTTAAATCTGTTAGATTGTTTTAAATTGTAGCTTCGCACTGTACTGACTTAAATCTGTTGATTGTGTTGTTAAATAGTGTAGCTTCGTCACTGTACGACTTAATCTGTAGATTGTGTTGTTAAAATGACTTCGTCACTGTACTGACTAAATCTGTTAGATGTGTTTTAAATATGTATTCTCACTTACTGACTTAAACTTAGTTGTTGTTATAATATGTACTTGTCACTGACGACTAAATCTGTAGTTGTTGTTAAATAGTTAGCTTCGTCACTGTACTGACTTAATCTTTAGATTTGTTATAATAGTGTATCGTCACTGTACTGACTTAAATCTTTAGATTGTGTTGTTTAATAGTGTAGCTTTCGTCACTGTACTGACTTAAATCTGATTTGTTGTTATAATAGTGTTATAATAGTGTAGCTTTCGTCACTGTACTGACTTAAATCTGTTAGATTGTGTTTGTTATAATAGTGTAGCTTTCGTCACTGTACTGACTTAAATCTGTTAGATTGTGTTGTTATAATAGTGTAGCTTTCGTCACTGTACTGACTTAAATCTGTTAGATTGTGTTGTTATAATAGTGTAGCTTCGTCACTGTACTGACTTAAATCTGTTAGATTGTGTTGTTATAATAGTGTAGCTTTCGTCACTGTACTGACTTAAATCTGTTAGATTGTGTTGTTATAATAGTGTAGCTTCGTCACTGTACTGACTTAAATCTGTTAGATTGTGTTGTTATAATAGTGTAGCTGTCGTCACTGTACTGACTTAAATCTGTTAGATTGTGTTGTTATAATAGTGTAGCTTTCGTCACTGTACTGACTTAAATCTGTTAGATTGTGTTGTTATAATAGTGTAGCTGTCGTCACTGTACTGACTTAAATCTGTTAGATTGTGTTGTTATAATAGTGTAGCTGTCGTCACTGTACTGACTTAAATCTGTTAGATTGTGTTGTTATAATAGTGTAGCTGTCGTCACTGTACTGACTTAAATCTGTTAGATTGTGTTGTTATAATAGTGTAGCTGTCGTCACTGTACTGACTTAAATCTGTTAGGTTGTGTTGTTATAATAGTGTAACTGTCGTCACTGTACTGACTTAAATCTGTTAGTTGTGTTGTTATAATAGTGTAGCTGTCGTCACTGTACTGACTTAAATCTGTTAGATTGTGTTGTTATAATAGTGTACTGTCGTCACTGTACTGACTTAAATCTGTTAGATTGTGTGTTATAATAGTGTAGCTTTCGTCACTGTACTGACTTAAATCTGTTAGATTGTGTTGTTATAATAGTGTAGCTTTCGTCACTGTACTGACTTAAATCTGTTAGATTGTGTTGTATAATAGTGTAGCTGTCTCACTGTAACGATAAACTGTTAGATTGTATAATAGTACGTCGTCACTGTACTGACTTAAATCTGTTAGATTTGTTGTTATAATAGTGTAGCTTTCATCACTGTACTGACTTAATCTGTTAGTTGTGTTGTTATAATAGTGTAGCTGTCGTCACTGTACTGACTTAAACGTTAGTTGTGTTGTTATAATAGTGTAGCTGTCGTCACGTACTGACTTAAATCTGTAGGTTGTGTTGTTATAATAGTGTAGCTTTCATCACTGTACTGACTTAAATCTGTTAGATTGTGTTGTTATAATATTGTAGTGTAGCTTTCGTCACACCCAAGATGTCAAACTAAGCTGCCACACGATCAATGCCTTTCTTTCGATCTTCACCTTCACATTGATCTGTCTCAGCACAGCGATTTTACGTGTATGTTCTTTATGGCTTCCTAGAATAGAACAGACAGAGTGTTCAGATGATGTCCCAAGGATTTGACTTATCCCGCCCAATAATGTTGTAGTGAGTATCGACGAATTGTCTCCACCTTTTTCCAGTACAGTAGTGAGTAATGTCAAGTACTTGTTCTTCATCTTCGCCCAATATTGCAACAAGGAGTGTATTCATTATTTGTTCGTTTAGTCAGCGTGTATACCCATTTTTCGACTGAATTTGTATTGCATCTTCTAATCACTCCAGTTATGGTTTCTACTGTAACTGGGTACTGCATGAGCCCTGATAAGTTCTTGTGTTTGACCTGTTTAAAGCTAGACAGTTAAACTGGACCCAGCAAGACAGGCCATGTCAACTTTATAATCTCTTATTGAGATGTTACGTTTTGGTCATCGTTCATTTGCTTTCAACAGAATCAAATCATATCAATCAATCAGTAGTGAATCAATCAGTAAAGTTTAATGGCCGTGGACAGTTTGTGACACGAAAACATTAATCGTTTGTAATATTAAAACATTGAGAATAGTCGAATGTAATTAGTGTTCTAAAATGGTTGCTTCTGGCAAATGATAGGCCTATGAACGTTGATTCAAGGCACGTTATAATGTCAAGATCTCGTTTATAGTTAAATTGTGCACAGGCTTAGCTATCTGACATAATCAATTCCTGTTATCACGTGGCAGTTGCGATATAACATATATACAGCTTTATCTAGGTAATATCTGACTATAAATGGTTATTGAATTGAATTGAGTTTGTTTGTTCGCTGCGATGTCTTTTTGCCACTAAGATAATGTGTGTATGTTGTTTAAATCGTTGTTTTCGCATTTGTATCACCACAGCGAGACAGTCTTGATGGGGAGGCAGACACAAATAGATCATTCATAAGGAAGATTAGGAAAAGGCAGGCAACATTCATAGGCCATTTTATGAGGAAAGGGGAATTGGAACACCTGGTCACAACGGGAAAGCTGGAGGAAAGAGAGCACCAGGTAGACCCAGAGAGAAGATACTGGACGGACTTGCAGAGTGGCTGAAGACAAGGAGGGTGGAAGAGATGCTTGAGGCAACAAGAGATAGAGACAGATAGAAGTCCATAATCGCCAACGCCATGCGGCAAGGCACCTGATGATGATGATGATGATGATGATGATGATGATGATGATGATGATGATGATGATGATGATGATGATGATGATCACCACAGCAGAATACTGAGGAATTGATGGTCTAGACACACATTGAAAACACGGTGAAAACCGTCCATTGCAAATTAGAGTCCATGTTTTCTACTGCCAATCAGGGGACATAATCCTTGAATGAATTGCGATCACGACCGACGGAGGACCTTCAGTTGGCCTTCGTGTACACCTACAGTATTGCATTTTCATTTTATATGATGGAGGGTTATGAATGTGTGAATGAGTGGTTCCTCAAATGGCCATACTTATTATCTTGCCGAAGACCTATTTGTGGCCGGGCCAACGTTCAGACTGGTAAAGGTCTGTTTCTAAAATCAAAGATTGGTAAATCCACAAAGACTACTTTTGTTCGCATCGTATCGCGCACGCGCACGCTTGCATACACGAATACTCACGTCCGCAGATGCACGAACATATGCACGCTACACCTCTACCACCGCCATGAACCATTATGGTCAGATTGACATTAAAGTTATCACACACACATCACACGCACGCACTTACACACGCGTGCTTACACACACAGACACACACACACACACAGACACACACACACACAGAGCACACACACACACACACACACACACACACACACACACACACACCACACACACACACACACACACACACACACACACACACATACACATACCACGAGCGGGTACAGATCTTCGTAGTGTGCCTTTTAATACGTCCCTCCAAATCACCCCGTGTTGATGTTAACCTGACTTATATTCATTCTGAGTGCATGGCAGAAGCCCCGAAATGATCCTCGTCGCCGGATGGGCCGTAAACAGCACTTGAAATGGGTTGGCATGGGCAGCTGAATAACCAGGACTGAACCCGTAGTTTACTTCTGGCTTGAGCATGGCAAGTTGTCCCTTAACCCTGAGGTCGTAGGAGAGTGAGGTGGGATCATCATCATCATCATCATCATCATCATCATCATGTGCCCTGCCGCATGGCGTTAGCGATCATTGCCCTCCTTATGCATCTATCCCTTGTCGCTGCAAGTACATCTTCCACCCTCTCTGTCCTCGGCCACCCTGCAAGTCCGTCCAATATTTTCTCCTTGGGTCTACCTGGTGTTCTCTTTCCCTCCAGCTTTCCTGTTGTGACCAGGTGCTCTAATTCCTCTTTCCTCGTAAAATGGCCAATAAATGTTGCTTGTGTTTTCCTAATCTTCTTTATCGATGATCTTCTTCTGTCTGCCTCCATCAAAACTGTCTCGTTTATGTTCTCTGCTGTCCATGGAACTCTCAACGTTCTTCTTAGAAACCACATCTCGGCTGCCTCAGTCTTGTTCTGGCTTTCTGTGTTGACTGTCCACGCCTCACAATCGTACAACAGTATCAGTCCTATATAACATTCAAGAACTCTCTTCCTGATGTTAATTGATAAGCATTTGTTGGTTAGAACACTTTTCATCTTCTTGAATGCTGTTTCGGCTTGGCCGATTCTGCTGGCTGTTTCTGATGTGCATTTACCGTCTGGTGAGATGACCATTCCCAGATATTTAAACTTACCAACCTTTCTCAAAGTTGTACCATTTGCTATTATTTTGCATGAGGGGATTTCATGAGGTGGGATAGAGACCTGAACTTTTATCGGGGTCAGCATTATTAGGGCGGTGCCTAATTCGCTTCTTTACAATCCCCAATCCTGAAGAGCACGGTATGCCTTATTTGATTAGTTCTTGTTGTCTGGACGAAGGATGTGGTCTTAAGGAAAAGATGATGTTTTGTTGATGCGAAGATGTTGTTCCACAGTTGACTTCCTGTTGGCCACCTCTGGGTTCTCTCATTTCTCGAGCAGTGGGTAAAGTTGCAGAACGAACTGTGGAAAGTATGGTCGCCGTTTCGGCCTCTGTTTGATCCATCGAGAGTTATGAAACATTTTTAAACCCAGAGTTATAAAACCTTTTTTAAACCCAGAGTTCATCATCATCATCAGGTGCCCTGCGGCATGGCGTTGGCGACCATGGACTTCCAACCATCTCTATCTCTCGTTGCCCCCAGCATCTCCCCCACCTTCTTCATCCCTGGCCACTCTGCAAGTCCGTCCAGCATTCTCTCCCTGGGTCTACCTGGTGCTCTCTTTCCCTCCAGCTTTCCCGTTGTGACCAGGTGCTCCAAATCCCCCTTCCTCATAAAATGGCCTATAAATGTTGCTTGTCTTTTCCTAATCTTCCTCATGAGTGATCTATTTGTGTCTGCCTCCATCAAGACTGTTTCGTTTGTTTTCTTTGCTGTCCATGGAACTCTCAACATTCTTCTGAGAAACCACATCTCGGCTGCCTCGATCCTGCTCTGGCTTTGCTTGCTGACTGTCCACGCCTCGCATCCGTACAACAGTATTGGTTCTATATAACATTCAAGGACTCTCTTTCTGATGTTAATTGATAGGCATTTGTTGGTAAGAATGCTTGTCATCTTCTTGAATGCTGTTTTGGCTTGGCCGATTCTGCCAGCTATTTCCGATGTGCATCTGCCGTCTGATGAAATGACCGTTGTGTATTTGAACTTATTAACCTGTGTCAAGGTTGTGCCATTTGCTGTTATTTTGCAAGAGGGGATTTCATGTTTTTTACTGATCACCATGACTTCAGTCTTCCTGCTGTTTAGTCCCAACCCCTTACCAGAGTTATGAAACATTTTTTTAAACCCAGTAGTTTCATCCGTTCATTTCTGAACAGTGAGCAAAGCTGTAGACTATGCTGTGTAAGTCTGTGGACCTGTCTGCCGTGGACGTTCTGACAACAAAGTTGTACCGTGGTTCCTTGGAACCACCAATCCTCCATCTTCAGTGGAAAGTGAAGGCAACTAGGGCTGACGAGATTGCAGAGGGAGGCAGACAAAGTTATGATGATCGTTCATGCCTTGCAGAGCCACATCCGGGGCGTGCGCTTGTATACACCTGTCTAAACCCAGGCCTGCACACAGGTGTACGAAGGTAAACGAACGAAGGGAGTATAATATTGGGTTGAGAGCACAGACGCAGCTCATTACACCTTGGCAAACATGTGATGCTTGCTTTGCGCAGCAGCTGGACTGTTACCGTTTGGTGCCTTGAAATGGTTCTCGCGGTCAGCTGGGCTCTCTCTCTCTCTCTCTCTCTTTCTCTCTCTCTCTCTCTCTCTCTCTCTCTATATATATATATATATATATATATATATATATATATATATATATATATATATATATATATATATGAAATAAACCTGGACAACAACCGAAATGGGTGCTTTGTGTGGAAGGCTGAGTAATCAGAACTGCAGTACGTTTTCTTAGCTATGGCGGCCGTCATTTGAGTCAGCGTAACACTATCAAGAAGCGGATTTGTCCATTTAATTAAAGGGAGTTTCAAAACTGAAGTTTATCATTCATGATGATTGTACACTGAAAACTAGCCGTACACGTGCTCGTCGTTCTCGTTTTACTAATCGGAGAAAGAGGGAGGAAAAAAAAAGAGAGAATCCCATCGCAATCGCTGGACTTACTTTTAATCTCTCAGTCAGTTTGTACTTTGTTTGGTAACTACTGTTGTGGCAATAGAAACCTACGGGTTTCATTTCTACTTCAGCAAACACCGCCAAAGTTATGGAGTTAATTGGGTAGACTTTTGGAGTTCCAATTGGAGGATCCTGGGGTCGATCAACCGGATGGAAAAAGGGTGATTTTTTTTCCCGATCTCCCAGGTCAACATGTATGCAAGCCACTGACCTCTCAAACTTTCTAGGTGTCTGTAGGTGCAGACCTGCTAGTGCCTGAAACCCCTTTGTGTGTATACTCGTATCCAATATCAAATACGTTAACGATTCTATTAATCATGTCAATGACGGGCTTATGAAAAACGCGAAAACACCCAGCATGCACGCCCCACCAGAGGTGCAAACTGTGAAACAACATAGTGGATTATGGTCAGCGCCCGGGCCGCCTAACAGCTCGAGTTCTCCATGCTCAGCTTCAAAGTCTGAGTAACGTGTAGAGCTTAGTGAGTCCAAAGTTTGGAGAAGAAACGCTGAACAATAATACCATTTATAATAAAAGACTGCCGCAATCAGGAAACCCACTCCTGAACTAACTCTGGGGGTGGGGGTGAGGAATGGGGATGGGGTGGGAGATGGGGGTGAGGGGTGGGGCTGGAGGTAGGGGGGCGTGATGATAGATAGCTACTGTCTTGTAGAGCCGCACCTGTGCCGTCTGTGTACAGCCAGCCTGTCTGTCTAATATATGTACGTGCGCCTGTTTACAGGTATTCAAGGTAAACGGAACAGTAGGGGGGTTATTGGGTTGAGAGCGCAAGAGATCGGTCATTACACCTTGGTAAACATTTATCTCTTCATGCTTCTTTCCTTTTGCAGTTTATCTCTCCATGCTTCCTTCCTTCCTTCCTTCCTTCCTTCCTTTGCGTAGGTTTACTTAACACAACTTTCTCCCCTACCATCCCCGAACTTTTTACCACCTTTATATAGCACCAGCATCCCTACCCTACCCCCATCCACCCACACCCTCATGCCAGTAGGCGTCTGTCCGTCGCTCCCATATTGATGCATCGTGTCCCTATCCGTCGGTCGGTTACTTCCATATTGCTTCTCTCTCTCTCTCTCTCTCTCTCTCTCTCTCTCTCTCTCCTCTCTCTCTCTCTCTCTCTCTCTCTCTCCTCTCTCTCTCCTCTCTCTCCTTTGCCCACCCCACTTTGTGTGTAATCACTGGATCCGTTTTGTAGAATATGAGACTATCTCTTCCGTTCTGGTTCGTCTCCTTCTCCCATATAATTAGTTAATTGCTTGACCAGTTGTGTTGAATGGACGTCTTTCTCTGTCTCTCTCTGTCTGACTCCCTGTCTGTCTGTCTGTATCTCTCTGTCTCTGTTTCTGTCTTTGTCTCCCTCTCTCCTTCTCTCTCTCTTTCTCCCTCTCTCTCTCTCTCTAGTTTTGTAATCACTAGATCTGTTGCGCCGAAAGGGGAACAGAATCTCTCGCTCGCTAACCAGTTTGTCAGGATGCATTAAAGTGACTGAATTCAGTTGGGAAATTGAAAAAAAAAAACGAAAAGAAAATTTGTTGGGGGGGGGGGGGGGGAGAGGAGAGAGCCGGGAGAGGGGTTGAAGAAGAGATGCATTGTATTGTAGAACGTTGAAGAAGAGATGCATTGTATTGTAGAACGTTGAAGAAATGATGCATTGTATTGTAGAACGTTGAAGAAATGATGCATTGTATTGTAGAACGTTGAAGAAATGATGCATTGTATTGTAGAACGTTGAAGAAGAGATGCCTTGTATTGTAGAACGTTGAAGAAATGATGCATTGTATTGTAGAACGTTGAAGAAGAGATGCATTGTATTGTAGAACGTTGAAGAAGAAATGCATTGTATTGTAGGACGTTGAAGAAGAAATGCATTGTATTGTAGGACGTTGAAGAAATGATGCATTGTATTGTAGAACGTTGAAGAAGAGATGCATTGTATTGTAGGACGATGAAGAAGAGATGCATTGTATTGTAGAACGTTGAAGAAGAGATGCATTGTGTTGTAGGACGTTGAAGAAGAAATGCATTGTATTGTAGAACGTTGAAGAAGAAATGCATTGTGTTGTAGAACGTTGAAGAAGAAATGCATTGTATTGTAGGACGATGAAGAAGAGATGCATTGTGTTGTAGAACGTTGAAGAAGAGATGCATTGTATTGTAGAACGTTGAAGAAGAGATGCATTGTGTTGTAGGACGTTGAAGAAGAAATGCATTGTATTGTAGCGAACGTTGAAGAAGAGATGCATTGTATTGTAGGACGATGGAAGAAGAATGATTGTAATTGTATGTGACGATGAAGAAGAGATGCATTGTATTGTAGGACGATGAAGAAGAGATGCATTGTATTGTAGAACGTTGAAGAGAGATGCATTGTATTGTAGAACGTTGAAAGAAGAGATGCATTGAATTGTAGGACGTGAAGACGAGATGCATTGTATTGTAGAACGTTGAAGAAGGAATGCATTGTATTGTAGACTGTTGAAGAAGAGATGCATTGTATTGTAGACTGTTGAAAGACGAGATGCATTGTATTGTTAGAACGTTGAAGAAGAGAATGCATTGTATTGTAGACTGTTGAAGAAGAGATGCATTGTATTGTAGACTGTTGAAAGAACGAGATGCATTGTATTGTAGACTGTTGAAGACGAGATGCATTGTATATTATACTGTTGAAGACGAGATGCATTGTATTGTAGACTGTTGAAGAAGAGATGCATTGTATTGTAGACTGTTGAAGACGAGATGCATTGTATTGTAGACTGTTGAAAGACGAGATGCATTGTATTGTAGACTGTTGAAAGACGAGATGCATTGTATTGTAGACTGTTGAAAGAGAGATGCCTTGTATTGTAGACTGTTGAAAGAAGAGATGCATTGTATTGTAGACTGTTGAAGACGAGATGCATTGTATTGTAGACTGTTGAAAGACGAGATGCATTGTATTGTAACTGTTGAAGACGAGATGCATTGTATATATACTGTTGAAGACGAGATGCATTGTATTGTAGACTGTTGAAGAAGAGATGCATTGTATTGTGGACTGTTGAAAGACGAGATGCATTGTATTGTAGACTGTTGAAAGAAGAGATGCCTTGTATTGTAGACTGTTGAAGACGAGATGCATTGTATTGTAGACTGTTGAAGAAGAGATGCCCTGTATTGTAGACTGTTGAAAGAGAGATGCCCTGTATTGTAGACTGTTAAAGACGAGATCATTGTATTGTAGACTGTTGAAAGACGAGATGCATTGTATTGTAGACTGTTGAAAGACGAGATGCATTGTATTGTAGACTGTTGAAAGAACGAGATGCCCTGTATTGTAGACTGTTGAAAGACGAGATGCATTGTATTGTAGGAACTGTTGAAAAGACGAGATGCCCTGTATTGTAGACTGTTGAAAGACGAGATGCATTGTATTGTAGAACTGTTGAAAGAAGAGATGCCCTGTATTGTAGACTGTTGAAAGAAGAGATGCCATGTATTGTAGACTGTTGAAGAAGAGATGCATTGTATTGTAGACTGTTGAAGACGAGATGCATTGTATTGTAGACTGTTGAAAGAAGAGATGCCCTGTATTGTAGACTGTTGAAAGAAGAGATGCCCTGTATTGTAGACTGTTGAAAGAAGAGATGCATTGTATTGTAGACTGTTGAAAGACGAGATGCATTGTATTGTAGACTGTTGAAAGAAGAGATGCATGTATTGTAGACTGTTGAAAGAAGAGATGCCCTGTATTGTAGACTGTTGAAAGAAGAGATGCCCTGTATTGTAGACTGTTGAAAGAAGAGATGCCTGTATTGTAGACTGTTGAAAGAAGAGATGCTTGTATTGTAGACTGTTGAAAGAAGAGATGCATTGTATTGTAGACTGTTGAAAAGAGATGCCCTGTATTGCTAAAAGATCTGTTTGAACTGAAGAGAATGCCCTGTATTGTGACTTTGAAGAAGAGACGGTTTGTATGATAGGACGTTCTCTCTCTCTCTCTCTCTCTCTCTTCTCTCTCTCTCTCTCCTCTCTCTCTCTCTCTCTCTCTCTCTCTCTCTCCCCCTCTCTCTCTCCCACCTCTCTCTCTCTGTCTGTAGTGTGTGGTATGGTTGGTGTGTGTGTGTGTATGTGTTTTGTTTTTTTTTGGGTGTAGTGTGGTTTTTGTGTGTGGTTGTGTGTGTGTGTGTGTGTGTGTGTTGTGTATGTGTGTTGTATGTGTGTGTATGTTTGTGTGTGTGAGTGTGTGTGTGTGTGTGTGTATGTGTGTGTATGTGTGTTGTGTGTCTGTTCTGTGTGTGTGTGTGTGTGTCTGTGTGTGTTGTGTGTGTGTGTTATGTTGTGTGTGTGTGTGTGTGTGTGTGTGTGTGTGTGTGTGTGTGAATGTGTGTTTGTGTGCTGTTTTGGTTTGTATTTGTGTTGATGTTGGTGTGTGTGATGTGTGTGTGTTGTGTGTGTGGTGTGTGGGTGGTGTGTGCTTTTCATGCTTTGTATTTGTGAACGCTGGGCAGTCACAGTGATTCCAGTTTGTTTTTTAGGTAGGGTGGGGTGTGTAAATCAATCCACGCCATTCTATTCCACTAAACGTGAAGAGCCATAACACGAAGAGCCCACCCAATAAAACACCCATTACCGCCCATTCAAAACGCCTGCTGCTTAAACAGCACACACACGAAGAACAGAATCACACACACACGACAACAACACACACACACACACTATCACACACACACACACACACACACACACAACCACACACACACACCACACACAACACACACACACACACACACACACACACACACATACACACACACACATGCATGAAGGTTCAACGCAGCACGCGAGGAGAGAACAGAATACAGTGTTGTAATGAACGATTTGGCTGTTAGTGAGATAAGACTTTGTTCACACACACACACAACAACACACACACACACACACACACACACACACACACACACACACACACACACACACCTAATACTGTAGAAAAGACTAAATCAAGAACAACACACACACACACACACACACACACACACACACGACATACGCGAGACAACAACACACACACACACACACACACACACACACACACACACCACACTGACATACGCGAGAGAGAGAGAGAGAGAGAGAGAGAGATTCAAATGCTTTGATTGCAGAGATTATATGCGTGCATTGCAATGGCAACGGCGTAATGTTAGCGAAATGAAAATAACAGCGCTTGCTTACAACCATCAGAATGCTTAAACGTCTCGTACATGATCTATTTGACAATATTTTTGTATGTGCGTATGATCTGGCAAAAGAAAACACGCAAAATATTGATTAGTTGTGTAGGCAAAGAATATGAACAAAACTATTGATTGATTGTGTGCTCAAGGAATATGAACATAAAAAGACATTAACTCTTGAGAGAGAGAGAGAGAGAGAGAGAGAGAGAGAGACAGACAGACAGACAGACAGACAGACAGACAGACAGAGAGAGAGAGAGAGAGGGGGGTGTAGGGAGAGAAGAGTCCAGTCCAAACACTAACAATATATGTAATTCCACACACACACACACAACACCACACACACACACACACACACACACACACACACACACCACACACACACATATGTACATCCATTCTATTTCATATTTCACACACACACACACAAACACACACACACACACACAAACGCACACACACACACACACAAACGCACACACACACATGCACGCGCACACACACAGTCACACCCCATTTTATTTAATATTTCACACACACACACACACACACACACACAACACACACACACACACACACACAAAACGCACACACACACATGCACACACATGTACACCCATTCTATGTCATATTTCACACACACAAACACACACCCCACACAACACACACACACACACACACACACACACAACACACACACACACACAAACAACACACACACACAACACACACACAAACACACACACAACACAACACACAACACACACAACACACATACATATATATATACAGCAGCGTTTATTTAGTATCACAACCGGCCTGAAAGGAAACATGGAGCACAACAAAGAAAAGCGGTGTTGTTGGATTCATCATATGTCGGGCGACCTCGGGTGTCAGATTTACCGTGTGATTAAGGTGATGTGTCGGAGGGACGAATCTTTTTGGAAGGTAAGAGGAGATGGCGTGGGGATAACACAATGAAAAACGGAAAAGAACACGAAGAGAGAGAGAGAGAGCAGACAGACAGACAGACAGACAGAGAAGAGAAGGAGAGAGCAGAGAGAGAGCGAGAGACAGAGAAAGAGAGAGAGGAGAGAGAGCGAGAGACAGAAAAGAGAAGAGGGATGAGAGAGAAAGAGAAGGAGAAGAGCGAGAAAAGAGAAGAGGAGAGAGAGGAGGAGAGAGAGAGAGATAAATTAAAGTGAGGAGAGAGGGAGAGAGAGAGAGAAAGCGAGAGAGAGGGAGAGACAGAGAGAAGGGGGTGGGGGTAAGCGAACAAGCTGGTACAAGGCGTGGTCGGTAAGCAAACATTTTTTTTAACATGTAGAACCCTTGCGTAGTGTACATTACTATGTGAAGATGTTTGTGATGGTTGGCGGAACAGTTTACAGGTCGTTCCCTTCATCAGATCAGCCTCAGGTATTTTTGGCATCCTCCAAACAAGCCTCGTAGATTGTGGACAAAGTACTCCGCCCCTGGCAAGATCGTAAAGGCGGGGAAAAGAATGCCCGTTAGTTGCAACGTAAACTACGTGGAGGTTACAATCTGGAGTTTATTCAGAGTGATTGATCGCATTCGGATAATTCCATATGCGCTCCAACCACCTCTGCCAGCAGTTATCTGTCAGACTCCTTCAGCTTGCGCAAAACTCTGGGCGCTGGCAAGGTTTCATCATCATCATGTGCCCTACTGCATGGCGTTGGCGATCATGGCCCTCCACAGGAATCTATCCCTTATCGCTGCAAGTGCATCGTCCACCCTCTGTGTCCTCAGCCACCCTGCAAGTCCGTCCAATATTTTCTCCTGGATCTACTGGTGTTCTCTTTCCTTCCAGCTTCCCTGTTGTGACCAGGTGCTCTGATTCCCCTTTCCTCATAAAATGGCCTATACATGTTGCTTGTCTTTTCCTTATCTTCTTTATTAATGATTTTCTTGCGTCTGCCTTCATCAAGACTGTCTCGTTTGTTTTCTTTGCTGTCCATGGAAATCTCAACATTCTTCTTAAAAACCACAGTTCAGTTGCCTCAATTTTGTTTTTGATTTTGCGTGTTGACTGTCCACACCTCACAACCGTACAACAGATCAGTTCTAAATAACATTCAAGAACACTTTTCCTGATGTTAATTGTTAGGCATTTGTTGGTAAGAACGCTTTTCATCTTCGTGAATGCTGTTTTGGCTTGGCCGATTCTGCTGGCTGTTTCTGATGTGCATTTGCGGTCTGGTGAGATGACCGTTCCCAGATATTTAAACTTATCAACCTGTCTCAGAGTTGTGCCGTTTGGCTGTTATTTTGCCTGAGGGGATTTCTTGTTGTTTTTTTGTTTGTTTTTTTTGTTTGTTTTTTGTTTTTGTTGCGGTTTTTTTTTTTACTGATTACCATGACTTCAGTGGCAAGGTTTAGAAATGTGAAATCGGGAAAGGGAACAGGACCTATGGTACACCGACACCACCAGAATGATTGAAGCATTCAGATGGGCAGAGAACAGGACAGGTTGTTTGTCGTGGGCGGGGATAGAACTCGAACATGAGGTCTGGAATCTACGGCTCAATCAAAGGAGGCAGCCAACTGACGGACAGCAGGGAAAGAATGATCTCTTTTTTCTGTTGGCACGCTGACACGGCATTCACTGGTCAAGACTCTGTAGTAACTGGTTTACGTCTTGCCCTCACCAAGAGCAGCAGCAACTTCAACAAGCAGCAACTAAAATGCTTCTTTAAAAAATAAACACGCACATTTTAGTACAATAACAAACGACAACAGCAACAACAACAACAAACCTTTGACGATACATCTTGAACATTCTGTTCATGAAAAGTGTTGTGAATAATCTAGCTTAGATTGAGATTGACGATTAGTATTTCGTGGGGAGATAAAGTATGAAGATAA
>CM060312.1:13251032-13258532 GCA_030674185.1 Monoplex corrugatus
TGTGTGTGTGTGTGTGTGTGTGTGTGTGTGTGTGTGTGTGTGTGTGTGTGTGTGTGTGTGACATTCTTTGGATGAAGATAGCGAGTCATCGGGTGCGGGGTTTTTTTTTTTTTAATTTGTTTACCTAATAACAAATCAATATAGGCCTACCCGCAGTGCATGGGATGAGAAGATCGTTGGGATTCTGCGTTAAATCAAGGATTGTGCATATGAATAGTGCACATTTGGGGCGTGCACATGTGCGTGTGTGGGGTTTTTGTGTGTGTGTGTGTGTGTGTGTGGTGTGTGTGTGTGTGTGTGTGTGTGTGTGTGTGTGTGTGTGTGTGTTGCGCAGGCTAAAAGAGTCTGCCAGGTATTATTGGCAGATCTGGGGGTGGGGGTGGGGCACATATGGAATTGTCCGAGTATTGTGAATCGCTCTTGAACAAACTCTGAAGTCCAGTGTGTGTGTGTGTGTGTTGTGTGTGTGTGTGTGTGTGTGTGTGTGTGTGTGTGTGTGTGTTGTTGTGGTGTGGTGTGTGTGTGTGTGTGTGTGGGGTGTGTTGTGGTGTGTGTGTGTTGTGGTTGTGTGTGTGGTGTTGTGGTGTGTGTTTGGGTTTTGTGTGTGTGTATGTTGTGTGTGTGTGTGTGTGTTGTGTGTGTGGTGTTGTGTGTGTGTGTGTGTGTGTGTGTGTGTGGTGTGTAGGAAGGTTGTCATCTGGAGTAGTATTGTGAACCACAATAAGCTCTGGATAGTATGATGACGACATACGTTTTATAGTAGGTAACTGTTCTTCAGATCTTTTGGCCCTGTACAATATACATGTATAGCATAATCTTTAAGGAGCAGGGGCTGCGCCCATCGTCGTGATTAATAGATTTGGACAGTCCATGATTGATGACTTGAACTTCGCGGAAGAATAATTTGATTGAACCGCCGATAAAGCGTGGCTAAGGATTGATGAGATCTGTTGGTTTGGCGTCTGGTAAAAAGATAGAGGGGGTTTTCCCGCCATGACTCTGAACGGTCGGTGGGTAGGAGCAAGTTACGCAGAGAACTCTACTTCGTGGGCTGGTCTGTTCTTTTGATGGGGGGGGGGGGGGGGGGGGGGGGTATGGATTCAAGATTTGATATATTACGAGTTCGGTACCTGTCTTCAAATGAAAAGCTGGCCCATTTGTTGCCCATCTTAATGTTTCTATCATTCTGGTGGTGTCTGTATTAGTTTCCTCCCAACCCCCCCCCCCCCAACCCCCCGTCCCAGTTTCAAGACTTTGCCAGCATATAGGATTTTTGCGCAGGTCGGGTGTCTGCAGGTATTTGCTGGCAGGTTTGGGTTGAGCATATATGGAATTGTTCGGGTGCGACGAATTTCTCTTGAACAAAGTACATCTCCAAACTCTTCAGCTTCTCTTGGGCCTAGCATTATTAGGCCGATGTTTATGCCTCTCTCTCATGCTGCTGTTCCTTTCTCGTTCCTGCAGAGGGACAGGTGCTCTTTTACAGCTGGGTGGGGTTGGGACAGGGTGTTGAAAATAGGTTACGAACTTGGTCACCCATCCATTTGTCTATCATTGTCGATCGTGCTTAACCACTTTGCCTCCGATCCTCTGACTTTTCGCTTTCCACGCACTAAGCTCAATACCTATGGTCCACGAGCCTTCTCTGTTTCTGGTCCCTTCCTGGAGCAAACTTCCTCTCTCAGTCCGTCAGCAACCGCTCTCAAAACTCACCTTTTCTCCTCTGCATAAAATCCTGACTCACTCAATCCCCTCTGCAGCCTGTCTCCACTCGGAGGGGAATCACATTGTAATATATAATTGTATATAATATGCTCTCTATAATTTTCATTTGCTTTTATTCTTTCTCCCCATTTATAGCCGTGTGCGTGCGTGTGTGTGCTGTGTGGTGCGTGCGTGTGTGTGTGTGCGTGGTGTTGTGTGCTGCGTGCGTGCAGTGTGTGTGTCTGTTTCAGCGCTTAGATTTGATTTTATCAAGATTTTGCGCTATATAAATATTGTAATTATTATTATTATTTTGCTGTCACGTTTTCCTGATTTTAGTATGTGCCTGGAGAAAAGTGAGTGAACTACTCTGTTATTGTTGCTTCTTCTCGTTTTACTTCTGCTTTTACATTTTTGTCTGTCATTTTATCGATGCCACTTTAATGGTCACAAAAGTTGGGACAGATGTGGTTTTTTGGTTTGTTTGTGGTTTGGGGGTGTTTTTTCTGTGGTTTTTTTTTTTTTTTTTTTTTTTTTTTTGGGGGGGTCTTTTTGTTTTGTTTTTTGTTGTTGCTTTTCTACAGTGTTATAATGATGCGTGACGGTTGGGATGGCATGATACCTAGGAGTTCCGATTATGTATTAGACTGTGTGACAGGCTGTACTCCATGCTCCCTTTCATGATATGTTTTGGCGTTAACCAGGTCCAAATGATAGCAGGACACCTGTAATTTCGGTCAAGAATTTGAGCATCGCCCTCAGTGGCGCATTCACGACGTGGATGAGGGTCGCCTGTGTGGTGCAGTCTTCCCAACGAGGCCATAGTACGCTTGCATTTTGGGTAAGAGCTGTTCAGGGATCAGAATGTCCCACAGTGTTTGATACAGCTGATGAGATTCGAACCTTCAACCTCCCAATCGTTAGTCTGTTGCAGTAACCGCTGCGTCGCGACGACTGGTGCTTCTGCTTCATACAAGATACAAGATACAAGAATTTTATTTAGCCCAAAGCATCACAATGGGAAATTGTTTTGGCATTCGCATTAAAATACATATAGGCACAAGAACGCATAAACACATGTACACACATACTCTTACTCTCCTCTCACTCTCTCTTTCACCCCTCTCTCACCCTCTTCCTCCCTCATCTCTCTCCCCCTCCCTCTTTGTCGAAACATATCAAAGATAATGACTAAATCTAAATATGTACGGTTAAAAAAGCACATCATAAGAGTCAGATGCCTTGGTCAGGACTTTTAACAATGGACAAAAAGGGCAATACTCATTGAATAACAACTTTGGTAGGTATAGAAAAAATTTGATTAAAATGCAACGCGATATGCACATTAAAATCAAAATGAGTTAAATACAATAAAATGAGTATGTAGACTAAGAGGACAAGGTTAAATAAGAGAAGAACAAGAACAAGATTTTATTTTAGCCCAGTGCTCAGACACGTGGAAAATGTTTTGGCTATGCATGCAATCACACTCACGCATCACAACAATTACAATGTTCAACATCATAAAAGACAAACTCGTCGGTCATCACGGAATCGAAGAAACACACGCACACAACACACACACACTCTCACTGCTACTGCTGCTAATACAACATCTGTAGCCACTACCGTACTACACCGTGTCTGCTGCTGCTATTGTTACTACTGTTATTACTTGTTCTGCTGCTGCTTCTGTTTCTACTGCTTGTGTTGCTGCCACTGCTGTTACCACATTGCCGCTGCTGCCTCTACTACTTTTGCTGCTGTTACTGTTGCTATTACTGTTTATTGCTGCTACGTCTGCATCTACGACCTCTTCTGCTGCTGCTATTACTGTTGTTATTACTAAAGCTTCTGCTTCTGCTTCTGCTAATTCTACTAGTACTTATTGCTGTTATTTCTGTCCTTCCTTCACGTACACCCCCTCCTACTTCCCCTCCCCACCCCGCCCACCTTTTTTGTTTTTTTTGTTTTGTTAAGTGAGTAGACATTAAATCAGTGATCACCACATATGCATAACTAGGCCATTCATGAAGCCATTACGCCAAATTACACAATCTCCTGTGAGCTTAGAATCCAGGGTGTGGCCCACAATCTGTTCCAATTTATCTGGAAACACTAGAGACTAGTATCGCAAGAAGGAATTTGATGTGTTCGTATCGCAAGAAGGGATTTGATGTGTTCGTATTGCAAGAAGGGATTTGATGTGTTCGTATCGCAAGAAGGAATTTGATGTGTTCGTATCGCAAGAAGGGATTTGATGTGTTCGTATCGCAAGAAGGGATTTGATGTGTTCGTATCGCAAGAAGGGATTTGATGTGTTCGTATCGCAAGAAGGAATTTGATGTGTTCGTATCGCAAGAAGGAATTTGATGTGTTCGTATCGCAAGAAGGGATTTGATGTGTTCGTATCGCAAGAAGGAATTTGATGTGTTCGTATCGCAAGAAGGGATTTGATGTGTTCGTATCGCAAGAAGGGATTTGATGTGTTCGTATCGCAAGAAGGGATTTGATGTGTTCGTATCGCAAGAAGGGATTTGAAATGTGTCTAAGGAATTGGGGATGTACATGAGGAATAGTTTCTCTGCTTGGAAATCATGCACTCAACAAGGAAGGAGAGTGTGACGAGAAGAAATGCATTAACCACACTAGACATGATTCTCATAAATAGTCCACACATAAATTGATAACTACAAAGCCTTTATTCAATTAAGAAAAAGCATAATTCACCATTCGTGCGTGCCATGAATCCTAATAGTCCTAAAAACCTAAGATGCGCTACGAATCTTCACTAACTTACTTATCACTGGAATACTGAGCACTTCCATAATTCCTATTCTATTCCCTCTCTCTCTCTCTCTTGAAAATAAAACATACTACTCTGCCTACTTCTAACCCTACCCTAACAAAAGTATAAGATGAAACGTGGTTACATACCTCTAAGATAGGTTGGAGACTTCTCTCGTTCACTGACTCAGTGGCTCACTGGGTGCCGACTCAGTGCTGACTCTCCCACTAGTGACTCCTAACGACTGACTGCTAGCCTATATACAGTGCGATTCCCAATTGCCGATCTTTGTCTCTGCTACAAACATTCCCAGCTGCCCTCCAGCTGTCGATATCAATAAAACAGGGCATTTCAAATCTGGGGAACTTGGCGATCCTGGCATAGCTGCCTTGGTCGTCATTCAACAGTCCCGTAATTTGCTTGGGCATTGGTATTTGCTGAGAAATGTTGGTATTCTGGGTTATCTACCCTTTGTGCCCATTAAAGGTGGATAAGAACCATGTGAGAGTTAGATCCCATTTGAATGGAAATTGCTGAGTGACCAATTGAATTATGGATGGCGTGATCTCCAGCACACCCACCTCTACCGAGTGTACTCTACCGAGTCGGTCGAAGGAATGTTTCTTCCCCCTAGAGGGGGGGCCCCTGTGATACTAGTGTCAGCAAGGTTTTTTTCTCTTCGGCATACTCAAGAGCGGCACAGCCTGTGGATGATTCCATGCTTGTGCTAATCCATATTTGCTGATCCATATGCAATGAAATAGGGATTTTTTCCCCCTTTCTTCTTCGAGCTTCTCTTTCATCGATCAACGCGTCAGTCCGTTAATATTTCCAGATCATGCTGTGTCTCAGGGAGCTTGACATGTTATGGCTTGCCCTCTGACCAGTAAGGTCCCCCTGGGGATGTTGTAGTTTGGACATATGGCTCAGCGGGTAGGGAAGTGAATTCCTCATGGAATTCACTTCCCTACCCGCTGAGGCACAAAACAAGTCTTCAGTCATTTAAATCTGGCTTGAAAACGCATCTCTTTCCTCTCTGAAATTTATTAACCTAAAAGAGCTATGCTGTCTGCGCGCTAGCGTGCTTCTGTGTATGTTATTGCTGTGCGCCTATAGATATGTCTCGGGGTGGGAGGAGGATATGTGTGTGTGTGCCAGAGAGTAGGTACTAATATTTGATATTATTAACGGTGTGTATGTGCTTGTGGGATGGAGTGACAGAGGTCCGCCATGTATGATGAAAATTATATTAGGCCTATGTTTCTATGTTCGATGTAATGTGTATTGTACAGTTTGTAAGCGCTTAGGGCTTTCCAGAAAGATTAGGCGCTCTAAATGCCCTTAATAATAATAATAATATTGTGACTTTCTGTCTAGTTGTTCCTGCCACATGAACACAAAGGAGTGGGAGGAGGGAGGGAGGGAGAGGAGGTCCACCTTTGTTTTGTTGCCTAGTGGTATGAAATGAGGATGCAAATGCGAAACATTTTGTCCAGAAATCCATGGCCCCATCTGAAGGAGTATAGACAAAAAAAGCGATATGAATAATGCAGATAGAAGTTGACTCGAGGCTTTGTCAAAATGGCAAACACGTTGGGTATAGTTGATCATGATATTTCATATTCTCCAAAGATTTATACAAATAATGCAACAAATTACGAAATATGTTATTATTCTGTGTGTGGTTATTCTGTGTGTGGTTATTCTGTGTGTGGTTATTCTGTGTGTGGTTATTCTGTGTGTTGTTATTCTGTGTGTGGTTAAAAGTAAGATGACATTTAAACCAAACTGACTGCCAGCGTTCGAGCAAATAGAAACTAGAAGTACACAACAATAGAATCACAGCGCCTATGTAATATAACAAGAAAACGGACAAGAAAGACACGGGCTTGTCTTTGTCTTGTTATAACAGACACTTGTTCTGTTTCTGTTTTTATGTGTTTCTGTTTTCTGTTTGCTTAAACGTTGGCATTCACAAGCGCCTGTCTTGTTTTGTTATATTGAATATGCGTTCTGATTCTGTGTGTGTGTGTGTGTGTGTGTGTGTGTGTGTGTGTGTGTGTGTGTGTGTGTGTGTGTGTGTGTGTGTGTGTGTTGTGGGTAGAGAGAGAGAGAGAGAGAGCAGAAAGGATATACTGAAATGGGGTTAAAAAACCTTAGTATAACCAGTAAAGAATGACCCGTAAGTGCAGCATATCCCTGACTGTGGTAGTAATTGGAATCAGCATTAGCGAAATATATGAACGAGCATTTGGAAAGGAATAAAGAACAAGTTGGCCAATGCAATTTAAAGGGTGAAACAATCAGCAGCCGGGTGTGAAATACTGGACGAAGCAATTTGAAGGGATGAAAGAACAAGTTGGACAATGCAATTTAAAGGGTGAAACAACAAGCAGCCGGGTGTGAAATACTGGACGAGGCAATTTGAAGGGATGAAAGAACAAGTTGGACAATGCAGTTTAAAGAGGTGAAACAACAGGCAGCCGGGTGTGAAATGTTGGACGAAGCAATTCGAAGGGATGAAAGAACAAGATAACAATGCAGTTTAAAGAGATGAAACACCAAGTAGCCACGTGTGAAATATGGAGCAAGGCAATTTGAAGGGATGAAAGAACAAGTTGGACAATGCAGTTTAAAGAGTGAAACAACAGGCAGCCGGGTGTGAAATGTTGGACGAAGCAATTCGAAGGGATGAAAGAATAAGATAACAATGCAGTTTAAAGAGATGAAACACCAAGTAGCCACGTGTGAAATATGGAACAAATGCAATTTGAAGGGTGAAAGAACAAGTTGGACAATGCAGTTTATAAAGGAAACAACAGGCAGCCCGGTGTGAAATATTGGACAAAGCAATTTGAAGGATAAAAGAACAAGTTAACAATGCAGTTTAAAGAGATGAAACAACAGGCAGCCAGATGTGAAAGTTGGACGAAGCAATTCGGAGAGGATGAAAGAACAAGTTGACAATGCAGTGTAAAGAGGTGAAACACCAAGTAGCCACGTGTGAA
>CM060312.1:13261032-13263532 GCA_030674185.1 Monoplex corrugatus
TAGTCCATCCACTTGAATAAGTGAGGGGTTTGGAGTGTTCATTGTCTCGCCTCTGTTTCCTTTTGGCTGATTTTTAGGCCTACTTTTCATGCAAAGATGTCGAAATGGGATGTTTTTTCCTGCGTGTGTTGGTGGGTATGTGAGACCAGTGCCAGGTCGTGTGAAAAGTCGAGATTTTCCCTGTGTTGGAAAGAGGTTCCATCTGATGCCTCTTGGTTGGTCTTCGGTCGTTTGTCTCATCACCCAGTCTGTGGCCATGTTGAAGAACAGTGCTGACATTGCACATCCTTGTTTTACTCCTGTCTTCACTTCGAAATTGTGTTCACTGTTTCCTGTTTTACAAGTGGTTCATATTGATTTGGACTTTAATTGTCTTCATCCTTGTTGTCGTCATCATCGTCACCGTCAGGCATTTGTATTCTCTGACTTCTTGATATGCCAACAAATAGCCTGTTATATGCAGACTCTCTGCGAGTATTGACGACTTGTTCGGTGTCAGTTTTTTTCTCAGTGTCTTTCTTTCCTGTCTTTGTTTTCTTAATGTTTTTCTTTCCTGTCTATGTTTTCTGAATGTCTTTCCTTCCTTTCTTTGTTTTCTCAGTGTCTTTCTTTCCTTTCTTTGTTTTCTGAATGTCTTTCCTTCCTTTGTTTTCTGAATGTCTTTTCTTCCTTTCTTTGTTTTCTGAATGTTTTTCTTTCCTGTCTTTGTTTTCTGAATGTTTTTCTTTCCTGTCTTTGTTTTCTGAATGTCTTTCTTTCTGTCTTTGTTTTCTGAATGTCTTTCTTTCCTGCTTTGTTTTCTGAATGTCTTTCTTTCCTGTCTTTGTTTTCTGAATGTCTTTCTTTCCTGTCTTTGTTTTCTGAATGTCTTTTCTTCCTGTCTTTGTTTTCTGAATGTCTTTCTTTCCTGTCTTTGTTTTCTGAATGTCTTTCCTTCTGTCTTTGTTTTCTGAATGTCTTTTTCCTGTCTTTGTTTTCTGAATGTCTTTCTTTCCTGTCTTTGTTTTCTGAATGTTTTCTTTCCTGTCTTTGTTTTCTGAATGTCTTTCTTTCCTGTCTTTGTTTTCTGAATGTCTTTCTTTCCTGTCTTTGTTTTCTGAATGTCTTTTCTTCCTGTCTTTGTTTTCTGAATGTCTTTCTTTCCTTTCTTTGTTTTCTGAATGTTTTCTTTCCTTTCTTTGTTTTCTGAATGTCTTTCTTCCTTTGTTTTCTGAATGTCTTTTCTTCCTTTCTTTGTTTTCTGAATGTTTTTCTTTCCTGTCTTTGTTTTCTGAATGTTTTTCTTTCCTGTCTTTGTTTTCTGAATGTCTTTCTTTCCTGTCTTTGTTTTCTGAATGTCTTTTCTTCCTGTCTTTGTTTTCTGAATGTCTTTCTTTCCTTTCTTTGTTTTCTGAATGTCTTTCTTTCCTTTCTTTGCATCAGCGTGACAGGCTCATTCAGTTTGAAGCATTCGCGAGTTGGCCTGACGAGTGGTCGAAATTTTGTGAACATCCGTTCGGTTGTCACCGGATTGATAATGTGATTGTAAACGCCAGTGATCGACGTGAATCGTTCCCACCGCTGACAGAAAGAGAAACGAAAGGAAGTCGCGTATTCTCTGGCGTCGGCGGAAGAGAGGGCAAGCAGACGGCCATTGATCTGGGATGGTTGCCTGGGCTTGCGTCGGCCACTGACTCATTCATGTGCAGCCACTGGTTGTCTCCACACGCTCTGCAGACATGTGCCTCTCTGGCCACTTCTTGTTTCTCCCAGCTGAGTGTGTCTGTTGCCACTTGTAAACGGCATCACCGGTTTTTTTTGTGTGTGAAAGAAAGAGAGAGAGAGAGAAAAAAAAGCATACACACTGGTTTCGTCGCTGAAGGGCAAACTTTTAAAAATCATGACATTCGAAAACGTGAAATTGTCAGTCAGATCTTTACTGGCAGAAAATTAGGAGAAATAAGCATGGGGTTTGGAACAAACGTTGTCGCGTGTGCTGTGTGTAACCCACTGAGTTCCGTGAATTTTTAAACTGAGTGGCTTACGTCTATCCGCTCCTTTTCACTAAGTTCTTTCCTCTACCAGCCTTACTTCGTGCGTCTGATTCAGTCTTACAAGTTGAAGGAAGAGACAGCAATTTGAACCATACAGTGTACATAACCGTCTGTCTTCAGTGGAGTACCTTTAGTCAGTGCAGGGAAAACATCAACCATGGCGTTGTGTGCACAAAACCACATGACTGAGAACGAGACCGTTGGAGCCTTCCCCATGACGCACGTTAGAGAGGAACGGTAAGGATAGAACGCGTAATGGAGATGAATGAGGGACACGTCTTTTTGCTGTTTATTGACGTAATAGTATTGATTGTTTGATTTTTGTCGTATTTTTCAACTCGCAAATTTCTTGAATGTAATTATTTGTCTGCACGTGGATTTCAGCCATATGGAGAGGGATAGGTCACTGTGTTTCCCCCGTGGAATGCTTGGGGGCTCTTTCAGTATAAATAGTATCCCCGCCTTCT
>CM060312.1:13271032-13286032 GCA_030674185.1 Monoplex corrugatus
ACCCTGGCTGGAGGTGCTCGGGCAGGATCGAACCCCAGACCTACTGATTTAAGGTCTGATGTCTTACCTACTTGGCTGCCTCGCCTGTCGTCGATTGTTTTCATTTGCGAGAGGGTGGTTGGCTGTGCAAACACTACTGTGTGCCGTAGGGTAACGTGCTGAGGCGTACCTTCTTTCATACGTTGATGTGAACTTGTGTTTGCCTTTTTCCCCGTTCACTTTGTTACCAAATGTAGATCGATAAATCGGGTCTTTCTGCTTGTCTTAGACGGATCGTTTTATGCACAGAATTGAGTAAACACATTGGTTTGTGCCAGTGTCATCCAATAAAGGTATGAATGTACAAAAAAAAAAAAAAAAAAAAAATATATTATATATATATATATTGGTAACGTATAAAGAGATATTGATTAGTATTTTTCTACATGCCTTCTCCTGAATGATCGATTATCATTTGTTGGGAAGATCCAAATTCCCGTTGCTAGGCAACCAGAGTTGATATGGTTTGTGCTTATTTGGCTCCTTCACTTCCGAGTCATCTAAAATGTGGAAACACACTGCAGAAGATGTTCTTTTAACTCAGAATGAATTCCATATACACTAACGTCACAGGTGCCATGTGATGGAGGAGATCCAGAATATCATGGTGGCGCAAGTTTTAAGCCTGCACATAAACCCATGAGCTGGCCAGGACCTGAGGTCCTACCTGCCTTGTTTTACCTACACATCTGAAATTTTGTATTTACGATTACAGCTAGAGAAATGCCTTTCAAGTTGTGCAACAACTGGTGCAGTTTTGATGTATCTAACATTAACCACCCACCTCCGTCACACACACACACAGCGCACACACACAACCACAAATACACGCACACAACACACAACACACACACACACACACACTCACAAACACACACACACACACACAACACACACACACACACACACACACAACACACACACACAACACAACACACACACACACACACACACACACACACACATGCGCCGCTCCTACTGTGTACATAATTTATTCTGTCATAGCTTTTGTGTGTATGTACATGTGTGTGAGACTCTGTGTGTGTGTGCGTGCGTGCGTGCGTGTGTGTGTGTGTGTGTGTGTGTGGAGAGAGGGGTAGAGTGGTGAGTGAGAGAGGACTGCCGTAAGAGTTTCTTTGTTTCATGATATCAGTCCTTTACGGTGTAGTTTTTGGTTACTGTAACACCGTGTATCTTTGAAATTGCGAAGTTGACTGGCGTGTCCGGTATCAAAATCCAAGTGAACCACATGTCTTTGTTGAATGTGGAGGTTGGGGAGCATGGGGGGGAGGCGAACCAGAAGAGTCACTGTCTTGGTTGACGTTTTGAGGGTGGGATTGAGGGTTGGGGTGATTATCCAGAGTCTCTCTCGTCCTTCGACTCTTTTTGTTACTGTTCTTTTCATACACACATCACTACTCCATCCACACACCACTCAATTCGCCTCACCCTCTCCTTCTCATCCACCTTCTCAATCTTCTTCTACTTCACATAGCAAACACACACACACACACACACACACACCCCTCTAAAATTCGCCTCACCCACCCTTCTCCCATTCTCATCTCTACACACACACACACACACACACACACACACACACACACACACACACACACACACACACACACACACACCAACCCTGAGGTTATAAGGGAATGGAGTGGTAGAAACTTCAATTCTTTTTACTAGGCCCAACATTATGAGGCGTTGGCCATCTCCTTTCCCTTGTTGCTTTATTTTCCGCAACCCTGAATAGGGTCAGGTGCCCGTTTACAGCTGGATGGACTGGAGGCTGCACGTACGGGTTTTGTTTTTTTTCCGCCGAGCGTGATTCTGACCCGGGTGCAAATTTGTGCAGTCAGACTGGAATGCGAGAGCTCTTCCTCTTTGTTTAACCATGCCTCCCAGTAGAGCTAATTGCCTTCAAAAAAGACGTGATTTAAAATTTTTTTTTAACGCGGCACTGTCTACCTATCAAATTAAGGGTGTAACAGTTACAGTAGTTACTGTTATCATTATGTTTATGGTATGTTTGTGTTGACACTCAGAACTATGTGATTTATTCGCTCAGAGCGCGTGCAACTTAACAAAAACGCATTCCTCGTTGTCCACCACACTTCGACTTAGGACGCGCGTTTCCGTGTAGGAACAGCGCGCGCATCAGCACATGGGCGCGTGAGGCGGAACTGATTTTGTTCTGGACGCGCGATCAGCTTGCTGCATGCAACAAGGATGAGGAGGAAGTTTCCATGCTGTGAGCGGTCTGTGCCTGCAGTCAGTGTGAAGTAACGTGGTGTTCTTTTGCGGTGGCTGTAAGTTGTGTGTTCAAATCAGACACAGCTGTTCGGGTCGCCAACTTTGGGCCAGGAGTTTTACTGTACTGTACATGTATGCAACCTACGTTTCGGAGTATAATAACGTGTCTTGAGTGGAATTACCGCAGGGATCTGTGCTTGCTGATAGTGGTAACTGGATAACCCAAAAGAGAAGGGGGAAAAAAAATACCGCCCTGGGGGAAATAAGGAAAAAGGCACAAGAGGTAAATTTCTAAAAGCATGTTATAAAATAATTACTGTTTCAGGGAGTTTTGTGTGTGCGTCGTTTTTTATCTTAGCCACTTGACTCTCTCTTCTCTCTCTGTCTCTCTGTCTCTGTCTGTCTGTCTGTCTCTCTCTCTCTCTCTCTCTTCTCTCTCTATCTATCTATCTTCTGTCTGTCTGTCTGTCTGTCTTCTGTCTCATACACAACACTCTCTCTCTTTCTTCTTTCTCTGTCTCTGTTGTCTCTGTCTCGTCTCTCTCTCTTCCGTCTGTCTGTCTGTCTGTCTTCTCTCTCTCTCTCTCCTCTCTCTTGTTCGGCCGTGATGACTTTCGTGTTGTGGTATTCGGGTGGGTTTCTTGTTTGTTTGTTTGTTTGTTTTTTCGTGATTGCGAACAAGACAACTGGTGTGTTTTGTCCGCTTTTTTTGTTTTGTTTGTTTGGTTGTTTTTTTGTGTTTGTTTGTGTGAGTAGGTTTGGACGAATCACGGTTTTTACACTGAGTGCTTATGAGTACTTGTGGATTGTATTGTTTAGGGAGTGGTCTCGTTTTCCTTGTGAGTGCTCTCACTCTTTGTGTCTGTGTCTGTCTCTGTGTCTGTCTCTATGTCTCTGTCTCGTCTCTCTTGTCTCTCTCTCTCTTGTCTCTCTGTCTCTCTGTCTCTGCTCTCTTCTCTCTCCCCCCTCCCCCATCTCTCTCACGCGTGTGTGACGTTACCATCAAACCACATGAAACTGCAAACCATGCCCCAAGCCGTTGTGCGTTTTCTCTTCCAAGTTCATCAGAAAAGGGCTTCGTACAGCTGGAAGAAAAAAAAATCTTGCAATAGTCTTGGAAAAAATCTTACAATAGTCTTGGAAAAAAATCTTACAATAGTGTTGGAAAAAATCTACAATAGTCTTAGAAAAAATCTTACAATAGTCTTGGAAAAAAATCTTACAATAGTCTTGGAAAAAATCTTGGAAAAAATCTTACAATAGTCTTGGAAAAAATCTTACAATAGTCTAGGAAAAAATCTACAATAGTCTTGGAAAAAATCTTGCAATAGTCTTGGAAAAAATCTACAATAGTCTTGGAAAAAATCTTGCAATAGTCTTGGAAAATATCTTACAATAGTCTTGGAAAAAAATCTTGCAATAGTCTTGGAAAAAATCTTGCAAATAGTCTTGGAAAAAAATCTTACAATAGTCTTGGAAAAAATCTTACAATAGTCTTGGAAAAAATCTACAATAGTCTTGGAAAAAATCTACGTACAATAGTCTTGGAAAAAATCTACAATAGTCTTGGAAAAAATCTACGTACAATAGTCTTGGAAAAAATCTACAATAGTCTTGGAAAAAATCTACGTACAATAGTCTTGGAAAAAATCTACAATAGTCTTGGAAAAAATCTACAATAGTCTTGGAAAAAATCTTGCAATAGTCTTGCAATAGTCTTGGAAAAAATCTTACAATAGTCTTGGAAAAAATCTTGCAATAGTCTTGGGCGCTTTGTGTTCGTAATAATCTCGGATAGCCTGTCTCACCCTGTCCGGTCGACTTCACCAGTAACAAAACACCCGAGACGGATCCATTACCCTCCTGTTTTTATTTCATATTCTGGGTTACCGTACTAAACCTTGTCAAGTGGCACAGACTGGAACAGGATAGTTTTTTTTTGTTTGTTTGTTTTTTTACAAAAGAAAAAAAGTTTTTTTTTATTATTGATTTTTGCTTTGTTTAAATAAAGCTCAAGAACGAAAGTGTCTTAAATCACAGAAAATACTACTACTATCAGATGAACAATACAGAACTTTTGTAAACATTACGGGATGCAGGGGACTTTTTTGTTGTGTGACTTTGTAATTCTAAATTGTTGTAAAATCTTCCTGCATTGGTAGTCATTGTTTGAGATTGCTCGTTTCTTCTTCTTTTCCTTCCCTTTTGTCTTTTCTTCCTGTTTGAAAAGTAGATCACATGTAGTGTGTGTGTGTGTGTGTGTGTGAGTGTGCGCGCGCGCACGCGCCAACACACACACACACACACTTAAGAAAACAAAAATAGATAAACAAAGTGAATATGTAGGCCCCGAATAAATGAAACAAGTAAATATGTAAATATATGAATGAATGAGTGAATGAATGAATGAATGGATGAATGAATGGATGAATGTATTTCAATGTGTCGGCAAAGATTATTTGAATATTTCATTAGTTGTATATAGATAGGACGTTTGTTGTTGTTTTTTTGTTTGTTTCGTTTTGTTTGTGGTTACTGTGGTTTGAAATTTTGGCTCACCTTGGCTTCTATCTCTCTCTCTCTCTATCTCTCTCTCTCTCTCTCTCTCTCTCTCTCTCTCTCTCTGTATGTCTCTCTCTCTCTCACTCACTCACCGCAATTCAGAATATCTGAATTCAAGAATTTTCAGCAGTATTTGACTTTCCCAATACGCGGATTCATTGTAAATGTGGGTTTTATAATCGACCAAGAGGTACCTGATCCTACCCAGGATTGAAGAAGGTGAAAGAGTGAAAGGAGAAGAAAAAAAAATAGGCACCGATCTTGTAATGCTGGCCCCCGAAGAAAAACACATATCTCTACCATCCCACTCCCCTTACGACCTCAGGATTAGGAGAAACATGTACTTATTTGCTGTTTGGACGTTTTGCAGTGGGGCCTCTTACCGCTAAAGAAAGATCATCTTGCAAGGCGTGTGCTTGTTGTAGAAGAAGAGGCAAAGATCAAGAAAAATATTACCACAGACATACTGTAGACTTTTTGGGGGGGAGGGGGGGGGAGGGGTGGTGGTGTACTATCTGTTTTTCCTGCTTATTCGTACTGTAGACTTTTTTTTGGGGAGGGGGGGGGAGAGGTGGTGGTGTACTATCTGTTTTTCCTGCTTATTCGTACTGTAGACTTTTTTTGGGGGTGGTGGGGTGGTGGTGTATTATCTGTTTTTTCTGCTTATTCGTACTGTAGACTTTTTTTGGGGGTGGTGGGGTGGTGGTGTACTATCTGTTTTTCCTGCTTATTCGTACTGTAGACTTTTTTTGGGGGTGGTGGGGTGGTGGTGTATTATCTGTTTTTTCTGCTTATTCGTACTGTAGACTTTTTTTGGGGGTGGTGGGGTGGTGGTGTATTATCTGTTTTTTCTGCTTATTCGTACTGTAGACTTTTTGGGGGGTGGTGGGGTGGTGGTGTATTATCTGTTTTTTCTGCTTATTCGTACTGTAGACTTTTTGGGGGGTGGTGGGGTGGTGGTGTATTATCTGTTTTTTCTGCTTATTCGTACTGTAGACTTTTTGGGGGGTGGTGGGTGGTGGGTGTATTATCTGTTTTTCCTGCTTATTCGTACTGTAGACTTTTTGGGGGGATGGTGGGGTGGTGGTGTATTATCTGTTTTTCCTGCTTATTCGTAGCCGACTCACCGCTCCTGTTATCTCATTGTGGCACTCATCCCCATTCTGTTATTAATAGCATGGGCGTCGTTGGACTGACAGCCACAGACTCGCCGTCATTGGTTTACCACAGTTATCGGAGTGTTTGTGGGGGGTACTCGGAAGTTGTGGACCCAGAAAATTGTCATTTCTTTTTAACTGGTGATATCATTCCTATACCCCATCCCATCCCCCCACCCCATCCTTCCTGCTCAGTTTCTGCGTTGGACGGTAAACAAGATTACCTGTGTTTTCAATGTTGCCCACATAATTCTTTCTACCTTAGAGTAACATGTTTTGCTGCTTTAGTTGACTTTTGAAGTCAGTGCTCTGTCAAGCTTGTTTCGTACTGGTCTTGGAAGGTATGTAAAGTTTTGACAGTTGTGAGGGTTCATTCTCGAGTGTTCGAAAATCTGAGAAAAGTGCTGAAAATGACGTGGATATGTTAAATAAAGTCGTAAGTTTTTATCGTTTGGGTCTTAAAAAGTCTCCGTGTGTCCTTGGTATTGACTGGCTAGTGTATGATTACCGGATTATAATGCCCAGAGGTGGGAAGCCAAAGGAAGAACCCCCCCCCCCCCCACCCTTGTGTCCTCGAAATCGCTGGAATAGGATCTTTGTTTTCTATTGACGGGAAATAATGTTTTGATTACCAGTAAGCAAAAGTTCATCGAATGAACTGTTTTTTTCCGTAGAATGCGGTGCTCTTCTGAAAAGACCGAGTGCAGTGGTTCTGTCAGAGCATCCAGTGCACTGCTGTTTGGAGTTTCGAGTGCAGTGTTGCTTTAAGAATTTTATGTTGTTTTAAGCGCAGTGCTGCTTTTAGAGTGTAAATGCCACGCTGCTCTGATAACTTCTTTGAGCCAGATGCTGCTTTAATTATGTATTTAGTGCGGTGCTACATCAACAGTTTGGGTATAACTCTACTTCAAAGAATTTTTTTTAATTCCTTTCGAAGTTTGCATACATGTATTTGTAATACTGTTTTAAGAGTCTGGATATGAAATACTCCTTTGGGAGTTTGCAGATGTGTATTTTTAATACTGTTTCAAGAGCTTGAATATAAAATACTCCTTTCAAAGTTTGCATACATGTATTTGTGTACTGTTTTAAGAGTTTGAATAGACTTCTGCTTTTAATTGGATCGCACTACCCGTCTTGAGTTGAGCGCAGCCCTGTAAACAAAGGGAGGTCTGTAGATTGTCGTGGCTTTGCATGACGCAAGCGTTTTGCATCTAAGGGGGGTAATTTTTCTTTATGGATTGTTAAAGGAACGTACGTCATGTAACTTGGCTGATAGGGGGATGCTTTCCGGTAAATTGAGTCAAGTCAAAAGGTTGGACATTTTGAGAATGGAAATCTGTAGACATTGCCGGTTTTGAAACAGTGTTCACAATTAGAAGAGAAAAAAAAAGGAGGGAGGCAGAGAGAGTGAAAAAGGGTGTGGGTGTAAGGGTGGTGATGGTGGTGGTGGTAGTGGTGAGGATAGGCTTCTCATTACTTGTTCGTAGCACAGTCCTACAATAGGATGAGAGCAAGATGTAAAATGCATGTACAGCTTCTCGGTTGCCCTGGTGACTACAGATTTGTCTTGTGTGTGTATGCATGCCCTCTTTATAAAAAGAAGCCAGGGATGATTCTGATTAGCCGGCGGTTTCTCTGGTGCACATACATGTGCTAATAGAAACAGACCAGAAAGATTTTTTTGTTGTTGTTGCTTTTTAAGTGCCAGGAAAATGATACTTAACATTCTTGTGTTAGTGTCTAGGTTGGTCGTATGAGAGCCATGATTGAACAAGTATGAGTGATCATGAGTCAGGTTTTAAATGCCAGTAGCTCAGAATAATCATATAATATTTATGCACAGTCAGATATGTATATTATTCATTTAATGTTAAATGGTATTTCCTTCAAAGCATTAATTGAAAAGTGAAATTACAACCGCTCAATATAACTATTGTATAAAAAACAGTCTTTGGTTGTTTTGCTGTATATTTTTTTCGTTTAGAATATGTCATGCTTATGTGGCTAATTATGTATTTGGTATGATGTTAATGTTAATGTTTGTGTATCGTGTGTGTTTCTCTTGCTTTACTTTAAAATGTCAAAAAAAGTTAATAAGAATAAAATATAAAGTATAGAGAGTTTTGCTAGAACGGAAACAGTCAGCAGCGCTATAGGGAATTTACTAGGTCTTGGAATGATACTTTAATGCTGGTGATGATGTCACCACAAGATATTCCTTTGTTTGCTTGTTTCTGTTGAGGTATCTTTTTTGTGACTTATTTGGTAGAGTTTTAGTATGGCATGACCGTCTTTGTCTTCTCCCACGTCTAGGCTCCTGCTCTTTCGCCCTGTATGAGTCATAATTTGAATTTTCAGAGGGCCTGTCAGTGATAAATTTGCATTTTGATATCAGCTGTTTCTCTGTCTTTTCCAGTGTTATGCTAACTTCACAGTCTGCTGCTGCTGCGTTCATGTCCGTTATCATTTTCTGCTGGCTTCTCTTCGCTGTGTCGTGCGGTTGGTGCGATACATAATTATCTGATTTCGATAACTTCAAGGAAGAGAACGGCTCTTATAAACGTTTAGCGTGCGTGTATAATGTTATGGCTTTTTGAGGAAAGTACGTGACTCCGTGACTCTGTCTCTCTCTCTCTGTCTCTGTCTCTCTCTCTCTCTCTCTCTGTCTCTGTCTCTGTCTCTCTCTCTGTCTCTCTATCTATATCTCTCTCTGTCTCTGTCTCTGTCTGTCTGTCTGTCTGTCTGTCTGTCTCTCTCTCTCTCTCTCTCTCTCTCTCTCTCTTGTGTGCGGGACTTCATTATCTCAGTTGTTTGTTGTCTTCGTTGTCTGATTTCTTCGTTTGTTTGTTATACTTCTGTCTGTGTTGCTGATTGTTGAAAGCATGATATCGTCAGCTTTGACAAAAGACAGGTGTCTCCGTGAAATTGAAAGCAAAAAGGAAGTCCTTTGAGTGCCTGAAACATGAAGCAACAACTGTACCCTCTGAATGCCTAAGCCCTCCAGAATAAACATAATAAAAAGTCCTTTGAGTGCCTGAAAGATGAAGCAACAACTACACCCTCTGAATGCCTTAGCCTTTCAGAAAAAGCACTAATAAAAAGTCCTTTGAGTGCCTGAAAATTGGAGCAAGAACTGTACCGTATGAGTGCTTGGGCCTTTTAGAATAAGCAGTAAAAAGTCCTTTGAGTGCCTGAAAATTGGAGCAAGAAATGTACCGTAAGAGTGCGTGGGCCTTTCAGAATAAGCAGTAAAAAGTCCTTTGAGTGCCTGAAAATTGAGCAAGAAATGTACCGTATGAGTGCTTGGGCCTTTCAGAACAAGCAGTAAAAAGTCCTTTGAGTGCCTGAAAAATCAAGCAAGAACTGTACTCCCTGAGTGCCTAAGCCTTTCAGAATAAACACTAAAAAGTCCTTTGAGTGCCTGAAAATTGAAGTAACAATTGTACCGTATGAGTGCCTAAGCCTTTCAGAATCAACACTGAAAAGTCCTTTGAGTGCCTGAAAATTAAAGTAACAACTGTACCATCTGAGTGCCTAAGCCTTTCAGAATAAACACTAAAAAGTCCTTTGAGTGCCTGAAAATTAAAGTAACAACTGTACCGTATGAGTGCCTAAGCCTTTCAGAAGAAACACTGAAAAGTCCTTTGAGTGCCTGAAAATTGAATTGAAGTGACAACTGTACCTCTGAGTGCCTAAGCCTTTCAGAATAAACACTAACATGTCCTTTGAGTGCCTGAAAATTGAAGTAACAACTGTACCGTATGAGTGCTTAAGCGTTTCAGAACAAACACTGAAAAGTCCTTTGAGTGCCTGAAATTTGAATTGAAGTGACAACTGTACCTCTGAGTAGCTAAGCCTTTCAGAATAAACACTAACATGTCCTTTGAGTGCCTGAAAATTGAAGTAACAACTGTACCGTATGAGTGCTTAAGCGTTTCAGAACAAACACTGAAAAGTCCTTTGAGTGCCTGAAATTTGAATTGAAGTGACAACTGTACCTCTGAGTAGCTAAGCCTTTCAGAATAAACAGTAAAGCGCGAGTTAGCATGAAGTGCAACAACACTTTTGGCTGAATAGTTACAATAGGAGAGAGTTGTTGTTGTTGTTTGGGTTTTGATTGTTTGTTTGTTTTGTTTTTGTTTTTGTTTTTTTTGTTTTTGTTTGTTGTTGTTGTTTTTGGAGGGAGAACGGTGTTGAAAAGAGGCCAGAGGTAACTTCTATCATGAACCATGCCTTTTGCCGTTGTCGAGCTGTGATATCATAAATGAAGAAGGGTGCAAGCAGCGGTCATGCACGAGGACTAGAGATACGTGTGTGTACCAGGGCTTAAAACGTTCCGCGTCTGGGCGGAATTCCGCAATTTCGGTTTGTAAAAAAAAAACACGAAAGGCGCAAGGCATCCGTGATTGGCTTGCAAGCGTTCATAGCAAAGGCGCGCAAGTTATGGCCCCTGATTTGCCCCCCCCGGACCCCCCTAGTTTCAGTGGTTTTTTTCCTCCTCCTGTTTTAAACCCTGGTGCACGTAATTAATCGAAGATGATGTAATCATATATGTTAGTTGGTTATCTTCTGGCCTAGGCTGTCCTTAGGGAGAACATGTCGCCACAGCATAGTGCCCCCAGTTTTGTTTTGTTTTGTTTTGTTTTGTTTTGTTGTTGTTTTCTTCCAGTGTGCAGGTACTTATTAAACGGATTTTTCTATATTGTTTTTTTCCAGAGACAGTTAACTCTTTTCGTTGCCTTGCGTTCTTTTACGTGCGCTAAGTACGTGATCAACACAGGGTCTTGGTTTGTCGTATCATCCTAAAGGCTAGCACCCATACTACCCATCGAAATCAAGTGGAAAGAGAAGGTGGCAGAAAATCCACTTTTCTACCCAGAATGGAACCCTGGACTTTCTGATTTACCAAACAGGCGCTTCAACCATGAGCCACCACCACTCCGTTCTGTTTTGTCAGTCTAAGTTCAACCAGCCGGCTGTGAGCTCTTCGGCAGCCGTAACATTAACCAGTCCTTGGTGATTTTGAGAGGAAAAGCTAAATCCAAGTCAGAGTTACCGCCCCTCTTTAGGCAAATGGGAACCAGAAACGCAGACACACAGAGATAAACAGACAGACATACAGACAGAGAGAGAGAGAGAGAGAGAGAGAAAGAAAGAAAGAGAGAGAGAGAGAGAGAGAGAGAGAAAACGCGTATTCTAACAAAATGAACAATCAATACAGAAAAAACAGAGGAAAAACAGCAAGACTTCCTTCGTTGAGCAAGAGAAAATAACTGATGAGGAAGGCGGGGGGGGTGAGGTAGGGAGGGGGTGGGGGTGGGGGTATCGATGCTCAAGCCCCGTGTTGATGAAGCAGCATAAAACCAGGAAGAGACACGGAGCTTTGTAAGACGATTAACCCCTTTCAACTCTCTTCATCCTGTCTACCACCGGCTTTCTAACAGCTGAGGGATAGAGTGAGGGAATGAAAGGGTAACTTAAAAAAGAAAAGGAAAAAAAAAAAAAAAAATGGCGACAAGCTTTCCCCAGCTTTGCGAGCTGTGTCGGTGTCCTTTTCACCTCAGTGGTCGGGGTGAGGACTGTCACAGGTAGGAAGGACTTTGTCCCTCTTGGTTTCTTCCGCTTCGTTTCATGGTGGGACCGTTTTTTGTTTTGTTTTGTTTTTGTTTTTGTTTATTTTTTGTTTTCTTTCCTTTTTTTTGTTGTTTTTTTTTGTTTTTTGTTAGTTTTTTTTCCCATTGAGTTTCCACACCTCGGTGATTTCTTCCTCCTATTTTTAGTGTGATGACAAGAGGTCTCTCGTCTTGTTTTCTTTCAGTCTTTGCTATAGCGTAAACAATGGCAGCGGAGAAGTTGATCCAGATGGCGCTTCATTGAAAGCGTTGGTGGAAAGCCTGTTGGGTTTCAGCGTTTCCAGCACCTCTTGGGTTTCAACGTTTTCCAGCACCTCTTGGGTTTCAACGTTTTCCAGCACTTCTTGGGTTTCAACGTTTTCCAGCACTTCTTGGGTTTCAACGTTTTCCAGCACTTCTTGGGTTTCAACGTTTTCCAGCACTTCTTGGGTTTCAACGTTTTCCAGCACTTCTTGGGTTTCATCGTTTTCAAGCACCTCTTGGGTTTCAACATTTTCCAGCACTTCTTGGGTTTCATCGTTTTCAAGCACCTCTTGGGTTTCAACGTTTTCAAGCGCTTCTTTTGGTTTCAACGTTTCCGGCACCTCTTTGGTTTTAACGTTTCCAGTACCTTTTGGGTTTCAACGTTTGATGTGACTCTGTCTCTTACTTTCTTCCTCCCCCCGCCCTTCTCTCTCTCTCTCTCTTTCTTTCTTTCTTTCTTTCTCTCTCCTCCTCTGTCTGTCTGTCTGTCTCTGTCTGTCTGTCTCTCTTTCTTTCTCTCTCCTCCTCTGTCTGTCTCTCTGTCTGTCTGTCTGTCTGTGCCTTTCTGTCTGTCTGTCTGTCTCTCTCTCTCTCTCTCTCTCTCTCTCTCTCTCTCTCTCTCGTGTGTGTGTGTGTGTGTGTGTGTGTGTGTGTGTGTGTGTGTGTGAGAAAGAGAGAGAAAGAGGGTGGGGGGGGGGTTGTGTGGCAGGGATGAGTTCGTTAATTAAATCGACAAACTTGTATAGGTAGCGAAGGGGACAAAACGAGAGAGAGGAGTGAAAAGAGAGAGAGACGGGGGTGGGGGTGGGGATGGTGAATGCTGGTAGATTTTTATTGAAAAGCAAAACGTGTCAGAATGCAAAAACATTCAGGACAATAAAGTCCACTTTCTTTTTGAGGCAATCCTTAAAAAAAAACTTATAAGGCTTGGTGACCTGAGCGTGCCCAACCATACAGTGCGCGTGCGGATTCTCTCTGTCTCTGTCTGTCTCAGTCTCCCTTTGTCTCTGTCTGTGTCTGTCTGTCTGTCTGTCTATCTGTCTGTCTGTCTGTCTGTCTGTCTGTCTGTCTCTCTATCTCTCTCTCTCTCTCTCTCTCTCTCTCTCTCTCTCTCTCTCTCTCTCTCTCTCCTCAAAAACATAACACAACACAACACAACACACACACACACACACACACACACACACATACACACACACACACACACACACACACACACACACGTATACACACACACACACACGCGTACATACACACACGTACACACACACACACGTACACACACACACACACACACCACACACACACACACACACGTTAAATCACACTGGCAATCCGAGGTATAAAACTCTTAAAACTCCGAACCACCTGCCAAGGTTGAAGTCATCCCCCTTCATAAAGTGAACACAGGGAGGGGGGAGGGCGCAGAAACAACACTTGAATCTGACACACCTGAACGATTTTTAAAGCCGAAAGGTTGTGGTTGAAGAAGGAGGGGATAGTAAAACATTTTTAGGTAAGTTGTTGCATGGGTGTTAGTGCATTAAAATGTCCGTTGGTAGCGACTATTGAAAAATGTATGTGTCTGTGCGAAGATTTATAGATTACGGCCATCCTGCTGACTTTTTAATGCTTTTCTCCACTTGACGTCTTGATTAACATCAGAAAGAGAGTCCTTGAATGTTATATAGAACCAATTCTGTTGTACGGATGCGAGGCGTGGACAGTCAGCAAGCAAAGCCAGAGCAAGATTGAGGTAACCGAGATGTGGTTTTTCAGAAGAATGTTGAGAGTTCCATGGACAGCAAAGAAAACAAACGAGACAGTCTTGATGGAGGCAGACACAAGTAGATCACTCATAAGGAAGATTAGGAAAAGACGGGCAACATTTATAGGCCATTTTGTGAGGAAGGGGGATTTGGAGCACCAGGTCACAACGGGAAAGCTGGAGGGAAAGAGAGCACCAGGTAGACCCAGGGAGAGAATGCTGGACGGACTTGCAGAGTGGCTGGGGATGAGGAGGGTGGGGGAGATGCTAGGGGCAACGAGAGATAGAGACGGTTGGAAGTCCATGGTCGCCAACGCCATGTGGCAGGGCATCTGATGATGATGATGATGATGATGATGACGTCTTGATGGGGGTTTGGTGTTTGCTCAAGAAGGATTCATGCCTCCCTCGTGTGGACGCAGGTGGCTCTTTCAGTATAAATAGTATCCCCACCTTCTGTAAATTCTGTGCTGGAAATTTCCTCTTTTCTGTCACTCGCTTTGTTTCTATTCTGTCTTCCTCTTTTGCTTTCTGTCATTTCTTCCTGTCATTTTCTGTCTTCTTGGTCCATTCATCTGCATGTGTTCGATAAAGTCTTACGTACTTTCTCTTAGGATTGATGATAACTGGGTGCATGTGTTCGGTAAAGTCTTAACCTACTTTCTCTTAGGATTGATGATAACTGGGTGCATGTGTTCGGTAAAGTCTTAACCTACTTTCTCTTAGGATTGATGATAACTGGGTGCATGTGTTCGGTAAAGTCTTACGTACTTTCTCTTAGGATTGATGATAACTGGGTGCATGTGTTCGGTAAAGTCTTACGTACTTTCTCTTAGGATTGATGATAACTGGGTGCATGTGTTCGGTAAAGTCTTAACCTACTTTCTCTTAGGATTGATGATAACTGGGTGCATGTGTTCGGTAAAGTCTTACGTACTTTCTCTTAGGATTGATGATAACTGGGTGCATGTGTTCGGTAAAGTCTTAACCTACTTTCTCTTAGGATTGATGATAACTGGGTGCATGTGTTCGGTAAAGTCTTACGTACTTTCTCTTAGGATTGATGATAACTGGGTGCATGTGTTCGATAAAGTCTTACGTACTTTCTCTTAGGATTGATGATAACTGGGTGCATGTGTTCGATAAAGTCTTACGTACTTTCTCTTAGGATTGATGATAACTGGGTGCATGTGTTCGATAAAGTCTTACGTACTTTCTCTTAGGATTGATGATAACTGGGTGCATGTGTTCGATAAAGTCTTACGTACTTTCTCTTAGGATTGATGATAACTGGGTGCATGTGTTCGATAAAGTCTTAACCTACTTTCTCTTAGGA
>CM060312.1:13298532-13316032 GCA_030674185.1 Monoplex corrugatus
TACATCCTAAATACATCGTGTGCTGCAAGATGAACCGATTGCGACACGACAGTTTAGGGAGAGACATACGACTTGGGTACCATATGATAGTACATGGTATTGTGACTGTATTTGTCGATTTTCATATTTCCCTGTCGCTTAGTACGCGCATGGTAGACAGTTAAATCAACCAACCCATTTTGGGTTTATGATGACCCAAAGAATCCGAAATCTAGGGGGAGATAAGTCTCAAAGAATGCAAATGTGTAAGGGTTAACTAAGGATCACGTCTGCACGTAGTCAGACGGATGAAGAATGTTATAAATATTTCACCCGTTAAAGATATCTGTCAGTAGTCTTTTTTTTTTTATCTTTTTTTTTTTTTTTTGTCTTTTTTTTTAACTGTCATTAGAGCTTTAGTGTTGAATAGTGTTTGCTTGAACAGTTATGATTTGTCTGCATTATGATGTCACCGTTTCACCGTTTCCAGCCGTGCATTTGACATTTTGTTTGTAGTTCATGTCACAATTCTTTGTCTGATCACAGACATAAATGTTTAACTAAACTATACCATAAAACGAAAGAGACAAACTACGTCCAACAATGTGCGTGAATGCTATGTGTACACAGTCTCTCTCTCTCTCTCTCTCTCTCTCTCTCTCTCTCTCTCTCTCTCTCTCTCTCTCTCTCTTTCTCTCTCTCTCTCTCTCTCTCTCTCATTTACAGTCAATCTCTAAATACATCGCAGAAGCACATGAGATACGAAGAAGAACATTGCTGCTTTAATTTCAATATGAAAAAGTTTTCTGTTAAGACTAATCGCTTTTTCCTTAACCAAAATAGTACAGGTCAATATTAGGCATAGTTGGATGGTCACGCATGTCCACTTCTACTGTAAAACTGTTGTTTTGATATTGTGAATATTACTTTTCTGTTCTTTGTTTGAATTTTCCGTTTTTCTGTTTCCTTTATTTGTTTCCCTTTATTTACATTTGTTGCCAGCATGAGAGGGATGAGTTATACCCCTTGGCGCAAAAACCATGTATATGGTTACGTCAATAAATAGCGCGCGTCAAGCGTCTCTCTCTCTCTCTCTCTATATATATATATATATATATATATATATATTATATATATATATATATTATCACCCCTCCCTCTCTTATCATCGTTGTTGTCGTCGCCCTTATTGTTGTTAACAATAATGATTGATATAATGATATTTTTGAAATACTGATAGTAATAATGTTTAAACCAAATATCAAAAGCGCTGTGTGGCATTGTTGACTGTAATTATTCCTCTCGACATCCAGTCTGCGCATTCTGTTATTCTGGCGCAGAAAATCGGTTTAAAATGTCAAATGCTTTGCTCACCAATTGGAAATTACTTGATGCAAGTTTGCCCAGAAAGAGCGAGAGCGAGCGAGCGAGCGAGAGAGAGAGAGAGAGAGAGAGAGAGAGAGAGAGAGAGAGAGAGAGAGAGATGTTTCGGTTTTTTTAACAGCGTAAACGCATGTTAATTGTTTGACAGAAAACACACACACACACACACACACACACACACACACACACACACACACAGACACACACACACACACACACACACACACACACACACACACACATACACACACACACACAGATGCTCCGGTGTAAACGCCTGCTTGTTAGTTGTATGACAGAAACACACACACACACACACAGATAGAGAGAGAGAGAGAGAGAGAGAGAGAAAGAGAGAGAGAGAGAGAGAGAGAGAGAGAGAGAGAGAGACTATGTACACATAGTATCCATGTGCATTGTAGAACGTAGTTTGCCTCTTTCGTTTTATGGTACAATTTAATTAAAACGTTTATGTCTGTGATCAGACAAAGAGTTGTATTGTATTGCTGTACGAGTGGCCTTGAACTCGTAGACCAGATTTAAATGGGTTACCATTTTCTGACTAAGCACACCACTACTTGGCCATATCTCTTCCCAGCCGCTCGTAAAGGATACTCGTGGCAGCTTTCTGACAACAGAAATTGGAAGGGCATTGATAGCGCACGCGCGCACGCGCGCGGACACACACATATTATATACATCCAGGCTCATGCGCATACTCTCTCTGTCTCTGTTTGTCTGTCTGTCTGTCTGTCTCTGTCTCTGTCTCTGTCTCTCTCTCTCACACACACACACACATACTTACACACACACTCACACGCGCGCGCACACATACACATACACAAACACACACACACACACACACACACACACACACACACACACACATACACACACACACACACACACACACAAATTCAAGATGGCGGAGACACCTAACTAACAAATTTTCAGCTGTCGGAGAAAACGTGTAAAAGGCCCAATATGACAAGAACGAGAAGAGGCCGCCTTGCCCAAAAGAAACAAGAAGACGCATCAGAGGGCAAGGCTGATGGAGAGAAGATATCGTCCAGTGCCGCGGGAGCAGAGACTGAAAAGGACCCGAAATCGACAGTCGCCGAGTCTGACGCTAGGCCTAACGCTACATCTGGTGCACCGACCACGACTCCCACTGACACGCAGAGTGGGACAACCTGCACAGCGCCTCTTCCCAGCTCGGCGGACTGCGTGAGTACGGCAGAACTAAAAAACATCATACTGGCTCTGCGGGACCAAGTCAATTCTCTGGAAAAGACGGTCCTTACTCTACTCACTAACCAGCAAAAAAAGAACATCACCATGACAACCCGTAACTGTCACACACAGACGGATCTACATGACACACATCCCACCTACGCTGAGGCACTGAAACAAAACCACACAAGCAAGCAGGACGACAAACAGACCCGAAACCTCAAGGCACCAAAACCCAGCAGCAAAATTAAACAGCAAGCAACAAAAGTGCCTGAAAATAAAATAAAAAACAAGAAAGAACAACGTCATGACGTCATACCAACTAAAGACGTCATTTCGCTTCCCAAACATAGGCCTACACCATCCCGTTCTGAAAATATTTCAAAACAACATAAAAAGACCCACGATCTTCCGTACGTTCTCACTGTCCACGACTCTGTGTTGAAAGGTGTCAACTCAAGAAGACTGGGACGATCTTACGGTTTTGAAGGAGACTCGTGCCCTGTGAACGACCCTCATAACATTAAAAGCTCATTAGATATGGCCTTTTCCAAATTTGATGATTCAGCAGACTGTATTGTTTTTCACTGTGGTGTGCATGAATTGAACAGCAAAGATCTCCCTGCAACAACTAAACATCTCGCTTCAGGCATAAAACAAATAGCACAAGAACATCCAAAATCTAAACTAGTCGTTAGTAAGGTTGCCCCTGTACGGCAGGCCCGAATGGAGGAGGTTCAACGAAATCTGTTCAACGCTTTTCTATCTGCTGAACTTGTTGATATGAAAAATATTTCTTTTGTATCACATGAGAACCTTCGTACCACTCAACAATTTCTAAAAGACGACATTCACCCACCACCAGAGGAAGTAGCATCATTGCAGGAAATCTTGGAAGACACATTCGAGACCTATTTTGGGAGACTCCAAGGAGAACATCAAGATCAAGATCATCACAGCTACACCCTTCCAGATTCTCCAGAGGACAGTACCACCCTTTTGACAACTACACACCATGGTGGCCGTATAATTTGTTTTGAAATAACAGTATTACATATACAATACTTAATGTTCATGTCACAGGACTTTTTCCTCGTCATCTCTGACATGTCTTCTGCTGAAAATAAACAATAACTAGGTTTTAGTCCGACTATCAAGACTCGGTCAGACTATACACTTTGTACATTTGAAGACGTGAATGCCATTATTTTGATTTTTGGTTATTTGTTATCCCTTGTAATCTATTATCACCTTTATAAGTTATTCGTACGTTGGACTATGTAATTTTCTTTTTATTGATTTTGCTACAATTTTGTTTTCTTTACTTCGTAGTCTAAGTAACTTACGTAATTTTCTTTCTGTCCAGTTCTCCTGGACACAGAAAATCAAAGTATTCATTATTATCGACCATAAATAACAGTTAATAGAAAGTTGGAGATTAACCAATATCAGCAATGCGAAAACAATCCCAAGTCAAGTTTTTGCAATGGAATTGTAGATCCCTTTCCACCAATTCGGCTTACTTGGAGCATTTCCTAGCATCAAATAGGTGTGAAATTTTGATTCTACAGTCGATGAATGTTGTCGCTACCAAGCTTCCCAATTTCCCCAATTATTATTATCCTCCAGTCTATGAATGTGGGAATCACGGGAAGAAGGTATCCACCGCGATTTATATACTCAAAGAGTTACAATACTGCTTACTTACTTCCCCAGTTTTGAAATCAAGCGAAGATTTGCATGCTTGTGCTGCCACTGTCCAATTAAGCAATTCTCTAAACATTAACGTTTTGTCAGTCTACCTACCAACAGGTCCAAATGACCACAACACAGAATGGCTGCGCACTATCCAAGATCAGCAGCGTGGTAAATGGCTAATAGGTGGAGACTTTAATTCCCACTCCCCATTTTGGGAAAAGAACTGTTCTACTGTTACGAGCAATCGTTTGGTAGAAAATATCGTTGATAGTTCGCTTTACCTTCTAAATGATGGTAGTGTCACTAGGATCCCTGATGTTTCCAAACACAGGGCGACAGCCATCGATTTGTCTCTAATCTCACCAGAATTAGCACCATCCTGTACCTGGGAAACTCACAGAGACACTTTGGGAAGCGATCACCTACCTATCATCATAACCATAACTGACAAAAACATCAGGATGAAAGACAGCTCTCCTGAAATTATTCCAAAATATAATTACAAGCGTTCTGACTGGTCCTTATTTCGAACTGCTCTAGCTAATCAAGATTACAGACATTATGAAAGTGAAAATGTAGACATTATGTTTTCTAAATTCCAAGAGTCAATTTTAGCCGCTGCAGACCTATCGATTCCGAAACTCAAATCTTCTAGATCAAATAATCGATTGGGTAATGTTTGGTGGACAGAGGCATGTGAGAAAGCAGTTCAATATAAAAGGGAGAAATTCAAAATCTACATCAAAAGCCGGAAACCTGAGGATCATGTCGAAATGAAAAAAGCTAACATCCAATGTAACAAAATCATTGCTGAAGCAAAGAAAGATTATTGGGCATCATTCTGCACAAAAGAAATTTCAGATTTCAAAGATTTCCATAAAGTCTGGACGAAAATGAAACAAATGAAGGATGGAACCAACTTACCTAGGTGTCCGATAATGATTGAAACATGTAACACATTTCCTTCAGACATGGACAAAGCAGAAACTTTTGTGGATCTGTTCGCCAAAAACAGTAAAGTTGAAGGTTTATCTCCTGACTGCAAACATCACAGAGAAATGGAAGATTACAACCCAATCTACACTGATCCAGTACCACAGAATGATCTCTGGTTTAATTCTCCATCACCTTAGAAGAGCTAAAAAACACAGTACTGTCTCTACACAACAAAAAGAGTTCGGTAGGTGTTGATGCAGTTTCGACTGAAATGATTAAACATCTCCCTGAAAACTACCTTATTTTCCTACACAAAATTTTGCAGAAATGCTGGGTTACTGGAACTGTGCCACAAATCTGGCAAAAGTCTATAGTTATACCAATCTTAAAAACAGGAAAATCGAAAACCGATAAAAACAGTTACAGACCTATTGCTTTAACGTCCCACACAAGCAAACTAATGGAAAGATTGGTCTTAAACAGACTTTTACACTACTGTGATAAAAATAACGTTATTCCGGTAAACCAGGCAGGTTTTAGAAAAGGAAGATCCGCAGTTGAGCACCTAGTTAAACTTACAACTCAGATCAAACAACAGTTTGCCCGCAGAAAAAGTGTTTTAGCTACTTTCTTTGATGTGAAAAAAGCTTACGATCAAGTTTGGCATAAACGTTTATTGTTCAAGCTAAAATCTGTTGGTTTATCGGGCAATATGTTCAATTACATTAAATCTTTTTTAGCTAATAGAACAATTCAGGCAAGAGTGGGAGCTAGTTATTCTTCTTCACGATGCCTCGACATGGGGATTCCACAAGGTTCAGTGATAGCACCTATTTTATTTAATATCCTTATACAGGATCTTCCTAAAGCTCTTTCAAATCGTGTTGTTTTAGTACAGTACGCTGATGATATATGCACTTGGATGAATATCACTTTAAAAAAGACAACTCCACAGAGAACGCGAAATTACATCAGGAAGTTGTATCAAATTGATCTTGATAATCTTGGAAACTATATGTTAGAAAATGGGCTGTCGTTGTCAGCAGAAAAAACTAACATGATGCTGTTTGATCCTGGTGGTAACTCAAATAACTTGCCTATTTTCAAATTGCTTGGTGAAGTGTTAAATTACAAACAGGTCGTAAAATTCCTGGGAGTTTACATCACGTCCAAATTAAGCTGGAATGTCCATTTTGATTATATTTTAACAAAAGCGCGAAAAACCTTAAATTTTCTAAAGATAATAAGCAAATTACCCTGGGGAATGGATACAAATGTACTGATTCATCTGTCAACAGCGCTGGTCAGGTCTAAATTATCCTACGCGCAAGAAGTTTTCTTCAATGCACCCAAATATTTACTAAAAAAGATTCAGAGCTTGGACTGCAAAAGTCTTAAAATTGCACTAGGTGTACCAACTCATGCTTCTACTCTGGAAACGTACAAAGTTGCTGGAATTCTACCTTTAAACAACCATCGTGAGTTAGCTACAGCAAAGTTTGCAATTAGAACTACTTCACAAGTGGATAATTTTGTGAGCAAAGAAATTAAGATCAGGTCTGATACTGACTTTCCAAAACGAGCAAAAAACATTTCATCACAAATTACAGCCGCAACTTACATATCTGGCCTGATCAAACAGTCCAACATAACAATGGATGAAATTGCTGAGAAACCAACGATAACGCCTATCCCTACATGGGAAATGCTAAATGCCACATTTGATCTCGATTATGCAAAAGTTAAAAAAGATGATAATGTCAACATTACGCTATCCACAGCTTGTGAACACATCGATGAAAAGTACAGTACCCACCTCCACATTTTTACCGATGGGTCAGTCTTAGCAAACCAGAGCGCTGGAGCAGCCTTTTATGTTCCAAAATTTAACATTAAAAAGTCTTTTTTCATTGGGGCAAATGTATCTATATATACAGCAGAATTGGTCGCTGTTGTTCAAGCGTTGCATTATTTAATAAGCCTTCGGCCTGTGTCATTCAAAGTAGTTCTCTTTGTTGATTCAAAATCTGTATTATATGCCTTACAGTCTTTTGATACAGACACAAGACCTGACTTAATTATTGAGGCAAATCATCTAATACATTGTTTAAAGATAAATGGTTCGGAAATCAATTTATGCTGGGTGCCTTCTCATGTTGGTCTTCATGGCAACAACGTAGTTGACAGAGCAGCTAAATCCGGTGCCCTCCATTCTGAAAATTCCATAGAATTACATGTTAACACCTCGGTAAAAGAAGCTTACAACTCGCTAGAATTAGCATCATGGATTCGATTTCATGAACATTTAAATGAAAAATTTGTGTCTCAAAAAAGAATCAAACTTTCAGTTCAAAATATCTGTAAAAATTTGCAGTATTCCTCGTTATATCATTTGAGATTAATTGTTATGACATATTTTCGCATTCAACTGAACGCTTTGAAAACAAAATATTGTAACAACGTTTTATGTATTTGTGGCGAACAATTCACATTGTATCACTGTTTGTTTTACTGCAGAAAGCTTCGTTCCTTTTTACCAAAGACGTTTACACAAGGTAACTATCTTGAAACGCATTTTAAAGAAGTTGTATCGGATCAAGTTTTGTTAGTTAAAATTTCAGAATCATTGGTTCACAGTCCTGTTAATGCGTTACTTTAAGATTATTATTATAATTATGATTATTTTTGTTTTGTTTTGTTTTGTTTTTATGACGATTTTTCTTTTACATTATTGATGTTAGCGTTGTTCTAGTTTCATTTCTCTGTTCATCCATATCCTTTTTCTTAAGACCTTGCCGGTTCCTTTTAATTTTTTTTTACGTCCCTTACTCTGTTCCCCTCTCCCCTCCACCCCCCCCCCCCCCTTATTTCATCCTCCATGCCATTTTTCCCCGTCTAATATCACTTATAGTGAAAAGACGTTAAATCAAGCAACGAACGAACACACACACACACACACACACACACACACACACACAGACTGGATCCTGGAGGGCTGTGGCGTGGAATATGCTGAGAGTGTTTAAAGTCAAGTCAAGTAATATCGACGCTTCACTGCCAGCCAGCCTGGTCCTCATGAGATTGTGCTTTTATTTTTTGCATAGATAGAAGAATTGTCCAGATGAGTTGCCTGCTCGCAAATTATGGCACAGCACTCATCACTTCTACAAAGTACAGACGTTCCTTACAACATAAACGTACATGTTCGCGCGTGAGCATGGCACACACTCGCAGGTACACATGAACTCTTGCATATATATCTATGTGCACCTTACCCATCAAGGACAAAAACCAGCATAAATTAACAACTGTGATCCTGTCTTTGTTTCAAGGGGGGAGGGGGAGTGGTGAAGGAGGGCTGGAGTTTTCTCTAATCGTTCAGCTTATCGTTATTGTTATGTTGTTTAAAGCCCAGCCGACTGCGGAGAGCCGTATCAGGGTTATAACCATTTCAAAACATACACAATACTTCACCAGGACAAAAAAGGATAATTATAATAATTTAAGTACACATATCAAAGCATTTGCGCACATAATCTAAGGAGATGCTCCTGGCGTTGACCTCTCAGTCCAGATTATCACACAAGGGATTTAAAAAAAACATACCTGAATACAATTTTAGATTCAACTAAGGACACATAAAAACGAGCCTAAATTAAGTAAAATTGCTTTTGCGTATTTCATTTCCTTAGAGCTAAAAATGCACTTAATACATGTACCCAGTTATCAATCCTATGAGAAGGTATATAAGACTTCATCGAACACATACAGGTGAATGGACCAGCAAATGATAGGAGGAAATGACAGAAAGCAAAAGAACAAGGCAGAAACAAAGAGAGTAACATAAAAGAGGAAATGTCCAGCACAGAATTTCCGGAAAGCGGGGATAATATTTACACTGAAAGAGCCCCCGGCATTCCCACGGGGAGAGAATAAATAAGTAGACTTTCAGTAGGTGTATCTTTTTGTCCTGAAGTGTTGGGGTTTTATTTACTTGTTTGTTTTTAACTTGACAGAGGCTGTTCGTCAGCAAGCAAAGCCAGAGCAAGATTGAGGCAGCCGAGATGTGGTTTCTAAGAAGAATGTTGAGAGTTCCATTGACAGCAAAGAAAACAAAAGAGACAGTCTTGATGAAGGCAGACACAAGTAGATCACTCATAAGGAAGATTAGGAAAAGACAGGCAACATTTATAGGCCATTTTATGAGGAAGGGGGATTTGGAGCACCTGGTCACATTGGGAAAGCTAGAGGGAAAGAGAGCACCAGGTAGACCCAGGGAAAGAATGCTGGACGGACTTGCAGAGTGGCTGGGGATGAGGAGGGTGGGGGAGATGCTAGGGGCAACGAGAGATAGAGATGGATGGAAGTCCATGGTCGTCAACGCCATGCGGCAGGGCACCTGATGATGATGATGAGAGGCTGTTCATCCGTAATTTTGCCCCCCTCCTATCTTGTTTTGTCAACTTTCGTGTTTAAATTACTAGGGACAGAGAGTCAGTTTGTGATTTCTCCAGATAAAACATATACTACTATGACCCAAGTTACAGTTTTATCCACGAACAACGAGTAATTCCTGTGTGGTTGCTGACATGTTTTATTCACAAACTGTGGACGTCGGGGATTGTTCTGAATCATTGTCTGTCCTCCAGCGACCTCTTATTTCCTCCCCCCCCCTCCCTCTCTCTCTCTCTCTCTCACGCACACACACGCACGCACGCGTGCACCCCCCCTACACGCACGCACACACACAGACGCATACACACATACACAAACGAGCGAGCACACACACACACACACACGCACGCACGCACGCACATACATACACACTCTTTTTGTACATGTGCGTATGTGAAATACTTCCCTGCTCTGAATCATTATCTGTCCCCCAGATACTCCTTATATCCCTCTCCTCTCTCCCTCTCCTCTCTCCCTCTCTCTCTCTCCACACCACCACACACACACATCACACAACACACACGAACACACACACCACACACACACACACACACACACACACACACAACGAACACACACACACACACACACACACACACACACACACCATACACACACACACACATCACAACACACACACATACACACACACACACACATACACACACACACACATACACACACTACACACACACACACACATACACACACACACACATACACACATACACACACACACATACACACAACACACACACACACAACACACACACACACACATACACACACAACACAACACACCACACACACATACACACACACACACACACAACACACACCCGACACACACATCACACACACACACAACACACACACACACATAACACACACACACGCACACACACACATACACACACACACGAACACACACACACACACACACACACACACACACGAACACACACACACATACACACACACACACACACACACACATACACACACACACACACACACACACACACACACACACACACACGAACACACACACTTACATACACACACACTTGTTGTACGTGTGCAGATGTGAAACATTTCTTGTCGTCACAAATGTACTGAAGACAGCCAACGACTCGAGTCGCGCGTGGTATTGTACGTGTTGTCGACAGTGGGCATGCTGCTGTATCAAGTGCATCACTTGAATAACAACTTCCGTGTTCACATCGGCACGTCGTTTCCGCAGATTCAACTTTGTAGCCTGCTTGCTACTACTTACCACTTACACACGGTTGATGTAACGGCGCCCACACGCATTTCCTCGCGGCTTGTGATTTTCCTTTTCTTTTTATTTTTCTTTTTTATTTTCCTCCCCCTCCCCCCCCCCCCCCCCCCCCACACACACACGTAACGGCGCTTACACACGTTTCCTCGCGGCATATAATTTTCCTTTTTCTCTTTTTCTTTCTTTCTTTGTTTTTTGTTGTTGTTGTTGGTGGGGGTTTTTTTTTCTTTCTTTCTTTCTCCACACCATTTTCGGCTTTTTCGGCTTTCTGGTGTGTCGCATGGCAATCCTTGCGCGTGAGTACGTCAGAGAGAGACAGAGAGAGAGGCGAGAGAGACAGGGACAGAGACAGAGAGGCTGATTTGTGTATTTTCCAGTCATTTGCCACCTACAAATCATACTATTGCTTTCTGGCCTGCTGGCAAGACATGACCACGAGCGCTATCTGTCAACAGCCGAATGATCATTACTTGGTGAGGTTTGTCGCTTTCCATCCATCATTTCTCTTCTCTCATCTGTGGGTGTGGTGTGTCACACTGTGTGTGTGTGTGTGCCTCGACCTAATAATTATAGGTGGGTGTTTATAGATAGATCTCACCTGTGTGTGTGTGTGTGTGTGTGTGTGTGTGTTGTGTGTGTGTGTGTGTGTGTGTGTGTGTGTGTGTGTGCGTGTGTGTGTGTGTGTTGTTTTTGTTTTTCTCTCTCTCTCTCTTCTTCTTCTTGCAGGTTTTGATTGAGTGTGATGTCGATTTGTGTGTCAGTTCACGTTTTGTAGCCATTTTCTCATTGATGCTGGAGTTGATGACATTTAGAGCGCGGTTCCTGTTTGGCCCTAAATAGACACAACAGCGTCAGCGAATGTTGTCGGGATTTTTGTTGTATACATACATATGTAAATAGTTCATGCAGTGCTTGCCATTGTTGTATACATATGTACTAGTTCATGCAGCGCTTGCCGTAAACGAACATCGGACGGCAAGATTTGTGGTTAAGTGCCCAACAAGTATTAACAACACAGGGAATTCCCTTCTCTACATCGCTCGTGTTGTTACCGCTACTGCTAAAATGTGCTACAGTGATTAGCGATAAACTGAGAAATAGACGGCAAAGAAATAGCGGTGAGTGCAGAAAACGGGTATTAATCAAATAATTGACTCGTTCTTTTGGTTAGTGCGAAAAATAGCGGTGAGTGCAGAAAACGGGTATTAATTAAATAATTGACTGGTTCTTTTGGTTAGTGCCAGTGACCAAAGATGCACCGAGTAGCGCCAGTCTGCTTGCCACGGTGGACAGGCTGTTAAGTGTTTAGATGGGTCGTGATTGCTTGCATTGGATTGATGCTGCCGTCAATATTTTGCCTCCGTTGTTTTTTTTTTTGTTCCGACAGCTAAAGAGCCTGTCTCGTACAGTTGACTCTCTCTCTCTCTCTCTCTCTCTCTCTCTGTCTCTCTGTGTCTGTCTCTGTCTCTCTCTGTGTCTGTCTCTCTCTCTCTCTCTGTCTCTCTCTCTCTCTCTGTCTCTCTTTGTCTCTGTCTCTCTCTCTGTCTCTCGCTCTCACTTTTTCTGAGTGTGTCCATTAACTTTTTTTTTGTTGGCTTTTTTGTTTTGTTTGTTTTTGCTTTTTGTTTTGTTTTTTTTTGCTCCTGCATTTTTTGAACCACCTCCGTGTCGTTGCCCCCACGTCGTTTATATCGGCTTTTCAGCACACCCTCAACTCCGTCGAAACTGAGGTCGTCCTGACAGTTAGCCATGAAGGGCCACAGACTGTGAGAGTTTTTCACATTGTTGTTGATAAGTGAGAATGGTGATGATGATGATGATGATGATGATGACGGTTGATAAGTGAGAATGCTGGTGACGGTGATGATTCCGTCCGTTTAAGTCCGTTTCATATTGAGACTACGTGACAGGGCTGTACTCTTAAGCCTCCTTTATGATATATATATGCTGGCACCAGTTAGGCCTGAGAGATACAGACACCTGCGGTGCTGGTCAGGAAATTTGAGCAGTAGCTTCACAGCGACGCGTTTGTACTGTAGATGAGATTGGCATGTGTGGTCCCATCCTTCTCGTTGAGAAGATAGCGTGCTCAGCACTGAGCAGGGGCCGGTTGAGGCCGGCAAAACCGCGATGAATAAATAAAGACATTATAATGGGTCATGCAGCGTATGGACAGCCCCCCTTCGCTTGGTGAAATGGCTACCGTGTGGCGTCTGGAGCTGGGGAGGTGATTGTCTGGACAGTGGTGAGGTGTTAGTGCTCTGGGTCCCATCCAGTATCCTCGGGTGTTCAACACACGCACACACACACACACACACACACCACACACACACAACACACACACACACACATACACACACACACATACACACACACACACACTCTCTCTCTCTCTCTGTCTCTCGCTCTCTCTCTCTCTGTCTCCCTCCCTCTTACTTTCTCTCTCCCTCTCTCTCCCTCACTCTCTCTCTCACACATTGTCTGTCTCTCTGTCTCTGTCTGTCTGTCTGTCTGTCTCTTTCTCTCTCTCACTCACACACGCACACACACACACACACACACACACACACACACACACACACACACACACACACACACACACACACACACACACACACACGGAGAGAGAAAGAGAGGGTGGGAGTGGGAGGGAGAGAGAGAGAGAGAGCATCCTAATTGTTCATGAATTGAACATTGCCGATAAGAGACTTTCCCTATGGGAAAGTGGGAAATTCAAACGCGTAAATTAAAAATTGACATTTGTATCCCTTTTCTGGGGATTATAGTTCAGACTGCATGCGAGGATTTCACGACTGTTTCTGAAAGGATTCTGTGAGGATTGTAATTCAGACTAAACCTGTACCTGCGAGGATTTCTCGGCTTTTTCTGAACGGATTTTACTCTGGAGTTGGGTCATCATCATTTACATCATAAAGGGAATGTAACCAACCAAATTTCAAAGACATTGAGCAGTTTTCTCTGTCACAGTTGCGCTAAAGCTACCTCCAACTTCGTTGTGGGGGTGACCATCCCCAACGTATCGGGTCGTAGGTGGGCGGATGGGCTTCAGATCATACCATGGAGGTTAGATGCGAAATAAACCAGGCTTGCCTCGACATATTCGCAGTCCTGGATCGACTGGTGATGGTTACACTCAGGACGTGACCGGGTGGCATATTTCAAGACCACATCTAGAAAATACCCTGTTAGTGTGCAGGACACTAGTCATATGGCTGTGACGGAGGCAAAAGGCTGACAAGGGCCGCCTAAAGCCTTAGTTCCCTATGTTGACAGGGATATGGCTGTGACGGAGGCAAAAGGCTGACAAGGGCCGCCTAAAGCCTTAGTTCCCTATGTTGACAGGGATATGGCTGTGACGGAGGCAAAAGGCTGACAAGGGCCGCCTAAAGCCTTAGTTCCCTATGTTGACAGGGATATGGCTGTGACGGAGGCAAAAGGCTGACAAGGCCGCCTAAAGCCTTAGTTCCCTATGTTGACAGGGATATGGCTGTGACGGAGGCAAAAGGCTGACAAGGGCCGCCTAAAGCCTTAGTTCCCTATGTTGACAGGGATATGGCTGTGACGGAGGCAAAAGGCTGACAAGGGCCGCCTAAAGCCTTAGTTCCCTATATTGACAGGGTATGGCTGTGACGGAGGCAAAAGGCTGACAAGGGCCGCCTAAAGCCTTAGTTCCTTATATTGACAGGATACCCCCGCGGAGATGCCGGGGGCTCTTTCAGTATAAATAGTATCCCCCTCTTCTGGAAATTCTGTGCAAGAAATGTCCTCTTGTCTGCCACTGTCTTTGTTTCTTTCTTCTTCCTTTGCTTTCTGTCGTTTCTTCCTATCATTTTCTGCCTTGCTGATCCATTCACCTGTATGTGTTCGATATAGTCTTAACGTATTTTCTCTTAGGATTGATAATTGGGTAAATATATCAAGTGCATTTTTGGCTCTAGGGATATGATATGCGGAAGGAATTTTTAGGTAATTGATCATGTTGTATATATGTTGTGGTGTCCTTAGGTATGTTTAAATTTGTATTCAGGTTTATTTTAATCCCCTGTGCTATAAATTGGACGGAGTGGTCAACGCTAGGGGCATGTCCTTCGATTTTGTGCGCGAATGCATTGGTATGTGTACTTAATTTTCTTTTCTTTTTTGTTTTTCCTGTCGAAGTATTGCGTATGTTTTGAACTGATTATAGCCCTGATATGGCCCTACGCAGTCGGCTGGGCTTTCAACAACAATGACAGTAACAATGCTGACAGGATAGGTGTTCTGGCCTCGAGCTAGAGGTGGGCTCACCCGTACAGAAAATCTAGACGGTAGAAGCTAAGAGGTACCAGTCGTGCAGGCGCCTTATGTTAGTAACCCTTTGACTCCCACACCCTGTCACACCAGCATCCTCCATTGCCAGCAGTATTAGCAAAGCAAAAACTTAACCCTTTGATTCCCTCAGCCTATCCACTGGCTTCCTGCAGGAAGCTGGTGGATAGGGTGACGGAGTCAAAGAGTTAAGTTTTTGCAGTTGGTGGATCGGGTGAGGGAGTCAAAGGCTTAAGTTTTTGCAGTTGGTGGATAGGGTGAGGGAGTCATAGGGTTAAGTTTTTGCAGTTGGTGGATAGGGTGAGGGAGTCCAAGGGTTAAGTTTTTGCAGTTGGTGGATAGGGTGAGGAAGTCAAAGGGTTAAGTTTTTGCAGTTGGTGGATAGGATGAGGGAGTCCAAGGGTTAAAACCATGGTACTGTGCAATGTAATGCAAATGTCAGCACGCATTTTGAGTACAGACGAGAATGCCGCAGGTGCATCGAGTGCGGAGCAGCGCTGAGTCCTTCGCCTCAACAGGGATCTCCGCTCAACTTAGTGACTGGAGATTTCATCTGTCCGTCCTGTCGTCTCAGGAAACGCGGAAGGAAGCCTCTAAAACCCTGACGACCAAGCTCCACGGCAATCGGCAGAAACATGGGGCACATTTAATACATACACACATATACATATGTGTGTGTGTGTGTGTGTGTGTGTGTGTGTGTGTGTGTGTGTGTGTGTGTGTGTGTGTGTGTGTGTATATATATACATGATATATATATCTATTAATACATGTATTATATATATGTATGTATTATACATGTATATATAATATATATGTATATTTATGTATATATATGTGTGTATATATATGTGTGTGGGGGGGGGAAGAGAGAAAGAGAGACAGACAGACATACACACACGCACACACACACACCGCGCGCGCGCACACACACACACACACACACACACACACACACACATGTATATATATAATTTTTTTTTTTTTTTTTCTTTATTTTTAAAGGATCGTCGCACTCAGGGAGGTTACCTTTGTGCTCACCTTGTATTTATTTTCCCATCCCATTTTCTACACCACTTTAATGGCCACAGAAGGTGGCACAGTTTTTTCAGTGCGATGATGGTGATGTCGATGAGAATGATAATAATCATGATGCTGTGCAGTCTAGGATTGAGACTTCGTTAACAGGCCTGCACTCCACGCTTACTATCATAATATATCCCGGCGTCAACCGGGCCATGGGAAAAAAAAGAATAATAAATAATAAGAAGAGAAAAATGCGGCCATACTCTTTGATCTGACTAATGTACACATATATCTACCGTGTTCCTTTTACAATGGTCAGAATCTCGTGCAGTCAGTGCCTCTTTTTTTTCCTGCCGTTGCTTGTTTTGAAGGTAATGTTAATATTGACGTAACATATTTGAACTGCTTTGATTCATTGCATTCGTGATTAATAAGAAATAAAGAAAATGATGGGAAAAGAATTAACTTCGTGTTTGGCTTTACTACTCGTCAAGAGTAGGCATATTTGAAGGAGATAGGCCTATTCTCAAAGTCAGAATCACTTACAAATGTATGCATGCAGAAGTAAAGAACCCATTTCTTTCAACATCAATGGACGCGATGTGATCTAGGTCGTTATTTCGCAGTTATGGTTTTTGTTTTGTGCTTGTGTTCGAATTTTGTTTTCTGTCCAAAAGAAAGGAGATCATTAGTGTGGCTCGCCTGTCTTTTTTTTTTTTTTTTTTTTTTTTTTTTTATCAAAAGAAATTGCAGGCTTTGTTTTATTGGCAACGTTAAACCACAAATAGAAAGATGTGTGACGCCGCTTTTTGATGTTTTACGGGGAAGGGAGGTCAGCTTGATTGTGTTTATGCCCCCTGATGATACTTTGATATATGTTGCCAACGCTGCGAAATGTAGAGTCAAAAATTTAGATTGATGCTTCACATCTGTCCCCCAGGGTGAATTGATCTATTTCTGTTTTGTTGAATAATTGGTGGTTGTGTTTACTTTTGTGCAAGTTGAGTGTGTCCGTGTCTCGATATTAATTTTTTGCGTGTTGCTTTTGTTTTGTATTTATTTTTCTCTTTACCACCCTCCCCCCCCCCCCCCCCACACACACACACACAACAACCTTCTGAGCAACCTGCTTCTTTGCATACTCATGTATATATGCACGCATGTCTCATCCCCGTACAC
>CM060312.1:13321032-13331032 GCA_030674185.1 Monoplex corrugatus
TATAGTTGCTGATATCCTTATCTTGTAACTTGCTCTCTTTGTATAATTCTTCATAGAAAAATGTTGGTCTTTTGTACTATTTCTTCGGTTTACACAATATGTGGCCATCATTTGTTTACCAGTTCTAACATGTGTATACTTAGGAAATGTCTCTTTTTTTTTTCTCAACGAAAGTACTTGGTTACTTCCCCCCCCCCCCCCCCCCCCCCCCCCCCCCCCCGAGATACCTTACTTATTTTAATCTCATGATTATCCCTGCAGTTTAGATTTTTTTTTTTCCCTCCCCCTTTTTTTTTTTTCTTTATTCTACTTATATCGATTTATTTTGTATCAGATTTGGTTCATTTTGGTTCATTGAGGATTTCCTTTCTAATTCTTGTATTTTATATCAGAATTCTTTTCGTTATTTTTTTCTCTTTTTATGTCTATCGTTTATCAAGGATAATTACAAAGTTTACAGTCAGCGCTTCGCAAAGTTTTCGGTCCACACAGCAGTATAGATAATGCAGTGATCAATCCCACAATAAATTGATCAGTTTGATCAGTCCCACAATGCATTGATCAAACAATCATTCAGTCAGTCAGTCAACCGGATGTACACAAATTGAGAGTAAACTACCGACCAGAAGGGTGTATCTGCCTTCTTGAATCCTTTTGTGATACACCATTCTGACAGATAACCCTGGAAACTGCATTTGCGCAAAGAGACTAGATTTTACATGCATTTTTTTTTTTTTAAAAGACTAAGATTTGTTTTAGATCAGCCTTCTGGTGCTTGTTTGTATGTAGTACAATGAAAAGTTAATGTTTGATGTCTTTTTGCTCTTTTGTTGCTCTTTATAATACTGTCACTAAACTAGTTTGTTGTTTTTGAACATTGCTGTTGTGCTGTTGGTTTGTGGGGTGTTAGTAAAGAGAAAAAGCAATACGTTTGTTGTTGTTGTTGCTGGGACAGTTGTTGTTTTGTTAATTTAAGCTAAGAAAGCTATGTTTGTTGTGTGTGTGTATTGGCTGCTGGTTTGTTGTTGTGTTGTTAGTTATCAGATACAGCAATGTGTTGTTGCGGTGTGTGTGTGTTACTTAAGCAAAGAACCAGCTCGTGTTGTGCGGTGTGTGTTGTTAAGTTAGCAAAAAGCAGAAGTTCGTTGTTGTGCGTGTGTTGTGTGTTAAGTAAGTCAAAAGGCTAATGGTTTGTTGTTGCGGTGTGTTGTTGTATACTTGAGTGCATGGTGTTGTGCTGTGTGTGTGTAGTTAACTAAGGCATGTAGGTGTTGTTGTGCGTGTTGTGTGTGTTTAATTGAGCAAGAAAGATAAGCTATTTTTTATTGATGTATGTCATGTTGTTTGGTTTCTTGTTACAGATAACATGTTTATTCTCTGTTTACTCCATGGTTCGTGATTGTTTATAGTAAAGTCTATTGTGCACTTCTGTCAGTTGTTTATGATCTATTACGGGCTTAACGTTAGTTGATTGTTCGGGAGTACAACAAAAGCAAGGATTGTGTTGCTGTCTGGGGGTTGCTGATTGCGACTAGTTGTTTTTTCTTTGTAGCCATTAAGCCATGTTTGAGATGACTCTTATTTTTCTTTTATATGTTCGTTAGAAGTTTAGAAGCTTGATCTTGGTTGTTGTTGTTGTGCTGTTGTTGTTGTTTGTTAGTAGTCATAAGCTAAGTTTGTTGTTGTTGTCTGCTGTTGTTGTTGTTTGTTAGTAGTCATAAGCTAATGGTTTGTTGTTGTTGTTGTTTGTTGTAGTAGTCATAAGCTAGTTTGTTGTTGCAAAATGCATTACGCTACTGTACAACCACACATTCAGTTGGACTAACTGAATGTTATTCCAACTGAAACCCATAGTCACACGATAAGATCAGGTCCAAAGCTCTGTGAGTGTATTTTCGGAACATCGTGTCCCTACATACTGCTACATTGAAAACATAACTCGCAAAATGAATTAGCAAAATAAAACAACAACAAATAAACATATGATTCAAACATTTCCACATGTCGGTAATAGTTTGTTGGATTGCTGTTGTTTCAGTGGTTATGTGGCGCTCTTTGGTTCGTTTTTCCTGAGGTTTGAATTTGTGTCATATATTTTCAAGATACTTTTTTTTATATGGCACCCAAGGTAATGCATTATGATGTGAAGCAGTGTTCCACCATATTACTGATAAACAGTACCTCACAGTTTATATAGTTTTCCCGTGGGGATGCCGGGGGCTCTTTCAGTATAAATAGTACCCCCACCTTCTGGAAATTTGTGCTAAAAATTTCCTCTTTTCAGCAGCTCTTTTTGTTTCTTTCTTCTTCCTTTGCTTTCTGTCATTTCTTCCTGTCATTTTCTGCCTTGCTGATCCTTCATCTGTATCAGCTGTAAAGCTTTACACTTTTTCTCGTAGGATTAATCTGGCAGAGTCGTAAGCCTTGGCAAAACCCTATGAGCTGATAATTATGGTCTTGAAATGAGGAGGGGATGAAAGGAGCGGGGGACCTTAGGAAACACTTAACTGATACCACCATAATGATTAGAGTATTAAGATCGACGACAAACAGTTCCACAAGTCCAGCCATTGTGAATCGGGCAAAGATTTAACTGGGGACTTCTGGTCTTGAGTGCGTGCCTGTATGAAACGAGCCGTCCAGAATATTGATGGGTCAAGTTTTGCCAAATGTTTGAATGAAAGTCGGTGGGCTTCCTGTCGTTTGTTTTTGGTGGGGGAGGTTTGCCCACTTGCTTTGTGATGTGTGTGTGTGTGTGTGTGTGTGTGTGTGTGTGTGTGTGTGTGTGTGTGTGTGTGTGTGTGTGTGTGGTGTTGTGTGTGTCTGTATGTCTGTCTGTCTGTTTTGTGTGTGTGTGTCTGTGTGTAAAAGACAGACAAAAGTTTACTTTCTCTCGTGGAGCACTATTCCACCATGATGGTGAACAAACATTCTCTCAGTAACCCGACCGAATTCCCTCCCCTGCACATGAATGAAGGTTTGGTGAGATTGTTGTGATTTTGGTGGCGCCAGCTGGTGTGCTTGTGTTCAATCCTTGCAGGGGTTCAAATCCCGTATCAAACACTTTTTTTTTTCGATTATTTTGAATCAGTGTTAAAAGCCGCTCCCAGCATGATCGCCATTATGTTGATTGGCATTAATTTACCACAGTACTTTCTCTCTGTTTCTCTGTTTATCTCGCTCCCCCCCCCCTCCCCTCTCCTCTCGTCTGTCTGTCGGTCGTTGACTGGCATTAACTTGCCAAAGTACTTTCTGTCTCTTTGTCTCTCCACCACCACCACCCCGTCTGTCTGTCTGTCTTCGTTCGTCCGTATGTCTGTCTGTCTTTCTCTGTCTCCTTCTGTCTGTCTGTCTCTGTCTCCTTCTGTCTGTCTGTCTGTCCGTCTGTATATATCATCTCTCAGTCTGTCTGTCTGTCTCCTGTCTGTCTCCTGTCTCTCTCTCTCTCTCTCTTTCTGTCTCTCTCTCTCCGTCCGTCTGTCTGTTCATCTGTCTCTGTCCCATTCTCTCTGTCTTTGTCTGTCTGTCTTCTCTCTCTCTCTGTCTCTCTCTCTCTCTGTCTCTCTCTCTCTCCGTCCGTCTGTCTGTTCATCTGTCTCTGTCCCATTCTCTCTGTCCCATTCTCTCTGTCTTTGTCTGTCTGTCTGTCCCTCTGTCTCTGTCTCTCTGTCTCTCTCTCTCTCTCTCTCTCTCTCTCTCTCTCTCTCTCTCTCTCTCTCTCTCTCTCTCTCTCTGCATATATTGTTTGTGTGTTTCGGGCAGTAATATGATAAGCCTGCAGTGTCTAACGTGTCCCGATGTGTTTTATGTGTGCAGGAACACCGTGACAGCCAGCTGAAAAAATTCGCCGCCATGCAGAACAGCAACCAGCACAAACACCCAGGTAAAGAGAAAAGAAAAGTGTCATATGCAGGTGGTCCTTCTATGTTTGAGCCCTGACTCTTTGTTCTCTAGTCTTTCCTCTTGTAAAGTTTGTTTGTATGTATGTCTGCCGCCGGTCTGTCTATTCTCTGCTCTCTCTCTCTCTGTCTGTCTGTCTGTCTCTGTCTCTGTCTCTCTTCTCTATCTATCTATCTATCTATCTCTATCTATCTGTGTGTCTGTCTGTCTGTCTTGCTCTCTCTTTCGATCTATCAGTCTATTTGTCTGTCTGTCTCTCTTTCTCTTCTGTCTCTCTTCTGTCTCTCTCTGTTGTCTCTTGTCTCTGTCTCTCTCTCTCTGTCTATCTATCTATGTTCTGTCTTCTGTCTGCTCTCTCTATCGATCTATCAGTCTATTTATTTGTCTGTCTGTCTCTCTTCTCTCTGTCTGTCTCTCTGTCTGCCTCACGCCACAACACACACACACACACACACACACACACACACACACCACCTCTCTTCTCTCCTCCCCCTCCTCTCTCTCTCTCTCCCTTCCTCTCTCTCTCTTCTTTTCCTTCCTGTCTGTCTGTTTGTCTCCCCCCCCCCTCTCTCTCTCTCTCAGTCTGTCTTTATGTCTGTCTCACTCTCTCTCTCTCTTGCGGATAGTGGTTTTGGTATTGTCTGGTTGAACTAAGGCATTGGTGTTGAAATGCATTTCATTGCTGAATTTAGACTTTTATTTCCAATTCTCTGTCGTCTGTCTGTCTGTCTGTCTTCTGTCTCCTCTCTCTCTCTCTCTCTGTCTGTCTGTCTGTCTCTTTCTCTCTCTCTCGCTGCCCTCTCCTCTCTCTCTCTCTCTCCTCTCTCTCTCTCTCTCTCTCTCTCTCTCTCTCTTATATATATATATATATATATATATATATATATTGTGTGTGTATGTGTGTCCTCTCTCTCTCCTCCCTCTCTCTCTCATCTCTCTCAGTGAGAGAGAGGAGACAGAGAGGTGGGGGGGGGGAAAGAGAAGACAGACATACAGATCTTTATCGGGAGGAAATGCTGCCATCACTACTCACACCCCAAATCCTCTCTCATGACGTTACCAGTTTGCAAAGTTCATCCCAATTTCAAAATGTTTTATGATCTGATTAGTTCGAAATGAGGGGAAGTAGACGAAGAAGAAAATTGCAACAACAACAACAAAATTGTTTGTAAACGATACAGGCCGAGGTTTGTCGGTGCCTCCAAACTATTTAGTAATGTAAATCATTACAATTTTGGGTCAGGGTGAATGGCTGTGGAAAAGTGTGTCTCATGGACACGCGACGCCCCTTCCCTGGCCATTCATTACCAGTTTATCCAGCGTGGTGGCTTCAGCTTTGGTCCCCGTGAGAAGTTCTCGAATACGCATCTGTGTGTGTGTGTGTGTGTGTGTGTGTGTGTGTGTGTGTGTGTGTGTGTGTGTGTGTGTGGTGTGTGTGTGTGTGTGTGTGTGTGTGTGTGTGTGTGTGTGTGTGTGTGTGTGTGTGTGTTCGTTCATTGATTTAACGTCTTTTCACTATAAGTGATATTAGAGGTCCGATGTCAGTGGAATCGTGCACTCTGTTCAAAACTATGTGTGTGTGTATGTGTGTGTATGTGTGTGTGTGTGTGTGTGTGTGTGCGTGGTGTGTGTGTGTGTGTGTGTGTGTGTGTGTATCTATGTAGGCGTGTGTGTGTGTGTCTGTCTGTCTGTGTAGGTGTGTGCGTGCGTGCGTGTGTGTCTGTCTGTGTAGGTGTGTGTTTTGTGTGTGTGCGTGCGTGCGTGTGTGTAGGTGTGTGTATGTGTGTGCGTGTGTGTGTGTATGTGTGTGTGTGTGTGTGTGTGTGTGTATGAAAACCATAAGAAATTCTATCCGTGAAACTACAGCCTCAAAATCCTGTTTATGTCATGGGAAATGGGTCAGGGGTCCATCGTTCTTTGCCTGTTCAGAAACCTGCCTACCCCGACAGCTTAACGATAAGTTCATACTGGTAGAAGGAAACGTTGGAAAGTAGAGATAATGCGGCGTCCACGTTTTACCATTGAAAAGTTCCTCACTGGCACCGAAATGTCGCTCTCCTTTTACTATTTGGTGGTTTTATTTAACCCTTTGACTCCCACACCCTGTCCACCAGCATCCTGCATTGCCAGTCATGCTAGCAAAGCAAAAACTTAACCTTTGATTCCCTCACCCTTTCCACCAGCTTCCTGCAGGAAGCTGGTGGAAAGGGTGAGGGAATCAAAGAGTTAAGTTTTTGCAGTTGGTGGATAGGGTACAGGAGTCAAAGGGTTAATGCTCGTCATTCAGACGCGACAAGGAATAGTGGTCCCCTGTGCAGCAAGCATTTAGCGCATGTGTACAAGAACTTTCGGCAATGAAGTTGTCCAACCAAAAGATATATATCTACATATATCTGTATATCTGTCTATCTATCTGTCTATCTATCTATCTGTCTACCTACCTACCTATCTATCTATCTATCTGTCTGTCTATCTATCTATCTATCTGTCTGTCTATCTATCTATCTATCTGTCTGTCTATCTATCTATCTGTCTATCTATCTATCTGTCTATCTATCTGTCTATCTATCTATCTATCTATATATCTATCTACTATCTATCTATCTATCTATCTATCTATCTTTCTATTTATCTATCTATCTATCTATCTGTCTATCTATCTATCTATCTATATATCTATCTACTATCTATCTATCTATCTATCTATCTACTATATATCTATCTATCTTTCTATTTATCTATCTATCTATCTATCTATCTATCTACTATCTATCTGTCTGTCTACCTGTCTGTCTACCTGTCTATCTGTCTGTCATTGTGTGTGTGTGTGCAAACTCGCACATAAGAAATAAGACATTGTCACGATTAGGACGTGGAAAAAGACAAGACAGTGCAGTGCAACCAGTCCAGTGCAATATACAACGCTATACAACACACAGGGGACAAACGACAAGACTAAGTGCAGCAACAGTGCAGCCAGTCCAGTGCAATATACAACGCTATACAACACACAGGGGAAAAAGACGAGACTAAGTGCAGCAACAGTGCAGCCAGTCCAGTGCAATATACAACGCTATACAACACAGGGGAAAAAAGACGAGACTAAGTGCAGCAACAGTGCAGCCAGTCCAGTGCAATATACAACGCTATACAACACACAGGGAAAAAAGACGAGACTAAGTGCAGCAACAGTGCAGCCAGTCCAGTGCAATATACAACGCTATACAACACACAGGGGAAAAAAGACGAGACTAAGTGCAGCAACAGTGCAGCCAGTCCAGTGCAATATACAACGCTATACAACACAGGGGAAAAAAGACGAGACTAAGTGCAGCAACAGTGCAGCCAGTCCAGTGCAATATACAACGCTATACAACACACAGGGAAAAAAGACGAGACTAAGTGCAGCAACAGTGCAGCCAGTCCAGTGCAATATACAACGCTATACAACACACAGGGGAAAAAAGACGAGACTAAGTGCAGCAACAGTGCAGCCAGTCCAGTGCAATATACAACGCTATACAACACACAGGGGAAAAAGACGAGACTAAGTGCAGCAACAGTGCAGCCAGTCCAGTGCAATATACAACGCTATACAACACAGGGGAAAAAAGACGAGACTAAGTGCAGCCAGTCCAGTGCAATATACAACGCTATACAACACAGGGGAAAAAAGACGAGACTAAGTGCAGCAACAGTGCAGCCAGTCCAGTGCAATATACAACGCTATACAACACACAGGGAAAAAAGACGAGACTAAGTGCAGCAACAGTGCAGCCAGTCCAGTGCAATATACAACGCTATACAACACACAGGGGACAAAAGACAAGACTAAATGCAGCAACAGTGCAGCCAGCCCAGTGCAATACACAACGCTATACAACACAGTGCAGTCGGAAGGTCGAGGTTCGATCCTGCTAGGGTAACTCTGGCCTGGTGGGTGAAGGGTGGAGATTTACCTCATCTCCCAGGTCAACACATGTACAGATTATTAGTGCCTGAACGTCCTTCGTGTGTGTATGCAGGCACACCATCAAGTATGCACGTTAAAGATCCTGTAAGTCGTGTCAGTTTTCGGTGGCCTACAGAAACAAGAAAGCACAAAGTATGCACGCCCAGCGAGGATGGAACACATAGGTCGTGCAGTAACATACCGCTTGCACATTTTGAGCAAAGTAACATGTAACAGGCATCGGAAAAAACCAACGCTAGTCAGTGCAGCAACCGTGCATCCAGTTCAGTGCAATATACAACGCTATGCAACACAGTGCAGTCGGAAGTTCGGGGTTCGATCCTGCTAGAGTAACGCTGGCGTGGGGGATAAGAGTGAGAGGAGATTTTTTCCCATGTACCAGGTCAATACATCTGCAGAGTATTAGTGCCTAAACCTTCTTCGTGTGTGTACGCCCGCACAACATCAAGTATGCACGTTAAAGATCCTTGAAGTCATGTCAGTGTTTGGTGGCCTATCCGTCGGCCTCTTTACATCTCAGGAGATGATAGTCTGCACCAGGAGGTGGTCATGACGTGCACTTTCTGCTGTGGCTGTGCAGGCCGATTCTTGAGTGACAATCTCTGTCACATCTGCCACATACAAATTGAGTCGCTGTTGTCCGGTTTCTGGAACGTTGCTTGCGAAGAGCCCTTTTCTCATCTGCGCTTTCTGCTCTCCTCCTCTCCGCATTCACAACGCCTTGCTGAACGGCTGCCCTCCACGCTGCCCTGTCTTCCGCCAGAGTCTCCCAAGAGCCTGGGTCGATCCCTGAGCTTCTAAGGTCCCCTTTGCATGCGTCTACAAAGCGTAGCTGTGGGCGTCCTGGAGTTCGCTTCCGGTTTGCCAGTTCGCCGTAGAGAACGTCTTTTGGTATGCGTCCAAAACTAAGGTGGAAAAGACCATCAGAGAAGCTCTCTTCGCAGATGCTGCTGCGCTGGCTTCCCACAGTGAACAAGATCTCTAGAGGCTCGTTGATCGCTTCGCCCACGCTTGCAGAGAGTTTGGTCTCACAATCAGCTTGAAAAAAACAGAGATCTTAGGCCAAGGCTGTGAAGAACCACCATCTCTACACACTGGAGACTACGACCTCAATACTGGTGGCCTATAGAAACAAGTAAAACACATACTTTGCAAGTCCAGCTAAGATGGAGCATATATGCTGTGCTACAACATACCGCCTGCTCATTGTGAGTGAAGTTACATGTAACAGGCATCCGAAATATCCAGCGCTAGACAGATGCAGAAACATACCGCTAGCACATTGTGAACAAAGTAACATGTAACAGGCATCCGAAAAATAATCAACGCTAGACAGAGCGGCAATATACGGCCTGCACATTGTGACCAAAGTAACATGTAACAACATCAACATCATCAGGTGCCCTGCCGCATGGCGTTGGCGACCATGGACTTCCAACTATCTCTCGTTGCCCCTAGCATCTCCCCCACCCTCCTCATCCCCAGCCACTCTGCAAGTCCGTCCAGCATTCTCTCCCTGGGTCTACCTGGTGCTCTCTTTCCCTCCAGCTTTCCCGTTGTGACCAGGTGCTCCAAATCCCCCTTCCTCATAAAATGGCCTATAAATGTTGCCTGTCTTTTCCTAATCTTCCTTATGAGTGATCTACTTGTGTCTGCCTCCATCAAGACTGTCTCATTTCTTTTCTTTGCATGTAACAAAACATGTAACAGGCATCCGAAAAAAAAAATCAACGCTAGACATTGCAGCAACATACGGCCTTCACACTGTGAGCAAAGTAACATGTAACAGGCTTCCGAAAAAATCTGAACGCTCTGGGTTTTCCAATCAATACAGTACAATACAGTACAAAAAGAGAAGATAGGGACATTAACGTGAGTTGGAACCTGGCCAGATGCTGATGGAAATGTCCTCGGCCATTCCTTCCCCCCCCCCCCCACCTTCCCCCTGCAGGTCTCAGTCTGGCCAGGGTCATGCAGAACTCGGTCCTATGGCTGATGTATCAATATCAGAGTGTGTTGTGTGTGTGTGATAGATTGGTGCCTGCCGCGTTGTCTGGGAGGATTTGGCGAGCGATATATGCTGCCCGGTATCGTAGGGATTGAAATTTTGTTCTTTTTATGAATCCC
>CM060312.1:13333532-13338532 GCA_030674185.1 Monoplex corrugatus
CATAACTACATACCTACGTACGTAGGTACGTAGTTACATACATGTATACATGTATCTATATCTGTTTATCTATTGTCTATCTGTCTTTCTGTCTGTCTGTCTGCCAGTCTCTCTGTCTCTCTATGTTTATGCCTGTCTGTCTATATCTCAGGGCTTAAAACGTTCCGCGTCTGGGCGGAATTCCGCGATTTCGGTTTGTCACAAAACAAAACAAAAAACAAAACAAACAAAAAACCCGAAAGGAGCAAGACATCCGGTATCCGTGATCGGCTTGCAAGCGTTCATAGCAATGGCGCGCAAGTTATGGCCCCTGATTTGCCCCCCTCCCCCCCCCCCCCCGGACTCCCCTAGTTTCAGTTTTTTTTCCTCCTCCTGTTTTAAGCCCTGATATCTATATCGATTGTGTGACGTTTAGTATTCGATAATTGTCTGGGTGATCCCGAAAACAACAAATGGTAAGCCTATGCAAAGCGACTTGAAAAGTCAAGAGACGCTCATAAATTATTGATTTCGTGACATTTCCACGGTGCCACTGTCACAGTGACCGACCACGTATCGGTAGCAGAACGGTGGCCTAGCAGTTAGAGCTTCCACCGCTGGAAGCGAGAGGTCCTGTTTTCCATCCCAAGTTGGGACTGGAACTTTTATCCCCCCCCCCCCCAAAAAAAAAACAAAAAAAAAAACAACCAACAACAAAAAACACCTCCATTTGATTATGAGCGGTTGTGTGAGTGCTGATCAATGGAGGTCCAGTATTCGACGCTTAGCTCACGTCAAAGACATAAAATACACTGTGGTTGCTAACACGTATGATACTATAGTTCCAGATATGTTTTCGTTTCATGTTTTGTCACTGTCAGGTGTTTTTTTTTAACTTGTTTGAAAGTCTGATAATCTGTAAAGTGCAGCGATCATGCTTTTGACGTGAACCGTTGGTGGTGCTCTGTGCATGAAATTATTATTATTATTATTATTATTATTATTATTCATTTTTCTTGAAAGATATATATACAAAAATTATGCACCACACACAAATAGGACAAAACCACTCACTTTAAAACGCACAACGTTTCGGCCACACCGGCCCGTGTATATATATCTTTCAAGAAAAATGAAGAGTATTTCCAACACCACAATGGCAAAGATATTCCATATTGTGAATTCTAAAAATTATTATTATTATTATATGATATTTACGCTAAGTTATAAAATATAGAAACAAACAAACAAAATGAGAGGAGGAAAAAGAGAGAGGACAGATTCTTGTTTGTTTTTTTTTTTGTTTTTTTATAATAATAATAATTACAATATTTATGTGTGTGTGTGTGTTGTGTTATATGCGCGCGCGCGCGTGTGTGTGTTTGTGTCTGTCTGTCTGTATCTGTGTGTATGCGTGTGTGCGTGTGTAACAAGCGAAAGTTAGCGTAAGACCAAAAAGACCCAGAGAATTACTCACGTCAACCCTCGTACTGCATACAATGGGTTTCATCACGATCATGGTATTACATGATGAATGAGCGTTTTGTGCCTACCCTCCTCCCCTCACACTTCTCCATTGTGTGTGTGTGTGTGTGTGTGTGTGTATGTGTGTGTGTGTGTGTGTGTGTGCACGCGCGCGCGCGCGACAAGCGAAAGCTAGCAAAACCAAACGAAGCATCAAGATGACCCCCCCCCCCCCCCCAAGCTACCAGCGTTAGCCGTGATATAACAAACAATAGACCTAACAGTCGTGATGATTCCATCGGTTTGTTGTTGTTGTTGTTGTTGTTGTTGTGTTTTTTTAATGTTTCAGAACAGAGTATCACAAAGGAAATAGAGAAGGCACATACACCATTCTGGCCGGTAATCCTTGGATAATTATGGTAACATTATGAGAGTTGTACGCTCCTTTCCTTCCCGCCGCTCCTCCCTCCATACTTTCAGCGTTGGTGTTGTTGTTGCTGTTGTTGTTTTGATAATTTTCGGAAAGGTTAATGTGCCCAATAGTAAAGATTTCAACAGAACAACAAAAACCTGTCCATAATTTTGGAAAAACTCAAGAGGGATTCTCCAGTTCACTGTCCGCGCTGTGTAACTCACACACGTGATAACGGAGAAGCAAAGCATACGCGCACGTCCACTGTCAGCATCGAACCACAGCACACCCATGTGCTATTGGTTTGCCCTCTTCAGGCAAAGTGGCCTGTTACGAATTACGAATCAAGTTTTAGCGTAATTAGTATCAAGCCCATGTGCTATTGGTTTGCCGTCTTCAAGCAAAGTGGCCTGTTACGAATTACGAATCAAGTCTTAGCGTAATTAGTATCAAGCCCATGTGCTATTGGTTTGTCGTCTTCAAGCAAAGTGGCCTGTTACGAATTACGAATCAAGTTTTAGCGTAATTAGTATCAAGCCCATGTGCTATTGGTTTGCCGTCTTCAAGCAAAGTGGCCTGTTACGAATTACGAATCAAGTCTTAGCGTAATTAGTATCAAGCCCATGTGCTATTGTGTCAAGGTGGATCCCTACTGGTTGGAAGGTGATGACCACAAGCATCCAGTTTATCATATCTGCATCTATATTTATCATATGTATCTGTTGTAAAGAAATCCCCCCCCCCCCCCCCAACGCAAAATAACAGCAAATGGCGCAACTTTGAGACAGGCTGATAAGTTTAAATACCTCGGAACGGTCGTCTTACCAGACAGTAGATGCACATCAGAAATAGCCAGCAGAATCGGCCAAGCCAAAACAGAATTCGAGAAGATGAAAAGCGTTCTTACCAACAAATGCCTAACACTAAACATCAGAAAGAGAGTTATTGAATGTTATATAGGACCGATACTGTCGTGCGGTTGTGAGTCGTGGACAGTCAACACGCAAAGTCAGAACAAAATTGAGGCAACTGAAATGTGGTTTCTAAGAAGACTGTTGAGATTATTGTAAGGACCTGACGTGGAAAGGTCCAAAACAGCCCCTTGCCGTTCTTCTCCGTCTTTCCACCATTATCTAGCATACAAGAAGCTCGGCCTACTGAAAGACCTGCCTAGCCATAGTAGCTCCAACCTAGTCTTGCCACCATCCTACAGCGCATTCAAAACAATGCTGCACGCCTTGTACTCAAAAAGAAAAAAGCTGACCACATATCTCCTCTCCTGGCACAATTTCACTGGCTCCCTGTATCAAAGCGCATACAGTACAAACTAGACACCATGTGCTACAAAAGCCTCAATAACGCAGCCCCCGATTACCTGTCAAGCCTACTTGAGATCTATGTTCCCTCATGTACCCTCCGCTCTGCCTCCGATCCTCTGACTTTTCGCTTTCCACGCACTAAGCTCAATACCTATGGTCCACGAGCCTTCTCTGTTTCTGGTCCACTCTACTGGAACAAACTTCCTCTTTCAGTCCGTCAACAACCTACTTTTGTCTCCTTCAAGTCCGCTCTCAAAACTCACCTTTTCTCCTCTGCATAAAATCCTGACCTCACTCAATCCCCTCTGCAGCCTGTCTCCACTCGGAGGGGAATCACATTGTAATATATAATTGTATATATTATGCTCTCTATAATTTTCCATTGCTTTTATTCTTTCTCCCCATTTATAGCCGTGTGCTTGTGTGTGTGCGTGCTTGCGTGTGTGTGCGTGCGTGCGTGTGTGTGTGTTTCAGCACTTAGATTTGATTTTATCAAGATTTTGCGCTATATAAATAAAATATTGTATTGTATTGTATCTGTCTGATCTGTTGTAAGCAACCATTAGTTTTATTAACAGCTGCAATATGGGAATGTCCAGAGCAGCCCCTTGCTGCTGTTCTCCATCTTTCCACCAGCATCTTTATAAGAAGCTCGGCCTACTGAAAGACCTGGCTAGCCATAGTAGCTCCAACCTAATCTTGCCATCTTCTGTCTGGTCTGTTGTTAGCTACCAGTAGTTTTATGAACAGCTACACTGGTAATCTGTTGGTCAAATTTTGAAGATAATTATGAGTTTCAGCCAAGGGTTTGGTGGTGGTTGATGGAGTGTTTAAATACACTCACAAAAAAACTATTCCCACTCAAACTTCTCTCACATGAAAAAAAAAAAAAAAAAAAAAAAAGAGGCGACAGGTTGGGAAAGATCGATTTAAACCTTCATTGATGATTTGATACCGAGGGCACGTGAAAAGCCCAGCCAAATTAAATGATAACAAACCAAAAAATTGAATATGTGGAAGAGAGAGAGAGAGAAAGAGAGAGAGAGTGCACACACATATATATATATGTATATATATATATATATATATATATATATATATATATATATATATATATATAGAGTGTGTGTGTGTGTGTGTGTGTGTGTGTGTGTGTGTGTGTGTGTGTGTGTGTGTTTGAAAGAGAGAGAGAGGACGGGAGAGGGGAGACAGGGAGACAGGAACGTTTATTTGCTAAAGGTCAAGGCCCTTTGAGAGAGTAGGAGGTAGAGGGTTGCAGATGAGATCATTATTTTATTTCACAGAGGCCAAGGCCATTTGAGGAGGGGCGTGGGTGAGGGGTGAGAGTTTGAAAGTTTCCACTCTCCCATTTGCAGTGATGCCTATTTTGTGATACACTGCAACCGAAATGATATGCCGGATTTAACCCTCTGGTTCCCGCACCCTGTCCAGCAGCGTCCTGCATTGTTAACCATGCTAGCAAAGCGAAAACTTACCCATTGACATCCTTATCCTATCCACCAGCTTCCTGTGAGGTGAGAGTGTCAAATGATTCAGTTTTTGTAGTTGGTGGATAGGATGCGGGAGTCAAAAGGTTGATCGTACTTCTGTATTCTAGGACTTTCGTGCACCAGCCCAATAATGAACCTGATACTGTATAATACGGAGGTTATACTCGTAAATGAAATTAACCAACATTTGCAGTCTTTGCTGATACATTTTATCTTCTATCAGACAAGTATTTCGCGTACGTGTTCATACGCGAGTGCGTACACATTGCAGGAAATTGGGTGCGTCTGTGTGCGCATGTGTATGCACGCACCTGT
>CM060312.1:13346032-13386032 GCA_030674185.1 Monoplex corrugatus
GAGGTGGGGGTCGAGTGTGTGTGTGTTGTGTGTGTGTGTGTGTGTGTGTGTGGTGTGTGTGTGTGTGTGAGAGAGAGAGAGAGAGAGTGAACTGTGTGTCTGTGTTGTGTGTGTGTGTGTGAGAGATAGAAAGAGAGAGAGAGAGAGAGAGTGTGTGTGTGTGTGTGTGTTGTGTGTGTGTGAGAGAGAGAGAGAGAGAGTGTGTGTGTGTGTGTGTGTGTGTGTGTGTGTGTGTGTGTGTGTGTGTGTGTTACAGAGAGAGTGAACTGTGTGGTGTATGTGTTGTGTGTGTGGGAGAGAGAGAGAGTGTGTGTGTGTGTGTGTGTGTGTGTGTGTGTGTGTGTGTGTGTGTGTGTGTGTGTGTTACAGAGAGAGTGAACTGTGTGTGTGTGTCTGTGTTGTGTGTGAGAGAGAGAGAGAGAGAGAGAGTGTGTGTGTGTGTGTGTGTGTGTGTGTGTGTGTGTGTGTGTGTGTGTGTGTGTGTGTGTGTGTGTGTGTAGTGTAAAAAGACAGGGCTGTTGTCGTGTTTTTTAATTTAAAAAAACTGAACCCATGCTTTCAAGTTGATGATTCTGTCATTGAATGGGGTTTAGAAATGATGACACTGGTATTATATCTCGACCCTGTTTACCAGCTTGCCGGTTCAAAAGCCTCATGTTGTGTCTCTGACAAAACAGTCTCGATCTACGGAGAGTTTGGGGTCCCTATGGACTATGGGCTTCCTCCGCCCCTAGACACAGGCGGTGGTGTCTCACCCGACTATGGGAGACCCGTCGACGGCATTCGAACCCCCATCGACTATGGGCTACCACCAGTCCAGGACGAAATCGGAGTACCCTGCAGCGACTATGACCTCCCCCCTTCTGACTACTTACCTCCCCCTGCAGGTACACCCCCCCCCCCCCACGTCCTGTGTACCTTTAGGACACACAGGGGTACACAAAATTTGGTGACATCACTTGCAGTGTTGTGCCCGTAACTGCATGACGCAACGTTTTCCTGTGTGTGTTTTGACCTAGTGGTGTGACCTTTTGCTGTAGCCTGTCTGCTGTTGCATTTCAGTATGGATAGAGTTTTTCGGTGGCGTATTTTAATACCGACTTCTCCCCAGTACACGAAAGATCACTTAACCTATTAGCAAAAAATAATACAAAATGTAGACACACGTATTTATTGACTTGCATGAATCCTAACGTGGTTTGAATGACGTGATCATCCAACACTTTGGTTTGTTATCGTACTTTTTGTCACCGTGTGAACTGTTGTAGTTCTTGTTTTGATTTTTTTTTTCAGAAGAGGAATGGCATTATTTTGTCACTGTAACAACATAACATGGTGCACGTCGTTTTCTTTTACTTCCTTTTTTCTTTTCTTCCCCCTTTCAACACACTCAAACGCAACTGGTGCAGCCTAAGTATCAAACTGAATATTGACGAAAAGGTGTGCAGTGGTTTTTACTGCATGACTTGTGATGTCTGTACATTCCTAGGAGAGACTGCCAGAATGCTGAGCATTAGAGTTAAGGAGCATCAGAATGCTGCAAGGGTGTCATTAACAGCAGTGAGAGAACATTGTAAAGAAACGGGATGCCAGTTGAAAGTCACTGAACAGAGATGTGGGATTCGAGTTCCCTGCATCCGACAGAACAAGTTCGCACATCAGGTGACTGCCGCTAACTTACACACGAGACAAAAGCCAAAGAGATAGACGACATTCGTCCTGATGAAGACATAAGAAAGGCCTTACGTGGAGTTTAAAGCGTAGACACAACGCAGTGAAAATCTGACACTGACAGGGGTCAAGCTAGTCATTTGAAAAACAAAAACAAAATTCACATCCAAAATGTTTTTGCGTGTTGATGATGATGTTTTGTTTTGTATACATTTAGAAATAATATTACACATGTACTTGGAAACAAAATCACACCATCCCACTCAGTGTATTTAACCCTTTGACTCCCGCACCCTATTCTTCAACTGCAAAAAAAATTAACCCTTTGATTCCCTCCCCCTATCCACCAGCTTCCTGCATGAAGCTGGTGGACAGGGTGAGGGACTCAAAGAGTTAAGTTTTTTGCTTTGCTAGCATGGTTGACAATGCAAGATGTTGGCGGACAGGGTGCGGGAGTCAAAAGGTTGAATAATTGTAGCACTCCTGCGTTTTTTGTAGCGCAGGTATTACAACTGTTTTTACAACGAATATGACATGGGCCTAGCCTGCACTACACAGATCCCGAAATCACATCGGAAAATCGTGTGTGGGTTGGACTTCAAAATGGTCACTTCTCATTTGGTATGCTTGATCATTGATAGGGATAACTGTTTTTGTCATTTTTTTTTAATTTTTTTTTTTATTCTCGTGGAATGCATTTTCCTGAATGGATTGGTTTTACTGTGAGTTGGATTTTAAGTTTACTTGGACTGGATTTTTATAGAATGTTTTGATGGGATTTTGTTGGTATTGTTTGTTGTCGTTGTTGATGTGTTTGTTGTGTCTGTATTGTATGTGTACACTTGCAGTTTGTTTCTGTACTTCTTCGTTCGTTTGGACTCAAGACTGTTTTAGCAAGGGAAGCTTTTTGACCAAGAGGAGTGCTTAAAAACATTTTTTTTCCCATAGTACGCTATTTTAGTGTTTGGACAGTTCTGATGCATCGTGTTTTTATGATATTTATCCCTCAGAGATTTGACACCTGCGCACGTTTCTGTTGCCGATTTGACAAATCTAAGTCATTCACTCATTGGACTCTAGCTCTCTCTCTGTCTCTCTCTCTCTCTCTCTCTCTCCCCTCCCTCCCCTTCTCCATCCGTCCTCCCTCTTTCTGTCCCTCTCCCTCTCTCTCTTCCTCCTTTCCGCCCTATATTTTGTATCAGTTCAGTGTTCTGACGTTCATGACAATTCTATGAACGACCAATGTACTCCGTGACTTTGCATGATATGTGATGAAGTGCATGGTTTTATATATAATTAGTTGCAGAAAGTGTGTGTGTGTGTTTTTGACAAACTAGTTAAGGATAGACAGCTCTAATAATAACGTTTTCTCACAAAATTGAGTGGCAATGCTCAAACTGTATAAAACTGTACACTTGCAGCACATTAATATTGTAACAAAAAACACATTGTGTATCGTAACATGCTTTATGTAAGCCGCACATGTACCTGATGGATGAAAACCAGATAAAGTATATTGTAGTTTATATCATTTCCAATTTGTATATTATTGAAATGGAATCCAAAAAATCTACTTTCTTCATGAGTTTTCTGTCCTTTGTGTATGAATAACGAAAATCAGCAATTATTTATTTTTTTAGTTAGTTATTTACTTATTTATTTATTTATTGCATATTGATTTGGATTGTAACAACATTAATTGAACTTACATCACTTCATCTCATTTACTGTGCAGATCACATAGTGAAGCCAGAACCTATTATCTTCTGTCTGTCTCTTTAATTTAATCGTTTGGCTTCCGCACCCTATCCACCAGCATCCTGCATTGTCATCCATGCTAACAAAGTAAAAACTTAAACCCTTCGAATTTTTCACCCTGTTCACCAGCTTCCTGCAGGAAGCTGTTGAATAGGGTGAGAGAGTCAAAGGGTTAAGTTTTTGCAGTTGGTGGATAAAGTGCGGGAGTCAAAAGGGTTAATACTGTCTACTTGCAGATGAACTGCAAGCCAATAAAACTTAACTCCTTGATGACTGTTTTGCATGTCCATCCTTTCCGGATTTTTTTTTTCCAAAACATTTAGTAGTTTGTGGTTTCTGTACATAATTTGTTACCTTAGTTTTCTTGGACCAAGCAAAAGTGAAACACTTCAACGAATCAGTTAACGCACAAGCATGGTGATGCGAGCCACCCTGGGTCTGTTATTTTTGTTGTCTTGTTTTGCATGCCAGATTTGCCAGAAACAGTGCCGGACATACCCACCCCAGACTATGACCCGGACACGCCAGTGGCAGAGCGCAACTCGTTTGTCTTCGTGGAGAAATTCAAAGGCGTTATCTCAAACATTAATACCATAGGTAGCTTGATCCTTCAGTTGGTCGGTCCGCCAAAGTGGGCCGCTTTGACTTCCTTGCCTTCTGTATAGCATCTAATCACAGTCATCACAGGTACTTGGAAAGGAGACAGTATCTTATTTACATAAAAAATAATGATAATGATAATAGTGATAATGATTATGATAATAATGATAATAGAAAGCAGAGAGAACGAACATTGAGAAAAAACAAAAACAAAACAAAACAGAAATGTAGCACAGCGCTTATCTTTCATCATTACACTTGTGCATTTGACAGATCTGGTCTAGTTCTGGAAACAATCTCAGGAAGCCTTAAGTTGGGCCATGGATCTGAATATGGGTTTCTGGCTGAGCTGACCAGATTTGACACAGAGCCCCCGTCAAATAATCACACAGCCAGCTCAGCCAAGTGCCTGTGATGAACTGAATAAATACTAACATGGCTGGATTGACTTATGTACAGTGTGTTAATAACCTGTCTAATAACAATAATAATAATAATAATAATACCAGTGTGTGTTCTATCTATCCGAGACAGATGTACTGTAGAGACAGGTGTATATTTGTACTTTTTTCCCTTTCTCATTGTATGATAATCGTGTTCTTTGTGGCTTCTGATCTTATAGCTCTGTGTATAACCGAGTGTGTAACCTTGACCCCTCAAGGTTTTTAACCCTTTGACTCCTGCAGCCTGTCCACCAATACCAGCATTGCTAACCATGCTAGCAAAGCAAAAACATAACCCTTTCATCTTGACTTCCCGCACCCTATCCACCGGCTTCCTTCAGGAAGCTGGTGGAAAGGGTGAGGGAGTCAAAGGGTTAGGTTTTTGCATTGGTGAATAGGGTGCAGGAGTACCAAAGGGTTAAGGTAGGTTCAAAGAGATTGATGAATAACAGCGGATCTGACAAAATCATTTGTGTAAGATAATGTATGTGGATCAGTCAGTGGGGCAGTGAAAATCTGGTCTTTCGATCAGATCGCATGAATCGCATGACAGTGTCTTTCAGAAGGAATGGTGGTAGTGTGAAACCTAAAATTCTGATCAATCCAGAAAGTGTGTGTGTGTGGATGGGTGGGGATGTTTTATTTGTGTGTGTGTTTGTGGTAGTGCGAAACGTAAAATTCAGATCAACCCAGAGAGAGAGAGACTCAAGAGAGAGAGTGTGGTGTGTGTGTGTGTGTGTGTGTGTGTAAGGGGCGGGGACGATACTTTGCTGTTTGTGTTTGTTTATTTATTTATTTTTCCTAAGTGATTACAGGTAAGTTATCTGAAATGATAGTTTCATTAACAAGTAGGAAAGACTTGGGACAGTAAATATAGTAGGTTTGAATTTTTTTTTTTATGTCATGCTTCAAGTTCAATTTAAAGGATGAAATATTAGATTCAGCCACTTCTCCACTATTGTTTCAATGCTGGTTTCCCCCTCCAGTGTGTAAGAAGCTTGTTTGTCAGATTTTTAACACAGTCCTTAGTAGTTGTTTTCATTCTTATTTCTGACAAAGCTGGTATCGCAATTTCTATTTGTAGATTTGATTTTTGTAATATTTGTACAATGTTTGAATTTTTCAGTAGCAGTAGATGTCAACCTTTACATGATTGTAGATTTGAACTTTGTATTAACTATATTCTGTATGTGTTTCTGTGTGTATTGAAAAGGGAGCCCGTAGCTCTATTTAGAGAGTACATATGTTTCATAAAAAGTTTGATTGTTCTCTGTGTCAGTGTCTGTAGTCTTTTGTGTTCTAAATAACATATAACTGTTTTATTCCAGCTCCTGTTATAATGTTCAGTATATAAAGGTGTTGAGGTATACATGTACATTATATATATTGCATACATACTTCATGCATACTAGCATACTACATACATACATACATACATACATACATACATACATACATACATACATACATACATACATCATACATGCATACATATGTACATATCTACATACACGCATACATACATACATACATACATGAATACATGATACATACATACGTACATACATAGATAGATACATACACACATACATACATACATGTATACATAAATACATACATACAAACACACATACACACATACAAACACACATGCATACATACATACATAGACATACATACATGTGCTTATGCACACACACACGCACATTCTACTCTTCAAACCAGTTGTCAGCAGTGTGTCAGCAGTATTTCACAAGATTTGTAGCCATTGCTGTGACTGGTTAACCCTGCTGCCTGTGGTGATAGAGTGGACTGTGTGTGTTAAGTGTCGTGTTACATAAAGCATAGATAAATTATGTTATTACTGTGTTTTTTGTTTTGTTTTGGTTTTTGTTTTGTTTTATACACTGTTGGTGATATTGACTTGTGCTCGATTACAGAAAGTGATAGGCTGCTGCATTTTTTATGCTCACAGATTTATCATTCCTTTGTGCTCTCTCTCCTCTCTCTCTCTCTCTCTCTCTCTCTCTCTCTCTCTCTCTCTCTTCTCTCCTCTCTCTCTCTCTCTCTCTCTCTCTCTCTCTCTCTCCTCTCTCTCTTTCTCTCCCCCTCTCCCTCCTCCTCTCCAACAAAGCTTAGGTTCAGTGTTGTACATCAAGATTTGGTCAAAAATAGGAAAGACAACATTTATAGTTGTACTTAATTAGGCAGGTTTTTCAATCACCGATTTTCAATTTCCCATTCAACCACAAAAAAAATAGAAAAATAAAAGTAAAGAAACACCATTAAATTGTGATTTTTTTAAAAGTTAGATATATTGAGACCACATTAAAAGCAAAAAACATATACAGATTTGACTAAATTTTATTTAGCATACTTAAGGCTTTTTGACTCAACCAATAATGCAGTATGGTGCTGAAATATGGTTCCAAACCCCAAATGGTCTTGTGTATGGGGGAGCTTGGATGATATCCAATATATGTATATATAATCTCATATTTAAAATGTATTAGCAATTGGCTACTAAAGTTAGGTAGAATGGCCAACAGAATAGTGCCCAATAAAACTTACTAGCTGGTTTTTAACTTTGATAAGAAAGGCAAGAAGATCTGGTCTACCAATGTAACAGCAGCGTTTGTATGCATTTGAATTTTGTTTGGGTAAAACAAGTTTCAGTGTATTCCTGGCTTTTTCAAATTTCTTAGACAAAGAATTATAGATTATAGATGGCAGGATTGGCAGGACTGTATATATGTGCATAGTAGTGACATATTTGCACGGTATAGGTTGTTCAAGACTGATTTGTTCAGTCCAACCATTACTGATATTAAAATGAACAGGTACATTAACAATGCTTGAACAGAATTAAGATTTGATGCTGCAGATTTTGCACTTCATTATTTTTGATGTGGTATAAGAAGAGAACATGATTTTATGTGTGGCTTAAGCTAGTTTGTATGCCTCAGCTGTTGCATGTCATCAGTTTTGGTATGGTGTAAGAAGTGAACAGAAACAGGATTTTATGTGTAGCTTAGACGATTTTGTGTTTGTCTTATGTATTACATATAGAGAAGATGAACTACGTGTTGTCGTGTATTACATAAGCTTAAAGTGAAATTGTTATCTGTTAAGTACTGCAGTGATCCATGTAAGTTTGTATTTAGTATGCTTTATTTTTATAATACTGATCACCTACTTCTAATGAGACCATTCTATTGAATTTTTGCCTTGCATGTTTTTGAAGTATTAAAAGTACTGGTGGTTGTTAAGTCATAGCCTTAAAGTCTATGTTAATGTTTTGCATTGCTTTTCTTGCTGATCAACATGTATTTTATGCGCAGTGTATTATGATTTGTTTCTAAATATGACATGCCTTTCAGTAAGAGACTGACGCTTGTATCGATTAAATCATTTTGTGTTTCATACTCTTCCTCCCTCCCTCCCTCCCTCCCTCTCTCTCTTCCTCTCTCTCTCTCTCCTTCTCTCTCTCTCTGTCCTTCTCCCTCTCTCTTCTCCTTCTCTCTCTCCCTCTCTCTCTTTTTCTCTCTCTGTCTCTCTCTCTCTCCTTCTCTCTCTCTCCTTCTCTCTCTCTCTCCTTCTCTCTCTCTCTCTCTCTCTCGTCTCTCTCTTTCTCTCTCTTATGACAGTGGTGCAGATCCTTCTAAAAGTCAAGGGTTTTCATACCCCCACTAAAAAAAACTTGAGGGTTTTCATACCCCCAATAATTTTTTTAGGGGGTTTTCATACCCTTTGCCAAAATTTCTGGGGGTATGAGCCACCGATGCAAAGACTCGGTATTTTGTTTTCCCAAGTGATTTTTTTGGCCTAATGGTTTAAATAAATTAAATTATAAAAAAAAGCAAGCAGCATGGCCTTCTACTAAATTAGAATAAAGATCATCTCTTTACAGTGACACATGCCAGTTTCCACACTGACACAGACAACACAGGACATTCAGTAGAAGAACAGTTTCAAAAGTTGGCAAGTCAGCGCGTGTGGTCGTACACTGAGGAAAGCTTTTCCTCGAAGGGCTGCTTTCGGTTTCCGCTGCATTTTCATTGGCCCAGGCAAAGAGTTGTAGAAAAGTGTGACGTAGCCTAGTTACTATTTTTACCGCTAATGTAATGCCCGACCCCAATGCTGCATGAGCCGCGGCGGGCAAGCTAAGCGATGTCGGTCGCGTCGTTAGCTTGCCGCCGCGGCTAGGCGAGCGAACGGAGCGATAGGTCTATACCCCACGGCTCAAAACCTTTACGTGATGAGACCGGCAGAGGAAAAATGCTTACGTGACCATACTCTCAAGACGACAAAGTCTTACGTGTTCATGCCCTTTTGACATAATTTTTGTACGTGATTTCCATCTTCCTTACGTGATTTACCCCCATCTCTACGTGATCTGCACCCCTGTATGAAATATAAATAAATCTATTAACTTGTTCTTGCAAAATTTAAATGTGGTGTGTCAGAAATTGATATGCATTGCAAAAGATATACAGCCTCAGATGAAGATGCTTTGACATGTAAATTGTGCAGTTGTGCCATCCAAGATGAAGTACATTTTGTTTTGGGGTGTTCTGCCTTGAATGACCTAAGAAAAGAATTTATTGCTCAAAAATATTAAACTTCCCTGCAAAGATCGAGTTAATTCAACTTATCTCAACAAGAAATGAAGAAACAGTGAAAAAGTTGGCATTTGTCTGAATCACTATCAGTCTCTCAAAAGATATAAGATGACTATTAGATAATTATATGTTTTGTTTAATTCTTGTTTTATCACTTGATCATGTGTTTGTTGCAGAATTGTTTGGTTACATCAATAAATAATGTTTCTGTACTCACAACATATTTTTGATAATAATTTGATTTATTTTGTAATTCACACCCCTTTATATATAAGAGGCTATAGCCTAAATGAATAAATTGTCTGAAATCTGAACTCCCCCCCCCCCCCACTCTCTCTCTCTCTCTCTCCCCCCCTCCCCCCCCCCCCACCCACCCCTGTTGTCCATTACTATGTTTACCTCTGTCTCACCATATCTCCTGTACATAAACAAAAAAGAAAGGTTTGCTTTGACACAACTTTTGCAATGAATGCTTATGAATTGCTCTAAATTTTGTGATATCTCTCATTTGTCTGGGGATAAGCTGTTTCTTTGTTGTTTAGTGTTTATGTTTTTATGCATCCATCAGTTAAATGATCTGTGTAACGCATCTTTGGTATACATTTTAAATGCACAGTCATTATCAGATAGAAATGTGTTTTCTTTCATAACAGTAAACTTTAGTGTGTGAACACTTACTGAAAACAATCTGTCATGTAGAGCATTTAAATGAATTGTGTGGCAGGTTGACTTAAAAAAAATGATAGAGAGAGAGAGAGAGAGTGTGTGTGTGTGTGTGTGTGTGTGTGTGTGTGTGTGTGTACGTGTATGCATGTTCTCATTGTTGTATCAGTACATGAGACCTACTACTGAGTATACACGCAACATTTTGATGTATTCCTGTACATGTATATGTTCAGAAGACTGTAGCTTTTCCCTGTGTATGTGCTATTTGTATTTCTAAAGTATTGTGTTGAGTATTCATGTTCTGCTGAGGCAATGGCTGTAACTAATCGTGTACATATTTTGTAGCTAATTTGTATCTGCCAGTCAGTTGACTGTCTCTTATAGTCTCTGCCATGTTGTTTCTTAACATTTGGTCCTTGTAATAGATATTTTTGTAAGTAGTGTATGTGTGTGCCTGTGATTTCTGTAAAAGATGTTTTAATATGAAATGTTTTCTGTGTATGTGATCATTGTTTTACTTGCCTTTTTGATGTTGAGACTTGTTGAACTAATAACATAAATGCTTTCTCAGATTATTGTCTAACGAAAAGCAGTAACACTTTGTTACGTGAATTGAGTATTAAAAACCATTGTACATGAATCACTGAGCCAGTTAATCAGGGACTATGGTTTGAAAAATGTCCATGATTTTGTTTTCAAGTGTAGCCAAAAGAGTTTTAATTTTAATTTTAAAAAAATTGTTTATGATGTACTAACAAACATGCATTCCCTTTCAAAAGTCATGGAAGGGTGATAAGACTGTGTAATGCTTATTTCTTTTTTATGTTAAGAGCATGTTTTGATTTTGGTGTTATCTGAAAAGAACAAAAAATTGAGACACTGAGGTTGAGGTATGAATCGTGTGTATTTGTATGAATTTATATTTTTATATATGTATCATTTGAAAAGAAAATGTTCAGAGATGAAATGTGTATTTGTACAAAATTTCCAGTAGTGAAACTTGCAACATGTTTGATATAGCTATCTTGTTTGAATTCTATCATGTTGCATTTTCTTTTTGCTCTTTCTCACTCTTCGTCCTTCCCATTCTCTCCCTCCATTTCTTTTCTTTGCTCTTTTTGTGTCTTCTTTTCTCCTCCTCCTCCCTCAGATCTGTCCTTCTCATTTTTCTTACCTTGTGTTTGGCTTTATATACCTTTTCGCCGTGATGTGGCATCTTTCATTAAGTTTTGTTGGAAAGCCATAAATTAATATATTTATGGACAGGGTGGGGGGGGGGGGGGGGAGATAATTTGCACTGAGTTATAGCAGACTATGATTATCTAACCTACAATGTCTTTGAATGCACAGAGGAGCTGTACTCGGAAGTGCCGGAGCCAGACCCTGATTACCATGACGAGGATTCCAGTGAGTTTCCACCTCCTCCTCCCCCCATCGCTGGTGAGGAAGCGGCACAGACGTCGCCCACTGACACAGCCACAGCGACACCAACCGTCATCGGCGTGGGCAATGGCGCAGTCAGCTCCCCTGAAGAGGAGGGCGACTTGATCCAGCCCAGGAAATTGTTCAATCCTTGCGTGGCTTCCAGGGAGCGACAAGCACTGCATAAAGAACTGTTGTTGAACTATAAGTTGTGAGTAAAAGAGATGATAACAATGAAAAAATATTATGACAAAGAAAATTGGTATTCGGGGACGATAAGTTGGCCTGTTAGTCAGAGACCTGAAATATTTGTAGGCAGGGGAGTTTGTTTTCAGGCAGCAGATGGTGGCATACACAGCTTAGAATGCATACATACTGGGAGTACATGCATATCAGAGATGTACTGTAGAAGCCAGGGCTTGACTGTATCTTGGCTGGCCTTGTTGATAATGATGCTTCTATTACATTTTTACCTCTGCAGCATTACTATCATCATCAGTGTATATGCATAGTTTGCATTTTGGTATATATATATATATATATATATATATATATATATATATATATATATATATATATATATATATATATATATATTATATATGTATGAAGCAGCATGTGCCCAGAAAAGACAACAAACCGACGTAAAATTTCCCAAATTTTCGGTGCACACCCGCCTTCCTTGTTCACTGACTTATAGTAGACTATGATTATCTAACCTACAATGTGTGTTTGTGTGTGTGTATGTATCACACACACACACACACACACAACACACACACACACACACACACACACACACACCACACACTCACTCACACACACACACATACACACACACACACACACACACACACACACACACACACACACACACACACACACACACACAACATATTCAGTGTGTGATGTATGATATTAGTTATAGTCATATCAGTCATATAGTTCTTTTGTCACAATGGATTTACCATGTGAAACTCAGGCTGCTCTCCCCTTTGAGAGCACATCACTGCAGTGCAGCTCTACCTTTTATTTTTTTTAACTGAGACATGAGAAAAGCAAGACAGCTAATTGGCAGGGCTTAAAACGTTCCGCGTCTGGGCGGAATTCCGCTATTTCGGTTTGTCAAAAAAAACAAAAAAACAAAAAACAAAACTGAAAGGAACAAGGCATCCGTGATCGGCTTACAAGCGTTCATAGCAACTTCCTGTAATAATTATGTGTTTACAATAATTTTATGCACTAAATATCTCTTGAAATTATGTCCAGAAAGCGCAAAATGGCATAGATTTACACTTGGTTTTTCAAAAAAAATTTCGGGGGAGCATGCCCCCGGACCCCCCTAGTTTCAGTGGTTTTTTTCCTCCTCCTGTTTTAAGCCCTGAATTGGCCCTCCAGGGGAGGTGCCTGGGAAATCAGTTTCTTTCTCCAGTGTTTTAGACCAGGGCATCCAGGCAAATGCTCTATTCTTCATGGCTATGCAGGCACATCTACTTTTTACCTTATCGTTTTGAATCTTATTTCTTTGTAGAAAGCACCCTAGAGCAGTTTTCTGGAAAATGTGTTATGTAGGTATTCATGATTATTATTATTATTATCGTTAATGTTGCCAAGGTAAAAACCTACTGCAGAGACAGACTTTTGTGTCTGGATCCTGGGAAAACACACCATTATCCATTCTGATGATGCAGTTGGATGAAACGCACATGTACACACACACACACATGCATGCATGCATGCACGCACGCGTACACATACACACACACACACACACACAAGCATGCACGCACGCATGCTCACGCACATGCGCACATGCACACACACGTGCATGCGCACACACAGTCACAGACATGCACACACACACACACACATCACAAACACAACAACACACACAGAGACACATATGCTGATATTAGATAATGCAGATTTGGGTAATGGTGATGATGACGGTGTTGCAGAGGGAAAGATGTGCTACAGAAGCCAGAGTTGAACAAGATCCTGGCCAAGAGGAAGGAGACACAGAAGCGCAAGGAGTGGGAGGAGCTGAAACACAACAAACGCACCAGTCTGGAGCTGAGACTGGAGGAACAAGCCAACAAACTGAAGGAAAAAGAGGTAGGTCTCACCCTGAGGACCACATGGAAACAGAGTTTGTGGCTGTTGAACTGTTGTCCCTGTGATTTCACAATGCCCTTAGCATCCTGTAGTGAAACGCCTCTGTGATTGTTCAGCATTGAACACTTGTTTTTGTTGATGTTGCAGTTTTAGAGTTCAGTTCCCAGCAGGCCTAATGTAACTTGCCAGCGTAGAGCTTGTACTAATCAGATGTCAGCTCCTTTGGTCAGAACATGTAATCGCTATGGAAAACAACCGCATCCCAAAGATGCTCCTGTATGGAGAGATGAAGCAAGAATGCCATTATCAAAGAAGACCACTAAAGTGATAAAAGGATACTCTGAAATTCAACCTAATCAGCTGAGGCAGCAACACCACCAACCGGGAAGACATTGCCTGCAACAGAGCAAGCTGGCGACAGCAGTGTACGCAGGGCACAGTCACATTTGAACGGCACAGAACGGCTGTTGTTCAACAGAAGGGGGACCAGTGGAAGCAGAATCCAGGGCCACAGGACTGTTTCTCATGCTGTGTTTTAGAAGAACGTATGCCTCCAGGATGGGTCTTGTATCCCGCTTGAAGATCCATACCAGCCTATAAAGACAGGGCTTAAAACGTTCCGCGTCTGGGCGGAATTCCGCGATTTCAGTTTTTAAAAAAAAAAAAAAAAAAGGAGCAAGGCATCCGTGATCGGCTTGCAAGCGTTCATAGCAACGGCACGCAAGTTATGGCCCCTGATTTTTCTTGGAAGAAGTTTCCGGTCGGACTTTTTGGAAAAACCAAACTGGCGGAGCGCGCAGACATTGTTCAAGCGGGTCAGACTTTTGACGACTCTTTAATTAAGAACAAGTGGAAATGGGAGTGGACGCTTCAGAAAGTTGATGAAGAAGTCATTGGAGACTTTTTTCGCAAAGTCACTGCACCAAGTTTAGCTTGGTGCAAACTGTGCTCAAGGGAAGTGTGTTACGGTGGTCGCGGGAAGAAAGCTCTTGAGGATCACATTCGTTCCCAAATATATCTTCCTGTAATAATTATGTGTTTACAGCAATTTTTATGCACTAAATATCTCTTGAAATTATGTCCACAAAGCACGAAATGGCATAGATTTACACTTGGTTTTTAACAAATTTTCCCAGGGGAGCATGCCCCCAGACCCCCCTAGTTTCAATGGGTTTTTTCCTCCTCCTGTTTTAAGCCCTGAAAGAACAAGTTGCCTATTCGTTCATTGGCTTGATCCCATTACTCCAAACAGGCCAGAGAGCATCCTGTGTGGGTTTTTTACATTAAAGCTGTTGCATTCACAGTGGGGATTCCACTGAGAAATGATCAGCACTCTTGCATTTCAAATCGTGTGATTGAATTCCAGTCAGGGTAGGATTTTACTTTTGTTCCTTTTTTTAGGAATGAGGACAGTAAAGCAGCAGGGGAGAAGAGATGGACACCCCCAATACTTGCCTTAAGTTGGCCTCCAGTGGACATTTGGGGGTTCGTTCAGTATAAATAGTATCCCCATCTCATAGAAATTCTGTGCTGGAAATTTCCTCTTTTTCTGTCACTCTCTTTGTTTCTGCCTTGTTCCTTTGCTTTCTGTCATCTCTTCCTGTCATTTTCTGCCTTGCTGGTCCATTCACCTGTTTGTGTTCCATAAAGCCTTTCATACTTTCTTTTAGGATTGATAACTGGGTACTAATTTTAATCTTCTTTTCCAAATGTTAGGTATATTGCATGTTTTTAGATGATCATAGCTTTAAATATGACTCTGCAAATCAGCTGTGCTTTAAGCAGCAATAACAGTGACTTGCCCCAAGAACATTTGAGGTCTCTAATATTCACATCCGCAAAACTGCTTAATTGCAGGAAGAATGGGACCACACAATCAGGCCTTGTCTACTTATTAGATGCGTCATTGAGCATTTAGGCCCTACCAGCACATTATAGCCATCACTACAAGTTGTTTCATGGACTGGCTTTGATTGGCTTGCTTTGTATGTAGGGCAATAATGATGTGCCTTTGGCCATACAGTTGAAGAAAAAACAGTTCAGATACCACTGAAATTAGAACTAGAAATACCTTTCATTGTGGCATACATTTCACTGGAAGTTGTATGTCTATTCTTCCTTTCTTTTTTTTTAGAGAGGGGTGGGGGGTGAGGAGGGAACCCATGTCTATCATAAAGCACTTTTCCAGATTCTGACACTTTCATACATGTTTGTTGTTATGTATGATAATGCTCATGCCTTCATGATTCTTGTTTTTAGCAAATATGTTGGTGTTTCGTGTTTCAGGAAAACGAAAAAATGAAACCGATTGACGAGGATGCCAAGGCACCAGAGTTTGTGCAGATGCATCGACGAATCACCCACAAGACGCCCACCTCCCCACCCACATGACGGGCAGCATCCTAAGCTTGTCTTCTGTTGTGTGTGTGTATGTGTGTGTGGGAGGGGGGGGGGGTGTATGTGTGTGTGTGTGTTGCCTTGACCTGTACAGTCACTGCTGCCTGCAGCAACCCAGGGCTGCAGATGATGATGGTGGGTCACAGCATCAACCACAACATGCCCAGTTCCAGATGTTGCAAACATTCATTAAGTATGTGTATATTCAGTCATGACAAGCAGGCGCAGTGTCTGGAATACATCCAAACCAAAGCTTCGGTTATCGTATAGTTTTGCAGACATGCAGTCAAGTCATGGCTATAGATTGTGGAGGGGGGGGGGGGGGGGTTACGGTTTTTTTTTTGGTGTGTGTTTTTTTTTGGGGGGGAGAGGGGGAGGGATGCTGTTGTCTGTATTTTGAAAGGACAAATGAAATGGAGGAAGGATTGAGCAAACTACACCCTGCTGTGTCTTTCTGATTTGTCATGATGTAACCTGTAGTGAAGGTGGTGTTGACTGTGTCATTTTACATTGGTCAAAGGCAGGATACTGCTTGTATGAACTGAAAGTTTCCAGTCACTTGGACTGTGAGTACTGCCCACCTCACAGACAGTATTGTGACTCTGCATACTTGTGTACAAGTGACGGCCTTTCTGCATGTTGCATCTTGCGTCGTTTCAAGAACCATATACTTTATGACAAAAACAGCATACGATGGTGAATTTAGTGTAGGCCTGGGACAAGATTATCAAGAGCAGAAAAATAGAAATCACATCAGACTTGTGGAAACATGTAGAGTTTTGATGAGAAAATGAATAATGTTAAAAAGAAAAAAGGAAAGCTGTACTGTTACAATGTGCCTGAAAGTTTGGATTGTAAAGTGGTGCTCGAAAATTGTCTGGAGTGAAAAAGACACTTTCAAAATGGTTTCAGGAGTGAACACAGTTACAGCACTGTGTTCAGTTGAAGGATGCAATCCAAAAGGTGAGAAATGAGAAAAGTGAGGAAAGAAAAAAAAAAACGGTGCTGCAGCAGTGAGTCTTGCAGTTGACAGGTACTGGGAGTCAGTCTGTCAAGGTTTTTATTCAACTGAACCGGCCATCTTTGTATCCAGCAGAGATGTCGCAAGATGAAGTTTTAGCAACTGGAACAGAACGATCAGCATTCATTTTAATTACTCATCTTTTGTTTTATGAAAATAACTCGTATAGTGGAGATGAAGCTTGTAATTTACAAATTTGAAATTTCATGTGGAATTGAACATAACAGTGATGTGTCACAGTGTTCAATGAATATGTACTCAGAATGATGCAGCAGCAATCACTTGTGTACAACATGAGGAAGGATGATTTCAGATTTCAAGAATGTATACCACAGCCTGAGAAGCTTTAAGGCTTTATTTATCACTGTCATATGTTCACCTTTCTCTTTAGCTTTATTGAAAAGATGATTTCAAGGTGCATGTGGTGTTTTTTCTTTCTTTGTTTTTGGTTGTTCTTGCTTTTTTGATTGTTTGTTCATGAAGGGGTTTCAGACACTCAACAGGTCTGCATGTATGTTGGCCTTGGAAGCTGGGAAAAATAGTCCACCCTTTATATTATAAGCATTACCCAAGCAGGTTTGAACATAGATCTTCCAAATGGAAGTCAGAGACCCCATCCACTTGACTATTGCACTCGTAGATGGTAATTTTTCTTGTTTATGAGATAAAATGAGTATTTTAATAGTGAATTATTTGTAAAGATTATTTTACGGTCAGATTTTAGAATGGGTTTGAAAATTAAAAAAAATGCTACAGAAACAGTTTTATAGTGTGTTGAAATATTTTGTAACTGTATTATTTTAATTAGGATAGTGGACAAGTACCAAACGGTATACAATTGTAAACAAAACTGACTTATAATAATGTGATCATTTAATGTTTTATTTGACACAACTTGAATCACTAGGCAAACAAATTATGCCTTCTAGCTGTTCTTGCTAAGGATTGTTGGAGGGATGTGATGTGAATGAATTTGAAAAGATGGGAGTCCATTTTTGTTTGTTTATTTTTGAAAGTGGAGGGGGGGGGTCACTTTTTGTTTATTTTTTGAAGGGTTCACTGATTTCTTGTTTTTATTGCAACATAGTATGTATGATGTATGGCTGTATCCACATTACACCCGAAAATGTCACAAGAAGAGGACATGTTTTGTGTGCAAAATTCTCCTTTATTCAGGAATCGAGGTCCTTCGTATTGCCTTTCTACCACTACCCTCTCTCCACTATTCAGGAATCGAGGTCCTTCCTATTACCTTTCTACCACTACCCTCTCTCCACAATTCAGGAATCGAGGTCCTTCCTATTACCTTTCTACCACTACCCTCTCTCCACTATTCAGGAATCGAGGTCCTTCCTATTACCTTTCTACCACTACCCTCTCTCCACTATTCAGGAATCGAGGTCCTTCCTATTACCTTTCTACCAAACCCTCTCTCCACTTTTCCAGACTTTCAAGTCAAGCTGCCCAGTCTATGGAACCTACCAGTATGTTTGTTTTTTCATTTGTGGTGTTATTCAAGTTTTCTGTCATTATGCTGTAAGGCATCAGGATTCATTTTGGTTTTTTGTTACCTTTTGTTGATGTTTGGCCAATTTGGAAAGTGCAAGAATCGTTTTAAGTTTATCCTAGACGTGCAGCTTCAATTTCTTTAAAATACTGCTGTTTGCACTGATTTTTAGTTATGATTCTGTGTACATTGTGTTGAACTCACTGTCAGTAATCATCATGTTGGTTCACAAAATGCTTACAAATAAGACATGTCTTTAGAAATGGTGACATTCATCTACGCAAGTGTGGTTTCGATTTTTGACATTCTGCAAATTTGATCACGCATATGTGTGGATTTTTACTGAGAAGGACTAGGCATGAATAACACAGATTTTCAAGTGGATTTTGTTGTTGTTTGCTTATTTAATCCTTTGTGCTATAGGGATGTTCAGAATTGCATTTCTTGATTGGTGTATCTCTGTCTTTATGTGAACAGTCCAGGAACTTCATCACAAAATGGCACAGGATGAATTGAAACCTATTTTAAGTCACCTTGCCAAAACCCTTATAGGAGTAAAATGTTTTAAATGCCTTGATGGTTTATGATTTACTCATTGCAGAGAATGTTTATATTTGCCTTTTTGTGTGTGTGCGTGTGTTGTGTACCTGTTAAAATGGATTTTGAAATTTATCCATGGTCAATTTATTTGTTTTGCTGTCAATTTATTTGTTTTGCTAAGGATCTTTTCTGCTAATGTTAAATGCACGCTTTTGTGGGACCTTGGTTTATTTGTCTTTAGAAGGATGATGCCAAGATCATAACTTGAGGCTATGTTTGAGCGGGGAGACAAATCGGTGTTGAGACAATAGAGACTTCATGTTGTGAGTCAAGTCTGCTTGTCAGCCAGAAAAATCTGAAAACTGAGTGAGAGTGCATTCACATAAAGAAACTCCAGACAGAGTAATGTCTTAAATTGTTAGTATACAAAAGTGTCCTCTGTTTATGGTTTTTTTTTTCCTAGGTACTTTTGTCCAAAGAATCCTTGGAGTTGGAAATTTTTGTTTTATGTGTGAAAGGGTATTGAAGTCAGTATGCATGTAATGCAGAACACTGCTCAGGAATATTTTTCACTTTGTCACATCATGCCTGTCCACCACCTTTGCTTTTCTTGGCCTTCAACATGAATATGGTGAATTACACTATGCACTTAAGTTTAGAGTCACCTTGAAATGCTTGATGCTATTTTTTTTTTTAATCTGTGCTGGCCCCCCCCCCCCCCCCCCCCGCTATTAGATTTCCGGTCATTTTGACAGGCTGCCATGTAAAACTTCTAAGGCACCTTGTTAGTAGTTTTGCTGTAAGAAAGGTGTTTGACCTCCAACAAAGATATCTGGAAGAATGAAGGGGTAATAGGGAGAGAGTGAGAAAAAGTTACATCCTGACCAGTTCATGATATATGATGAAAAGTATTGAAGAGATATAAGATGAGAAAAAGTTACATCCTGACCAGTTCATGATATATTATTAGAGTGAGAAAAAGTTACATCCTGACCAGTTCATGATATATTATTAGAGTGAGAAAAAGTTACATCCTGACCAGTTCATGATATATTATTAGAGTGAGAAAAAGTTACATCCTGACCAGTTCATGATATATTATTAGATGAGAAAAAGTTACATCCAGGCCAGTTCATTATATATCATTACAATAGGTAGGTAATCTTTACAGTTGCAAAATACACAGAAGACCATTTCTTTGTGAATCAGCAAAGTCATTGATATACCTACATTCAATCTTAAAGAGCTGCATGGATTTCAAAATTACCTTACCTTTGTGATAGTTCAGCATCTCGAGTTGATCCTTACATGAGCGTGTCACTTTCAAAACTTCACACAACAGGCTTCAGTCAGAATCAGATGTGTATATTTAGATTAAAGGACTAAATGTTTGTTGGTCATTTCCCCTGCTATGTAATGTACTCTTTGCTGCTAAACATTGTTTTACAGTGTTGCCTTGATATGTATTGAGTGAGTGGAGTACAGTTTTATTTGCAAGAAGTGGAGAGCCAATTATTTTATTCTTCAAAAAGCAGCCATTCTACACGTAACCCCCTGCGCCTTCTGTTGATTGTATCACTGGAGTGTCAGATGTTGACCATACTAGTACCGCTTTACGCACGATTGAAAATCAATCATTTTATGATCAGTAACCTTGCCCCCATCTCGAATTTTCATTGCAAAACACTGATAAAACAGGTATGAATGTGCACGTATGCATGCACGCACACACATACACGAATACACACACACAGCATGAAGCACTTAGATAATTCTGTATATATTGTGCATGAGAGAAACAAATTGAAATACTTAAACCGTTCACTGTGGAGTAAATGGTTATAATTTGCTAAGAATTCCTTTGTTGTAAGAGGTTATGCTCCTGTAACTTTGATTCGCATTTGTTGTTGAAGATTTATAATTTGTACAGAATATTGAAGAAAGCCTCATCGTTAATTGGTTTAATCGTATTCTAATCCAATATGTATATTTTCAGTTACTTTGCCTCTTGTGTGTATTTCTGTTGTCTTGTTACCGTGTATTACAGGTAAACAAATTAATATATTATTTATTTTGTGTTAACTTGTACACATGGATGTTAAATGTTGGTAAACCGTGATAATGAAATTGACTGGATTTCAGGGAAATGTAGCACATTAGGTATGAATGTGAAAAATGATTAACATGATGTCAGTCGAATGCTGATAATGCTGCTATGTCATCTGTGTATTGCTTCATTGCTCATTATTGGTTCGGGTATTTATCCTATGATCGCAAGTCTTACACTCACGTCAATTTCTTCCTGCTTACCTTTTTTTCCTCTTACATGTACTTTCATCTGAAAACTGTAAGTTTCTGAAATATGGACTGATTATTCCCGACATGCTTTTGCCATTTTAGACATTTTCCTGATGTTTCTTTTTCGCAGGCTAGACAATTAGTCCTGTTCAGGTGATAAATAGAACTGTCTTCTCCAGATCGTGATAGCTGTAGTGGAGCTTGGTTGTCATCAGAGTGTCCAGTGGCCACACATCTCCAAGAACATCTTGGGAGCACATGATCTGCAGTCTCGCCATCTCTGGAGCACAATCTTTGCAGTCTATCTTTCTGTCCATAGGGATGTTTGGTAAGGGCATCATTTTCACTTTCCAGTACTTGCAAATGTTTTGTCTGTTGTGTCCAGTGGGAAACGTCACCAGGACACTTTACCCTGGACAATATTGGATATGAGTGCCTCAGTGATACTCCACATCTTGCTGTAGCTGAAGCTGTTATTGGGTCGTTCTCACGCTGTGCCCTCTCTTGCCAGATGATAGCCTGTTTGTTCCCAAAGACGTCACAATGGGCGGGAATCTACTGCAGCACCACTCTTCTGCCAGAGGCAGTTTCTTATAAGTGCTTTGGTCAGGGATGGCAGTTTGTTGTTCTGATAAGCCTGCAGGATTGTGAGGGCGTCAGACAGAAAAATAACCTGTGGAAGGTCTTTGAGACCTGCACCATGGAGGCAGACAACAAGATGGCTTCTGCTTCAGCTTTGTGCAGCGTTTCTCTGTGGCAGCATTGCATGCTGTGGCCTTTCCTTCAGGAAATCGGGTCAGGATGTCCACTTTTCCATCAGCAATGGTGTTGGCTGCTGACCCATCGGTGTATACATGAACCCAAGCTTCCAGAGGGCACCTTTCAGCAGCTATGATGAGGGTGACATTCTTCACATTGTTGTCCTATCCCAGGGAAGGGACGGGGGTCTGTAGTGCAGACCTGGAAAAGATATTTTCCCGATTGATTTCAGGGATCATTCAGAAACTCCAGGAAGAGTTCCTAATAATAATTTCAGGAGTCTTTCAAACTCTGAGCAGTTTTTCATTTCTGTAGCATGCCATTCATCTTCACCCCTCTCTCCAAGTTTTTCTCTAGTATCCTGAATTATACCAAGTTTTTGGTCACTGTCAGGTAAACATAATTTTGAAAAAATTAGGTGCAATGGAGCTGCCCGGCTGGTCCATGAATGGATGCTTCCACAATTTTGTACTGTGGCAGTTGTCTCAGAAGCCACTGTAAGGCATAGTTAAGTTCGGTTTACTCCCCCTTGGAGACAATATTCTAGCTCAAAGAGGAAGGAAAAAAAGGTATTAAGTATCTGAGTTTTCACATAGCTAGACCATTTTCCAATGTTCTGTGGAAAGAAACAGTTTTGTTTTTGAAAATCAGATTTAGCAAAGCAGGTAGTTATGATCAGAAAAGTCAACCTGATGTATGGTACTAATTTTTCCACTGGATGTCAGTCTTCTAGTGGGCACAATTGCAGGGGAGGTAAATCACTTCCAGCTATGATAAAATGGTCAGATCCCCGATTTATCACAGATGTGGAAAAGTAACAGGAAAAACAACCATGGATCTTTGAAATATGAGAACTCCACATAAGATTACACATGTATCCAAAAAGGTACATTTTTTGATTGATAAATGTAATTTCTATTATGTGTTAGGTATTTATTTATGCAATTTTGTGTCAACAGCGCCAGAGGCCTTTATTGGTTTACTTGCTCCTCACGTTGTTGGGACCAGTGTTTTTTTTTTCTTTGTATGATGGTAAATGTCAGTCTGTTGTTCTTTTGTGAGAATATGTTGATGTGGTTTTAATTTTTTTTTTTTTTTTTTTTTTAATCCAGTGGTTACCGAACAGTCTGACCATAGTTGATGATTTCCACGGATTTTGTATAGTATGAAAACTATTCTACTGTAATTTGAAATTGTGAGAGATTTTGACAATGTGTATCTCATACATGTTCTTAAAAACCAAGGAATATCATTTGCTTGAATTTGACTTTGTCTCCACAATTTGCTGGTCTTCAAGCATTAGTAGCGCATTGTGTGCCTCAGAGAAGCACAACCCTCGAGGGCCCAATTCATCTCCGTCATCTCTCCACAGATTTGTGCATTCAGCGTATCCAGAAGAGAAAATGAATTATGTACCACCCATGAAGCATAAAAAGTTTTGTCCAGTCCAACTCCACAGTTTGGAAAAAGAAAACGATGTATCTACCATCAAACCCTCAAAGCCACCAAGTTCTAGTTTCTCCACAGGCTTGGATATACAGCTCTCCATTTTGAAAACTTTGTTGTGTGGGGTGGTGGTTTGGGGGTTTTCTGTTTACGGTTTTCTTTTCATTTGTAGATATTTATGTCATTGCTCGTTGTGGGAGATGTAATTATTTCACTATTTTCGCTGTGGATTGTGCCTGTGGTCGTATACAGCAAGTTCTTCATGGAGACCAACCAAAGAAGACAAATTTTGCCTTTATTTGTTGTAAACTGTGTCCAAGACTTTGATAGGTAGCATTAACCAGTGTGGAGAGAAGTAATTCTGTGCTTTTTCTTCAAAGAAAATACATGGTTTGATTTCTTGAAAAATACATTGATTTCTTGAAGTATGTATTAAGCTGGATTGACACAACTGGATTTCTTGGAAGTATGTAGTAAGTTGGAATGACATATTGGTATCAGTTGGAATGACTGAATAACCACAGTGTATTATTGATATCAGTGAGAATGAAAATTTTTCATGTATAATTTTTGTTGTATTGTTGTACATGCCATATTACCCACGCCACTTGTTTCTGCATCCAAGCCACGCCAATCAGACCATCATCTCCCCTTGCCTCTCCTGCTGAAGTTTGGAGGGGGGAGGGGCAGGGGTACTAGCATTTTCTTTTGATTTTTTAAATGCCAAACGCAGGGGAGCAAATGTGTTTCCTCATGCTAAATGAATGAGGGAGAGTTGAGACAATTTGTATATGAGAAATTGAAACCTTGTTACGCGAAATGTAACAAGAGGACGTGACTGGATAGTTTCTCAAGATTATAACAATATTAGCATTGTTCATCATTAGTTTTAAACTCACCCCATTAATGAAGGGCAGTTGCTTTTCACATTTTCAATCGGCTCTCCACATCTTCCTGAATTTTTAATTGGCAGGTTTTTCTTTTTTTTTCCTCCCATCGATGTTTACACAATTTCATTCCAAGCTTAATGGTTAATTTTTTAACATGGCATGGCGTGTGTATTGAATGTTAATAAATGATTTCAGTTATGCCATCAGGTGTTGAACATGTGAAGTGTACTAGTGTGTGTGCGCTTGCCTGCAAATGGAGAGATGTATGCTAGCAGTCTTCAATTAGGCAGTCCCTCTATTTTGTTTTTGTGGCAGAACTTGGAAGTATGGTTATTGCAGTGAGCCCTTCAGTCTTGCTTCAGCAAGAACAAAATACAAGCATGGGTTTCAGTTTATCACTGTTCAAGTTCTAGTCTCATCCTGAGACTGTCATCAGACCAGTCCGTTTACTTCGAGGCTGGTTATTTTGGCAGGCTACCCTTGACTGGTTGTCGGTCAGTATAATGACTAGTTTGTAGATAAATGTGAGAATTTGGTGTCGCTGTTGAATGATGGTTGCTGTCCATGATGCTCAGTGCTTTTTTTGTTGTTGTTGTTTAAGTGCAATTTCCCTTGTCCAGAATTCTTACTGCTTTTCCCATAAGATTTGGTGTCTTTGTTTTTGTTTGTTTGTTTGTTTACAGTTTCTTTACAATGTTATTATTATGCTGTTGGGGCTGTTATTGTGTTTGATGCTGTGTGATGCGAGTATCCAGCAGTCTTGGCAGTTTAGCACTTGGCATTTTCTCCTGCTTTTTTACAGTTATTGCATGTCAATTTGCTTTGTGGAGTGACCAGTTGTAATCTTGAGTTGTAATGCATTAATATTCCGAATCTTGTAACACTGTCATTGGTCTTTCCCACAAGCCATTAGTAATACTAGGCATAAGATGGGATTCATTTTCTTCAGGAGCTCTAGGTGCAGGAAGATTTTTGGGGAGAGAAAGGTTAAATGTAGTTAATGACATGTTGCGTTTCAGCTTCTTTATTTTTCCATTTTTGTTTGTGTTGATGGTGTGAGCACTGCGGAATGAAATCCTAACCACAAATGCTTGTGGTGTTGTGGGTGAACCATTATTGAAAGTTCATGAAACTGATCTGAGCAAGTCGAGTTTTTTTTTTTTTATAGACAGCTTGGTAGTACAGTCTTCAAGAACATTACTTATGTTCAAGTAGCAGCGTACTTAGTCTATGTTCAACCTGTGAACATTCAGAATGTCTGGATTTATCGATTTGAGATGTTTGGAAGTCAGTTTCGTTCTTAGATAATTTTATGAAGTCATATCAAGTTTATGGTGGACATGTACATGTATCCACCACCTTTACCTCCAATTCTTCCAGGTAAAGGCATTTCAGCTTCTATGTGGAAGGATGTTAGAAAAGGCGCTCTATACTCACATGATACATTCACCAGATCTGGTTCTGGTTGTTGGTCTTCATCAATCACAAAAACAAAACTGACAATTTCCAAACATACTAGATGCCTTAAACCCAAACATTTTGAGTGTTCATAGGTCAAGCAGTGAGCAAGAATAGACAACCTACTGTAAGAATCTCAGACACTAGCTCATATTCTTAACCACAGTTACACTGTATACAGAACACCAATTCACTCAAATCAGTTCCTGAACTTTCAATAACAACCTTCACCTACAACAATGCAAGCATTTGGCTGCTAGAATCTTATTCCAGAGAGCTCACACCATTAACACAAAAAAGGAAAACAAGGAAGCTGGAAAGCAACATGTAAAGGAAGCCTTATGTAATGGCCACACAGATTAGATTTCAGTCTCCCCCCTTCCAAAACCTCATCTGGAGGTCCTGATGAAGAAAAACTCACCCCTGTAATTATGTCATGTATTAGTAATGGCCTCTCATAAAGGCTGACGAGTTTACAAAATTCAAACCAGCATTTTATGGCAGTGACCAACTGGGAAAACAAGACTGCTGGGTACTCAGCTTGAAAACACAGTGCACTGCACAAACACTGTTTCAACAAATTCATTTCTTAGCTCAAACATATGCATAAACTATATAGGTGGCATCAAACCTAATTTCACCAAACCCATTCCCAAGACAGATGAAGTTTCAATTTCAATTTGATGCCAATGATGAGGAGGATCTAAAGTGATCATGGTAAAACTATAAGCCTTTAGCCTGAATATACACCTATGGGCTTGACAGATGCATAAAATATCTAAAGGGAAGTAACTCCTACAAAACATTCTTTTACCCAATTTTGCTACATTCTATAGGATTTTCATGTTTGTTTTAGCATCAATATTGCCAAATGTCTGAAGTGGATTGCAGAGCAAGTTTCTGGCAGAATCATTAACTGTTCAAGTAATTTTAATACAAAGAAAAAACAAATTATTTGTGAAAGTTTTTTTTTTTTTTAGTAAATGTCAGATTTTAATGCTGATAATGTCACTGGTGACACTGGTGAAACTTTACAATGAACATTTTTCAAACAGTGTGAACAAAAGCGTAAATCCAAGTTCTATCAAAAGCACTCAAAATCGCAAACAAACAAAATATCGAAAATGTTCTACATTGTAGAACAATTCCATTTGAATCAGTGTGTAACTTTATCTCTTGGTTGAATAGATTTGAAAATTAGAGTTTTAAGTGAATTGCCCCTTTCCATCCAGGCTGGGGAGGTTGTTCAAGCTGCAGGTCTTGACAGGGTTGAAAGGGTTAAAAGAACTAAAGTTCATGGAGAGCCATCATCACTAAATAGACCTCAAGATTCTAATTTTGTTCATCAACAAACAAGTTGTTATACCATGTGATGACAGTCAAAGGTAGCCAGCATTAACAGGCAAACTGGTCTGATGAAAGTCTGTGGATAAGACCGAAGATTTATCAGGAAGCAAAGAAGCCAATTCCTGTATCTCATGATCCAGTTAACTGTTACACAGCTGATTTTGCCAGTACAACTTTACATTATGCACAGGTTAGAAAACCCACTCCTGGTGAACACATTTGAGATAAAGGCAAACTGTTAATTGAAGAAACAAAAGAATTCTCAGAGGAACAATTATTCCTGTAAATGTTTAGAATTATGTTGACAAACATTTTCAGGGAATTTGGGCAAATCAAAAACCTTTTAAATTGTTCATAACAAGCTTTTAAAGCGCCCACCATCATAGTGCCATTATATGTGCCTGTAAGGAGTTGGGAGGGGGGGGCATCCTGGTCTGAATGGGGTTTTTTAGGCCTGTATGCAACTGTTGCATGAAATGATGTATTCTAGTTATCAGGCTCTGTTCAAGTCCCTAAGGGATTCTTGAAATGTTTAAAATGTTCTATGCAATTCACAACCTATGGTTCCACCACGAGTTATGTATAACAAAATGCCTTACCTGCACATTCATATGCCACACTTGCATGTTAACATGCAACAAATCTCTCTATCTGTGTAACAGTTTCAAAACGTCTCTCAGCACAACCAATTCAAAACAGTCAAACAAACCTTTTAATTCACATTTATTCCCATAACAAAACGCCCTGACTGGTTTGAAGGAACAGAATAGGATGAAAACAGGACCAACTCTTGCATACATCATTACATGTGCCTACTGTTGAATGGCAACTGATGGCATACTGTTAAACAGCTGCAGCCAATCAATCTCTGATTAGTGAAGCTTGTAACAAAACAAAAACAAGATTACTTATGAACTGAACAACAGCAGGGTACAAAGCACCATCAAAGAATCGAACAGAGTGCTCAGATACACAAGAAATACAGCAGTCCTTGTAGCCATTATGTCAAATGTAGTGGTTAATGGTATAACTATCGTAATGTCCAGCCTACAAGGCACAACTTTTATACTGCACTCTAACTCTCACCTTATTGATAACGCCATACATGTGCATTGTTTGTGTGCATCTGTGTCAGATTTTTCAAGATTTTCAGAGACAGAGGATTGATTAAACTTCAAATGAGCTGCAGCTGGAGAGTACTGAACCCAAAGATTACCATCACTGGCTCAAGGACCTGATGTGTGCAATTATGAAAGAGTGTGATATTCGAATTCTCAAGTTTTTTCCCCACCTTCATTGCTTGTGCCGTATTGGCTGAATGCACCTTATCTCTGACCAAATTTCTTTTATGAATTAGGTGCTTCATGTGCTGTTCGTCTTATAGGTAGGAAATTACGAATGTATGGGACATATTGAAAAAAAGAAATAGAAAGAAGAAAAGCAGCCCTTCCAGAAAGGGTACAAGTACTATGACTGGCAGTACAAGGACTATGACTGGCACGAGCACAGTTACAGTTATTTAGTATTATGAAGCAGACACTGGCCAGCAGTTTTACAACTGAATTCCAAGCTCTTCAGGTATATATACTTCATCATACAGTCTCAAGTTTCATCAGGTTTATCAATAACATCTCATGTATTCTTCATGGGATCCTAGACATGAGTATGACTTATCTATCATGAATGCACTGAACCTCAATCACAACAGAGCACCAAACTGTCATGAAGTAAGAAAGACGCACACTGTTCAGAAGACAAAAAAGGATAAACAAATGGAAAATGACTGCATAAAAAAACACACACTTTGCAATTAATTCATTTTTCAGTATGGAATGAACTCCTTTCATTTATCCCGATGACAGAAAATGAGCAAGATACCGGAACTTGACTTTCTTTTCATTGAAAAAACACCTAACCCAAAAGACTATTATGAACAGCAATGTTTAATGCACATAATACTGCTGAATGAGTAAACAACTGTTACCACCACACCCTTAACACAAAACCTTTGGCAACAAGAAACAATTCTGACCGACTTTCATGTTCACCAAGAACCACTTTCCTATCCACTGAAAATGCAACACAACCCAGAACACTTGCAATTATATCAACACAACCTAGAACTCTAGTAATTCCTTTCACAAAATACAAAGTAATGCTGACAATTTTTAACAAAACTCCAAACAAAGCATTTCATTTCAATTATAAAGGAAAGACTAACTTCAAAATGAAAATCTCATCCAGAAACATGTCCTTCACATTTAGTATGTTTCAAAAACAGAGTTCTCACTTTTCTGCACTTTCACTGAGCACCTTACAAGGACTTGAGAAAGGAGGAAGAAGGAAGCCAAAAAGATAAACATTCAGTTCTGTTTACTACAATTAAAAATAAACTCTACACAGAGTAATGAAGAAAAATGTATATAATCATAATTTCAAGGAAGTACCCGGTATTTCTAACAATGCATACTAACTTAGTTCCAATGCTGCATACTATATGCACCACAAGAGGATCAAGTGGGCAACGAGGCAGCTTAGCAGTAGTTTAATGATGATGGTGGTGGTGGTGCTCCGCCTTGCAGACCAGGACTGGAACGTGGGCATGGTGCATGACGTAATCACTGACGCTACCAAGCAAAGTGCGACGGATGGTGCCCATACCTCGTGAACCAATCACAATCAATCCAGCTTTCTCATCGTTGGCTACTTTACAGATCACCTCCCCTGCATTGCCACCAACACTCTTTACCTTTCCACCAATCTGTAAAAACACAATACTCACTTTAGATTACACAACACTACAGACATTTTTTTATGTCACGAGTCACAACCTCATATATGCAGACTAACAACCTTACATGTACATATGCAATCAGACTGTACCTTCAAAGCAGCTTCTTTACAACTATAGGTCTCAAACCAGACCTCATACGTTAACACCCCACTTCAGATACTGAAAGTACTGCTGTTTTCTTTGCTTTAAACATCATCTGCTACTTCTGACAGGTCATTCAGCCTAACTTGTTCAACAGGTTTCCTTTCAAGCCAATGCACCAGGATTTCAACTTTGTGACAAACACTGATCGCAAAGACAGACTGAAGTACAAAACCTATAAACTAGTGTTTTCTAAAGGTCATACATGTGTTTCTTGCAGATGGGTCCACAAAGCTAAATAAGTAAGTATTCAACTCTAGTATAGCCGATTTGTCCATGCAATTTTCTTCTTAAAGTGGAACTATTAGTATAGCTTATTTATCTGGTTAATTTATTTTAACCCTTTGACTCCTGCACCTTGTCCACCAGCATGTCAGTAAAGCAGGTAGCTGGTGGATAGGATGAGGGAGTCAAAGGGTTAAGTTTTTGCAGTTGGTAGATAGAATGAGGGAGTCGAAGGGTTAAAATTCTTGGATCATGCTGCTCCAAACAGGCATAGCACATATGACATATTCTTCATACCATTACAAAACAATGATTGGTTGGGACCACCAAGACTCGCAGTTGTGCATGCCTCAGTGATATGTCTGTTTCAAATTAAGACCATTATATCAGAATGTCCAAAAATTATCTTTGTTTAGTATGGTTAGAAAGGGACTTTTTTTTTTTCAAGTTGCAAAAACATTTGGTGTAATAACAATTATGCTGACAGGTCAACTGGAGTGATCTAGTTTTCACATTTTCCCCATTTCCCAGTTGCTAACCTTCTCCAATTATTTTGGTTTTGCATCAGAAAAGCGTGACTGTGCACCTCTTGCGACCCCTGCTATTTATAAATGTCACGTAAACCTCAATACTTAGAAAGACAGGGGATCATAAAACATGCACACTGCTGCTACTTCACCTATCAGCACTAAAGAATAAATGAAAAAAGAGTAATTACCCCCATGTGACTTACAAAATCTCCTCTTTTACATTCCAACTAATGTCTTGTGTCATATGGCTTAAACTAAAGGGTTCTTTTACTGCCTTCTTTCTGAACCCTGATGAAGTTTTAGATAATACTGTTGTATGTGTGTGGGGTTTTAGTTATGTTTAATTAATTTTTCAAAGCGGATTTTATACATTCTTTAACATGTACTTCAAAGTGTATGATCCACACAAGGCTTCAATTTATTGCCTTATCAAAAATACTCGCAAAAAAAGCACCAAGCAAGCAAGCAGAGGAGTTACATGTAGAGCCCTTGTCTCCTTGGAAACCAAACCCAAGACTTCTAGTTTCCTAAGGGGAGGGGGGGGAGGGGTAATAATTCAACCACTAAGCCACCACTCCATATTATTATGTCCTCTACAGGTCAAAGTTCATTATTAATCTGGTTGTTCCATCCAAGTTCATAATTAAGTTTTGTTGTTTCGTTCTTCTTGTTTATCTTTGAAGGGGTACTACATGGCATAAACTAAAGTAGACCATCTGTGCTTCATTGTTCTAATAATACAAACAAAAAAACAAAAACAAAAAAAATCAGTAAGATATATTTGATTCGTGAACAGATGATGCCTAGCTGTCAACTGAAGGAGTGTACCTTATGTGACCACTCTACACCGTGTATTAATTATTCTTCACAAGCTACGCACATCTATTGATTCACTTGTCACTGGATGAATTAGAACCAATAGGACTGGCAGGAAAGACTAATAATTGGCTCTGTCTTAACATATTTTTCACTGCAATGACACGGAAGAGGAAGCTCATGGATGGGAATGGGGGGAGGGGGGGAACAAAGCTATTTGTGCATTTATATGTCTATAGTATTTGCTGACAAATTTTTCACACAGCTGCAAAGTGTCCGTCATGTACACAGTAAACATATGTGCATGAAGACAGCCACTGTCCATTGTGGCAACTTACACACACACACACACACACACACACACACACACACACACACACACACACACACACTCTCTCTCTCTCTCTCTCTCTCACACACATACACACACACACTAAATATGAAACACCACAAGCTAACAGTCCTTAGTAACACATATAGCAGAGTCATTGAATACATCTCAAACAGTTCTCAGTAACATAATAGAGTCACTGAATATTGTACCACTGAATACTGCATCTCCAAACAGTTGTCAGTAACACACATAGCAGTCACTGAATAATTGTACTTCCACTCACACATACATTATTACTTTACTGTCTTCCGTATGTATACACACACTAAAAATTTTAGCTTATCTAAGACTCTTCTCCCTAAAGACGTTTAGTGATCTTCTGTGCAGAGAACTGGGGAAAAAAAAAAAAGTAATGTGCGTGCCACTGCACAGGCCTTTGAGTGCGTGATCATGTGTTCATCCTACATCAGTGCTCACAAGCATGTGAAAGTGACTGTTTTAACAGGTCAAAGTACAGCACCACTTTACGTTAAGGTCAATGACTGGGGACTAACAGAGCAACTTTTTATGAAAGGTCAATGACTGGGGACAACATTTTGTGGCACAGCATGCAACGTCCTGAGGAAAACTTTGCTGACCTAATAAGTAATATACATTAGGATTATATCATATATGCAAGCTGTGTCTGGTAATGCTCACAGAGTTCGTAAAGCTAGTGCTCAGCAGTAATCAAATACAGGCACTTCAAAACTGGAAGGCGAGAGACTATCCGGATACACCATCATCCTTTCTCTCCCACACCTTTAAAATCAACTTACAGTTTTGACTTTGATAGTAGCTTTAAAAAAAAAAAAAAAGGCCAGGTAGGACCTCAGGACCTGGCCAGCTCATGGGTTTATGTGCAGGATTAAGGCATGTGCCATGATCACTCTGGATCTTCTCCATTAATGGCACTTGTGATGTTAAAGCATATGAATTCGTTTCGAGAGCGGAGAAACTGAAACCGACTATGAAACCAGACCAATCTTGGTGTCTCATACCGGTACAAATGTCTGACCAATTTTTCATTTTATATCCCGCCTTCTGCCAGCCTGAAGCAGCATTGCTTCCACATTATTCATTCTGGCCCCTCAACAAAGAACCGACCCAAGATCAGTCAAAGTTCCAGCGCCAGGAAGCCCATGGGCGACAAGATGTCAAGCCACCATCATGTAACCCACCACAGGTGATCCTGCATGGGTGCTGGATCACTTTGGTGGGTTCAACAGCATTCTGATCTAACTTGCTAAAGGCACTGCCTACTTGGCCCCCTACTAATGACAGTTATCACTTGGTCATGGAACCTACTCGAGCAGACCTTCCCCAGGTAAGAAAGGTGTGACCTAGATTTGTTAAAGCAACATCCTAAAAGGGAGGTAGTGACTGTTTTGCTGACCCTTATTGAATTAAAGTATCCTTACGATTTCATCTTTACATTCAGTAAACTTAATCCCTCAACTTCTGAGACTAAATGTCGATACTAGTTGCTTTATATTTTTGTTTTGGGTTGGGTTTTTTGTTTTGTTTTGTTTTGTTTTGTTTTTTGTTTGTTTGTTGTTGTTTTGTTCCGAACTCGGAGTTTTTGACTATTTCTCAATTTTTAACATTTTTTTCTTTATAGTTCACAATGTCATTATTAATATTATTATCGAACACATTTTAATCTAAGGGAAGTATCACAATCTGTAAAAGAAAGAATAAAAGGCAAAAATAAACAGATGAATGGGCAAAATATAGAGTAACTAATCAGTTATGATACTGAATACAGTCAACCATATAACATTTGCATGTCGGTCGTCAATGTCCCCATTCACTGACCTTTCACAACATGCTGCTGTACTTTGACCTATTAGACATTCACTTTCAAATGCTAGTGCATAAAGGGAAACTGTACATCACCATTAAATTAATACTAATATAACAGCAATAAGTTCTACATAGTATGCAAAGAAAAATCAAAATAAACTAAACCTGTAATGGATGAATCAATAACTTCAGAATAAAACAACCTATCTGATTGAAATGTTAAAGGGTTACCAATGATCTTTGTGTTTTCCTCTTCAATTTCATATCTCTATTTCAGCTCTTTTTTGAAAGCAGAAATGTTTGGTAAAATATATCTTACACTTAGAAAGATACATTTTACTTTTTTAAGTAAATGAAATTATTATTGAATCGAAAGTCTCCTCCACATAAAACCATATTTTCACTAAAGTTCACAAGCAAACACTATTACTTCGTTAAGAACTGCATTCATCTTATATCCAAAGTATATTGCCAATAAAACTGTATTTTTTACTGAGGTTCATTCTTAAAAGGTAGACGGTATTTTTCAGTCAACAATTTTATCTCAATTTTGCCACAAATGATGACAGCTTCATTAAAAACTATTCAATGTTATCTTTATGTTCCCTACAAAAACTACAGATTATCGTGGGCAATTTTCATTTCTTTCAAAATGATATATGTAGCAAGGATTGTGTAGACAATCCAAATTTGAAACCATTTGAGCTGCATGTCTTACATTTTGTGCGTTATCTGCTTAAGATATATTCTTCCTACACACCCTTCACCAAAACAAAAAAAGCCCACACTGGTACAACCGTACAAAATAAAAAGCAGCAAAATTATGGCAGAGTGGACATTAACAGTCAATGATCTCACACATTTTAATCAAGCTGTGTGTAAGATAAGTCATGGTTGTCCTGTAACCCAGAGGTCAAAGGGGAATGAGATGGTAAAAATCGCCCTTTGTCACGGCCAGTCCTCCTTTACCTTCCCAACTTTAAACAGATGTGTGTACTGGTGACTACATGCACAGAATTTTTCTTAGAGTCAAGCTTAAACTTGCGCATTTTGACTAAAAGGTAGATACTCTACCTCTTGGCCAACCAACAAATTGTATCACCAAGTAAAATGAAGACAATTAAAGAAGCTACTTAAGCCTACAGATAACCTTTTGACTTCCGCACCATATGCACCATCTGCAAAAACTTAATCCTTTGACTATCTCACCCTGGCAGGAAGCTGGTGGATAGGGTGACGGAGTCAAAGGGTTAAGTTTTTGCTTTACTAGCATGGTTGACAATGCAGGATGCTGATGGACAGAGTGCGGGAGTCAAAGGGTTAAACAAACTAATTATTTTTCATTTTCTATTGAAAAAGTATTTCTGCTCTCACACCCCCCAAAACACACACATAAAGGTTCCTCTATCCCATTATACTTTTGTTTTGTCTCAAGTGCCTGTACTTCAGGCACACAGGTCACCAACTTGCCCTATCTCCTTGTCCTGATTTCTTTTGGTTCAATACTTCACCCACAATAATCGTCCTTCCTCCTGTGGTTTTACTACTGTCCATCTAATCATTGTGTGACATATCCTCGTCTCCCGATGTTTTTACTCCTATGTATCTTGGACATTGGCTGGTGTATTCCATGAATCTTCTACTAACAGCTGGCCTTAAAAGCCGCACAAGGTTTAGTACGTAACCAGGAACAGAAGCTAAAACTAGCGCATATGTCGCCTTGATCCCACATACAACGAGACACTGAGTCTGCAGATCAATGTTCTGGTGACATCTCATGAATATAAAGATTCTTTGAGTGTGTATGTGAGAGGGGAAGGAGGATGCAGTCACATATTTTGTGTGTGTGTGGTGTTGTGTGTGTGTGTGTGTGTGTGTGTGTGTGTGTGTGTGTGTGTGTGTGTGTGTCCATGTGCGCGTGCATGTGTAACTGGACTACAGCCTTTAATGATTTCTCAGGAAAATCACCGAATCAAACTCAGAATCAAAGCACTGCTGCATGTGTGTGCATGCATGCTTTCATAAGTGAGTGTGTGTGCGCTGTGTGCATGTATGTGTATGTCAAGCAGGTTTCCACAATGACTGAGGAGGTGCAAATTTACAATGTTGACCTCTACACCTAACACTCCCAAGCAAGCCTGACAGCAGCTCTGCTGCAGATCAATAATCTGTAAGGAGTTCCTCCTCACTGTCAAATGGATGGTTACTGCCTGTCCAGTATAAAAACCGATGAGGTACACATATCCCGAGGGCATCTGACCAATAAATGGAAACAAAGGTTCAAATTACCCATTAACAGAATTTTTCAACACTGACTGGTTCTTATCAGGAACCTATGAGCACAGCTGGGATGACTAATAGGACCACACATTTGACCATAACTACTTCATAAATTCATTTCCAAAACAAATAAAATGTTACTAAAATTCTCTGGCAAACAATACAGATATGGTCATCTTCTTCAAAATCTGGCTCAAGTATAAAATTAAAAACCCAACCCCAAAACATACAACTATATGTGTGTGTATGTATGCATATATGCCTAGAAAAAAAATTTTCCCAAGCACTACCGTTATCACCCTCATCCTCTTAAAATTGTCGTAATTGTCTCAAGACTTGCTCTCATGGAAACTTTAGTTTCTTCTCCTGCTTCTATGTCAAGGTCTTCAGAAACAGTGGTATATGGGGACTGTTGCTGATGGGTTGTACATGTAGTTATGGATTTTACAATATAATTTTTTTAAAGGGTGGGAGGGAAGTCTACACAATATTCAGCCTGGTTCATGACAAAGATTTGCTTTTTTAGACCAAGGTGTTTACCATCATCAGTACAGGGCATAATTAATAATGTCTTAAATTTATTTCTTTTTTTAGTGATGTCATCAATACACTGTTATATAGTACACAGGAAATTGTGCCCTTAACATGCTGAATCAATATAATCTTCGAAGTTAAAAATGCTGTGAGCTGAGTCTATTTGTCTTGATCTCGCAGTCTCTACAATCCAAGTTTGTGGTCATTTGTACTTGATGCTGATGGTGTGGGTCAAGGGTATTGGTGTGTGTGATCATATATGACATGTGCACCTCTATGTGTGTGGTTTCATGTTTGGTATGTGCCCATGCATACAAGTGCATGCACACAAGTTACACACTTAATAATGGCACAGACCCAAAAATGTGATGTTCTTTTCATCACTGAACTCATCACCAAGGGCGCTGCACAAATTTCCTGATCAATGCTGTAGGTGTTGTTATCATTGGAACCTGGCTGACATCAAGACTATACATGAAAGGAAGTGAACAATACACCCCTGTCATTCATTTTCCATCCTAGATGGTGCTCCATGATTATCATCCCCATTATCATGAAACAGGGTTCTTGCTTCTTGGAAGGGGGGAGGGGATTAAAGGGTTTTTTAAGACTTTTCAAGACCCCACTTCATTTTTCAAGAATTCCCCCACATTACTCAATTTTCAATTTTTCCAAATGATCTACAACAAAATGAAAACGATGACTGTGTACTAACAAAGTAATGCCTTAGGCATCAAAACAGCACATTCACACACTTTTCTACAATTCAGACGGTTCAAATGTGCTTCAAGAATTGTAGAGCACTGTTAACAAAGTACTGAATAAGTTAATGTCCGTTCTGATGCAGAACAGCAGAAAGCTTTAACGATATTGTCCATGATGGCAAGTTGTGAACTGATGGAGAACAGCAGCTCTACAGTCAGCAGTTCTTGCCACAAAGCTCACAGACTATAATACAAAATATCAGCAGCACAAGATTGCAGATGAATGAGATAAACACCTGTAACAGCAATATCAGTTTCTAACAGTGTGTGTGAATAATTGTACTGCTTATGCACATGTATGACTTTAGGCTTATCAGGTATGTAAAAGTGATCCATGAATTCAAAAGAGACGAGTGAGGCAGGAGAGAGAGAGAGAAGAGAGAGAGAGAGAGACAGTGAGTGAATGAGTGAGTCAGTGTGGTGTGGAAGTCGTGGTGTGGTGTGTGTGTGTGTGTGTGTGTGTGTGTGTGTGTGTGTGTGTGTGTGGTGTGTGTGTGTGACTGAGTGGGCTTTCTATATTGGCAGGTGGTTGGAGAATACAGAGGCAGCCAAATGAGCTCTCTTGATGGTGCCTAAAACTGTGGCCTACGCAAGTCTGCAAAGTTTTAAAAAAGTGACACAGCCATCCAGTCTCTCCTTCCAGATGGTGCAGAAGGCTGTGGAAGATCCACTGATAAAAATGAAGCTCAACTTTTTCTTTCTGATCAGCAGAGAAGTACAGCCTTTCTTGAAAATATATCAGACGACAGGCCTATGCATCCTTTTACTGGAAGAAATCTGTTTGTTGTTAAAAATCTTTGATGGAGCAGTTTGTGAAACACTCTCTGCCAGCACATGAGAAGACTGATGTCATGAACAAAAAAAACACTTGAATATGTCAAAGGTATGTTTTGTGGCAAAAAGACTGCTTACAAAGAGCAATTTGGCATCTGATCACCAGACTAAGCTTCAGGACTGGGTGCAAGGAATTCCTTGTAGCAATGGTGCACAAGATACTGGAAAGGTCTCCTGTGAAATACCCCTTAGTTTCCTTTCCTGGCTTGACCCAGGACAGATGATACTGGAGGAGCATTGAATAACATCAAAAAGCTCTCCAGGACTCTGAAAATAATATGACAGATGCAGGCAGGGTTCAGGAATCATAGTATGATTCTATTCTTAGTCAATGTGGACAGCTTTAAAGCAGCATGCAACATTGTGAAAGTTCAGAGTATGCAAGCTCTAGCTCAGAAAATGAGTCAGACAGGCTTGACAATCTGCTACACGCTCACCTAGCAGGGAAAAAACAATCTGCTGATCTCTCAGAATCTATGAAGCATGTCTTGCTAGACAGGCTTGACATTCTGCTATACTCCCACCTGACAGGGCAAAAAAACAATTTGCTGATCCCTAAGAATTTGTGAAGCATGACTAGCTGCACTCACATGGACAGAAACAGTTGAAAGAGGGTTTTCTGTCAACACAGAAATAAGCGTACATAAATGTCAGAAAACATTCTTATAGCAAACCACCTGATTGCAGATCATGTGAAGAAAAACAGGGGGTCTGGACAAAGTGGAAGTCGGCGAACAGATGATTCCATCTGCATTAAGTGCAAGACACAAGTACCACCAGTTTCTGGATATCTCAAAGAAGAAACAAGAGGCATTGCCAAAGGAGAAAAAAGAAAAACACTGTTGGATGAGCTCGTAGACATGAAAAATAAAAGGTACAGATCTGCACAGGCCACTGATCATCTTTCAAAATCAGACTCTTTGGCAGATGATGCAGAGAAAAAAAAAGACAACTTACCCTGATTGCAGAGTCAAATGCACCGAGGAAGAAAGAGACAGAAAAGCAGTAAAGTGTATGTCAGACAGGCAGAGACCCAGGGCAAAATGGACAGTCCTAACGATGCTGTTTAACTGAACTTCACCAATGTATTGTCCGTTTTCATTGTCTTTGTTTTAACTTGCAGCTGAGTTAAACCAACTGCATTTCCCTCTTGACAAGATACTTTATGCTGATATTGCATGAAGTCTTATCATTACCGACATTCTCACAAGTCAGCAGTGCCATCTTCTGGATTCAAGGCCGGCTGTGCTATCAGCAACTGATATTGCTGTTACAGCTGTTTATTTCATTCTGCAATTTTGTGCTGATGAGATTTTACATTATAGTCAGTGAACATTGTGGATGAGAGTTGAAAAAACTTGGAAAGAGAAACAGAGGGATGTGAAGCCTTTAAAAGGCTACAATGTTTTTTTCTTTTCTATGCTGTATACTGCCGGCTCTCCAACAGACAGTATCTCCATCACTTTTTTGCAAATGTGACAAAATGGTTTTATTCATGTGCCCCTCTGGGTTGGCCTGCAGCCACTGTTTGCAGTCATTCTTCTCAAGCCAAGCCACGCTGAACATACATTTCCCCGGCATGATTTAATCCTCAAGATCAAAACAGTAGTTCAAAGTGGCAGTAGAATATATCAACGTGCAGGCATTGTAGGCCTCCCATAAAGGGCAGAAACTCTGCAATCATCGCTGTAGACAACTGATCTGTGTATCACACATCGGTTTGATCGTTCACACACATGCACTTTTTTTTTTCACTTTTTTTTAAAAACTCAGAACAGTCACAACCTTTTACAAGGTTTTATTCCGGATCAACAGACACAACGAAATTCAAGCACTTTTTAAGTACCTTAAAGCTAAACTCCGGTTTATATGGGACCTGTCAAGGCCTTGAAATGGGCCCCCACTGAAATGAAGGACTTTTAAGCACCATAGGAACCCTATGA
>CM060312.1:13391032-13406032 GCA_030674185.1 Monoplex corrugatus
CATCTCACACTGTGGAATCATGGGTTACCAGGCCTGCTCAAAATCAAATGCTATCAACAATAATACTAAACTGCCAGTTTTATTACAGGCACATGTTACTCTGTTATGTCATGTTGTTTGATTTTTATCTCCCTTAAAAAAAAGTAGCAAAACTAAGTAAATTCTAAGAACATGTTCCAGAATTCATAGAGCAATTCATACAGGTCTATCAGATCTATTTTGCACACTATAGGCCTACACAATTTTGGCAATCTGGTCAGACACAAATAATATAAAAGAAAAATATAACTACAGGCACAAATACATTATTTCTGACCATGTTAAAAACTTGCATCCAAATTACGAATTTGTAGCCTACTTAGGCTAATCATTCCTAATCCTCGTAATAATTCTACTACCAGGTATAAATTTGTCCTTATTCATTGGTTTATGGCCTGCACACTTGCAACTACACTTTGCTGTAGATCTAGACTACCACAATGACAGTGCCAGCTCACTGTGGATACGTGCATGTGACTGCAGATACATGCATACATCTTATTAGGTGACGGACAAAACTAGGCTAAATCACTCATGATACGTCGTCACACGCATGCACTAGACCAAGTATACATGTACGACAGCATGGAAATAGCAAATTTACACACTGTCGCATGCATTAACTACAGTTCAGTCTAGTTTCAAATTGTGACATCTTTTTCTCTGGCCTGTACATTTGATATTTATTAAATCTGCAGCCAAGTTCAGAGTGCACAGCGTGGCCAAATGCTGTGTGCGATTGATGCCGACAGTGGTAAATAATGCCTTAGTCAAAACTTAATTTCAACAATCACTTGAACTACTTTTTCTGTCCATATTCACGCGCACTTGCGCTAAATTGGGCTCTCAATCTTCATGACAATGAAAACACAAGACAGACCTGCACAGCAAAATTCACGCCCAAAATCATCGTCAATAGACACTGGACACTCCCGACTCTGACCCAGTTTCAGTTTGCACAAACCAAACACTGATAATTTTAAATACTCACAATCAAATCCGTAATTCGCAAAGTCACTTTCGTCCATTGCAATAAGAACATTTCTAACATCTGAATCTGACTTCTGTGTTGCCATTTTTGCAGTTAATTCGTTCTAACGTCTTCAGTCCTCCGTCCGCCAACCTCGTTTGCGGTCGTCTGCTGAGCTTTGCGCACAAAATTCATGTGACATCACAGTCATGTGGATCTCACCGGTGCTCACATAATTTTGGGCCCCCTGTACTTTTCCCTCTGGTGTGTTTGATTACATTTAGCATAGATTTTGGATGGTAATGTGTAGTAGTAGTAGCAATAGTGATAATGGGTGGCAAGAAAATCTGGGGAGATGTGGAAAGCAGAAGCTCTTCAGAAGAGAAAACCCACTGAAGCAAGTGTTTCGGCCCTTGAAACTCCTAACACTCAGAGGGAGCCGGGCCGCATGTAGGTCATGACTCCTGGATGCCCTTCGGGTATCGCCTTTTTTTTTTACTTCCTGAGTTCGACTGAACGGAGCCTCCAAGATGATCGGGCGTCTCTGTTGTCATCTGCCCCCGCCCCCCTCCTTTTTTGTTTTTGTTTTGTTTTGTTTTGTTTTTTTCACCTAAGGTCGAACCCGTGCCTCCGGCATCACAAAACGCCCTTCTGACACGTATGTAAACCACTTTGCTATCAGACACATTCAGCAAGAAATGATGAAGTACACTTCAGTTCCTCGTCGACCAGACCCAGCAGAAACTCTTTTCAGCTGCTTCTACCATTGCCTTTAGCCGTTGGTCCCACCCTTCACAGAAATCAAGATTTGTTTCTTGGGATTCTAGGCAGATGTGCTTACCACCCCCACCCCTTTGCTCCAACCCCCATGGCCGCGATGATTTTGGCTTGAAAGTCGGATCTCCTCAAGTTGCTGGTAGACTGTCATACTTTACAGTTTTCAAAATGTATGGGCTTCCTCCAGTCTACTTTCATATGGTACAGTGAGTTCAATCAACATTATTTCTTTTGATGAATGGGAGTTGAGAACTATATCCGGTCTGATGCCACTATTGCTGATGATTTATGTTTTTTCCTGATGATCTGCTGTACACTCTTCGTCGTCCACTTCATCCAACTGACCCTGCTTCCATGCTCTGGATATCACAACTTTTTCAGGCTTCAGTTTGCTGTCTACTGCCATGTAAAAAAAATTGCCGGAGCTTCTGGTTGCATGCTTTTTTGTTTTGTTTTGTTTTGTTTTATTTTGTTTTGTTTTACTCCTGACAGCACTGATCACTTGTGTAATTAAATTGCTTGAAGCACTAGAATGTGTGCTTTGCATGAGCTTAGGATATGTTCCACCATGTTTTTGCTCTGACAGAGTGGGCACGCAGGGTTATCTGCTTTCCCTGATTTCACCAGGTTCGCGTTGGAGGGAAGGAGGTCATATAAACATCTGAGAATGAGATGGATCCTATGAGGGGTTAGTATGATACGGTACATATCATTCCAGCTGAGACTTCTTTGGAATGCACTTTTCCACGTCGTCCATTGCCCCTGTTGGCCCTGCTGGACTGCTATCTGGATTCGTTTGGCATCCTCTTCTTAATCATTTGTATAACCATGTCTCTTTTTGCTTTTCCCTTGAATTTGACCACCATTCCAATTTTGCTGATCTCATTCCTTGCCTAATGGTCTACGTGTGACCTATTATTTCTCTGAACATGGGATTTTCCTTCGCTGCATCCAGTGCCTTCTGGACTTTCCATTAAATTTTCAGCCAGTCCTCAAGCTTGGCCCGATTAACTCCACAACCCTATATCCCGTATCCTCAGGCATCCTCAGAAGCATGATCTTTGCAACGTCTGAGAGACCAGGTGGGAAACCAAGCCATTTCCTTGTGTATGTGTTGATTTTGGCTTCACTGATTCCACTATGCTAGTACTGATATCGTAAACCAGTAGAGGCCAGAAGAACTTTGAAATCAGCATGAGCTGCACTGCATGCACCAAACTTTGTTTTTTGTTGTTGTTGTTGTTTTTTGTTGTTGTTTTTTTTTGCCAAAGAGGTCACACAGACCTATCACTTCAAGCTTTCTTCTGCCATTTGCTTGGTTTGCTTACGTCTTTTTGTCTTTTTCTTAGTGTCATCGTACTACCGTCTAACACACTTGATTGATTCTTCTGTCACTCTTGGAATGGCTTGGTTGGCTACAGTAAATGTTACTGTTCCAGCTTCTGTACTTTAAGGTGGTGTGAAGCTCTCGTTTGTTGGTTGAAACTCTTCGAATAAGACGACTGATCGTCTAATGCTCTTCGGATTAAGACGACTGACTGTCTAACTGCTCTTCCGGAATAAGACGTGATCGTCTAATGCTCTCGGAATACGATGATCGTCTAACTGCTCTCCGAATAGACGATGATCGTCAATGCTCAGAATTTTGACTGTTCCTCCTCTTTTGTGGAAAGCACTGTTACGTTATCCATGAACGATTTTAGAAGTGGCATTTGATATCCGTTTCCGAGGTCAGCTGGACATGAAATCCTCACCGCTGCTTTCAAGATGACCTCCATTTCTAACACGAACAGTATTAGAGAAACTGCACAGCCCAGTGCTAAGCCTACTTCTAAAATGATCCAATCTGTAGTGCATTCTTTTGTGGAGAATTTAGCACCGAGAAACAATGAAAACATTTCTTAAGCATTTCCCGGGTGTTGTTTGGGACATAGTACCTCTCCAAAGCCCGCTGAATCATTACGTGTGGGACTGATCCATATGCACTTGCCAGATCGATCCACGCCACATTGAGGTCCCTCTTCCCTACTTTAGTTCTTTGGTGGTTGCTTCTCAGATCATTGTGGCGTGCTCTACACAGCCAGACACTCTCAGGATGCCTCTATTCTGGACTGATACATCCAATCCAAAGGCATTTCAGTGACGATGTTTGGTATTTGTTCGCTTGTGATCTCACATTTACCCTTGACAAAGACCAGTTGGCCGAAAATTTGCGCCTGTCTTGTCTGGTGATATCAAATACGCGTTCTGGGTTCTATTTTTGTGTTTTTCTGGTTCCTAGCTTTGTTCATTTAGGGATAAGTAAAGCACAAGGAAGAGGGATGGGCACTGTCTCATAATACTGGCCCTGACAAACGTTGAGGTTTCTACCACCTGTCACTCCCCTACGACCTAAAGGTTATGGGACAACCTTTTAACCCTTTGACTCCCACACCCTATCCACCAGCTACAAAAACTTAACCCTTTGACTCCCTCATCCTATCCACCAGCTTCCTGAAAGAAGCAGGTGGATAGGGTGAGGGAATCAAAAGGGTTAAATTTTTGCTTTCCTGTCATGGCTGACCATGCAGGATGCTGGTGGACAGGGTGCGGGAGTGAAAGGGTTAATCATATGTGTTTCACTGATTGCCTTTGAACTGTGTAACATCAGATTATATTGCAATAAAATCAATAACGGATGCAAGGCGCTTTTCTTCTTTTCTTCAAAAATCTAAGTTAAAAAAATGTGCATGTGAATTATTAGTTCATACATTTCAGGCGTTGTTTTCAGTTCGAGTTTGCTGAAAGATCGCGATTATCAACCAATGCACACAGGACATTTTTATGACATGTGCCGAGATTCCAAAAGACACCTCAAGCCAGTGCAGAAGCCCTTTGTATTTGCAGTTTCTTCTTATTTCAAATGTGTACGTATGTGTGTGTGTGTGTCGTGTGTGTGTGCGTATGTGTGTGTGTGTGTGTGTGTGTGTGTGTGTGCGTGTGTGTGTGTGTGTGTGTGTTTGTGTGTGTGTTGTGTGTTTGTGTGTGTGTGGAGAGAGAGAGATGTGTGTGTGTGTGTGAGTGTGGTGTGTGTTGTGTGTGTGTGTGTGTGTGGAGTGAGGTGTGTGTGTGTGTGTGCGTGTGTGTGTGTGCGTGCTGTGGTGTGATGTGTGCGGGCGTGCGTGTGTTTGTGTGTTGCGCGCGCTGCGCCGCGTGTGTTTGTTATTGTAGGTGTGTTGTGTGTGTGTTATAAAAATGTCTGTGTATGTATGTGTGTGCATCTGTATATCCAAACACAATGGGACCAGCTGAAGGACGTATGCACACTTACATTCAGGGAGAAACGGAAGATTTTGACTTTTCAAAGGGTATCAGCTTCTTGTTACATATACTACAACGCGTAGACGACAAGATTAAGAGACTCAAGAAAAATTACTCAAACCACAAGTCCTTGAAATGAATAGAGAGATGTCTAAAAATGTTAAAGTAATAATTATGAATACTACGACTAACATTGCTACTACTATTGCTGCTGCTGCTGCTGCTACTACTACTTCTACTACTAGTAGTACTACCACTACTACAACTGCTGCTGTTGCTGCTGCTACTACTACTGAGATGATGATGATGATGATGATGATGATGAGGACGACGACGACGACGACGATGATGATGATGATGATGATGATGATGATGATGATGATGATGATAAAAAGAAGAAGAAGTAGAATGATGATAATACTAATGATACCACTACTACTACTACTACTACTAATCATCATCATCATCATCACAACAACAACAACGACGACGACGACGACGACGATGATGATGATGATGATGACGACGACGACGACGACGACGATTCACTCAGAATGACAAAATCAACTTGAGGGTGCAAAACACAAGCATACCGAAAGGGCAAGGCAAGAGAGGAGAGTGGGATGAAGATGGGTCGAATGAGAGGGGGGGGGGGGGATATTACTGCTGGACAAACAGACACAGAAGGTTGGCCTTGTAGGAAGACAAAATGCAAAGTGTGGAGGAGATAGGAGAAGCTCATTCCAGCTGTGTGGATCAGACAGAGAAAATGAGCCAAGACCGACTGTGGTGGAATGTCTGTATCGGGGAATTTGTAAACATAATGTAGCAAAAGCAGAACGAACGGAGAGGTCGGGCAGGGGTGTCTCTTGTCTCTGGCTGTCTGTCTGTCTCTTTTCTGCCGTCTGTCTGTTTGTCTGTCTGTCTGTCTGTTTTCTGTCTGTCTGTCGTCTGTCTGTCTGTCTGTCTGTCTGTCTGTCGTCCGTCTGTCTGTCTGTCTCTTTTCTGTCTGTCTGTCTCCGTCTGTCTGCGTCTTCTGTCTGTCTCGTCTGTTGTCGTCTGTCTGTCTGTCTCTTTTCTGTCTGTCTGTCCGTCTGTCTGTCTGTCTGTTCTTCTGTTTCTGTCTGTCTCGTCTGTCTGTCTGTCTCTTTTCTGTTTGTCCGTCTGTCTATCTGTTCTTTTCTGTCTGTCTGTCCGTCTGTCTGTCTCTTCTTCTGTCTGCTCTCTCTCTCGTCCCCCTCTCTCCCCCTCTCTCTCTGTTTGCTTCTCCCTCTTGTCTCATAAATGTATAAGAACTCTCTCTCTCTCTTTTCTCTCTTCTCTCTCTCTCTCGTTCTTTAATACAAAGAAAGCCAATGGATTCCGACGGTATCCATGGAAGGTTGCTTAATTCAAAGCGTGTGCCGCTCCGCTCATCTTTCGTATGTGTACTGCGCTCTCTTGGTCTCTTAGAGAAAGCACGGTACGGAACACTGTTACTGCCTGCCGTATTCCAAAACACGTAACCCAATTGTCTGAGTGATTGACGCCATGTTCGTCCTACCCCAATAGTTATGAGATGTTTTGGAAAGAATCCTCCTGTGTACACTTCTGAAACTCATCATCATCATCATCAGGTGCCTTGCCGCATGGCGTTGGCGATCATGGACTTCCATCTGCCTCTATCTCTCTTTGTCCCTAGCATCTCCCCCACCCTCCTCGTCCCCAGCCATTCTGCAAGTCCGTCCAGCATTTTCTCCCTGGGTCTACCCGGCGCTCTAAAACTAGCCACACATTATCTACACCCGTTCCAGTTTGTACAGAAGCAAAACAGAACTACAGATAATCAAGCACTCACACTCTTACAACACACACGCGCGCGCGCAACACACACACACACACACGACACACACACACAACACACACACACACACACGCACACATACACGCCGCCGACACCACACACAACCACACATATCACACACGCACACAGCACACACACACACACATACATGCAGCATACACACACACACACACCACACACACACACACACACACACACACACTCACACAATTGATCTAGAAACAGATCCTGTAACTTTATGACCTTCGTTTTCACCAGTACCCAGTTGGGAACTCCAGAGAGCACGATTTGACATACACCACACTGACTTAAAAAAAGAAGATAATATCAACTTACTGGCAAAGTCAAGTTAAATGCCATATAGAAGATTTTATTCCGATCACTTGAAAGTTTACACTGATGGATCAATAATTGAAAGGCAAGCAGGCTCAGCGTTTTTAATACCTGCTCTCAAAATGAGAAATCTTTCTAATAGGACTTAATAAATCTGTCTTTACTGCAGAACTAATTGCAATCCTAATGGCTTTGAATTATATAATCAATCTTCCTAGGACGATTCCCAAGATACTATTTTGCGTTGATTCAAAATCTGTACTTCAAGCTCTTGAATTATCAAAATTACAAACAAGATCTGAAATAATATTGGAAATTATTCACTTGATTAATAGTTTATCCTTAAGAGGCACTGATATTACTTTCTGCTGGATACCATCTCATAGTTCTTTTCATTACAATGATATGGTTGATAGGGCTGCCAAACGGGGGGCAAAGAGCTCACCAGATTCAAATCATATACAACTTTCCCTCTCCTTGCATGAGTGTTATACCTTAGTGGACACCTACGTATGGAAGCGGTTTCAAGATAAACAGAAAAAGTATGATAAATGTTACATGAACTTTGAAATTAGCAAAACACCTAAGCAGTTTCCTGCCAGCAGAAGTATACAATCCCTTATGTAGCCTATAGGTGGAAACTTGATGCATTCAAAACAAAATACACCAGGAATGTAGTGTGTCTGTGTGGAAAGAAGATAACGCATAGTCATATTCTTTCATGCGTTCGGGTAAAACGACATATACCTACGCTATCAACGAAGACAGTTTCTGACATATTTGCCTCACCATCCTTAACATATGAATTTTTTTGTTAACCTGTCAAAAAGTCCTATAGCGAATTATCTTTAATGCGCCGTTATTTCTCATGTTCAATGTTATGGTTAGCTAATTTTACTGTTTCAATCGTTAATTATGATAATGTCATTTGCGAATTTTCTTTCTCGTCTTCGGAACAGTTTTGTTTGTTTTTTGTTTTTGTTTTTTTGTTTTTTTGTTTGTTTTGTTTGTTTGTTTTGTTTGTTCATTTCTTTTCCTGAAGATTAACCATTTCCAAGTTTCCTCTTTTCTCCTTAGGGTTTTTTGTTTTGTTTTGTTTTTTTGTCCAAAATCACTTTAGTGAATAGACATTAAATCAAAGACCACCACCATACTCACACAAACACACACACACAAGCACGCACGCACACACGCACTCGTATGCACATTTGGAAAGACCCGGTTGCTTTCTACGAAGCTGGTCTATTGATTTGTCTTCACCTTTTAATACCATTCGGCCACATGTAATGACTTCAACACTTCTGGAGATGAATGTAACAGGCTTGTTCTTTGCATACTGTAATCTTTGGTACAGTACAGTGAATCCATTTTGCCAGATACCAAAATGAACTTTTCTCCCCCAGAAAGATTTCAGCTGGTTTTCCTCAAGATAATGTTCTTTCCAAAGTTCTATTTACAGTCTAGATATAAATAACTGCAAAGGCAACAACTCTAAAATCTTTTTATCAAATACTCTGATTACTCAGAAATGCAAGATCTTTCCAATTCTGGCACATTTCATTTTCAAGAAGTTTGAAAGACTGTTGACTTCTACACTGCTGTTGGCTGTGCTGTTGACTATTACTTTGACCTTCTGTTGTTGACTTCCATTTTGTATGACCCTGAGCTGTTCAGGTGACTGTTGGCAAGATCTTGACGTTCATTGTTACTGCATGCCGTAACGTCTGTTGTCATCGGTAACCCGTAGGCTGCGTATGTGCCTGCCACCAGTGGAGACAGAGATGAGGCGGTCATGGAGAGTTTTCTAAATGATATTGTATGGAAAGAAGCTGAACAAACGTGACGACAACAGACGTATTTGGTGTGTTCTTACTGTAGCCTGAAATAACTTTCCTGGTTAATTGCTCAGTAGTAGCACAGCGTCTGAATGACTTGGGGAAGACCCTCTCCATGTTGAAGTCTCTGGTGACTTGCCTCAGACCGTCGAACCAAAGACTGTGAAATGCTTTCTCGGAGATGGTTTTTTTTTCTATTGTGATGCGACAGTTAAAATCTGTGCCCCTGCCAGGAGGATCGCTCGCCATCTTGTTTCAGGGTCATCTTCATTCACCAATCATTCTGATTGTGTCAACCTGGTGTTTCATAGATCCTATGCCCCACCCCAACTTCTACATTTCAAAACCTGCCAGCGCTAGAATTTTGTGCCGGCTCAAGGAGTCTGCCAGATAACGTACATCAGACTGACTGGAGCACATATGGAATTGTCCGAGTGTGTGAATTGCACTGGGATAAACTCAAAACCCTTTAACTCAGAGAGATCCACGAGTATTCCTTAGCAATGGTCTTAATGTACATGTAATTGAGAATTACTTAGAGCCTGACTTTGCTGATGTGACTTAATGGTGGTCTTATGGTTCTGGCACTCTCTACGATTACCTTTCTTTAGGAGGGTATTCTAAGTGAATGAACTCGTTCTTCAGTTACATTTTTTTTCAGAATCCCATGTGTTCAGACACAAACACTGTGATGATCGTTGTTGTTTTTCTCCCACCTTGTTTGAGCAGCATGGAGAAACGGTCGTCCATGGTAAATGATTTCTCTGTCTTCAGACTTGCGTCCTCAACTTTGTTGTGCATGAACCAGAAAAAACACGAAAATAGAATCAGAACACGTATTTAATACAACCAGATAGGACAGGCACAAATTTTCCATCGGGACGAAGCAGCAGGGAAGTTTCAGTCTTTTTCTCCTAATTTTTGCATTTGGTGTTTGTTCGTTTGTGATCTTACATTTATGCTTGACAAAGGCCAGTTGGCCGAAAATTTGCGCCTGTCTTGTCTGGTTGTATCAAATACGCGTTCTGATTCTATTTTCGTGGATTTTTTTTCCTGGTTCCTGTTTGCTTGAACGTGGGCGGTCGCACTTGTTTTGGATTTTTTGCTGAGTATATTCCATTCTTCAAATTTCTCCGTTACTTGCCTGGACTGTCGGGGGAGGGGGAGGGGGAGGGGGGCGCGTTGCAGATCTCAATGTCGTTTCCAGGGGCAGGTTATGGTGTTGGTTGAGAGGGGATTCTGAAAAAATATGGAGGGATCTGGAGGCATGCTCATCTGGGAAAAAATTGTCTGATAAATGTATGGAGTTGGCTTTTTTTTTAGGGGGGGGGGGGGGGGCTGTGCATTTCTTTAAGATTAAGCGCCATAAATGTTCATTCTTCTTCTTCTTCTTTTTCTTTTTCTTCTTCTTCCTCTTGCTCTTCTTGTTGTTTTCTTCTTCTTAGTAGTGTAGTAGCAGTAGTAGTAGTAGTGGTAGTAGTGGTAGTAGTAGTGGTAGTAGTGGCAGTAGTAGTAGTACAGTAGTAGTAGTAGTGGTAGTAGTAGTGATAGTAGTGGTAGTAGTAGTGGTAGTAGTGCAGTAGTAGTAGTATGAGTGTAGTCATAGTAGTAGTGTAGTGTCATAGTAGTTGGTATAGTAGTGGTAGTATGGCAGTAGTAGTAGTGAGTAGTGGTAGTGGTAGTAGGTAGTAGTAGTTATTGTGTATATACTATTACATTACTATATCATCATTATCATTATCATTATTACCGTTGTCATGATGATGATGATGATGATTTGACGACGACGATGAGGAGGAGGAGGAGGTGGATTGCTTCCTTTTGTTTGACTCATTTTCTTTTATTTATTTATTTATATTCTTTTCAGTTAAGCAATCTGGTTTCACCCAGGCTTGTGTGTGTTGAGGGATATGTATAAGTAGCAGACATGTGTGTATGCACGCGCCGCGAGCGTGTGTGTGTATGTGTGTGTGTGAGTGTGTGCGTGTGTGTGTGTGTGTGTGTGAGTGTGTGTGTGTGTATGTGTGTGTGTGTGTGTTTGTGCGTGGTGTGTGTGTGTGTTGTGTGTGTGTGTGTGTGTGTGTGTGTGTGTGTTGTGTTGTGTGTGTGTGTGTGTCTGTGTGTGTGTGTGTGTTCGGCGTGCCAGTGTTAGCAGATGTGTTCAAGTTTGTTTGATCGATTGATTGACACAGTGATTTATCTTTCGATTGATTGACACAGTGATTTATCTTTCCATTGATTGACACAGTGATTTATCTTTCGATTGATTGACACAGTGATTTATCTTTCGATTGATTGACACAGTGATTTATCTTTCGATTGATTGACACAGTGATTTATCTTTCCATTGATTGACACAGTGATTTATCTTTCGATTGATTGACACAGTGATTTATCTTTCCATTGATTGACACAGTGATTTATCTTTCCATTGATTGACACAGTGATTTATCTTTCCATTGATTGACACAGTGATTTATCTTTCCATTGATTGACACAGTTATTTATCTTTCGATTGATTGACACAGTGATTTATCTTTCCATTGATTGACACAGTGATTTATCTTTCGATTGATTGACACAGTGATTTATCTTTCGATTGATTGACACAGTGATTTCTTTTTAATGATTGAACGCGCTCACACACCACTACAGATATTTTTATCGTGGGCCACACACACACACACACCACAACACACCACACACACACACACGACACACACACGCACACACACACACGCACACACACACACACGCACACACACACACGCACACACACACACACACACATGCACGCACATACACACAGACACACACACACACACACACACAAACATACACACTCACACACACACATACACACACATACATACACGCACATACACACACACATACACACTATACAACACTTGTTCCATTTCTTCTGTCAATATGCCACACACACACACACACCACACGCACACGCACACACCGCGCGCGGCGCCACACACACAACACACACACATACACACCACACACATGCACTCACGCGCGCACGCACAAACACACAATTACCCATTCTTTATGTCAGCATGCCCCCCACCCTTCTTTTATTTCTCCCTGGGTTAAAAAATATACCGGTACATATTTTCATTCGGTGCATGCTGTGAGGGATACATCCTGTCTTAGCAGGCCTCAAAAAATGTGTCTCCAAATCGCTGAGTATCGACAAATCTGTCGACTACAGACACGAAATATAAGCAGGCCTTCAAATCTGTCTCCAAATCGCTGTGTATCGACAAGTCTGTCGACGACACTCGGGATATCATAGGCGTTTTGATAAGACACTCAGTCGAGCTGAAAAGTACCATAGCCGTAACAGTCGAGTGCCGTGGGGCTGTTTGTACAAAGTTAAGCATAATCCTAAATGTGATCTTCATCTCAACCAACGAATTCTGTGACACGACAAGAAGCACGAATACCGTGCGGGTTCATATGCTGCGCTTATTTATCATTCAAGTCATACATATTAATTGATGTTAATAGCGGCATGCAGAATAGCGAAGCCGGCATGATGTGTTTTATATGTTGTGTTGTTTTTGGCCTAGGTTTCATGGCTCATCTTAATTCAATTTTTTTTTTTTTTTTATTAATTATCAACAGACCGGTTAGAAATTGAAGTATGAATTGAATATTCATCATCATCGTCATGTGCCCTGCCGCATGGCGTTTGCGATCATGGCCCTCCATAAGAATCTGTCTCTTGTCGCTGCAAGTTCATCTCCCAACCTCTCTGTCCTCAGCCACTCTTCAAGTCTGTCCAATACTGAACATTAGGCTAGTAAAATGAGCAAGACAGGCCTATCTGATCGGATTGTGAAAGAGCTGGAAACTTCGACTGTCAGTGTTATGTCAGGTTTTGATTACATTTCATTTGTATAAAATACAGGCAAAAAAACGGGCATAAATTACCCGAAATTACTTCCGCATATCTTATTTACCAAGAGGCAAAAATACACTCAGCACATGTACTCAGTTGTCAATCCTAAGAGAAAGTACGTAAGACTTGGTTGATCACATACAGGTGAATGGACCAGCAAGGCAGAAAATGACAGGAAGAAATGACAGAAAGCAGAAGAGGAAGAAAGAAACAAAAAGACTGACAGAGAAAAGATGTAATTTCTAGCACAGAATTTCCAGAAGGTGGGGATACTATTTATACTGAAAGAGCCCCCGGCATCCCCACAGGGGGGTGGAGGTACCTTGACAGAATCGAACTCAGACCTTCCAATTGAAAGTCAGACATGTTACCCACTTGACTGTCATGATCGTCGACCCACGTCTAATACTTAAGATTAATCTTCGGGACCCCCTTGTTTTGTGGGTGAATCATGATATCATATGCACGATCACGGCTTGTGTTTTACATGTACAATGTTGAAGGCTAGCAGTAGTAAGAAACTCTGGTGTGAGCTGGACAGTGGAAGGTTCTCTGAAGAGAAACCCCCGTCAAGCAAGTGTTTCGGCCCTTATAACCCCTTGACTCCCGAACCCTATCCACCAGCAGCCTGCTTTGTCAACCATGCTAGCAAAGCCTAAAAAATAACCTTTTGATTCCCTTACCCTATCCACCAGCTTCCTGCAGGAAGCTGGTGGATAGGGCGAGGGACTCAAGGGGTTAAGTTTTTGCTGCTGGTGGATAGGGTGCAGGAGTCAAAGGGTTAACCCCGAAACGCTTGCTTGACTGGGGGTTTCTCCTCTGAGGTCCTTCTGCTGTCCAGCTCACATATGCACGATCACGGCAAGTGTTTTATATGTACATGTTGAAGGCTACTGTATTGGCACTTCTTGTTAAAGGAAACATTTACGCTATCATTTTTGGGTACTTTTCAATTAGTCAGGAAAAAGAACACGAGGATTAAATTAATCAGACATATTTTCCACATGGAGTTTCCATGTGTCAACAAGCAAGACCTAGACTGGAGAAAAAAGAATTGAAGAAGAAGAACGAGGAGAAGAAGAACAAGAACAAGAAGAAGAACAAGAACAAGAAGAACAAGAAGAACAAGAACAAAAACAAGAACAAAAAGAACAAGAAACAACTAGAACAACAACAAGAACAAGAAGAACAAGATGGTCAAGCCATTTAACAAATCCCTTTTTATGAACAAATTACTACAGCAAATCCAGTTGTTGTACTTCTCAAAGTCGCAGTGATCTTGAATAAAATTCGAGGGTTGACAACCAGAACCAAGAATCTCGATTTTCTGATAGTTTACAGGAGACGATTTTTAACTGGGTTTTCAGGGAGAGGCTATGTCTACATTTTGAGATACTGGTTTTGGTTTTATTGATAACCGATCAAAAATCAATATCATGGCAAAAACAAAGTCCACCAAGTGAAAGATCACATCAAAAGCAACAGTTCAGTATAAAAAGTGAAAATTGACAAAAAAGTGAGGTACTGGGTTCTGGCTGTCAACCCTCGAAATATCAAATGGAATAAAACTGGACGTGAAGAGAGAACATTGGCAAACCATAGCAACAGTGGAAACAGAATGTGCATATAGTCAAAACTTTTGGAGAAAGTGCTGTTCACATCCTTTCAATAATTGTTGATTCCAGGCACTTTTCCTTTCTGTTTGATCTTGATGCTGACTTCCAAAGCTCCTCAACGGTCCACACCTTTGAACCAAACAGCCAAAAAATAGATGAATGAATGAATGAATGCATAAATGAATGAATGAATGAATGAGCGAACTAATGAATGAGCGAACTAATGAATGAACGAACGAACTAATGAATGAATTAATTAATGAATGAGCGAACTAATGAATGAGCGAACTAATGAATGAGCGAACTAATGAATGAGCGAACTAATGAATGAATGAACGAACTAATGAATGAGCGAACTAATGAATGAG
>CM060312.1:13411032-13418532 GCA_030674185.1 Monoplex corrugatus
TGCAATATAAAATTTAAATGAGATTTATCAGCAGGGCAATATTCTTATGTTTTTTTAATCTTTCTGTTAGCTCAATATTGCGAATGTCTTAATGTGAATACTGTACGTTCTTTTTCTAGATATAGTTGTTGTGTGGCCTATATCTTTAAAGTGAACCGTACTGATTAAAAAAAGAACGCTTTGCCATTATACAGAATTATGCATATCAGATACTGACTGTGACCCTGCATGGTGCTATCCTTGAAAAGTCTGTTCTTTGTTTCTTTTGTTCTCTTTTTCTTTTTCTTCTCTCTCTGTTCTCTTCTTTCTGTCTCTCTGTCTGTCTCTCTTGTCTGTCTCCTGCTCTCTTTCTCTGTCTTCTGTCTTCTGTCTCCGCTCCTCTCTGTCTCTGTCCGTCTGTCTGTCTGTCTCTACCCCCCCCCCCCCGTCTTTCCCTGTCCTCTGTCTCTGTCTCTCTATCTCTCTCTCTCTGTCTGTCTCTATTTCTCTCTCTCTCCCTCCTTCAGTCCTTCTCTGTCTCTCTGTCTGTTTATCTCTGTCTCTCTGTCTCTGTCTCTCTCTCTGTCTCTGTCTCTCTCTCTGTCTCTCTGTGTCTATCTCTCTGTGTCTGTCTGTCTGTCTGTCTGTCTGTCTCTCTCTCTCTCATGCACACACACACACGCGTGCATACACGCTCACACACAAACGGACACACACACGTACACACACACACATACGTATACACACACTCTCTCTCTCTCTCTCTCTCTCTCTCTGTCTGTCTCTCTGTTCTATCTCTCTGTGTCTGTCTGTCGGTCTGTCTGTCTGTCTGTCTGTCTCTCTCTCTCTCTCTCTCTCTCTCTCTCACGCACACACACACGCGCGTGCGTACATGCACACACACAGACACACACACACACACTCTCTCTCTCTCTCTCTGTTCTCTTTCTGTCCGGTGCACTCATAAAAACTCAAGACATTGATCCAGTCTCCTCTTCACACTGCTGTCTCAGTCAGCAAAGGCTGGGTCGTTCTACACTGCTTGACACAGACAAATAAACATACCTGAGTCAGCGTTCTATACTGCTTGACACAGACAAATAAACATACCTGAGTCAGACACACAAACACACAGACACACAGACAGACACAGACACACAGAGGGGAGAGAGAGAAAGGAGAGAGAGGAGAGACAGACAGACAGACAGACGCAGGAGAGAGAGATAGACAGGCAGACAGAGGGGACAGAGAGAGGAGAGAGAAAGAAAGACAGACAGAGGGGGGACAGAGAGGAGAGAGAGAAGAAAGACAGACAGACAGAGGGGGGACAGAGAGAGAGAGAGCGAGAGAGAGAGAGGAGAGAGGGTGGTGGTGGTGGGGGTTTAGTGAGTGTATATAAACTATGATACTGAAGCTCTGCTTTCAGTCACTAACAAAGATAGGGCGGAACTGTTTGGTAATTCTACTGGTATTATGGCCAAGAGTGAAATTGCTGGCTCAGCAGACACGGGTACAGACAGATCTGATGTCTTGAATTCAGTCCTATCCCTCTACATAACCGCTGGCCAGGTGGCTCTTCTCCATTTTGAATAATCCTGCACTCATTAAGTTGATGCCAGCTTACCATTCGTAAGTCTTGCCTTGCCCTCTTATTTGCAGACTTTACCATATCAAAATCGGGTTATGCAATGGATGGTGGTGGTGGTCTTTGATTTAATGTCTATTCACTTAAGTGATTTTAGACACACACACACACACACACACACACACACACACACACACACCACACACACACACACACACACCCCACACACACACAAAGGGAGGGCCGGGGACAGAGGGGGAATGAAGAGGATATTTGAAAAGAGTCAATTTTGATCTTGAGAAAAGATGATCCAGAAAACAACTGCAATGGATGAAGTATATAACATGTCTGAACGCAATGAATCCTTCGTTCATGAATTTCAATTCTGATTCAGTCCATTCCTTCAGGCAATAAGCATAACTTATCTTCCGCTACACGATGAATAGGTTCGGTTCAGAACTGTGGTAACCTTACCTTAGTAGGGCAGGCCAATATGGTTGTAATAAGAGGCTGAGAGTGCAACTTGACCTAAGCACGGAAGATATGAGCTGTATAACGAGCATATAATACGTTTCATGATAATAACCTGGTAGAAAGAAACTCTAGGGAGAGCTAGACAACAGAAGGTCTTCAGAGAAGTAACCCCCTTTAGACAAGTGTTTCGGCCCTGAATTCCTTACACTCTCGGGGGGCCGGGCCACATCCAGGTCATGACTCCTGGATGCCCTTCTGCTGTTGTCTATTTTTTTTTTTTTTTTTCCCACGCCGGGGAGCGAACCTGGGCGATTCTGCGCTTCAGAACTGCGGTACGCGGTTTTACCAATGTGCTAACGGGGCACACATCATCTGTAGGGAATTTAATCCTTATGAAGTTCACTTTTTTGGTTCCTCCTTGCCCAGATCCAGCTTGAGCTCCTTTCTGCTGCCTCTGCCATCGCTTTAAGGGCTCTAGTCCTCTTCTTCCCAGAAATGGCGAGTTGTTTCATGAGATCATAAGCGGAGGTGCCCACAAACCCTCTTGCCCCGATCTCTATGGCGAAGATTTTGACCCGCAGACCTGCTTTCTTCAGGGTGCTGGCAAGACCGGCGTATTTTTCGGTCTTGTAGATATGTGCTTCTTCCATTCTGCTTTCGTATGGCACAGTGAGTTCTATCAGAATACTTGTTTCGAGGAGTCAGAGTGGAGAGCGATGTCTGGTCTCATGCCTGTCTTGCTGATGACATCTGGGTAATTTCTCCACTCTGGGAGGTCTGCTGTACACTCCCAGTCGACTGCTCCATCCAGAAGACCCTTTGGCAATGTGCTGGTTGTCATAGCACTTTCGGGCCAGACCTGTTTCCCTCCTGCTTTGTAGAACGTTGTCATAGCAATTGGTGCGTTTGGGGTCATGTTTTTTTCGCTAACCACATCACTTTCAGAACTTGGTTGTGCCTCCATGTATACCTTCCTTGGGCTAGCGCTACTTTGCAAGAGCTTAGGACATGTTCCACTGTTTGTTTCTTCTGACAGAGCGGACATGCTGGGTCATCTGATTTCCCCCATTTCACTAAGTTTGCATTCGAGGGGAGCAGGTCATATACAGATCTGAGGAGGAAGCTTATCCTTAGAGGAGCCATGTGCCACATATCGTTCCAGCTGAGACTTCTTTGGAGTGCACTGTCCCATGTTGTCCATTGCCCCTGTTGACCTTGCTGGACTGCCTTCTGCACTCTTGTGACATCTTCTTCTTCCTTCAACTCCTGTATGATCATTCTCTTTTTTCCTTCCCTTTGGCTTTGGACCACCATGGCATTTTTGTTGCTCCCAGTCCCTGTCTGTTGGTTTGCGTGTGTCCAATTATTTCTTTGATGCTGAGGTTTCTCTTGGCATTGTTTACAGCCTCTTGGACTTTCCACTTTCTGCCAGTTCTCAGCTTTGGATGAACTGATCTCACGATATTGTCTTCCGATTCCTCCAGCATGCTCAAAAGTCTTGCTTTTCCAACTTTGTATTCCTCCACTACGGATTTGAGAGGTAGCTTCAGCATTGCTTGACGACAGTAGAATGCAACATCAGTGAGACCAGGTGGGACACCGAGCCATTTTCTTGTGTATTTGTTGATTTTGGCTTCCATTGCTTCGACTGTGCTGGTGCAAATGTCATAGATTAGCAGTGGCCACAGCAGTTTTGGTATCAGCATGAACTGTAGACACCAGACTTTGTATTTGCCTGGCAGTCCGCAGTTATCTATTTTCTTCAGGCCTTCTTCTGCTGTTTGCTTGATTTCACATCCCCTTTGTGTGTCTTTCAGGGAGTCATCATACCACCTTCCGAGACTTTTTACTGGCTCTTCTGTGACAGTGGGGATGGCTTGGTTGGCTACCATGAATTTGACTGAATCTGCCACTTTTCCTTTTCGCAGTGAGAGACTTCGGGATTTCTTAGGTTTGAACCTCATTCTTGAAGAGGCCACCAGCTCATCCAGCTGCTTTAAGATTTGGTGTGTCTCTTCCTCATCCGTGGACAAGACTGTTGTGTCATCCATGAAAGCTTTCAGAGGAGGCATCTGGTATCCATCTCCCAGATTCACTGGACCTGAACTCTTCATTGCAGCTTTCAAGATGACTTCCATTGCCAACACGAACAGTATGGGAGAGATTGCACAGCCCATTGCAATGCCCACCTCTAGGTCTATCCAGTCCGTGGTGTATTCTTTGGTAGAGAACCGCATTGAGAACCCTTGGAAATACTTCCTCAGCATTGTTCGGATGTTTTCTGGGATGTGATACATTTCAAGAGCCAGCTGGATCATATCGTGTGGAACTGATCCATATGCATTCGCCAGATCAAGCCAAACTACGTCAATGTCTCTCTTCTCTGTTCTTGCTTTTTGGATGGCATCCCAAATCAACGTGGCATGTTCCAAGCATCCAGGCATTCCTGGTATGCCTCCCTTTTGGACTGACATATCCAGATACTTGTTTTCAGTCAGGTATTTTGTCAATCTTGCTGCCATAACAGAGAAGAAGATTTTCCCCTCGACGTTCAGAAGTGATATTGGCCTGAACTGATTGATGCTGCTGGAGTTCTGCTCCTTCGGAATGTACACTCCTTCAGCTCTCATCCATTGGTCGCTGATCTTCTGGTTCCTCCATGCTGATCGAATCATCTTGTGGAGCCACTCGAGCACTTTTGGGCATTTCTTGTAGAGCAGGTATGGTATTCCGTTTGGTCCAGGTGCTGACTTGGCTCTGGCTTTCTTTACTACGTTCTTCACTTCATCCAGTGTTGGTGGTTTGTTATTGAATTTTCCTTCTGGCGCTGCAGGCCAAACCAGATTCTGGATTTCAAGTGGTGCCTCGCGCTGAGAATCGGAATATGTTTCCCTGAGATGCTGCTCTAGGGTTTCCTTGCCCACTGTGAGAGTCCCTGATTTGGTTGTTCAAACAGCTTTCTTGCAAAGTCAAAGGGATCTTTGAAGAAACGATCTTGAGTCTTCTTCTTTTTGCTCTTTCTTCGCCTTGCTGATTCCACTTTGCTGAGAGCATTGTGTTTGGCCTTCAGATCTTTCCAGAGTTCCAGGAGCCCTTGCTTCTCGAATTCTGAGGCAGTTTTCATTCGCTTTTTAAGCTTCCTTTTCTCCCTCCGGATGCTCTCCATCTGTTGCTGTCTTCTGGATTTCTGGGGAGGCGTTTTTGTCTTTGGCTGCTTCACTCCATAAGTGTCCCTGCAGAGAGAGTATATGATGTCTCCGTATGTGTCAAGTTTGTGCTCCAGCGTACTGTTCCCTATTAGCGCATTCAGCTTAAGGACAAGTTCCTCATCTAATTTCTCCCATTGTTCTTTTGCACCGGCAGGCGGCAAATTGAGTTTTCTACGTTTCGCGTTAAGAGCTTGTGCAAAGTCCGCATCAGAACCGTCAGCGTGGATGTCCTTGGCACTATGGTTTAATTCCTGGCCTTGGTCATCCAACGTCTCACCTGCTATCGCAGTGCGCTGCTGCTGGTTCGTATGTGTCTTCAAACAGCCCATTTTTGTCCTGTGGATCTTCATGCCGCGTTTGGTGGTGAATCTCCTTCCACACGCACACGGAAATTCCAACTGGTCATTAATCATGGTCCGTTGTGCGTTTCCAGTCGTGATGGAGTCAGTGCCGATGGATTCATCATTCTCTCCCCCTTTCGGTGAATCCTGGGAGCATCTTTCATTTAAAGAACTCGTGGCATGTTATCAAAGGCAAGGTGGGAAGCCAACCCACAAAGCCCGCAGATCTAGTCTTTCCCAGTGTCCTTCGGTCTTTCCCGAATGTCCTCCGAACTATTCCCGGAAGTCAATGGATTGACCATGTGCAGGTAGAAAGAAACTCTAGGGAGAGCTAGACAACAGAAGGTCTTCAGAGAAGTAACCCCCTAAACTTGAGGCAACGCGAGACTACAGACAGCCAGCTACAAACAAAACACCTGTGGACCAGAATTATACAAAATAAAATCAGAACGTGTATTTCAATACGACAAAACAAGACAGACACAAATTTTCGGACAACTGGCCTTTCTCAAGTGCACGAAAAAGACAACAAAGTAAAACTGCACAAAAGTCTGTGGAAAAAAAAAATGGTAGACGACTTCCCTGACGTTGAGATGAGCAGGATAAAATGGCTAGGACCTTGCTTTACACTCGTGATTGTCGAAGTTTGGGTAACCCTGCTATCATTCCAGGGTCACAATTATAACAAAGTTGTTGAAATATAATGTTCTATACATAACTCCGAGTCATTAACTCCGAGTCGTAAGCCGAATCTAATGATTTTTGGGCTGCATTGTAAGATGATCACTTTTTATAAAGCGCTAAAGTTGAACTAACCTTGGCCCATTTTGAAGGTCATCTGCATTTGTTGTCATCCTCTATATGATATAACAGGAAAGATAACAGTGTGGTTTGACCATCCCGGCTGTCTTCATGTTACCAAAACTTGTCAACTGTAAACTTACCTGGTGATTTCTTGTAATATTTGTGTATGTCGGCGGCAAAGAAAACTGTAGTATCAACGCTTACAAAAATATTGTTTAGAACGTTCTCTACATCCCACAAAAGCTGAGTTTTAAAATATACATGGATGCACAATGAAGGAAACAGTTATTGCTGACTAAAGCAATTTTTGTTCTTAAAATCTGTATCAAAGAACGGTTTCTCGAATGTTGAATAAAAGCGTTCCGTACTCGGGATAAACTTTAATTGTGCGAAAAAGGGAGACTGTTAGAATGGCTTGACGTTCTTGTTATTCTAATTGATTTATTAACTGTTCAGTTTCCCATTTGTTTCTTTGTTCTGTCATTAAGACCTCAGACTACCATTGGAAAATCTAGGGTTCGAATCTGCCTGGGTACCTCCTGGTTGGTAAAAGGTGGATATTTTTTCCCGATCTTCCAGATCGACATGTAAGCAGACCTGGTAAGTAGGCCTATGCACGTTAAAGATCCTCGAAGCCATGCCACCGAGTCTAGTGACTTACAGAAACATGAAACAACCCACACACAAAGCCACTGAAGACAGGGTATGCAAACTGTGCAGCAACAACATACCGCCTGCGCAGTGTGAGTAAACAAAGTGCATACTACAAAAATGCGAGATAGCGAAAAATCGGGACGAAAAAAAAAAACGTTCTTGTTTAATTTAATACGAGTTGGAGACTTTGCTGTTATCTGATAGGAGTTTTGCGTTGTGTAGGCTTCTATTCGAGTCCTGAGTCAACTGATGTTGGCCTAGTTCTGTGTACAACTGGTAATACTACAACAGGCTTTTATCTATGTAGATTTTCGGCCGTCGTGTACTCCGCGTCTAATATTTCACTGCCACTTCAGAGCTTGAAGCCTGCGTCCTTGACATTCGAGTCGCCGATGATGTCAGGCTAAGATATCTACCAGCCCTCCAGATCTGCCCCCCGGACATATTTTCACAC
>CM060312.1:13421032-13438532 GCA_030674185.1 Monoplex corrugatus
CAGTAAGGTATCAGCCTATGGGTATTGGAGAAATTTGTATAAACTGAACGTTCTAGCACAGAACCAAGTTCATGAACTGAAAGTCGTATATTATGGCATGTTACGGTATTGGCATTTTTGGATGCTCCGTTTCTTGATAACTGGTCTGAAACTTCATTCCAATGAAGTCCGCAATGTGACGGAACCCAGCAAAAATTTATACCAACACCGCTGGATGAAATACAATGTATCAAATGTTTGATTTCAAAGCTAATGTCATTTCGTATTACATGTTCGGCACAGTGAGTTCGATCAGAATCACTTGTTTTGATGAATGGGAGTGAATACTGCATCCAGTTTCGTGCCACTCTTGCTGATGATTTCTGGGTGGGGTTTTTATTTTCCCCAATCTGGATGATCTGCTGTGCATTGCCAGTCATCTATTCCGGCCAGTAGACCCCATTTTCACGCTCCAGATGTCACAGCTTTTCCAGGTCACAGTTCACTGTCTTCTGCCATGCAGAAAGTTGCCGCAGCTGCTACAGGAGTGGTTTCCCCTCTCGAAGCATAAAAACGGATGTGCGACCTCTTTGAGCGCTTGCTTATTAACTATATGTACCTTTCTACTTTGTATGGCAGAAAAGCGAGCGGTAGTGTGCAGAATCAACCACTAGCATTATTATGCGATAGGCCTACACGATATGAGAGCGAGGGAGCGAGGTCAACGAACGAAGAAGCAGGGGGGAGGAGGGTGCATAAACTGTGAAACAGATATTAACCTTTGACTCCCGCACCCTATCTACCAACAGCAAAAACTTAACCTATTTACTCTCTCACCCTATCCACCAGCTTCCTGCGTGAAGCTAGTGGATTAGGGTGAGGGAGTCAAAGGATTAAGTCTGTGCTTTGCTAGCATGGTTGACAATGCAGGAAGCTGGAGGACAGGGTGCGGGAGTCAAAGGGTGAAGGGGGGGGGGGGGAAAACATGGAACACACCAGAAAGTATCTGCCATCCCTGAACGCAGACAGGAACGTGGGAAAGTAAGGGAGGGAGGTAAACGAACAAGGAAGAGGGAAGGAGGGGGGAGAGGGCATAGACTGTGACAGAGAAAACGAAGGAATAGATGGATGGGAGGGGGGGGGGGCATGTGTGGACAGCAAGCCTGGACTGATATGAGATAAGAGTGAAGGAAGGGGGATATGCAGTGATTAAACCCCGACCATCTATGTACACAGGCAAGCATTACACCGAGCCCTGCACAGTGACCACAAATGGCCGCCTGTCGAAGCTGTAATGTGTCTGCTGAATAGTTTGCTGTTGGCGCAACTTGTTATTGTTATTGTTGTTTAAAGCCCAGCCGACTGCGCAGAGCCATATCAGGACTATAACCCTTTCAAAACATACAACACTTCAACAGGAAAAAAACAAACAAAAAGAAAAGAAAATTAAGTACACATATTAATGCATTCGCGCACATAATCTAAGAAGATGCCCCTGGCGTTGACCACTCCGTCCAATTTATCGCACAAGGGATTTAAAAACACACCTGAATACAAATTAAAGCATACCTTAGGACACCAAAACATGTAAAAACGGGCCTAAATTACCTAAAATTGCTTCCGCATATCTCATATCATTAGAGCCAAATATGCAATTAATACGTGTACCCAATTATCACTCCTAAAGAGACAGTACGTAAGACTTTATCGAACACATACAGGGTGAATGGACCAGCAAGGCAGAAAATGATAGAAAGAAAGGACAGAAAGCAGAGGAACAAGGCAGAAACAAAGAGAGTGACAGAAAAGAGGCAATTTCTAGCACAGAATTTCCAGAAGGTGGAGATACTATCTATACTGAAAGAGCCCCTGGTTCCCACGGGGGGATACTGGCGCAACTGCTGCATAATAAAGCGATGCGGTACAGTCAGAATTCAAGTTCGCTCCCTTTTCTGTGATTTCTGCATGAACTTAGGACGTGTTCCACTATTTCTTTGCCAGACAGAGCGGGCATGCGGGGTCACCTGATTTCTCCTATTCCACCGGATTTGCGATCGAGGGCAGGAGGTCATATACAGTTCTGAGGATGAAACTGATCCTGACAAGGGGACATATGTCACGTGTCCTTCCAGCTGGGTCTTCTTTGGAGTGTATTCTGCCCACGCCTTGCATTGTCCCTACTGAGATTGTTGTCCACTGCCCTGCTGTTATTTCTGAAGAACTGACTATATTTAAATTGTATTATTGAACGTATCTGAACGTATCTGATAACCTTATGAGGAAGGGGGATTTGGAGCACCTGGTCACAACGGGAAAGCTGGAGGGAAAGAGAGCACCAGGTAGACCCAGGGAGAGAATGCTGGACGGACTTGCAGAGTGGCTGGGGATGAGGAGGGTGGGGGAGATGCTGGGGGCAACGAGAGATAGAGATGGTTGGAAGTCCATGGTCGCTAACGCCATGCGGCAGGGCACCTGATGATGATGATGATCTGATTTGTTTGTGTCTTTGTTTGTTGGTTTCTTGTTATTTTTGGTTTTACTTATCTTTTTTAAATGAAGCCTGTTAATTATGATAATGATCTGTGATTACGAAGAGCACAATAAGCATGCTTTCACATGGTCCGTTTGCATTACAGAAATGGAAATATTACTACAACTATCACTAACACATACATCTTTATAGTATACAACTTTTAAACTAACACATCATCATAATATACAACTTTTAAAGCAACGCATCATCATAATATACAATTTTAAAACTAACACATCATAATATACAACTTTTAAAACTAACACTTCATAATATACAACTTTTAAACTAACACATCATAATATACAACTTTTAAAGCAACGTATCATCATATACAACTTTTAAAACTAACACATCATAATATACAACTTTCAAAACTAACACATCATAATATACAACTTTTAAAACTAACACATCATCATAATATACAACTTTTAAAGCAACACATCATCATAATATACAACTTTTAAACTAACACATCATAATATACAACTTTTAAAGCAACACATCATCATAATATACAACTTTTAAACTAACACATCATCATAATATACAACTTTTAAACTAACACATCATCATAATATACAACTTTTAAACTAACACATCATCATAATATACAACTTTTAAAGCAACACATCATCATAATATACAACTTTTAAACTAACACATCATAATATACAACTTTTAAAGCAACACATCATCATAATATACAACTTTTAAACTAACACATCATCATAATATACAACTTTTAAACTAACACATCATCATAATATACAACTTTTAAACTAACACATCATCATAATATACAACTTTTTAAAGCAACACATCATCATAATATACAACTTTTAAACTAACACATCATAATATACAACTTTTAAAGCAACGCATCATCATAATATACAACTTTTAAACTAACACATCATAATATACAACTTTAAAACTAACACATCATCATAATATACAACTTTTAAACTAACACATCATAATATACAACTTTTAAACTAACACATCATCATAATATACAACTTTAAAACTAACACATCATAATATACAACTTTTAAAGCAACACATCATCATAATATACAACTTTTAAAGCAACACATCATCATAATATACAACTTTTAAAGCAACACATCATCATAATATACAACTTTTAAAGCAACACATCATCATAATATACAACTTTTAAAGCAACACATCATCATAATATACAACTTTTAAAGCAACACATCATAATATACAACTTTAAAACTAACACTTCATAATATACAACTTTAAAACTAACACATCATAATATACAACTTTAAAACTAACACTTCATAATATACAACTTTTAAAGCAACGCATCATCATAATATACAACTTTTAAAGCAACACATCATCATAATATACAACTTTTAAACTAACACATCATAATATACAACTTTAAAACTAACACTTCATAATATACAACTTTTAAACTAACACTTCATAATATACAACTTTTAAACTAACACATCATAATATACAACTTTTAAACTAACACATCATAATATACAACTTTAAAACTAACACATCATAATATACAACTTTTAAACTAACACATCATCATATACAACTTTTAAACTAACACATCATAATATACAACTTTTAAACTAACACATCATAATATACAACTTTTAAAGCAACGCATCATCATATACAACTTTAAAACTAACACATTATAATATACAACTTTAAAACTAACACATTATAATATATAACTTTTAAACACCATCATAGCATACACATTTTAAACTAACACATCATAATATACAACTTTAAAACTAACACATTATAATATATAACTTTTAAACTAACACATCATAATATACAACTTTAAAACTAACACATTATAATATATAACTTTTAAACTAACACATCATAATATACAACTTTTAAACACCATCATAGCATACACATTTTAAACTAACACATCATCTTAGTATACAACTTTGAACTAACATGTCATCACACGATGCCACTTTCAAATAAACATATCATCCATCACTCTATACACACAACTTCAAACAAATGTATGATCATAGTACAGAACTTTCAAACTAACATGTCATCTTAGTATACAGCTTTCAAGTTTTGTTATGTTATTTTTGTTTAAAGCCCAGCCGACTGCGTAGAACCATATCAGGGATATAGCCGTTTCAAAACATACACAATCCTTCAACAGAACAGAAAGAAAAGAAAAAGAAAATTAAGTACATATGTCAATGCATTTGCGCAGATAATTTAAGGACACGCCCTTGGCGTTGACCACTCCGTCCAATTTATCGCGCAGGTGATTTAAAAAAGGAATACAAATTTAAACAACAAAGAACGCCAAAACATATACAAAAACGGACCTAAATTACCTGAAATTGTTTCCGCATATCTCATTTCCCTAGAGCCAAAAATGCAGTTAATGATATGAACCAAATGTATCAATCCTAAAAGTACCTTAGACCTTTTCGAACTCAAGCTAACATGTCATATATACACCTTTCCAATTAACGTATCACAATGTACAACTTTTTAAAGTAATATATCATCACAATATACAACTTTTAAACTAATATGTCATCAGAATATTGTTGTTGTTACTTTTGTTTAAAGCTCAGCCGACGGCGTAGAGCCATATCAGAGCTGTAACTGTTTCAAAACACACAATACTTCAACACGAAAGAAAGGAAAAGAAACTTTTATTTAATTTTTTATAAGGATCATTGCACTCAGGGAGGTTACCTTTGTGCTCACATTTTGTTTTTTTGTTTTTTTGTTGTTTTTTTTTTTTTGCCCCGTCCCATTTTCTACAGCACTTCAATGGCCACAGAAGCTGGAACAGTTTTTATTATGCGATGATGATGATGTCGATGTGGATGATAATCATGATGCTATGGAGTTCCATCTAGGATTGAGACTGCGTGACAGGGTTGTACTCTACGCTTACTATCATAATATATCCTGGCGTCAACCAGGCCTGAGAGATACAGACACCTGCGGTGTTGGTCAGAAGATTTGAGCAACACCTTCAATGACGCATCCGCGAAGTGGATGAGACTTTACTGTGTGGTTCCAGTCTTCCCAATGAGCTCATAACACGCCCAACTCTGGGTAGGAGCCGGTTGGAGCCGAAAAATCCCACAATGATTTTTGAAGGTACTGATGGGGATTCGAACCCACAACCTTCCAGTCAGTAGTCCGTTACGTTAACTACTGTACCACGGCGACTGGTCAAGGAAAAGAAAATTAAATACATATATCAATGTATTTCGCATATACTCTACGGAGATGCCCCTGGCGTTGACCACTCCGTCCAATTTATCGACACAGGGGATTAAAAAAAACTGAAACAAATTTAAACAATCTAAGGACACCAAAACATACAAAAATCACCTAAAATTGTTTCCACATATTCATTTCTTAAGTCAAACTGCACTTAATACATGTACCAACTGTAATCCAAAGTCCGTAATAATACATGTACCCAACTGTAATTCCCAAAGTCCGTAATAATACATGTACCCAACTGTAATTCCAAAGTCGTAATAATACATTACCAATGTATTCCAAAGTCCGTAAGACCTTATCGCACACAAGCTAACATACCATCACAATATACAACTTTCAACTAACATCCACCAAATATTGTTAGTATTATTGTTGTTTCAAGCCCAGCCGACTGCACACAGCCATATCAGAGCTATAACCGTTTCAAAACATACACCATACTTCAACAGGGTATAAAAAAAAAAGGGGGGGGGGGAAAAGTTAAGTACACATCATCATCATCATCAGATGCCCTGCCGCATGGCGTTGGCGATTATGGACTTCCATCTGCCTCTATCTCTCGTTGCCCCTAGCATCTCCCCCACCCTCCCCGTCCCCAGCCACTCTGCAAGTCCGTCCAGCATTTTCTCCCTGGGTCTACCCGGTGCTCTCTTTCCCTCCAGCTTTCCCTCGTTGTGACCAGGTGCTTCAAATCTCCCTTCCTCATAAAATGGCCTATAAATGTTGCTGTCTTTTCCTAATCTTCCTTATGAGTGATCTACTTGTGTCTGCCTCCATCAAGACTGTCTCGTTTGTTTTCTTTGCGTCCATGGAACCCTCAACATTCTTCTTAGAAACCGCATCTCGGCTGCCTCAATCTTGTTCTGGGTTTGTTTGTTGACTGTCCACGCCTCACATCCGTACAACAGTATTGGTTCATATAACATTCAAGAACTCTCTTCCTGATGTTAATTGATAGGCATTTGTTGTACACATACGGACGCCATTCGTGCACATAATCTAAGAAGAAGCTCTTGGCGTTGACCACTGTCCAATTTATGTACAGGGGATTAAAAAAAAACTGACTACAAATTTAAACATAGCTAAGGACACTAAAACATACAAAAAACGGGCCTAAATTACCCTAAATCGCTTCCGCATGTCTCATATCCTTAGAGCCAAGAATACATTTAATACATGTACCCAGTTATCACTCCTGAAGAGATAGTACGTAAGACTTTATCGAACACAAAACAGATGAATAACTGAAGAGATAGTACGTAAGACTTTATCGAACACAAACAGAGGACGAAATGACAGAAAGCAAAGGAACAAGGCAGAAACAAAGAGAGTGACAGAAAAGAGCAAACTTCTAGCACAGAATTTCAGAAGGCGGGGGATACTGTTTATACTGAAACAGCCCCCGTCATACCCACCGGGGAGCTTCAGAGTATACACATTTCCAGATAACATTATCATGATATACAATGTTCAAAGTGACACATTATTGTTACACCATACAACTTTTAAAACTAACATTTACAGTATCATTGGGACTAACATTATTGTTACACCATACAACTTTTAAACTAACATTTACAGTATCATTGGGACTAACATCTCTTGTCAGACTTCAAGCTAATACCAAGAGCTGAAGTTTAAAAACCTTTGGACCTGAGTCAACGTCAATCCACATATCTCTGCGGGAGGGGATAACGTTGTAACTGTCTCTATCATTTCACCTTTCACCTTTCACCCTCGCCGGGACCGGCGGTAGAAGCCGCGCTCGACGTCACAAGTCTTCTCCAGGTCACACGACTGAAACATCTGTAGGCGACTTCCTGGATCCCCAGACCACAGACTTCAGCGATGTTGTTGAAATAGATGTGCGGTCGTCCCTTTCTTCTCCTCGCCTCAACTTTCCCCTGCAGGACCGTTGACATCAAAACTGTTTTGGTGTTTCTGATCACACGACCTACATATTTCAGCTTTCTTTTGTTGATCTCTGTTATCATCAGCTGGCGCTTGACATTCAGTTCCCTTTTTTATGCTATCGTTTGTTCTTCCTTCTGTCTGTCCATTTGACCTGAAGATGAATCATCGCTTTTATTGGCACAGAAAGCATAAAGAGAACGACAATGACTGGTCACACACTTTACATGTAAAACCGACATACGTACTTGCTGACAGAAAGCCTTGTCAGCAAAACGGTGTCAGGTATTTTTGTCACGAACATGAGGGCAAAGCAGGCCCACAGCGTGACCATATGTCTCACTTACACAAAACCATATGGACATTTCTGACCGAATAGCTACTTATTACTTATCACAAAACCATCTGGACACTCATCATCATCAGGTGCCCTGCCGCATGGCGTTGGCGATCATGGACTTCCATCTGCCTCTATCTCTCGTTGCCCCTAGCATCTCCCCACCCTCCCTGTCCCCAGCCACTCTGCAAGTCCGTCCAGCATTTTCTCCCTGGAGTCTACCCGGTCCTCTCTTACCCTCCAGCTTTCCCGTTGTAACCAGGTGCTCCAAATCCCCCTTCCTCATAAAATGGCCTATAAATGTTGCCTGTCTTTTCCTAATCTTCCTTATGAGTGATCTACTTGTGCTGCCTCCATCAAGACTGTCTCGTTTGTTTTCTTTGCTGTCCATGGAACTCTCAACATTCTTCTTGAATGTTATATAGAACCAATACTGTTGTACGGATGCGAGGCGTGGACAGTCAACAAACAAAGCCAGAACAAGATTGAGGCAGCCGAGATGTGGTTTCTAAGATCTGGACACTACTAATGAATATGCCACTTATCACTTGCACAAAACCGTGTGGCTTACTAGAATATGCCCACTTATCGCTTACACAAAACCTCTGGATCACACTATTGAATATGCACTTATCCTTACACAAAACGTCTGGTCACTACTGATTGAATATGCCACTTATCCTTACACAAAACTCTGGACACTAGATAATATGCTACTTATCGACTTTATCAAAACGTCTGGTACACTACTGATTGAATATGCTACTTATCGCTTACACAAAACCCTCTGGACATTACTGATCTCAATTACTGCACTTTATCGCTTCTCTACAACGTCTGTCTGACACTACTGATTGAATATGCCACTTATCGCTTATACAAAACGTCTGGACACTACTGATTGAATATGCTACTTATCGCTTATACAAAACGTCTGGACACTACTGATTGAATATGCTACTTATCGCTTATACAAAACGTCTGGACACTACTGATTGAATAAAGCTACTTATCGCTTATACAAAACGTCTGGACACTACTGATTGAATATGCCACTTATCGCTTATACAAAACGTCTGGACACTACTGATTGAATATGCCACTTATCGCTTATACAAAACGTCTGGTCACTACTGATTGAATATGCTACTTATCACTTACACAAAACCATGTGGTCATTACTGATTGAATATGCTACTTATCACTTACACAAAACGTCTGGACACTACTGATTGAATATGCCACTTATCGCTTACACAAAACCATGTGGTCATTACTGATTGAATATGCCACTTATCGCTTACACAAAACCATGTGGTCATTACTGATTGAATATGCCACTTATCGCTTACACAAAACCATATGGACACTAAATACGCATTTATCACTCACACAAAACCATCTGGTCACTAGAATATGCTACTTATCATTACACAAAACGTCTGGTCACTACTGATTGAATATGCTACACTTATCACTTACACAAAACCATGTGGTCATATGTCTGTTCTCTCTCTCGTCTCTCTCTCTCTCTCTCTCTCTCTCTCTCTCTCTCTCTCTCATCTGTCTCTGTCTCTGTCTCTTCTCTCTCTCTCCCATCTGTCTCTGTCTCTCTCTTCCCTCTCTCTCCATTTTCTGTCTCTGTCTCTCTCTTTCCACTCTCTCTCTCTTCTCTCTAATTCTCTCTTTCTCCTCCTTCTGAAGAAATAACTGCAACACATATGCACACGCTCAAGACACACAGACACACACCACACACACACACAACACAGACACACACCGACCACGCGCGCCACGCCCCACGCACACACACACGTACACACACACCACACCACACACACCATACACATACATATACCGCACACACACACAACACACACGCACGACACACACACACATAATATATAATATATGTAACATGTACACACACCACGCACACACACACACATAGCACACTCACACACACACGCGCACACACACACACACACACACACACACACACACACACACACACACACACATACACACACACACACGCACACACACACACACACACACCACGAACCCTGTATCAAGTGTCATGTGGCATTGTAGGCTTCCTCCAATTAATTAACCCTTTGACTCCCCCCCCCCGCACCCTGTCCACCAGCAACCTGTATTGTCGACCATGCTAGCAAAGCAAAAACTTAATCCTTTGATTCCCTCACCCTATCCACCACTTCCTGCAGGAAGCTGGAGGGTCGGGTAAGGGAATCAAAGGGTTAAGTTTTTGCAGGTTTTGGATAAGGTGCCGTTGTCAAAGGGTTAAACATCAAAGCTGACTGAACGCTATACAACAAAGGCCCACTGTAAAGGCTTACTTAATTACAATGTTATTTATGGAAACACCTGATGCCCTTCCTCCCTCTCCTGTCTATGTGTACATATCAACACATTAATTAATCATATCATACAGCCCCCATGCCTGCAACACAACTACACACGTGCGAACAAAGCCAGTGAGTCAACACACACAATACACACACGCGCTCGTGCGCGCAGGACGCGCACGCACACGCACACGCAAACGCACACTTATATATATATATACACACACACCACGCCACACACACACACACACACACACGCACACACAAACACGCACTCTCACACATTACACGTCCCCTCTCTCTCTGTGCTCTGTCTCTTCTCTTCTCTCTCTTCTCTCTCTCTCTTCTCTCTCTCTCTCGTCTCGTCTCTCTCTCTCTCTCTCTCATTCCTCTCATTCTCTCTTTCCCCTTCTCCTTCTGCCGAAATAACAAACATACTTCACCGCATAAGACATATACATACGCTCAACACACACACACACAACACACACACACACCACCACTCAGGCGCACGCACGCACGCACACGCACACACACACCACACTCACACTCAAACACGCACACTCAAAAATTACATCTCTCTCTCTCTCTCTCTCTCTCTCTCGTGTGTGTGTTGTGTGTGTGTGTGGTGTGTGGTGTGTGTGCGTGTGGTGTGTGTGTGTGCGTGTGTGTTGTGCTGCCGTGTGTCTGTCTGTCTGTTCTCTCTCTCTTCTCTCTCTCTCTCTCTCTCTCTCCTTTCTCTCTCTCTCTCTCTCTCTCTCTCTCTCTCTCTCCTCTCAACATTTCCAGCAGATCACTCTGGAATCGCTTTGATAACAATTTGGGGTCAAAGAAGAAAGGGAGCGCAATGGACTTGCATGACACCACTTCATGAAGAAGGTCATCTATTCAGGTCCACAGCTATCTCAGAAGACAGACAAATTGTCTCTGTACAGGGGTGACTGTTCATTTGTACTACCCCTGCTTGTTTAATTTAATATTGCCACTAATATTGTCTGCCTACTGGCGAGGTTTTCTGCCGATATTCGTTGTTATTTGATCTGCCTTTGGAAACAACAACAAAACAACAACAACAAAACAACAACAAGCCATTGGCAAGAACTGGAATTTAGAAGGGTTGGGGACAGGATCTATAAACATATGAGAACACCAGAATGATCGAAATATTAAGATGAGCCGCTAGCGAACAGGCCTACTTTTTAACCCTTTAACTCTCTTATCCTGTCTACCAGTATCCTGCATTGTCAACAACAGTGCACTGCACCAGGATTTCAACTTTTGAGAGAATCTAATCTCAAAGACAGACTGAAGAGTACAAGACCTATAAGAGCTAGTATTTTCTCAAGGTCATACAAACAACTTCGTGTTTCTTGCTGATGAGTTCACAAAGCTAAATTAGTAAGTATTCAACTCTAGTATAACCTACTTATCTATGCAAATTTGTTTCTTAACCCTTTGACTCCCGTACCCTACCTACCAACTACAAAAACATAACCCTTTGATTCCCTCACCCTGTCCACCAGATTCCTGCAGGAAGGTGGTGGTTAGGGTAAGGGAATCAAAGGGTTAAGTTTTTGCTTTGCTAGCATGGTTGACAATGCAGGATGCGGTGGATAGGGTGCGGAGTCAAGGGTTAAACTGGAACTGTTAATATACATGTAGTTAACTATCTGGTTAATTTATTTCAACCCTTTGATTCCTGCACTCTGTCCACCAGAATCCTACAACCATGTCAGTAAAGCAAAAGCTTAATCCTTTGACTCTCTCACCCTGTCCACCAGCTTCCTGCAGGGTGAGGGAGTCAAAGGGTGAAGTTTTTGCAGTAGCTAGAAAGAGTGCGCAGGAAGACTGAAGTCATGGTGATCAGTAAAAAACATGAAATCCCCTCATGCAAAATAACAGCAAATGGCACAACCTTGACACAGGTTGATAAATTCAAATACCTGTGAACGATCATTTCATCAGACGGCAGAGCACATCAGAAATAGCCGGCAGAATCGGCCAAGCCAAAACAGCATTCAAGAAGTTGACAAGCATTCTTACCAACAAATGCCTGTCAATTAACATCAGGAAGAGAGTTCTTGAATGTTATATAGAACCAATACTGTTGTACGGATGCGAGGCGTGGACAGTCAACAAGCAAAAGCCAGAGCTCGAGCAAGATTGAGGCAGCTGAGATGTGGTTTCTAAGAAGAATGTTGAGGGTTCCATGGACAGCAAAGAAAATAAACGAGACAGTCTTGATGGAGGCAGACACAAGTAAGGAAGATTATGAAAAGACAGCAACATTTATAGGCCATTTTATGAGGAAGGGTGATTTGGAGTACCTGGTCACAACGGGAAAGCTCGAGGGAAAGAGAGCACCGGGTAGACCCAGGGAGAAAATGCTGGATGGACTTGCGGGGTGGCTGGGGACGAGGAGGGTGGGGGAGATGCTAGGGGCAACGAGAGATAGAGGCAGATGGAAGTCCATGATCGCCAACGCCATGCGCAGGGCACCTGATGATGATGATGAGAAAGAGTGCGGGAGTCGTAGGGTTAATGTTGAGAGCTGGAACTGAACTCGGGATACCAGATATTGGGGTCCATGATTATATTGCAAGATACCAGCAGCCCACTTAACCCTTTGACCTGCACCTGCACACATTCTCATTTCAACTATACCAGCAAAGCAGAAACGTAACCTTTAATATCCACTACTTCTGCAGGAAGGGGATAGGTTGAGGATTAAAGGGTTAAGTGTTTAGTCGTGATGGTGGATCAGTTAATAAAAAATAACGGAAAGAAAGCTGTGATAGTGGGAGTAAGTATCCTTTACCCTGGCCTGATAATGATGAAATGGCTTGAACATGCTTGTCCTGTCGGTAAGTGTTTTTATGTTATTTAACCTGTGGTCTGTTTGTGGTGTAAGAACGCTGACACACGTTCTTCTCGAAATGGGACTCGTGAGCTGCTGGCATAGTCATGCTTAGGTTTCCGTGTAGGAAAGGTAGTTCGGTGTGTGTGGGGGGGGGTGGGGGGGGGGAGGGGTATACGTGTGTGTGTGTGTATGTGTTGTGTGTGTGTGTGTGTGTGTGTGTGTGTTGTGTGTGTGTGTGTATGTGTGTTTGTGTGTGTGTGTGTGGTGTGTGTGTGTGTTTTGTGTGTGTGTGTGTGTGTGTGTGTGTGTGTGTGTGTGTGTGTGTGGTGTGTGTGTGTGTGTTGCGTGTATGTGTGGTGTGTGTGTGTGTTGTGTGTGTGGGTGGGTGGGTGGGTGAGTGGGGATGTGGATGCTGGTGTATATGTACGTATATTGTTGTGTGGTGTGTGTGTGTGTGTGTGTGTGTGGTGTGTGTGTTTTTTGTATGAGCGTGTATATACATTGTGTGTGTGTGTGTGGTGGGGTGGTGTGGTATGTACGTATGTGTGTGTGCGCATGTGTGTATGCACGTGTGTATGCAAACTGCGTGTGTTGTGTGTGTGTGTATGTGTGGCGCGCGCGGTGTGTGTGTGTGTGTGTGTGTGCTTAGGTTTCCATGTAGGGAGGGCAGTTAAGTGTGTGTGCGTGGGGGGGGGGAGTATACGTGTGTGTGTGTGTGTATGTGTGTGTATGTGTGTGATGCGTTGCTGTGTGTGTGTGGTGTGAGTGTTGCTGTGTGTGTGTGCGTGTGTGTGTGTGTGTGTGTGTGGTTTTGTGTTGTGTGTGTGTGTGTGTGTGTGTGTGTGTGTGTGTGCTGTGTGTGTGTGTGTGTGTATGTATGTGTGTGTGTTGTGTGTGTTTGTGCGTGTGTGTGTGTGTGTGTGCCCGCCGCGCGCGCGTGTGTGCGCGTCGTGTGTGCATAGTGTGTGTGCATGCCTCTGTGTGTGTGTCCGTATGTACATACGTGTGTGTATGCGTGTGTAGTGTGTGTGAGTGTTGTACGTATGTGTGTGATAGCGTGTATGCCGTGTGTTGTACGCATGCGTTTATGCGCGTGTGTGTATGCGTGCGTGTGTATGTCCATACGTGTGTGTGTTGTATGTGTGTTTGACAGAGAGAGAGAGAGAGAGAGAGAGAGAGAGAGAGAGAGAGAGAGAGAGCGACGGTGTGACATTGCAATTTTTCAGTATTTTATTTTAATCTCACTAATTACTAATGAAGTAATCCTTGAGTAGTGCTTGAGTAGCACAGCATGATTTACAATCGGTTAGATCTGCCGCAGAGGTTAACCAAGAGTGACCCTTTTTTGTGGGTGTGGGGGTGTGGTGGGGTGTTTTTACTTGCACTCGTAGTGCCTACTGTCTTGTTATGTTGTGTATGTGTGTTTTTATGTGTTATATTGTGTTGTACTGTCCAGTGGGGTGAAGTAGGTTGGTAGTATCACTTGTGTATAGTGCTTAATTTGCTCTTTAAAAAACACCACTCGTTAACAGAATTCAGGACTTGATTTTATTACATGATCAAAAACATTATTGTTCTTATAATAATATATATATGTTCCATAAAAGTATATATTTATATATATATATATATAATACATACATATATATATATATATATATATATATTAGATAAAGTGAGAGAGAGGAGAGAGTGACAGATAGATAGATAGAATAGATAGATACAGATAGATAGACAGACAGACAGATAGATAGACAGACAGACAGATAGATAGATAGATAGATAGATGATATATACAGATAGATATACAGATATAGATGTTGATATTATGTATATATATATATAATATATATATATACATACATATATATCTATAAGTATACTATATTTCTGGTGTATGAATGTTAATACTTACATGATCATTTTGTTTGAAGAGTAGTTTCTACTTTCATTTTCAATTTTCTATCTTATTTTTACACTTGAAAAACAATTTGATTTCACCCATGAATCAAAAAATGCATTATTTTGATATTCTCTTATACATAAATATGTGACCCCCCACCACGAAATCAGTCTTAACTAGCATTTTGGGCATTTTGAGATATACATATCACTGCAAAGTGTACGTTATGCTGATTATTTTGGTACTTGAATAAAGCTTGTACTAAAAAAAATGTAGAAGTTATATATGTTTAAAGTCATTAAGTTGTATGACGGCCATTTTGAGAAAACGGCCTCTTAAGTTTTTGTGTGCTCTCCTACACATTTTCCTTAAATTTCTTTATTTGGTGGCTTTGACCCAGTTTGTTTCTAATTTTCGCTGTCATTATATGAAAGGTGCACCAAAGAGCTTTCCATCAGTATATTACATGGTGCTCTCTTTCCCTCCAGCTTTCCCGTTGTGACCAGGTGCTCCAGATCCCTCTTCCTCATAAAATGGCCTATAAATGTTGCCTGTCTTTTCCTAATCTTCCTTATGAGTGATCTACTTGTGTCTGCCTCCATCAAGACCGTCTCCTTTGTTTTCTTTGCTGTCCGTGAAACTCTCAACATTCTTCTGAGAAACCACATCTCGGCTGCCTCAATCTTGCTCTGGCTTTGCTTGTTGACTGTCCACGCCTCGCATCCGTACAACGGTATTGGTTCTATATAACATTCAAGGACTCTCTTTCTGATGTTAATTGATAGGCATTTGTTGGTAAGAATGCTTGTCATCTTCTTGAATGCTGTTTTGGCTTGGCCGATTCTGCCAGCTATTTCCGATGTGCATCTGCCGTCTGATGAAATGATCGTTCCCAGGTATTTGAACTTATTAACCTGTGTCAAGGTTGTGCCATTTGCTGTTATTTTGCATGAGGGGATTTCATTTTATTGAACATTACTGTAGATAAAGGTTAAAAATAAAACTCTCTAACCGGCTCCTACCCAGAGTTGGGCGTGCTATGGGCTCATTGGGAAGACTGGGACCACACAGTCGAGGCTTATCCACTTCACAGATGCGTCATTAAGTGTGTTGCTCAAATCTTCGGACCAGCACCGCAGGTGTCTGTATCTCTCGGACCAGGATATATTGATAGTAAGCGTAGAGTACAGCCCTGTCACGCAGTCTCAATCCTAGATGGAACTCCATAGCATCATGATTATCATCTTCATCGATATCATCATCATCGCATTGTGAAATATAGAAAAAACTGTGCCAGCTTCTAGGGCCATTAAGGTGGCGTAGAAAACGGGACCAAAACAAACAAAAACAAAAACAAAAAAAGAAAAAAACAAAAAAAAGAAAAAAGGTGAGCACAAAGGTAACCTCCCTGAGTGCGATGACCCTAAAAAATTTTTTTTTTCAAAAACTGATTATTTCATAAAGATCATTCGAGCCTCTGTGTGTTTCATGGGTGACAAAAATTGAGAAAGATGAGAGAGAGAGAGAGAGAGAGAGAGACAGACAGACAGACAGACAGACAGACAGATAGACACACACGGACACACAGAAAGAGAGAGAGAGAGATAGAAAGAGAGAGAGACAGACACAGAAAGTGAGAGAGAGAGAGGGGGGGGAGGGGAGGGAGGGACTGTGAACTAATGATTCTGAAATTTTAACTAACAAATATTGATCTGATGTTACTTTTTTGAAATATGTTTCACAATAGTTTTCTTGTGTAAACATTTTCGGTAAAAAAGAACGTAGCATTTTAGCAGGTGTGTGTGTGTGTGTGTGTGTGTGTGTGTGTGTACAACGCCCTGTATCTTGTATATACATGGCACCTGTGGCGTTAGTGCATATGGAATTCGTTCCGAGCACGGAGACTTATAGATATATATGTATGTAATATATATATATATATATATATATATATATATATATCAACATCTATATCTGTATCTATCTATCTTTTCTTTTCTTTTTTTCTTCTATTTTCTTCTATCACAATTTTTTCATTATTGCTGACAGTTGATCTTTACGCAATGTACATGTATGCCATACCATGTTAGACAACTCTGTCGGTAAACTGAAATATACGTTGTCTCTCACCCACTGTGCTGTAGGGGACAACATCTATTTTTAGTCGGCAGTACAATGTACCTTACCACACAGTCTAGGTCACGTTCTCCGATACTGGCAGTCAACACGCTGTTTACAGCTTGTTGCAGTGTTGTTTGAGGGTATTATGTGTACAGGAATGTTGTTCGTTGTACAGGCGATATAT
>CM060312.1:13453532-13482965 GCA_030674185.1 Monoplex corrugatus
AGAGAGTGACAGAGAGAGACACACACACAGAGATAGAGACACGCAGAGAGAGAGCAGAGACAGACAGAGAGAGTGAGTGAGTGACAGACAGACAGACAGAGGAACAGACAAAGAGAGAGTTCAGGGGGGGGGGGGGGGACAGACACAGACACATACAGAATGAAGTTGAGAGAGAAATTTCAGTTCCAGTTTTGCTGAGGACAGCGTTTACTTGCTGGGAAGAAAAGCCGTGAGCACCAATGCCACAGATGCCGTCATCATCATCATCATCATCATCATCATCATCATCATCATCATCATCATCATCATCATCATCATCATCATCATCACATCAGGTGCCCTGCCGCATGGCGTTGCGACCATGGACTTCCAACCATCTCTATCTCTCTTGCCCCTAGCATCTCCCCCACCCTCCTCATCCCCAGCCACTCTGCAAGTCCGTCCAGCATTCTCTCCCTGGGTCTACCTGGTGCTCTCTTTCCCTCCAGCTTTCCCGTTGTGACCAGGTGCTCCAAATCCCCCTTCCTCATAATGGCCTATAAATGTTGCTTGTCTTTTCTAATCTTCCTTATGATGATCTACTCGTGTCTGCCTCCATCAAGACTGTCTCGTTTGTTTTCTTTGCTGTCCATGGTACTCTCAACATTCTTCTGAGAAACCACATCTCGGCTGCCTCAATCTTGCTCAGGCTTTGCTTGCTGACTGTCCACGCCTCGCATCCGTACAACAGTATTGTTCTATATAACATTCAAGGACTCTCTTTCTGATGTTAATGATAGGCATTTGTTGGTAAGAATGCTTGTCATCTTCTTGAATGCTGTTTTGGCAGATGCCGTATGATGGCAAAAGAACAAAATGAACATGGCCTATGCCATAAGCCCGGGCATTAACCCCATACACGGGAGGGAGGCAGAGAGGGAGGGGAGAGAGACAGACAGACAGACTGATAGAGATCGCGAGGAGCAGCGAGCGAGCAAGAGAGAAAGCGAGAGCGAGAAAGAGGGAGAGAGAGGGGGAGAGAGAGAGAGAGACAGAGCAGAGAGACAGAGAGAGACAGACACAGAGAGGCACAGAGAGACAAAGAAGAGAGACAGACAACACAGAGACAGACACACAGACAGATAGACAGAGATAAGAGAGAGAGCGACAGAGAGTGAGAGCAAGAGAGAGAGAGAGGAAGGGAGAGAGAGACAGAGAAGGACAGAGGGAGACAGACAGACAGAGAGAAGAAGAGAAGGAAGGGGAGACAGACAGACAAGAAAAAGAGGAGGAGGAAGGGACAGAGGGAGAGACAGACAGAAGAGAGGAGAGGAGGGGAGAGACAGACGACAGAGAGAGAGAGGGCAGACGAGACAGACAGAGACAGACAGACGAGAGGAAGAAGACAGAGAGAGACAGCAGACAGCAGAGACAGACAAGAGACAGAGACAGAGAGAGGAAGGAGACAGTGGAAGGGGTAGGTTAGATTTTGTTCTGAAATCAAAACTATATAGACGTCTCCATGGCTTACGTGCAAACAAAACCCAGTTACAGCTTGCAAATAATTAGCAGAGAACGTCTCACGGTGTTTTCAGCTCAACACTACTGTCTTTCTGTCCGTTCTCAGATCTACAGAGCGACACAAGCGATGTGCATTAGTTATGGATATCACTGTCAGACAAAAGAGACAGTTTGAGTGGCTGATGTTGGAGGTGAGAGGGTAGGGGGTTGGGGGAGTAGGGGGGAGGTGGTTAGGAAGAGAGCAGCTAGCTGAAAAACAGTCTGCACACTTTTTGTCTTCGCTGAGTTCGCATACTGGGAGTGTTCATGTTTCCATTAGCCAGCCTCTGAGATGACTTACAGGATCTTGAACGGGTATATTTTAGATTCTGCATGTGTATGCACACGAAGTTCCCCCGGTGGGGATGCCGGGGGCTCTTTCAGTATATATAGTATCCACATCTTCTGGAAAGTCAGCGCTAGAAGTTTCCTCTTTTCTGTCACTCTCTTTGTTTCTTTCTTCCTCCTTTGCTTTCTGTCATTTCTTCCTATCATATTCTGCCTTGCTGGTCCATTCACCTGTATGTGTTCAATAAAGTCTTACGTACTTTTTTCTTAGGATTGATAATTGGGTACGATTATCAGGTGCATTTTTGGCTCTGGGGAGGTGAGATATGCGGAAGCAATTTTAGGTAATTTATGCCTGTTTCTTTGTATGTTTTGGTGGTCTTAAATATGTTTGAATTTGTATTCAGGTATGTTTTTTTAAATCCCCTGTAGATAAATTGGACAGAGTGGTCAACGCCAGGGGCAAGTCCTTAGATTATGTGCGCGAATGCATTGAAATGTGCACTTAATTTTCTTTTCTTTTTTTCCCCCCTGTTGAAGTTTTGCATGTTTTGAAGTGGTTAAAGCCCTGATATGGCTTTGCGCTGTCAGCTGTGCTTTAAACAACAATAACAACAACACAACAACAATAACAACAACAACAACAATAACAATAACAAGCGCTGGTTGGTCTGCACACCTGATGACCCAGGAGATGGGAACAATCTGCACTCTTTACACGCCAGGCGGAATGTCTAGGCGGACCGAACCCAGGGCTTTCCGACTGAAAGTCCAAATGTTGCCCACATGATTACTACGTCTGTTATATGCCATACTGATGTATGCCTACAGTACACAGTCCATATGTGACCTCCCACCACGAATCAGTCTTAACTCGCAGTCAGTCGAACAGCATAGGAGCTGAAAAGGTGACTGACGATCTGTCTGGGGTGTTTGACTTTTTCTCAAAACTGATTTCTGTAGACTATAGTCTATCCCCCACAGAAATGTTTTTCTTGAAAAATATTATTAATCAATTTAAATCGGTATTTTAATGCACTGCTCGCAGCAGAAAGAACGCAATTTCCTTCCAAAAGTACCTATTTTTGTCTCTTATTATAAACCGTAACTGAACAGTCCCGCACATGTAATATACTGATGGAAAGCTCTTTTGTGCACTTTCATATAATGACAGCGAAAATTAGAAACAACCGGGTCAAAGCCACCAATAAGAAGTTTAAGGAAATGTGTAGGAGAGTACACAAACTTTAGAGGCCCTTTTCTCAAAATGGCCGTCATACAAGTTATGACTTAAACATACATAACTTCTACATTTTTTGAGTACAAGCTTTATTCAAGTACCAAATAATCAGCAGAATATACACTTTCCAGTGATATGTATTCCTCAAAATGCCAAAATGCTAGTTAAGACTGATTTTGTGTGGGAGGTCACATATCTATATTTCTCTATTTGACAGTCAAGGACTGAAACCAGAAAAAACACGAAAACAGAATAACAACGCGTCTTTAATACATTCAGACAAGACAGGCGCAAATTGGCCTTTGTCAAGCGTAAGATTACAAACAAACCAAACACCAGATACAAAACTTACGAGAAAAAGACTGAAACTTCCCTGCTGCTCCGTCCAGTGTGAGAAAAGGAATCAGTACCTTTACCCGACGTTTTTGTCCTAATTTTTGCATTTGGTGTTTGTTTGTTCGTGAGTTTACGCTTGACAAAGGCCAGTTGGCCGAAAATTTGCGCCTGTCTTGTCTTGTTGTATTAAATACGCGTTCTTATTTTTTTTTTTTTTTCGTGTTTTTTTTCCCGGTTCCTGTTTGCTTGAACGCGTTGGATTTTAAATCAAGGACTGATATTTGATTTTTTTTTCTCTTTTTTTTCTTTCTTTCTTTTTTTTAATAATTTTTTAGGATCATCGCAGTTAGGGAGGTTACGTCAGTCATATACACACTGACGCTGACACCTGCAAACTGGGGCTCCATGACATCATACACAGGAGCAGAGACAGTGTCACCTGGCGATCCTTCATGACAAAGAGTGGAGCTCCCACCGTCGTCCACAGCGAAGGAGACAGCGTTCTGTTCTGTTCTGTTCTGTTTTGTTGAGTTTAAAGTCTTACCACTCTTAGAGTATATGAGGACTAGCTATAAGAATGTTGCTCAAAGAAGCCTTAAGAATTTTTGGTTGCACTGTGAAATACCGGTGCTATTGTCGGATTCTCAATTGGATTGGAGACAGATGAGATGAGATGGACTGATTCTTGATCCTACCTTTTTTTTTTTTTGTTATTGTTATTATTACTTTTTATTTTTTTAGGATCATCGCACTCAGGGAGGTTACCTTTGTGCTCACTTTTTTTCGCCACATTTTCTACGCCACCTTAATGGTCACAGAAGCTGGCACAAATTTTTACACTGCGATGATGATGATGTTGATGAGGATGATAGTCATGATGCTATGGAGTTCCATCAAGGATTGAGACTGCGTGACAGGGTTGTACTTTACGCTTACTATGATAATATATCCTGGCGTCAACCAGGCCCGAGAGATAAAGACATCTGCAGGTCAGAAGATTGCAGCAACACCCTCAATGATGCATCCGTGAAGTGGATGAGACTCGACTGTGTGGTCCCAGTCTTCCCAAAGAGCCCATAGCACGCCTAACTGTGGGTAGGAGCCGATTGAAGCCGAAAAAAAAAATCCCACAATGATTTTTGAAGGGACTGGTGGGGGATTCGAACCCACAACCTTCCAGTTGGTAGTCCGTTGCGTTAATCACCACACCACGGCGACTGGTCATTTTTCTGTCTTTTTCTTTTTCTTTTTTTTTCTTTTTTTTTTCTTTCTTTTCTTTTCTTTTTTTCTTTTCTTTTTTTCTTTTCTTTCTTTCTTTTTTTTAAAAATAATTTATGATCGGTTATTCATCGGTTATTCTTAAGGCTTCTTTGAGCAACATTGCTATGGTGTCAGTCCTTTTTAACATTTTCGTATCGTCGTCTAACGTTGATTAACTTGTGTTTATTAAAAAAAGAGAGGAAAAAAGAAAAAAGAAAGAAAAGAAAGAAAAAAAAAAGGTCGGCCAACTAATTCTTACCTGGGTGTAGGAGGCGCGCATTGTGAAGTCGCAGGTTATGAAACACGTTGCCACATGGTGTAAGGGAGACAAGTCAACTACAGTAGAGACGAGTACACCAACAGCAGTTCTACCCCTTTGCAAAGAAACCGTGAAACTGTATCACCCACTCTCTGGAATCGTAATTCGGATTACTTTTTTCAAAAGAGATTTGTTGCTTTCTAACAGTTCCACAACAGACATGATTATAGGCTCTCTGCCTTTGTTCCACTTAATTAATGGTGATCCAGAAGATTCATCAAGTCTGCGAAAGCTTCTATTGGTGGGCGAGGTTTGAGATCATGGAGAACATCAAGATCTGATTCTTTTCAATCATGTTTTCGCTTCAGATTGCCCAGAGACTGATCCTCCTGTGACATGTTTTTATTCAGAAAAACGAAGGAAAATGCACTGCACTTGTATAATGGATTTCCAGTGCAAGAATTCGTTGTTGTTTGTTTTGTTGTTGTTGTTTTTGTTTTGTTTTTGTTTTAGTTTGTTGTTGTTTGTTTTTTTGTTTTGTTTTTTGTTTTTTGTGTTTTGTTTTGCCGAAACTCTGTAGACCTTGGTATATTTGTCTATTTTATCCACACCAAGAAATTATCAGCTTCGACCTAAACACAGGGACATAACCAATTTTACTTCAGGTACTGTCCACTTTGTTCTTCATTTTACAGGTTATCTCCCATGACTAACAGTCCATCGTTTTATCACTTTTTGGTTTACGTAAATGTTTACGTTTACGTTTGTCATTTTTCTTTTAACCTATTACATTGAAAAAAAATATACGGAGGAACGGGGTTAGAAATAGGGGGGAAGGGGGTTAGGTGATTTGATATTAGCCCTGAATATATATATATATATATATATATATATCTATAATAATATATATGTGTGTGTTGTGTGTGTGTGTGTGTGTGTGTGTGTGTGTGTGTGTGTGTGTGTGTGTGTGTGTGTGTGTGTGTGTGTGTGTGTGTATGTCAGTAAATTAAGACTGCTAACAGTTTTGTAGTATCTTGATATAAAATTCAGGTATGCCCCTATCCTGCCACTGGGTATTGGCAAATACACACGTTCCAATGAATATTCTTTTCTTTTTTTATGTGTTCGGTTGGTGTTGTGACTAATGATGATGATGATGATGATGGTGATGATGATGATGGTGATGATGATGATGATGATGATGATGATGATGATGATGGTGATATGATGATATGAGGAGGAGGATATGATGATATGAGGAGGAGGAGGGAGGAGGAGGAGGAAGGAGGAGGAGAAGGAGGAGGAGGGAGGAAGGACGGAGGAGGAGGATGGAGGAGGAGGAAGGAGGAGGACGGAGGAGGAGGAGGACGGAGGAGGATATGAGGAGGAGGAAGGAGGAGGAGGAGGAGAAAGGAGGATGGAGGAGGAGGAGGGAGGAGGTGAGGAGGAGAAGGAGGAGAGGGAGGAGAAGTGAGGAGGAGGAGGAGGGATGGAGAGGAGGGAACAGGAAGGAGGAGGAGATGGAGGAGGAGGAGTGGGAGGAGGAGGAGGACAAGGACGACGACGATTATGATGAAGATGATGATAATGATGACGACAACGACGACGACGACAACGATGATGATGATGATGGAAACGGAGTATTAAGTAAAAATTTCACCCGCATCTCAAGCCCACAACATTTATCAAGCTGATCCAACACAACCCATTGATGTGAATTAAGAGCTGTGTCAAACATGGTTTCAAATGGACAAGAGTCGAGGGTCTGGTCTCCCAGTCTTCGAGGCACTTGTTTAAACACAAGCAGCGCTGCGCTTCTGAACAAATAACTACGAAAATTCTTCCAAAACCACAGTAAGAGTATGCCAAGGGTGTCTGCTATCATCAGTCTTGTTCAACATCTTTTTTTTTTTTTTTTTTTAGAAAGTGACCGCCGCCGAGGTCGATAGGGGAGAGAGCTTGTTGCCAACTATCAAAGACTGGATCCAATACGAATGTGACTGTCCGCATTCCAGCAAACAGAAACCAGAAAAATACACGAAAAAAAATAATAAAAAAATAAAGAACGCGTCTGTAATACAACCAGACAAGACAGGCGCAAATTTTCGGCCAACTGGCCTTTGTCAAGCGTAAAATTACAAACAAACAAACACCAGATACAAAAATTAGGAGAGAAAGACTGAAACTTTTTAGCCTTTTTCATGTTAAATAATTCTTGTTTTTTATGGTTTCTATGCGCTTGTACAATGACGCATTGAAATTGATGGCGGTAGTTTTGACAAGAAGACTGAAAGCTCGGTTAATTGTTTTGCTCATTTCAGAACTAAAGTGTTTTGGGGGATTTATCAATGATGGACAATTTTTGTTCTAATTGTTGTATATGGGCTACCATCTTTTGTCTGCTTGCTTTTAACAAAACGTTCTTGGTAGACTGCAACAATTGCTCACTGTTTTTGTCAGAAGGGGGTGTGGTTAAGTTAGAAAATCCTTTGGGAATGATATTTTTTTGAAGGCAAGAACGGAGGAAGTTAAGATGACTGCACGTTTTGGTTTTGTTAAAGCAGGAAGTTTCAGTCTTTCTCTCCAAACTTTTGTATTTGGTGTCTGTTTGTTTGTGATCTTACGCATGACAAAGGCCAATTGGCAAAAAATTGCGCCTGTCTTGTCTTGTATTAAATACGTGTTCTTACTCTTTTTTCGTGGGGTTTCTTTTCATGGGGTTTCTTTTCATGGGGTTTCTTTTCGTGGGGTTTCTTTTCATGGGGTTTCTTTTCATGGGGTTTCTTTTCGTGGGGTTTCTTTTCATGGGGTTTCTTTTCATGGGGTTTCTTTTCGTGGGGTTTCTTTTCACGGGGTTTCTTTTCGTGGGGTTTCTTTTCATGGGGTTTCTTTTCGTGGGGTTTCTTTTCATGGGTTTTTTTTCATGGGGTTTCTTTTCATGGGTTTTTTTTTTCGTGGGGTTTCTTTTCATGGGGTTTTTTTTCATGGGTTTCTTTCGTGGGGTTTCTTTTCATGGGGTTTCTTTTCATGGGGTTTCTTTTCGTGGGGTTTCTTTTCATGGGGTTTCTTTTCATGGGGTTTCTTTTCATGGGTTTTTTTTTTCATGGGGTTTCTTTTCGTGGGGTTTCTTTTCATGGGGTTTCTTTTCGTGGGGTTTCTTTTCATGGGGTTTCTTTTCATGGGGTTTCTTTTCATGGGTTTTTTTTTCATGGGGTTTCTTTACGTGGGGTTTCTTTTCATGGGGTTTCTTTTCGTGGGGTTTCTTTTCATGGGGTTTTTTTTCATGGGGTTTCTTTTCGTGGGGTTTCTTTTCATGGGGTTTCTTTTCATGGGGTTTCTTTTCGTGGGGTTGCCTGTGTTGTCTTGTTGTATTAAATACATGTTCTTACTCTTTTTTCGTGGGGTTTCTTTTCGTGGGGTTTCTTTTCTGGCTCCTATCGAAGACTGGACCAAGTAGTAAGAAACTCTGGGGAGAGCTAGACAGCAGAAGGTCCTCAGAGGAGACACCCCCGTCAAGCAAGTGTTTCGGCCCTTAACTCCTGACACTCTAAGGGGGCCGACCGGGCTTCATCCTGGATGCCTCTCTGCTGTCGCCACTTTTTCGCCACATGTTGCCAACTATCAAAGACTGGACCAATCTAAGTATGCCTGAACTGCTTGTTTCTGCATCTCAAGAGGCACACGTGGACAAACCTGTCTGCTGTTGAGTCCCACGAGTTCCATGTCACCCCAACCCCCCCCCCCCCCCCGACCGTCCCCCCCCTTCCCCTAGCGATCTTCCTCTTGATGTACGCTGCTACACGCGCAGCAAGGCGGATGGGAGGGACCTCCAGTCGCTGAGGGTGGACCCCGTTGAGGCGCGGAGCCCGACGTTGCACCACCCTGGAGGGACCTCAATGGGCAAGCGCCATTCTCGTCCGAACTTGATGAAATACTAGCCATTATGCGAAAAGTGCATGGTACCGTGGTTTGTTAGAAGGCGCACGCTGGCCCGGTACCTCTGTCTTCAGCCTTCTAGGTTTTCTGTAGGGGTTGCCCCGCCCTTAGCTCCTGGCCCATACGTCCTGCCCTGGGAGCACAGGGGGGATTGTTTCTCCGGGGATCCCACCCCGTAGCTAGGGCTTATGGCGGCCCTTACCCGCTGATGAACCCGTCATAGGACATTTTTTAAGGATAGCAGCGCCACCTGCTACCCCACCCCGTCCTGATAGGAACACCGCCTGTTTGGTCCGGGACTGCTTATTTGCTAGCAAGCTAGCTTATTCACAGCCACCCTCCATATCTGAAGGGCTTCACTATCCGCCACCTGTGACCCGCCTGGGTTGGGGATGGTCGCCCCGCCGCTGAATTGGAAGTCTGCCTTTTCCAGGTTCCCCTAACGATCACAGTGATTATGGGGTTAGAAGGTCATACAAGGAAATTCACATCCAACAAACTGACAGCTTCCAACCACAATCCTTTCTTTGTGTGTGTATTTTATTCAAAAGTATGTACTCTAATATGCTACAGTAACAAAGCATACCAATAACAGCACCTCTTCAAAAAACAAAGAACTTACTCCCAAAATCAGGCTTTTATATAGCCATAAACGTAACACACACACACGCATGTGCACGTGCGCCTACACACATCTCAATTACGCAGCAAAACGCAGGGAAAAGCAGTAAATACAACATCAGTTCTGTAATGATCTGAGCATAATGTCTTTCCAAGCAATAACAACAACAATCAACATCATAAAAGTCTAGTTGAATATACAATCCATTTCAATAGTTGAATGATGATAACAATGCAATTCAAAAAGGGAAAAACGCTGTTGATAAATATATCATTTATTTTACAGTGTAAAGGCTGATTATGACATATCAGATAAATTCTAATACACAAAAACAATAGATAAATTTTTAAAAATCAAAACATGCACCGCATAATCATTCATTTTGCAATGTAAAGGCTGATTATGGTACATCAGATACAAGATCTAATGGACAAAAAACATTTACTTGCACAATCATTCATTTTACAATGTAAAGGCTGATTATTATATATCAGATGTAACATTTCATGGACAAAATCCACTTGCCATAATCTCAAAAGCTGGTTACATTAACTGTCATCTAAAGCACAAAAATTCAAACGATTACTACAACATGTTGAGAAATATGTCTTTCAAATTAAGAAGAAAGAAATTAAGAAATACATCGCGAGTCTTAAACCTAAATTCTGTAAAAATGACACTCTTACAGACTATGAAAGCGAAGAAAAATCAAATCATGTTTGTGTGTACGTGTACGTGTACGTGTGTGCAAATGATAAACAACATTCGTTACACAGATGACACCGTGCTAATTGCAGAAAATGAAAGGGACCTACAAAACCGTGTGAACATAATAGAAATAGAAAGCAAAAACAAAAGGTTGGAGCTAAATAGCAAGAAGACTGAAGTCATGGTAATCAGTAAAAAACATGAAATCCCCTCATGCAAAATAACAGCAAACGGTACAAACTTGAGACAGGTTGATAACTTTAAATACCTGGGAATGGTCATCTCACCAGACGGCAGATGCACATCTGTAATAGCCGGCAGAATCGGCCAAACCAAAACAGCATTCAAGAGGATGAAAAGCATTCTTACCAACAAATGCTTATCAATTAACATCAGGAAGAGAGTTCTTGAATGCTAACAGAACCAATAATGTTATACGGTTGTGAGGCATGGACAGTCAACAAGCAAAGCCAAAACAAGATTGAGGCAGCCGAGATGTAGTATCTAAGAAGAATATTGACAGTTCCATGGACAGCAAAGAAAACAAACGAGACAGTCTTAATGGAGGCAGACACAAGAAGATCATCGATAAACAAGATTATGAAAAGACAGGCAACATTTATAGGCCATGTTATGAGGAAAGGGGAATTAGAGCACCTAGTCACAACAGGAAAGCTGGAGGAGCACCAGGTAACCCAGGGAGAAAATACTGGACGGACTTGCAGGGTGGCTGAGGACAGAGAGGGTGGAAGATGTGCTTGCGGCAACAAGGGATAGATACATATGGAGGGCCATGATCGCCAACGCCATTCGGCAGGGCACATGACGACGATGATGATGATGATGATGATGTTGATGATGACGACGACGACGATGATGATGATGATGATGACGACGATGTACTGTTGCTGTGCAATTATTTTGATGCAATCATTGACCGGTCACCATTGCTGTTCGGTACTGTATCCAAAGTTGTCTGTGGACACCTTATTGCCGTATAACTTACTGCAGAAACGCACATCACAAATATCTGAATGTTATTCATTTAGGATTTTTCACATTCATTTATTTATTGAAGATTCGTGTGAAACTCGCATTTATGAGTATGACTTTTTTTTAGCACGCTTGTTCAGGTTATTAATCTGACAATGCACAGTAAACTTTTTTTTTAAATCTCACGTATCTGTACTAGTGTTTGTATGTAAGCGACGGTCATCGTTTCCATAACACGCAAAATAAACAAAGTAAACAAATCAATAACTAAAAATGATAATAGTTTTTTCTCGAAAGGTAAGGTAAATCAGTAACTAAGAATGATAATAGTTATTTCGAATGATAAAAATTGAAAGAACTAATAATGAAAATGAGTGAATAACTTGTTTGCAATGTATGTATACATTCTCGCATCTTGACCTACCAGCGGCAGGTAACCTAAAACAGCCCCACACCTATCGGCTCACATAACGTTACGGGCAGCGAGCAATTCATTATCCGTGCAAGATATGATGGAGCAGCCTTCAAAAGCTGGCACGGTCAACACATCCCCCATCCCCACCCCCCAGCCCCACCCCGTCTCTCTCTCTCTCTCTTTCCCTCTCTCTTGAATCGATACACTAGTTACCTAGGCCTACCTGTTTACCAATTCTCTCTCTCTCTTGAATTGATACACTAATCATTTAGGCCTACCGTACCGGTATACCAACTCTCTCTCTCTCTCTCTCTCTCTCTCTCTCTCTTCTCTTGAATCGATACACTAGGTCACCTAGGCCTACCGGTATGCCAATTCTCTCTCTCTCTCTTAAATTGATACAATAGTCATTTAGGCCTACCGTACCGGTATACCAACTCTCTCTCTCTTTCTTCCTCTCTCTCTCCCTCTCTCTCTCTTGAATCGATACACAAGTCATCTAGGCCTGCCGCTATGCCAACATTTACAAAAATAACCAAAGAAAGAAAGAAACCTACAAGGTGACATTTCATAGCAACGGACTTTGTTTTGACTGGCTGATAAAATTACAAATGTAACCTGATTGGCTGTTTAGTCCAGAATCGTGCATACAGTTTATGAGACAAATTATGCAACCATTGGACAGAGAGGAACAGGGACCTGATTGGCTGTTTAGTCCAGAATCGTGCATACAGTTTATGAGACAAATTATGCAACAATAGGACAGAGAGCAACAGGGCCTGATTGGCTGTTTAGTCCAGAATCGTGCATACAGTTTATGAGACAAATTATGCAACCATTGGACAGAGAGGAACAGGGACCTGATTGGCTGTTTAGTCCAGAATCGTGCATACAGTTTATGAGACAAATTATGCAACCACAGGACAGAGAGCAACAGGGACCTGATTGGCTGTTTAGTCCAGAATCGTGCATACAGTTTATGAGACAAATTATGCAACAATAGGACAGAGAGCAACAGGGGCCTGATTGGCTGTTTAGTCCAGAATCGTGCATACAGTTTATGAGACAAATTATGCAACAATAGACAGAGAGCAACAGGGCCTGATTGGCTGTTTAGTCCAGAATCGTGCATACAGTTTATGAGACAAATTATGCAACCATAGGACAGAGAGGAACAGGGGCCTTTCTCTTCAGATTCGGTCCTGGACTGCACCCTGTTTCAGGCTTGGATTGCCAGTCTTGCCAGTCTCTTATGGTGTGAGCATTCTGGCCTTGGATAGGCCCTCTCTGAGATTCTACTCGCCTTGATAATGTTTCTATTTCTATTTCTCAAGATGACGTCTCCGCGCTCGGGATGAATTCCATAAGCACTATCGTCGCAAGTGCCGTGTGATGGAGAAAATCCAGAATGATCACGGCACACGCCTTAAGCCTGCACATAAACTCAACAGCTGGCCAGGCCCCGAGGTCCTACATAGATAGTTCCAAGACTTTACCAAGACTTCAGAAAAGGCAAGAAGGCTGATTGGTCTTCAAGGGGTAGGACCTGGGAAATCAACCTATCTTTCCAAATGGTTTATACCAAGGCAGCCAGGCAATGCCCTGCTCTTCACGATTTTCAACTGCCGTGGGATCTTTAGCTTGTGCAGCCAGAAGGCACACGGATCCGACTCGTTTTTCGTCCTCTTCCCATGGACTAGACGTTCAGTTCGATTTTCCAGTCAAACTGAGGAGAAAAGCTGAGGCCTCTATGGGGAGCGAACCCTGGAACATAGAGTTTAGTTATTGGCAGGCGAACGTCTGAACCATTCTGCCACTCTTCTCCCTTGCCTTGATACAGGGATAGACGGTAGAAAGTGACACTGCCTCGTGGTCCTGAGAAGGAACCTATTACCCTAATGCACACGCTTTATCGTGTTGTAGCTATTCAGTATTCAACCGTCACCATGCAAATCCAAAACAAGTGCGACCGCCCCCCGCGTTCGAGCTAACAGGAACCAGAAATACATTGACATAGAATCAAAACGTGTATATAATACAACCGGACAAGACAGGCGTAAATTTTCGGCCAACGGGTCTTTTGTCAAGCGTAAACGTAAGATCACAAAAGAACAAACAACAAATACAAAAATTAGGAGAAAAAGACCAAAAGTTCCCTGCTGTTTCGTCCAGTAGGAAAAAAAAGGATAAATCATCAAACTATCACAACAAAAACCAGAAAAAAAATACGAAAGAAGAATACGAACGCGTATTTAATACAACAAGACAAGACAAGACAGGCGCAAATTTTCGGCCAGTTGGCCTTTGTCAAGCGTAAGATTACAAACAAAAAAATCATTCCTAAGATTACAAACAAAAAATCATTCCTAAGATTACAAACAAAAAAATCATTCCTTTTCACGCATTGGTCACAGTAGCAGGGAAGTTTCAGTCTTTTTCTCATAATTTGTGTATCTGATGTTTGTTTGTTTGTAATCTTACGCTTGACAAAGGCCAGTTGGCCGAAAATTTGAGCCTGTTTTGTCTTGCATCAGATACGCGTTCGTATTCTTCTTTCTCCAGGGAGAAAATGCTGGACGGACTTGCAGAGTGGCTGGGGACGAGGAGGGTGGTGGAGATGCTAGGGGCAACGAGAGAGAGAGGCAGGTGGAAGTCCATGATCGCCAACGACATGCGGCAGGGCACCTGATGATGATGATTCTTCTTTCGTGTTTTTTATGGTTCCTGTTTGCTTGAACGCGGGCAGTCACACTTGTTTTGGATATCACAACAAAGTTTAAAAAAAAAAATTTTTAAAAGAACTTACACCGCTCAAATGTATATTCTGGTATTAAAATATCGGAAATCTGTACGAGATATGGTCATAATTAATATGCATCAAACTATAGAATTCGTACACCACATACCAATGTACATCATAATATGTTTTATACGTTATATGTTATATGTTATATGTTATATATGTATAAAAAGAATATGGATTTCATATGCTTCAAACTTTACAGTATGTGCATCTCCACCACATCAATAAACGTTGAAACTGTAATGAAGATCAGCACATTAGTTTCGTTTAAAGACATTATTAAACATATCAAAAAGTATTCAAAAAGTATGTAGGCACATTATATTTAATTACACACACATATATGTATAGACAGAGATAGAGATATAAGGATATCTATGTGTATATTTATATATATATGTATATATACTCTTTTTAACACATCTGTTGATAATTGTATAATAGTATTTAGATAGATACATATGCGTATGAACATATACATACACATATATCATCATCATTATCATCAGCGTCTTTATAACACATCTGTTAATAATCGTATTCATATATGTACGTACATACATACATACATAAACACATCTCATCATCATTACTGTCATCACCGCTGTAAACGTGTAACTGTAAACAAGCAATATTTAGCGCGTCAGTGGACGGTATACATATAAACGATTTTGAGTATAAAACATTACAAACATGTATGTACTCCAGACAGAGTGAAAGAGAGACACAGAGAGAGAGAGACAGAGAAGAGAGAGAAGAGAGAGAGGGGGGGGGGGGAGGAGGAGGAAGGGAGGGGGAAGGAAAGAAAGAAAGACAGCATTACATTCAACGCTCTCAGCAACATATCAAACACACATATATACGTTGGTATCAGCATCAGGTCAGTTTTTTCTTGAAGTCTGATTAATGTAAATAATCTCAACAAAGACTAGCAAAAAATTCTGACCGACGACTGACAACAAACTAACTTAACCCTTTGACTCCCCCGCACCCTGTCCATCAGCGGCTTGCATTGTCAACCATGCTAGTAAACAAAAAACTTAACCCTTTGATTCCCTGACCCTACCCACCAGCTTCCTGCAGAGAAAGCTGATGGATAGGGCTGAGGGAGTTAAAGAGTTAAGTTTTTGCAGTTGGGATAGGACGCGGTAGTTAAAGGGTTAACACGAAGTCAATGTGCGTATTATACGACACATACCATACACATCCATGTGCATACCTAGATACATACATATATGTACATATTATGTATATATGTATATATACATATACATATATGTATGCATATATGCATGCATCATACATACATACATACATATACATACATACATACATCATACATACATACATACATACATACATACATACATACATACATACATACACATACATACATACATACATACATACATACATACACATACATACATACATACATACACACATACATACATACATACACACAACATACATACATACATAACATCACACACATACATACATACATGCATACACACACGCATACATACATACATACACACATACATACATACATACATACACACACACATACACACATACATACACACATACATACACATACTACATACATACATACATAACATACATACATACATACAACATACATACATACATACATACATACATACACACATACTTACATACACATACATACACGCATGCATAATTATTTCATTTATACATACATACATGTATGTCTGCCTACTTTACAAATGGCATACTCATGAAAATGCTCAGTAGATGGCACAAAGAAAAGACAGAAATCATTGAATCCACTCAATGACTCACTGAGTTGCCACAGGCACCCAAAATATGGGCATAAGACACAGAATTGTCATATCAACTGAAGACAAATGAGCAACAATTAATAATTTCACGTGCCACCAGTCGCCGTGGTGTAGTGGGTAATGCAACGAACCGTCGACTGAAAGGTTGTGGATTCGAATCCCCATCAGTTCCTTCAAAAAATCATTGTGGGATTTTTTCGGCTCTAACCGGCTCCTACCCACAGTTGGGCGTGCTATGGGCTCATTGGAAAGACTTGGACCAACACAGTCGAGTCTCATCCACTTCGCAGATGCGTCATTGAGGGTGTTGTTCAAATCTTCTGACCAACACCGCAGGTGTCTGTATCTCTCGGGCCTGGTTGATGTCAGCCAGGATAAAATACTATGATAGTAAGCGTAGAGTCAAGTCCTGTCACGCAGTCTCAATCCTAGATGGAACTCCATAGCATCATGATTATCATCCTCATCGACATCACTATCATCGCATTGTTAAAAACTGTGTCAGCTTCTGGGGCCATTAAGGTAGCGTAGAAAATGGGACGAAAAAAATAGGTGAGCACAAAGGTAACCTCCCTGAGAGTGATAATCCTAAAAAAAAAAATGTAAATCACATACCATGCCATCTTCATCAACATCAATGGGAATGCAAGTGCAAGAAAAACTCAGAATCTCAATGTTTTTCAATATGAAAGCAAAACACAGAAATGTTCTGCAACACGAGTCTGCATCTTCAGTAACAACAAAAAATGTCACCTGGATTTAGCAGACCACATTTAAAGCCATGAAATCGTTGAAGGTAACTACTTTTTTTAAAAAAACAACAACTTGGTTTATTTATTTGTTTTTGTTTGTATGTGTTTGATTGATCGATTTTGTTTGTTTGTTTGTTTGTTTCTTTGTTTGGTTTTTTGGTTCTTTGTGGTTGGTTTGGTCTTTTCAGCTGAAACCTGTTTCTTTGTTATCTAGTACCGCTATATAAAAGTATTAACTTCATTTCAATCACAGCACAGGCAATACATGTTTTTGCCTTTTTCTGGAATGTTTGCATACCTGTCTCGTTCAGTTCCAAGGTCATGTGAACTAATTTCCTTATATTTCCAACTTGAGCAAGGTCGAAATTCTGTGCATCCTTTGATTCAAGTCGTCTCGCAAAGGAAACAGTTCGGTCACAAACCAAACAAAATTGTAATAAAAAATATGTTCTTAGTCCACACACCACACACACACACACACACACACACACACACACACACACACACACACACACACACACACACACAACACACACACAGAGAAACACACACACACACACACACGCTATCTCTCTCTCTCTCAGTCTCTCTCTCCTCTTATCATAGTCACACACACACACACACACACACACACACCACACACACACACACACACAACACACAACACACACACATACACACACACTTATCATAGTCACACACACACACACATCCTCTCTCTCATCTCTTCTCTTATCATGGTCTCTCTCTCTCTCCACACACACACACACACACCACACATCACACTCATCTCTATCTCTCACTCTCTCTTATCATAGTCACACCACCACACACCACACACACACACACACACACACACACACACACACACACACTTGTCATAGTCAACACACACACTTGTCTGTCACACCCCACTTATCATAGTCACACACACACACACACACACTACATAGTCACACACCACACACACACACACACACACACACACACACACATTTCATAGTCACACACACACACACTTATCATAGTCACACACACACACACACACACACTTATCATAGTCACACACACACACACACACAACACACACACACACTACAATCACACACACACACACTTATCATAGTCACACACACACACACACACACCACACACACACACACACACACACACACACACACACACAAATTTATCATAGTCACACACACACATGAGATATTGGGGATGATGGCGAAAAGAAAAACAATGTTTAAAAAAATAAATAAATAAACCAATCAGAAAAAAAAATCAAAATGGCACTTTATGGGCCTTCACCTTGTGATCCCACACACATACAGACTTCAGACTTCAGAACGCTTGATTACTCAAGGATAACAGTAGGTCCCATGGCCCATTGCACTGCTAGTCACACAAGAGAAGGGAGACAATTTGTACAGTTCTAACAACTCAGCTGGCCAACACGCTTCAAAGAATAACAACAAAAATAAAACCACATTTCAAGCGGGCAATGGAACCCTCACCCAAATATGAGCGTAATAGTGAAATGGTTGGAGGGAAAATGATAAACAACATTCGGTACGCAGATGACACCATGCTAATTGCAGAAAATGAAAGGGACCTACAAAACCTTGTGAATATACTAGAAATAGAAAGCAAAGGTAAGGGGTTGGAACTAAACAGCAGGAAGACTGAAGTCATGGTGATCAGTAAAAAAAAACAACATGAAATCCCCTCATGCAAAATAACAGCAAATGGCACAACCTTGACACAGGTTAATAAGTTCAAATACCTGGGAACGGTCATTTCATCAGACGGCAGATGCACATCGGAAATAGCTGGCAGAATCGGCCAAGCCAAAACAGCATTCAAGAAGGTGACAAGCATTCTTACCAACAAATGCCTATCAATTAACATCAGAAAGAGAGTCCTTGAATGTTATATAGAACCAATGTTGTACGGATGCGAGGCATGGACAGTCAGCAAGCAAAGCCAGAGCAGGATTGAGGCAGCCGAGATGTGGTTTCTCAGAAGAATGTTGAGAGTTCCATGGACAGCGAAGAAAACAAACGAGACAGTCTTGATGGAGGCAGACACAAGTAGATCACTCATAAGGAAGATTAGAAAAAGACAAGCAACATTTATAGGCCATTTTATGAGGAAGGGAGATTTGGAGCACCTGGTCACAACGGGAAAGCTGGAGGGAAAGAGAGCACCAGGTAGACCCAGGGAGAGAATGCTGGACGGACTTGCAGAGTGGCTGGGGATGAGGAGGGTGGGGGAGATGCTGGGGGCAACTAGAGATAGAGATGGTTGGAAGTCCATGGTCGCCAACGCCATGCGGAAGGGCACCTGATGATGATGATGAGTGAAGTGGGTAAGACGTCAGACTTCCTTCCGGACGACGGGGAGTTCAAACCTACCCGCTGGGTACTAACTGACAGAGTAGAGGGTGGATATTATATTCCAGTTAACTGCCTGGGTCAACACGTGTCCGGACATTGGAGTGCCTAAACCGCCTTCGTACGTGTACGCATGCAGAACATCCGAAACGTTCGCGAAAAGCACACACACACACACACACACACACACACACACACACACACACACACACACACACACACACCCACACACACATACACACACACATACACAACACACACACATACACACATACACACACATACACACACACACACTATCTCTCTCTCTCAGTCTCTCTCTCTCTCTTATCATAGTCACACACACACACACACACACACACGCACACGCACACACACATACACACACACTTATCATAGTCACACACACCACACACTATCTCTCTCTCTCATTCTCTCTCTTATCATAGTCTCTCTCTCTCTCTCACACACACACTATCTCCCTCTCTCAGTCTCTCTCTTATCAGTCTCTCTCTCTCTCTCTCTCTCTCTCTCACACACACACACACACACACACACACACGCATACACACTCTATCTTCATCTCTCAGTCTCTCTTTCTCTCTTATCATAGTCACACACACATACACACTTATCATAGTCACACACACACACACACTTATCATAGTCACACACACACACTTATCATAGTCACGCACACACACACACACACACACACACACACACACACACACACACACACACACACTTATCATAGTCACACACACACACACACTTATAATAGTCACACACACACACACACACTTATCATAGTCACACACACACACACTTATCATAGTCTCACACACACACAAACACACACTTATCATAGTCACACACACACACACTTATCATAGTCACACACACACACACTTATCATAGTCACACACACACACACACACACACTTATCATAGTCACACACACACACACACTTATCATAGTCACAGACAAACACACACACTTATCATAGTCACACACACATTTATCATAGTCACACACACACACTTATCATAGTCACACACACACACACACTTATCATAGTCACACACAAACACACACACTTATCATAGTCACACACACACACACACTTATCATAGTCACACACACACACATTTATCATACACACACAAACACACACACACACTCTTATCATAGTCACACACACACACATTGTTGGCCAATTTTCCCCCAGCTGTGGACGGGTGCCTGGCCCTGTTCGGGGTTTGGGAAGATAGGGCATTGTGGGAGAGAGGACGGACACCGCCCTCGTCATTCTGGCCCATGGGAAGGGTGGGGGTCTCTGCCGCCTCGCCCTCCGGCGGCCTCAGGGTTGTGGGACTGCTTTTGGTCATATTTTTTATTTTATCTTTTTAATATTTTGTTTCGATCGTTGATTAACCCTTTTTTGTCTCCTGCACCTTGTCCACCAGCAAACTTCCTCTTTCAGTCCGTCAGCAACCTACTTTTGTCTCCTTCAAGTCCGCTCTCAAAACTCACCTTTTCTCCTCTGCATAAAATCCTGACCTCACTCAATCCCCTCTGCAGCCTGTCTCCACTCGGAGGGAATCACATTGCAATATATAATTGTATATAATATGCTCTTTATAATTTTCCATTGCTTTTATTCTTTCTCCCCATTTATAGCCGTGTGCGTGTGGTGTGTGTGTGTGTGTGTGTGTGTGTGTGTGTGGCGTGCGTGCGTGCGTGCGTGTGTGTGTGCGTGCGTGCGTGTCTGTCTGTTTCAGCGCTTAGATTTGATTTTATCAAGATTTTGCGCTATATAAATAAAATATTGTATTGTATAATCACACACACACACACACACTTATCATAGTCACACACATACACACACACACACACACACACACACAACACACACACACACACACACACAACTTATCATAGTCACACACACACACACAACACACACACACACACACACACACACCAAACACACACACACACACACAAAACACACACATACACACACACACACAGACACACACACACACACACACACACACAATTACCGTCGGTCGCAGTAAAGGCGAGAAATCCAAATACCACTAGAAGCAGAAAGAAAAAAAAATCAAACGCATATGTGATATAACAAGACAAAGATTTGTGCAAATTTTCGGACAACTGGCCTCTGTCAAGCACAAAAGCACAAAACTTAATACAAAAAACAAACACTCAACTTACACGCCGTTACGGTTCAGCAGAGCTGAGACACAGACAACGACGATTGGACTGAAAACGTCACAACATACGAAAACGACATAAGAACAACAACGACGACGACGACAACAACAACAACAACAACTACAACAACAACAAACCGACGTAACACTGTCTGAATGGAATACAAATAGAACGCTCTCAGTAAAGTAATAAGAAATTGTAATCAAAATGACTACGAGCGTTCAAGCAAACAGGAACCGGAAATAAACAAATCTCGTCTTCTTGAGGCAGCCGAGATGTGGTCTCTAAGAAGAATGTTGAGAGTTCCATGGACAGCAAAGAAAACAAACGAAACAGTCTTGATGGACACAGACACAAGAAGATCATCCATAAGAAAGATTAGGAAAACACGGGCAACATTTATAGGCCATTTTATGAGGAATGGGGAATTAGAGCACCTGGTCACAACAAGAAAGTTGGAGGGAAAGAGGGCACCAGCTAGACCCAGGGAGAAAATATTGGACGGACTTGCAGAGTGACTGAGGACGGAGAGGGTGGAAAATGTGCTTGTGGCAACAAGGGATAGATACATATGGAGGGCTATGATCGCCAACGCCATGCGGCAGGGCACTTGATGATGATGATAGTGACTGGTGATGTCTTCTTAAATCTGATCAAATACGCGTATGTTTGTTTGTTTGTTTTGTGTTTATTTGTTTGTTTGTTTGCTTGCTTGATTGCATGCTTGTTTGTTTTCAGGTTCCTGTATGCTTTACCGCCGGCCGTCATGTGCCACAAGACTACCATTTGGGACTTCCCTAAACCGCCAACGCTTTTTTGTAACACGACGCCATTACGATACCATAGCAACAGGGACTGAACGACAATGGCGCGCGGCCCAGGGTCAATAGGCTGTGACGGTTGTCGTCCCTGTCATAAAAGCAGATGCCTATTGACCACAACAGGGAATCTGTGTTATATTGACCGTGGACGCGCAGAACTGGAGGGGGGAGGGAGAAGGAGGGAGGGAGGGATAGAAAGGTGAGCAGGGAGGGAGGGAGGGAGGACACATTTTCCTTACTGCCTTTCACGCGATGTCAGCCGTTGGGAAAAAGTTGTCTTTGTGGCAGCCGACCTTTTTACACGGTCGGAAGCTTTCCATATGCGTATCCACGCATAGGCTACACGCTCACGCACGCACTCGAATGGGGGGGGGGGGGGGGGGGGGGCACAGAGAGAGACAGACAGACACAGAGACAGACAGACACAGAGACAGATACACAGACAGACAGACAGAAACACAGAGACAAACACAGAGACAGACAAAGAGACACAGAGAGACAGACAGACAGAGAGAGAGAGAGAGTCTAGCCATACTTGTACTGTTTGCCTAATGCAGATACTTTTTTTAAGATAAAAAAAATTGTCATCATTAGTACTGTTATTATAATGTTGTTGGTTTTGTTGTAAGAAATCCTGGCAATAGTTAAAACAACATCAGCAGCAACAACAACAGCAACAATAAACCTCAACACTCTAAATACTTAAACAATCGCAGTCTCCAAACCTACTAATCTTCAGAAGGAAGATTAGGAATAGACAGGCAACATTTGTAGGCCATTTTATGAGGAAAGGAGAATTAGAGCACCTGGTCACAACAGGAAAGCTGGAGGGAAAGAGAGCACCAGGTAGACCCAAGGATAAAAAATACTGGACGGGACTTGCAGAGTGGCTGAGGACAGAAAGGGTGGAAGATATGCTCGCGGCAACAAGGAATAGATACATATGGAAGGCTATGATCGCCAACGCCTTGCTGCAGGACACTTGATGATGATGATGATGATGATGATGAAACCTACTAATATACCATTACACAATTACACTGAAAAGACCAAGGTTTGGCCATGAACCATTCACAGGTAGCCAATATTCATTCAGAACCCAAGAGCAGTACATATTACTATCTGCAACGAGATTCTTAATCGCGGCATTTTAGCAGTTTGTTCCCCCCCCCCCCCCCCCCCCCCTCTACCCCCCTTGTGTGCTTAAGAAGCCAGAAGCTTCAACGTGGCGTCGAAAACACAAAAGATCACGCAGGGGATGAAGACAATAAGCGCGATCAACATTGCCACGACTGAATCGGAAAGCGATGGCCACAGTGAAAGTTTGAAGTCAAAATTGGAACAGAAATGGAACAGTAAGCGAAGTCGAACGTGGCTGAGGATCGAAAAGTGTAAGCCTGCGTAAAATGCACGCTTGTGTAGGGTACGTGTAATGAGTAAGGGCAACTGAAATGTGGTTTCTAAGAAGAATGTTCAAAGTTCCACGGACAAGCAAAGAAAACGCAAGGCACAGTCTTGAAAGAGGCAAACAGAAAAAAAAGATCATTGATAAAAAAAAAGATTAGGAAAAGACAAGCAGCATTTATAGGACATTTTATGAGGAAAGGGGAATTAGAGCACTGGCACAACAGAAAAGCTGGAGGGAAGAGAACACCACGTAGACCAGGGAGAAAATATTGGACGGATTTGCAGGGTGGCTGAGGTTAGAGAGGGGGGGATATGTACTTGCAGCGGCAGGGGATAGATTCGTGTGGAGGGCCATGATCGCCAACGCCATGCGGCAGGGTACATGATGATGACGAGTTTGCCGTAGTGTGGTGTGTTGTGTGTGTGTGGTGTGTGTGTGTGTGTGTGTGTGTGTGTGTTGTGTGTGTGTGTGTGTGTGTGTGTGTGTGTGTGTGTGTGTGTGTGTGTGTTACTGCTCCCGTGCGTATGTATGTATGTGTGCATGTATATTTTAGAGTGACGATGACTGTCTTAATTTAAAGCGATAATCATAATGAATGATGCCCATGTCTAAATGCCTTGTTTGACCAGTTACTTTTATTATTATCGTTTAATTTTGTTTATCTATTTATTTATTTATTTGTTTATTTATTTATTTACCTATTTATTCATTCATTTATTTATTTATTTGTTTTATTCATTTAATTTATTATTTATCGATCTATTTATTTACTTATTCATTTATTTATTCATTTATTCATTCATTTATCCATTTTACTTATCTTTCATTAATTTGTATTATTTGTATTATTTCCTATATGCTTAACGTTGTTATTGTTATCATCTTTTCTACATGTGCATGATGAACACATTTTAATGTCTCATTGACAGATAATAAAGTTGACTTGACTTACCTCAATTTACTGGACAAATTGTTTTTCTGCGAAACTACCCCACAAGTTGTTACTAGAAATTTCCTCTTTTCTGTCACTCTCTTTGTTTTTGCCTTGTTCCTTTACTTTCTGTCATTTCTTCCTATCATTTTCTGTCTTGCTGGTCCATTCACCTGTATGTGCTCGATAAAGTCTTTCTTACATACTTTCTCTTAGGATTGATAATTGGGTACACGTATTAAGCGCATTTTCGGATTAAAGGAAATGTGATGTGGAGAAGCAATTTGAAGTAATTTAGGCCTGTTTATACATATGTTTTAGTGTCCTTAGTTGTGTTGAAATTTGTAGTCAGGAGTGTTTTTTTTTTTAAATCTCCTGTGTGATAAATTGGACGGAATGGTCAATGCCAGGGGCAATCATGTGAGCGAAAGCACTGACATGTTTACTTAGATTTTCACCACTTTTTTTCCCTGTATAACGTATGTTTTGAGATGGTTTTAACCCTGATATGGCTCTCCGCAGTCGGCTGGGCTTAAACAGAAATAATAATAGCAATAACACAGACCAGCGCATGCGCAATTCGTGCTTTCTTTGCCGTCATCTTTGCAACGTCCTTCAATGGACAAGTTTGTTTCCTGGTACCAAATGATGCCTTGACAAAGAGGAAGGGTCCTATTGCCAAAATGCCATAAAAGGACTATTCCTCTTGCCAAAAATGCCATAAACAGACTATTTCTTTTGCCAAAAATGCACCAACAGAACTTTCCTTACACTCAAAAATGTCCTTACAGAAACGTTTCTCAGAACTGAAACCAAAAAACTGACAAAACGTTCCTCCAGAGCCCAAATTACCCTTAAAGACTGTTTCTTAGCATCAAAAATTACGCTGACGCGTTTCTTAGAGCCAGAAATATTTCTTAGAACAAAAATGCCATAACAGAACGTTTCTTGGCACCAAAAATACCCTGACAGAATGTTTCTGAGTGCCAAAACAGTTTCTGAGTGCCAAAAACACCCTAACAGAACGTTTTTTACAACCAGAAATACCTTAACAGAACGCCTTTTAATTAAAGAAAAAATCCCTAAGTGCCGAAAATGCACTAACAGAACGTTTCTCAGTGCCAAAAATGCCAGTAACAGAACGTTTTTTTCAGTACCAAAAATGCACTAACAGAACGTTTCTCTATGCCAAAAATGCACTAACAGAACGTTTCTCTATGCCAAATGCACTAACAGAACGTTTCTCCGTGCCAAAAATGCACTAACAGAATGTTTCCTATATGCATGAAGTGAACGTTTTTTTGGCCAAAAAGCTCTAACACAGAACGTTTTCTTAGTTCCAAAAATGCACTAACAGAATGTTTTATAATTGCTAAAAATTGCACATACAGAACGTTTCCCATTGACTAGAAATGTCCTTACAGAACGATTGATTCAGGATTATAACTTTTGAGAGTCACGTAGGAGTTATCTCCCATGTAGAATTTCTCAAAATCCAACATAGTTTACGCTACCCGTTCAGCTAGCATAGAAACAGCCACAAAGCACAAAACTGTAAGCTCAAAACATTCCCCAGAAAGCCCAAGCCTACCTCTATACCCCGTAACTACACCTACACACAACTATGAGGGAGGAGAGAAATACACACAGCATATTGGTCTCATTTTCAATATTGACATAGTCTTTTATTCTTGAACTGACCAAACACACACACATAGACAAGACAGAACATATACAAGGTTGCTTCCAAGGCATATAGGTAACACTAAAGGAAATAAGAGGGAAGCAGGGAGAATTTTAAAGATTGATTCAGGATTATAACTCTTGAGTCACGTAGGAGTTATCTCCCATGCAGAATTTCTCAAAATCCCTTGACACACAAAAGTTAGAAGCTTTCAGACGGACAATTTTAGCAATGACAATATATACACATGGATTGACAAGCTTCTAAAGACAAACAGGACAAAAAGTCCCTTCATAGACAGAAAAAATACCCCAAAAAAATCATTAACTGGGTACGAAAAAGTTGAAGACAGTCGGTATAGGAAGATATCAAAAGCAACAAAAGTTATCCAAAAAATACCAATAAAGTCTTTTTTTTTCAATATCAGCAGCAACAATTAGTTACCAAAAGACAACAGTTTTAACTATAATGTGCTAGAACCTGCATTTTCAGTTAAAGGCCTTGTTGACTGACGGGTAAGACAGCCAAGGCCGTGGGAAAATAAGCTTCACACCAAAGAGTGGATTTTAAACGACTCTCTCTTCTCTGCCTTATATATATATATATATATATATATATATATATATTATAATATATATATATTATTTTATTATTATACATATATATATATATATATATATTATACATATATGAACTGTATCAGTTTTTATCACGCAGCAAACTAACAATCTTTCACAGCATGCTGAAAAACTGACAACAGCGCAAAAGAAAAGGTTGTTTGTGTATTTTTCAACAACCATTTCACGTTTATGTACAGGTTTGACAGACTCATTTTCTACTATAATAATTGTGAAAGTAAAATCTGTTGATACTATACATTACACCATACAGTATCTATAAACAGTACTGCATAGCCAACCCTGGCTTGACCACTCTGTCCAATTTATCGCACAGGAGATATAAAAAACAACAACACCTGAATACAAACTTAAGTACACCCAAGGACACCTAAACACACGAGAGACAGAACTACTGCTTAAAAAATATAAAACACTTCACAACCGTACATGAATTCACTGCTCTCTGAGCTGCTTACGTTATTTCCAGTAATACAGTATTGGTAACACACAACGCATGCCTTGGGCCAGATTCCACAGCAAGGTCATGGCCATCTTCGTCTCCCGCCAGCAGCGGGAGGATCTATTATCGGTTTAGCAACAACGAGATTTATAATTAATACTGGCATAAACACGGTAAAGAAACAGTTTAGCATCACAGTTGATTCCAGTTCGTTTCGTGCTCCCATCTTCATTCGTTCTTGTGTTTGTATTCTTCACCACTGCAGTTTACACCTGCACTACTTTTAACTTTCCGCGACCTCTTTTCGGTCTGTTCCCATTGTAATCATTACTTTGAGTTGCATTCCACGCGGGCATACTCAGTATATTTAAAGTGTAGGTCTAGTTTTACTTGTGACTCAATAAAATGGAACTACGTACCTTCCTTTTTTTTTTCCATTCATCTCCCGGGTACCCGCTGTACACACTGTAAAAAGCATGTAGGTGAATTCCAATCTTTAAAATCGCCTATCAGGGACCTGAGATAGTTATTTTTCGTTATTGTCATTTTTATTTAAAGAGCCATATCAGGGCTATAACCGTTTCAAAACATGTATAATGCTTCAACAGGAAAAAGAAAAGGAAAATACAATTAAGTACACGTATCAATGCATTCAGATTGAGGGAGCCGAGATGTGGTTTCTCAGAAGAATGTTGAGATTTCCATGGACAGCAAAGAAAACAAACGAGACAGTCTTGATGGAGGCAGACACAAGTAGATCACTCATAAGGAAGATTAGGAAAAGACAAGCAACATTTATAGGCCATTTTATGAGGAAGGGAGATTTGGAGCACCTGGTCACAATGGGAAAACTGGAGGGAAAGAGAGCACCAGGTAGACAAAGGGAGAGAATGCTGGACGGACTTGCAGAGTGGCTGGGGATGAGGAGGGTGGGGGAGATGCTGGGGGCAACGAGAGATAGAGATGGTTGGAAGTCCATGGTCGCTAACGCCATGCGGCAGGGCACCTGATGATGATGATGATGATGATGATGATCAATGCATTCGCTCACATAATCTTAGGAGATGCCCCCGGTGTTGACTACTCCGTCAAATTTATCCCAAAGGGAATTTCAAAAGCAAGCCCGAATAAAAAGTTAAACATAACTAAGAACACTAAAAAAATAAAAAATAAAAAAAAGGCCTAAATTATCTAAAATCCTTCGGCATATCTCATTCCTCCAAAGCCAGAACTGCACTTAATAACAATACCCAGTTGTCAGTCCTAAGAGAAAGTACGCAAGGCTTTAATCAAACACATACAGGTGAATGGACCAGCAAGGCAGAAAATGATAGGAAGAAATGGATGACAGAAATCAAAGGAGAAAGAAACAGAGAGTGACAAAAAAAAACGAGGAAATTTCTAGCGCAGAATTTCCAGAAAGTGGGGATACTATTTATACTGAAAGAGCCCCCAGCATCCCTACGGAGTAAAGGACTGAGACTAGGCTTAAAAAACCAGAGAAATGACAGATCCCTGCCATTCCACTGAATATGCTATGCTCTCTATAATTTTCCATTGCTTTTATTCTTGCTTTTATTGCTTTTATTCTTTCTCCCCATTTATAGCCATGCGTGTGTGTGTGTGTGTGTGTGTGTGTGTGTGTGTGTGTGTGTGTGTGTGTGTGGTGTGTGTGCGTGCGTGCGTGCGTGCGTGCGTGCGTGTGTGTCTGCTTCAGCGCTTAGATTTGATTTTATCAAGATTTTGCGCTATATAAATATTGTAATTATTATTATGTAATTATAAAAAACGCGGCACGTTCTCCGGGTAAACTCTTGGACTGCTCATTTTGTGTTCAAAGTTCTCGACTGAACTTTTTTTTATTATTATTATTATTTCTTTCCATTTT
>CM060312.1:13483065-13485565 GCA_030674185.1 Monoplex corrugatus
ATGACTTCAGTCTTTCTGCTGTTTAGTTCCAACCCCTTACCTTTGCTTTCTATTTCTAGTATATTCACAAGGTTTTGTAGGTCCCTTTCATTTTCTGCAATTAGCACGGTGTCATCCGCGTACCGAACGTTGTTTATCATTTTCCCTCCAACCTTTAAACCAGGATCTTCTTCTAGGTTTCTCGTGATGTTTTCGCTGTATAGTGAAAACAGATCTGGTGACAAAACACAACCCTGCATCTATGCATACACAATCCTCAATCTTCTATCAACTAACAGTGAGGGCTGTGTCACGTGACACAGCCACGGGTTACTATTACTCCTACCTTTTGTTTAAAGCCCAGCCGACTTCGTAGAGCCATATCAGGGCTATGACCGTTTCAAAACATACACAATACTTCAACAGGAAAAAGAAAAAGGAAAAGAAAATTAAGTACACATATTAGTGCGTCCACGCACATAATCTGAGGAGATGCCCCTGACGTTGTCCACTCTGAACAATTTATCGCACAGGGGAATGAAAAATATACCTGAATACAAATTTCAACATAACTATAAGGACACTAAAACGCATACACACACACACACACACACACACACACACACACACACACACACACACACATATATATATATATATATATATATATATATATATATATATATATATATATATATATATAGGGGGGGGGGTGCAAAAGCAGGTATACAGTAAGTATTACACCATTGTTTTATAATGCTTAATTCCGCTCTCGATTAGAGGAGTGTGTGAATACCGACGACAAGCAGTTTGAGTATCTGAGGGATTAAGGCTGTGCTTGTTATTACATGTATATGCAATATTCATTTGTTTGTATAATAAACGCAATGAGTATTGTACGCGTTTTCTTTTTTCATACCTGTATATCTACTTTTGCACCCCCCTGTAATATTTATATATATATATATATATATATATATATATATATATACACATACATATATATATATATATATATACATATATATATATATATATATATACATATATATAATTATATAAACGGGCCTAAGCTATCTAAAATTGCTTCCGCATATCTCTTTTTCTCCCGAGCCAAATACGCAATTAATACATGTACCCAATTATCAGTCTCAACAGACAGTGCGTTAAGGTTTATCGAACACATACAGGTTGAATGGAAATGCCAGGGGTAACTGGCTCGTGCAAATAACTGCTGGTCTCGTGGTGGTGAATATCTTACAGTATTGATCTTTTGCACTCAAGTACTCCCTCGATCCATCCTCAGAGCCCATGCTCTTTTCACAACTCTCCTTTTAGTGTTAAGATTGCGGATGGGAGAAGGAAGGTGGCATTCAGGACGGTGAGACTATTCTAACAACCTCCCTGTTCACTTTTTCCCCCACCAGTAAAAAAAAACAAGATTGGGGGATTGGGAGAGGTGAGGAGGCATTCAGGACAGCCAAGCCATTCTAACGATCTTCCTTTCTAAGGAATTCAAGATGGTCAAGCCATTTTAACAATCTCCCCATTTCACTTTTTTCCTCCCACCACTAAAGTTAGATTTTGTACTTCTCAAGGTCATTGCTACCGTGAAGAAAGCGTCTGATGAAATAGGACTTGTCGTAAATTGAGACAAAACGGTAGACTGTCACGAAATGGGAACAAGCAGAAAAAATTGTCAGTGTAGACTGTCAGGAAAACAGGAACAGACAGTAAAATATTGTCAGAGTGTACACTGTCACGAAAATGGAAACAGACATTAAATATTGCTAGAGTGCAGATGTCAGGAAAATGGGAACAGACAGTAAATATTGCTAGAGTGCAGATGTCAGGAAAATGGGAACAGACAGTAAATATTGTCAGAGTGTAGACTGTCACGAAAATGGGAACAGACAGTAAATATTGTCAGTGTAGACTGTCACGAAAATGGGAACAGCCAGTAAATATTGTCAGAGTGTAAAATGTCACGAAAATGGGAACAGACAGTAAATATTGTCAACAGTGCAGATGTCACGAAAATGGGAACAGACAGTAAAATATTGTCAGAGTGTAGACCGTCACGAAAATGGGAACGGACAGTAAATATTGTCAGAGTGTAGACTGTCACGAAAATGGGAACAGACAGTAAATATTGTCAGAGTGTAGACTGTCACGAAAATGGGAACGGACAGTAAATATTGTCAGAGTGTAGACTGTCACGAAAATGGGAAGAGACAGTAAATATTATCAGAGTGTAGACTGTCACGAAAATGGGAACGGACAGTAAATATTGCAAGAGTGCATATGTCACGAAAATGGGAACGGACAGTAAATATTGTCAGAGTGTAGACTGTCACGAAAATGGGAACGGACAGTAAATATTGTCAAAAGTGCAGATGTCACGAAAATGGGAAGAGACAGTAAAATATTGACAGTGTAGACTGTCACGAAAATAGGAACAGCCAGTAAATATTGTCAGTGTAGACTGTCACGAAAATAGGAACATACAGTAAATATTGTC
>CM060312.1:13493065-13503065 GCA_030674185.1 Monoplex corrugatus
CACCATCAAAATACGCTTTTAAAAAAACAAAGACACGCCATGTAAGTTATGTTAATAGCATGACCTGGCTGCCATACCATGAAACCACCCCGTTCCCCCTCTTCCCTTGTGAATGGGCCAAATAACTAGCTTGTTAAATCATTAAATCGGTCAAATCAATCAATCCCCCCCCCCCTCTCTCTCTCTCTCTCTCTCTCTCTCTCTCTCAGACCGACAGACGGGTGAGAGGGTGAGCATGGGCAGCCAACCGCGACGGACGTCAACAAGCACGGCCCGCGGCAGAGGAGCAGGCGGTAACCTTGGCAACAGGAGCTTGCGTTCCGGTACTTCCAGAAAGCCATAGGACAGGCATGGCCATCCAAACCAGTGGTCCTTTTTGAATTACAACGTTGAAAATTTGTACAGTAAATTGAAGAACGTTTCCTTCATAAATTATGTAACAAAATTTGATTTTGTTTGTCTTACTGAATGTTTTCTTGATACTTCGTTTGATTTCAGCTGTTTGTTCACTGATTATTTGAAGTTTTACGCTCCAGCTAAGAAATTGTCACACCATGGCAGGAATTCGGGTGGAGTTTTATTGTTGGTGAAAAAAACTTTAGAAAATTGTGTGAAAGAAATAATGTTAGATTATGATAACACCATTGCCATCAGAGTAAACAAAAATGTATTTGATTTAGACAAAGATCTGATTTTGATTGCATGCTATGTTGCGCCAGAAGGAAGCCCTAGATATAACGAAACATTAATTAAAGATGGGATCTTGATGCTGGAAGAATTAATGCTACAACAGTTTGAAAAAGAAAAAACACATTTTATAATTATGGGAGATCTCAATGCTAGAACAGGTCACGAACAGTTTGCGCCTGAAGACATGACTACTTATTTGGAAGACATTGAGTATGACAGGATGTATAATGAATGTGATGTACGTTGTTCTAAAGATGAAACTGTGAATAGTTTTGGCAAAACATTGTTGAACTTATGTTTCATGTTGGATATGGTTATTTTGAATGGTTTTTGTGATGGAGATACAGAGGGTGAATATACTTTTGTGTCTCCAAACGGGTGTAGTGTGATTGACTATTTTCTTGTTCCATATAATCTGGTCTCATGCTTTGATTTACGGGTAGGTAACTGTGTTGATTCATGGCATCTACCTGTTGAGGTAATATGGAAAAGGGGAAATAATCATACATATGTAGAAAGTGCAAGACAACAAGGGGAAGAAAAAATGGTATGGTCTGAAGAATTAGCAAGTTTATTTGTACAAGAGCTTGATGGTTCTGAGTTCAACAATTGTCTACAGACAGCTTTCGGTTTGTTAGATTATAATGTGAATGACAGTTCGGAGCAGTTTACTAAGGCTTTATGCGGGGCAGCTGCGTGTATGGTACGAACAGTGAGACAAGGACAAAAGAAACAGAATGATTGGTTTGATAAGGAATGTGAAAGAAAGAAACAAGAAGTTAAGAGGCTACTGAAAAGATTCCAGAGATGCAAAACAGAAAAAGAAAAAAAAGAAAAAAGAGAAGCATATGTCATATCACGAAAAGAGTATGTTAAACTAAGGAAAACGAAAGAAAGGGAATACGAAGATAAGAAAATAAGAACACTCAAAGATTCCATCAATGACTCCAGGACATTCTGGTCAATAATAAGATCTGTTAATAGAAAGGCCTTTGTGTACAATGAAATCTCTATTGAACAATGGTACAATCATTTCTGCAGTGTTTTCAATGATATCGGGGGAAATACTGCACAAGAGAGTAATATAGTAGAGGAAGAAAATAATTTTGAGCCCCTTTTCAATGAGCCTATAACTAAAGAAGAAGTGACTGCGAGTATCAGGCATTTGAAAGCAGGAAAGAGCGCAGGACCAGATCAAATAATCAGCGAAATGTTAAAACATGCAAATGCTAATGTAATTGATTTCCTTGTCCATTTATGTAACAAGCTTTTTGATAATGGCATTTTTCCGTCAGAATGGGCAAAGTCCATAATAATCCCAATTCATAAAAAAGGAGATGTGAATAATCCAGATAATTATAGAGGAGTCGCTCTAACAAGTATAGTGAGTAAAGTTTATACATATATTTTGAATAAGAGATTAACAAAGTGGGCAGAAAAAGAAGAGAAAATAGTTGAAGAACAAGCTGGATTTAGAGCAAAATACAGTACAATTGATCATATTTTCACACTTTACTCCCTTGTGCAGAAGCATTTACTTTTAAATAAGAAACTTTATGTTGCATTTGTGGATTTTAGGAAGGCATTCGATTCTGTGAATCGTAATAATCTTTGGAATATATTACGTAAAAGTGGTGTGAATGGAAAATTATATATGGCCCTAAGAGGAGTTTATAACTCAGTGTTTGCATGCGTGCGTGAGAAGTGTGTATATTCAGATTATTTTGAATGCCCTAAAGGAGTGAAACAGGGGTGTCAAGTGAGTCCTCAATTGTTTTCATTTTTCATTAATGAATTAGCAGTGGAACTGTCAAGAAAAGGCAGGCATGGCATTCAAATTATCCCTGGGGTTATTGAGATATTCCTATTGCTGTTTGCAGACGATGTTGTTCTTCTCTCTGGTACAGTCAAAGGCTTACAAAACCAGTTAAATGTCTTAAAGGAAGAATCGGATCGACTAGCTTTAACAGTTAACATGGATAAAACTAATATTATGATTTTCAGGAAGGGTGGACATTTATCAAAACACGAAAAATGGTTCTATGGAATTAACGAGGTTAAAGTTGTTAATTCTTATAAATACTTAGGAATAATATTTTCGACAAAATTAAGTTTAAATTATGCATGGGAAGAATCTTGTAATAAAGGGAAAAAAGGTGTTATTGAAATTCTAAAATCCTTACGGAAGCTCAATTCTATTGATTGTAATTTATATTGGAAAATGTTTGATACACAGATAGAACCTTTACTTACATATGCAGCTGAAGTATGGGGTCTTACTGTAAATCCACATATGGAAAAAGTGCATACATATGCTATAAAACGTTTTTTGGCTGTACCAATTCACTCTTCAAATACTGTTTTATATGGAGAAACTGGAAGATATCCTTTATACATTAGAACCTTTGTGAAGAGTATTAAATACTGGTTGAAATTGTTAAGGCTTCCACAATCTCGGTTATGTAAACAGGCATATGAAATGATGGTTACTCAAATGGAAATAGGAAAACAGAACTGGGCCTATCAGGTAAAAAAGGCTTTATCAGAACTTGGGTTTGGAATCGTGTGGTTGTCCCAGGGAGTAGGAAATGAGTGTCAGTTTATTAATGAATTTAAAGACAGGCTTATTTGTTCGTTTAAACAAAATTGGCACTCAGATATGGAAAACAAAGAAAAATATAGTTGGTTCTTCTCATTTAAAGATGTTTTTCAAACCGAAAAATATCTCAGTGTTGTTACGGATAAATGGCAAAGAACTAATTACGCAAGATTTAGATTAAGAACACTTGGTTTCAATGCAAATAAAAAATTGGTTTCAACCTGGGACGTCCACAGTATATCCTTGCCCCTTATGTGGAAACAATGTCGATAATGAAAAACACTTTTTATTCCAATGCCAAATTTTTGACACAATACGTGGAAAATGCAAAGTTTTTGAATCCGACATGGCCAAAAGACAAGATGTTGTATCTATTTTGTCATCTGATGACGAAGTCATAATCAAATCAGTGGCACTATACATTGCGGAAGCACAAAAAATAAGACATAAACACTTACAAGCCCGACAATAGTGCTAGACAATATCATACTGGGATTAATTTAATCTCTTTTGACTGATGTGGGCTATATCACGTTAACTCCAAAAGAAGCCGCTGTATTATAGACTCTGTTTTGTAAAGAGCTGTTTTCATTTGCTTTATTTTGCTTTGTTTGCCGATAATTTAAGAGTAGCTAATAATATGAAAATAATGGTATATTTGTAGAATATGTTAGAAGTGGATATTGAAAGGGTATATAGACACTTAAGGGTCTACTATACATGTTAACAAAAACAAAAAAAACAAACAAACCAAAAAACAAATAAATAAAAGGCATAGTGATGTCCCTTGTTAACAGAGTATTTTGGGGCAGTTATGTGAAGATTATATTATTATCACTAAATGTAAGGTTTGGGTGGTCTAGCCCAGATGTTTCATCATATTACAGTTTTGATGTGTGTGTGTGTGCGCACGAGCGCGCGCCCGCGTGTGAGCGTATATGGATGCGTGTGAGTGGGTGTGGGTGTGTGAAAAAGATTTTGGTTTGTCTAAACCTAGACAAATTATTGGCCTGAATGTGGGAACACTGTTCTGATATTTTTTGTTGTTGTTTTCTTTGCATTATGTAGTAGTGGTAAAATGGATGATTGTTCATTATATATGATTTGAATATGTTCGACTGTTCAAGGAATGGATGTTCGATATTTTTTTTGATTATGTGTGAAGAATTTGCGCACATACAAAGAGTGGATTATGTGTCGCACTACTGGAAAATTGTTATCCCCCTTGTCAAAAGACCTTTTCGGGTAATGACAATAAACAGTTTCAGTTTCAGTTTCAGTTTCTCTCTCTCTCTCTCTCTCTCTCTCTCTATTTATCTACAAAAATGTTGATTTCGTTCGTTCTTTGATTTAACGTCTGTTCACTACGAGTGATATTAGACGGGGGAAAAAAATGAAGGATGGGAGATGGGCGAGTTGGATTGGGGGCAGAGGGGAGACAGAGTATGAGACATGAGTAAGCGGGTAAATATAAAAATGGAACAAGATCTTAACACTAACAATTAACATTAACAATGCGAAGGGAAAATTTAACGCTAAAGTACAAACTTCATAGACTTAAAGCCACACATTAACAGGACTGTGAACCAATGATTCTGAAAATGTTGATATAGTCAGACAGGTGTTGTAAATGTATTATTATGTATCACAGATGAATTACCTTTGGGATCACTCCAGACAGTGGATTACATCGAATTGTAAAATACGCTGGAAATTAACAAAATGCCAGTCCCATCCCCACCCATCCCATTGTTGTAATGTGGCCCAAGGCCGATGTACATTAACCCTTTGACTCCCGCACCCTAGCTACCAACCGCAAAAACTTCACCCTTTGACCCCCTCACTCTATCCAGCAGCTTCCTGCAGGAAGCTGATGGATAGGGTGAAGGAGTCAGAGAGTTGGCAGGAAGCTGGTGGATAGGGTGAGGAAGTCAAAGGGTTAAGTTTTTGCTCTGTTAGCATGATCGACAGTGCAGGATGCCGGTGGACAGGGCTCGGGAGTCAAAGGGTTAAACTGAGTCTCTAATCATCTACACACACACACACACACACACACACACACACACACACACACACACACACACACACACACACACATACACACACACACACACACACACACACACACCACACACACACACACACACACTAACACACACACTAACAGACACACACAAACAAACAAACAAACACACACTCCGCTGAAATAAATAGAGGCTGACTGTTATTTTGTATTGCTTTAGTCTGTTGTTACAAAGATTATTTGGAGAGAAAACAAACAAACAAACAAACAAACGAAACACACGCTATCACAGCAAGCTTTTAACTTTAAAAACAAACTCACGCGACGTAAACAGGTCAACCAGTATCTGCGCAGTATAAACTAAACCTTGTCGACTTAGAAGCTGACACTGCTGAAGTGATGTTTAGATAGTAAGGCCTCTATACTCTGGTTATGTCTCTGATTGTCCAACAACAACAACAACAAGAAAAACAATAATCATCGTCAAAACCATCATCATCACCATCATCATTATCATCATCATCATCATCATCATCATCATCATCATCATCATCATCATCACCACCACCGTCATCATCATCATCATCACTATCATCATCATCATCAACATCATCATCATCATCATACCATCACCACCACCATCATTATCATCATCATCATCATCATCATCATCATCATGACTACTGCATTAATCATGATGGCAATAAAACTCATTTTTTCAACTATGTTCTGTTCTAGTTAGTAACAAAATGTCTCGATAGTCTTTACAAGACTACGTACGGTTGTGAGGCATGGACAGTCAACAAGCAAAGGCAGAACAAGACTGAGGCAGTCGAGATGTGATTTCTAAGAAGAATGTTGAGAGTTCCATGGACAGCAAAGAAAACAAACGAGACAGCCTTGGTGGAGGCAGACACAAGAAGATCACTCATAAGGAAGATTACGAAAAGACAGGCAACACTTATGGGCCATTTCGTGAGGAAAGGGAATTAGAGCACCTGGTCACAACAGGAAAGCAGGAGGGAAAGAGAGCACCAGGTAGACCCATGGAAAAAAATATTGGACGGACTTGTAGGGTGGCTGAGGACAGAGAGAGTGGAAGATGTGCTTGCGGCAACAAGGGACAGATGCATCTGGAGGGCCATGATCGCCAACACCATGTGGCAGGGCACTTGATGATGATGATGAGTCTTTACAACGGGACACAAAGAAAACACGTTTTCTCGTACTTCTTTTCTATCAGAGTAAACAGACAGAAAGGCCCGGCTAACGCACAGGCACAGCACTCTGTCACTGTTATTTTTGTTTAAAGCCCAGCCGACTGCGTAGAGCCACATCAGGGCTATAACAGTTTCAAAACGTACACAAAACTTCAACAGGAAAAAAAAAAGAAAATTAAGTACACATATCAGTGCATTCGCGCACGTAATCTAAGGACATACCCCTGGCGTTGACCACTCCGTCCAATTTATCACACAGGGGATTTAGAGAACATACCTGAATATAAATTCAAACATAACTAAGGACATTAAAACATAAATAAGAAAACGGCCCAGTCTTCCTAAAATTCCTTCTGCATATCTCATTTCCGTAGAGCCAAAAATGCATTTAATACATGTACCCAATTGGCGATCCTAAGAGAAGGTACGTAAGACTTCAATAAACACACACAGGTGAATGGACCAGCAAGGCAGAAAATGTTAGGAAGAAATGACAGAAAGCAAAGAAGGAAGAAAGAAACAAAGAGAGTGACAGAGCAGAGGAAATTTCTAGCACAGAATTTCCAGAAGGTGGGGATACTATTTATACTGAAAGAGCCCTCAGCATCCCCAGGGGGAGGGGTGGTGGTGGTTATGTCTTTGATCGTTCAACGACAACAACAAAAACAACAATCATCAGCATACTCATCATCATTATCATTACCAACATGACTATTCTATTAACGCTTTGAATCCCGCAGCCTGCCCACCAACATCCTGCATTGACAACCGTGCTAGCAAAGCAAAAATTTAACCCTTTGATTCCCTCACCCTATCCACCAGTCAAAGGAACCAGAAAAAAACACGAAAGAAGAATAAGAACGTGTATTTAATACAAGACAAGACAGGCGCAAATTTTCGGTCAACTGACCTTTGTCAAGCGTAAGATTACAAACAAACAACAGATACAAAAATGCAAAAATATTTTTTAATCTGGTGTTTGTTTGTAATCTTACGCTTGACAAAGACTAATTGACCGAAAATTTGCGCCTGTCTTGTCTTGTTGTATTAAATACACGTTCTTATTCTTCTTTCGTGTTTTTTCTGGTTCCTGTTTGCTTGAACGCGGGCAGTCACACTTGTTTTGGAGTTCGTATTACATCTGTCAAAGGGTTAAGTTTTCGCAATTGATGGATAAGGTGCAGGAGTCAAAGGGTTCATCATGATGGCAATAAAGCGTTCATTTTCAATTTGTAAACAAAAAAACGTCTCGACAGTCTTTACAAGAGGGACACAAAAGAAGACATATTTTCTCGTACTTCTATTCTTTCAGAGTAGAAAGATGGAAACGCCTTGTTAGCACACAGGTACAGCACTCGCCTTCCGATCTGGCCTGCATCAGCAGGTGTGCGAATCACGCCCGTAAAATTTTATAGGTGCGTGTGGCCTCCACCTATCCAACTGCGAATGGGTACTTGATTCTCCTTTAAAAGTTGGGGAGTTCAGTTCATACTGTTTATAGCTCAGCCGTCTACTGAGCCAATACAGGGCTAACACCACGTCAAAAACAAAAGTTAGGGAAAGGTAAAGCAGGAAATGACTAGTGATGAGCATCGTCCTCGTAATGCTAGCCCCCTGAGAAAAGTTGAGGTCCCTACCACCTCATTCCCCTACGACCTTAGGGGTTTCTTTTATGGGATAACCAAAAGACAAAACGTTCAACAACAAACCCACGCACAAACACTCTGCAAGAATCCCCTGGATGTCATCCCCCCCCCCCCCCACTGATTACAAATAGCTAGCTTTCTAACTGATGGAACTTGCTCCAAAGACATCAAAATAAGAATCGGAGCGTCAAAGCAAAAATGGGCCAACTCAACATTACTTGGAAAGACAGAGACATACCAAATGGCCTGAAAGTTAAGACTTTTAAAATGTTTGATCTGGCCAGTCATGATCTATGGCTGCAAAGCCTGGACTCTCAAAAAAAAACACTCATTGCAGTAGAATTGAGGCAGCAGAGATGTGGTTTTATCGGAGACAAGCACGTGTCAAATGGACAGATAGAAGAACTAATGAAAGTGTCCTGGAAGAACTTTATACCACCAGAAAACCACTAGCAGAAATCGACAAGAGAAGACCAAAATACACTGGCCATGTGTCATGCAACAAGAACACGGACCTCATGGCAACCATCTTTCAAGGTGAAAACAGTGGCAAAAAGGAAGAAAGGCAGACCTCCAATCTCATACATTGAGAACATAACCAACATCATTGGCCTAAATATTCAAGAAAGTGTCCACAAAAGTCAAGACAAAGCGGCCTGAAGGGAGATGGTGATGTCAAAAAGTGCAGCGGCCAACACCGAACCCAGTGACGTCGACAGGTGAGACAGTTGAGCCTTATAACGAAAGTTACGTGTACGTATCAAAAACGTACAACGTCCTCCAATGAAACTGATCTTAACTAATTCAGTCATCGGTCCTCGTCATTCACGAACACCCGTTTCCCAACACACACACACACACACACACACACACACACACACACACACACACACACACACACACACACACACACACACACACACACACACACACACACACACACACACACACACACACCTGTCTGGTGTAAGTACTTTTCCAGCGAGAGAAATACATGAAACGATGTGTATATGTGTGTGTGTGTATGTGTAAGTGTACATGTGTATGTACAAATGCGTGTGTGTGCACGTGCGCGTGTGCATGAGTGTGTGTGTGTGTGCGTGCACGCGACTCAGATTTGGTCCATCCATAATCTTGCCAACAAATTTTTGCTGCAGCCTACAGACACACAGACACACACACAGACACACACCCACACACACACACAAACACACACACACACACACACACACACAGGCACAACTCTCTCCACGATCGATATAAAAATAATCTCCATTTTAAAAAAAAAAGTAAACGAAAAAGGGGGGAATTAAAAAAAAAAGTCGGAAACGATGATGATGATGATGATGATGATGATGATGATGGTGGTGGTGGTGGTGGTGGTGGTGACGACGACGACAACAACGACGATGATGATGATGATGATGATGATGATGATGATGATGATGATGATGATGATGATGATGATGATGACGACGACGACTCTTCCTTTCAAGCCAGACCGGTCATATTTTCATTACTCTTCTTGCATACTTGAGTCTACGTGCTTGCCTGCATGTATGCATGTATGACAACTGCTATGATTGGAAAGAATATTCAATGGAAAAAAAAAACGAAAAAAAAAACCAGCATCCTTTCGTGTTCTTAGTCACTGTTCATACATATATGAAAACTCTGAAAGAAATGCCTTTAGAAGAAGTGTTTCTGTTGGTGTTGGCCGTCGTTGTTCTTCTTGTTCTTGATGTTTTTGGTCACGCTGTAGATGATGACGACGATGATGTTCTTTGAAACGGAAGCGTACATTAACTTAACCCTTTGACTC
>CM060312.1:13508065-13518065 GCA_030674185.1 Monoplex corrugatus
AATATGAAAAGAGGAGTCAGACAAGGTTGTGTTTTGTCACCAGATCTGTTTTCACTTTACAGCGAAAACATCATGAGAAACCTAGAAGAAGACCCTGGATTGAAGGTTGGAGGGGAAATGATAAGCAACGTTCAGTACGCAGATAACACCGTGCTAGTCACAGAAAATGAAAGAGACCTAAAATACCTTGTGAATATCATAGAACTAGAAAGCAAAAGTAAAGGGTTGGAGCTAAATAGCAAGAAGACTGAAGCCATGGTAATTAGCAAAAAAACAAAAAACAAAACAAAAAAACAACATGAAATCCCCTCATGCAAAATAAAATTGAGACAGGTTGATAAGTTTAAATATTTGGGAATGATCATCTCACCAGACGGCAGTATAGCCAGCAGAATCAGCCGAGCCAAAACAGCATTCAAGAAAAAGAAAAGCATTCTTATCAATAAATGCCTATCAATTAACATCAGGAAGACAGTTCTTGAACGTTAATACAACCGGTAATGTTATACGGTTGTGAGGCGTGGACAGTCAGCAAGCAAAGCCAGAACAAGAACGAGGCAGCCGAGATGTGGTTCTAAGAAAAATGTTGAGAGTTCCATGGACAGCAAAGAAAAAATAAACGAGACAGTCTTGATGGAGGCAGACACAAGAAGATAATTCATAAGGAAGATTAGGAAACGACAGGCAACATTTACAGGCTATTTTATGAGGAAAGGGGAATTAGAGCACCACGTCACAACAGGAAAAGTGGATGGAAGGAAAGCACCAGGAAGACCCGAAGAGATAATATTGGACGGACTTGCAGGGTGGCTGGGGACAGAGAGGGTGGAAGATGTGCTCGTGGCAACGAGGGAAAGATGCATATGGAGGGCCATGATCGCCAACGACTGCGGCAGGGCACTTGATGATGATGATGAGAGAACAGTTTGATCGCAGTAGCTTGCTGACGGTCTGGTGTCACCTGCGCAGCATGACGGTCCCTTCCGGACGAAGGTGCTCCATAGGAGCCCCTATTTACGTCGTTATCCTTTTTTTTCTTGTTCTCTCTGGCCATGAATATTCTTGAGAAAGTACGATGGTGGTTTCCCGTTGTCTTCCATCGGTTTGTGTACGGACTCTCCGCCAGCCTTTGTCGTTCCCACGACAGCCTACAAGGCAGTAGGGGTGATTTTTCTTTCAGGGTTTACTCCCTTAGCCTTATTCTCTTCCCAGACAACCGCAAGGCAGTGGTGCTATTTACCCAAAGGGAGCACCAGGTAAACCCGGGGATAAAACATTGGACGGACTTACAGGGTGGCTGAGTACAGAGAGGGTGAAAGATGTACTCGCGGCAATAAGGGATAGATACATATGGAGGGCCATGATCGCCAACGCCATGCGGCAGGGCACTTGATGATGATGATGGGAGTACGTACAGTCCTGCCATGAGCAATCTCAATCCTACGTGAACTCCACTGTATCATGGCGTTCTCATTCTCATCATCATCATCATCATGACATTATAAAACTGAAAACTGTCCCTCAATACTTCAACGGGGAAAAAAGAAAAGAAAATTTAAGTACACATATCAAGGCATTCGCGGACATAATCTAAGGACATACCCCCGGCGTTGACCACTCTGTCCAATTTATCGTACAGGGGATTTAGACAACGCGCCTGAATACAAATTTGAACATAACTAAGGACACAAAACCATATATAATAACAGACCTAAGTTACCTAAAATTGCTTTCGCGTATCTCATTTCCCTAAAGCCAAAAAGATGCACTTTATACATGTCCCCAATTATCAATCCTAAGAGACTTTATCGAACACATACAGGTGAAAGGACCAGCTAGGTACAAAGTGATAGGAAGAAATGACAAAAAGCAAAGGAACAAGGCACAAACAAAGACAGTGACAGAAAAGAAGAAAAATTCTAACACAGAATGTCCAGAAGGTGGGGAGACTATTCATACTGAAAGAGCCCCCGGCATCCCACGGGGAGAGGGGGGGGGATGCAGCAGCGTACTAACTGCAAAATAATATGCGTACATTCATCTAAGAACAATCGGAACACTAAACATTTGTTTTTGAAAAATGACAACTAGGAGGCAAAAAACGTTTAGATGGATGAGGGAGAGAGGGAAGAGGGAGAGGTACAAAAGGACAGGCTGGGGGTGGGGTTGGAGGTAGAGGGGGGGAGTAAAGATGTAAGAAAGATAAGCGAGTAGGCGGTTGTGTGTTGTACAATATGAAATATCCACATCTGTACTAATCAGATGACAGTCTAGTACAACACACATGTAGCAGGTGAGTGGATGGGAGAGACTATGTTGTGAAGTAGCTATACTTATCAGTCAGGAGCCATGACTCGACACTGTTAAGTATTCGTACCTTTATCGTCCTGGGTCCACCCAAGTGCACACACATTTCAACGTTACAGAAGCATTCTAAATGTTAAGATTTGCACACTCATCTCCATCTCCTAGAACCATTCTGAACGTCAACTTTATTGTCAAGTTTTCATACGTTATCACGTAAACACTCACACAATGATACCATTTAGAACGCTACTAGGTGATCGAAACTTCTTGTGCACACGGGTCTGGGGCCTTAGCTGAATACTATGGAATTCAGAATGATTCTCATCCTCATCATCATAATCATCATCATCATTAGGTGCCCTGCCGCATGGCGTTGGCGATCATGGACTTCCATCTGTCTCTATCTCTCGTTGCCTCTAGCATCTCCCCCACCCTCCTCGTCCCCAGCCACTCTGCAAGTCCGTCCAGCATTTTCTCCCTGGGTCTACCTGGTGCTCTCTTTCCCTCCAGCTTTCCCGTGTCAACAAGCAAAGCCAGAACAAGATTGAGGCAGCAGAGGTGTGGTTTCTATGAAGAATGTTGACAGTTCCATGGACAGCAAAGAAAACAAACGGGACAGTCTTGATGGAGGCAGACACAAATAGATCATTGATAAGAAAGATTAGGAAAAAGACAGGCAACATTTACAGGCCATTTTATGAGGAAAGGGGAATTAGAGCACCTGGTCACAATACGAAAGCTGGGGGGAAAGAGAACACCAGGTAGACCCAAGGAGAAAATATTGGACGGACTTGCAGGGTGGCTGAGGACAGAGAGGGTGGAAGATGTACTTGCGGCAACAGGGGATTGATACACATGGAGGGCCATGATCGCCCGCCAACACCAAGCGGCAGGGCACGTGCTGATGATGATGATGATAACAGGAGATCGAAAAGCGTCGTGCATCTAGGTCAAGGGTTTAACACACAACGTAGTTACCCTGTAGAGACACTTGAACTTGGATGCTAGTGGTGGTGATGGAAGGGTGGGACCTTTGTTCGTCGCACAGTGTCCATGCCCATCATCATCATCATTATGTGCCCTGCCGCATGGCGTTGGCGATCATGGCCCTCCATATGCATCTGTCCCTTGTCGCTGCAAGCACATCTTTTACCCTCTCTGTCCTCAGCCACCCTGCAAGTCCGTCCAGTATTTTCTCCCTGTATCTCGTAGTGTTCTCTTATCCTCCAGTTTCCTGTTGTGACCATGTGTTCTAACTCCTCTTTCTTCTAGGTTTTTAACAATGGCTTCGATGTAAAGTGAAAACACATCTGTAGACAGAACACAACCCTCCCTGACCCCTTTTGATATTTTGGAAAGAGCTTATATCGTTTTCTAGTCTCATTGGTGCAGTTTGTTCCCAACATATATTTCTGATTATTCTTAGATCTTTTCCACAATATTGAGCCTTTCTAGTTGGTTGATTAATTCTTCGTGTCTTACCCGATCAAAAGCTTTGGTATAATCAACAAAGCATAAAAATAAATCTGTCTCCAACTCTACTGACTTCTCTCATTGTAGTTCTTAGGATGCATATGGCATTAACAGTTCTTTTCCCTTCTTCGACAAATCCACAATGTTCTTCTGCTATATCTCTTTTCTTTTTTTTTTCTTTTTTTTTTTTGAGATCAGATTTTCCCAGTGTTATCTACAGTGCGTGTTTGCTCTGTAGAATGGGGGGAATCTTAGCTCTTTCTTTTAATGTACCTTGGATGGACACAAATAGTGCATGCATTATACTATTCATTGCACTCTCTCTCTCTCTCTCTCTCTCTCTCTCTCTCTCTCTCTCTCTCTCTCTCTCTCTTTCTCTCTCTCACTCTGTGGTCTTTAGCACTGTATTTACAGTGGACTCTTCCCTTTGGTTCCTTTTGTCTCCTTTCCTTTTTCTTTCATGGGCTGCTCTGGGCATCTGATTCTGTATCTGGAGTCTGGGTCCAACTTTGCTTCTGCGATGGGATGTGTTGGGTCCTTTTTCTGTCTCCCTTCTGTGTGTTCTTGATGTTTCTGGTTCGTCCTTTTCGAGTACTGTCTGTTGTTTTCGGTGATGCTATTTCTCTTTTGATTCTGTTCCTTGTCCTCATCATGATTATTCTTAACAGGATGTTTGTTACATGACTCATTAAGTTAATTGTACGATGAAGTTCGCATTATTCTATAGTCTCTGTTTTCTTTGGAAGTGCAATGAAAATCGATCTTGGCATATCTTCATGATGATGATGATGATGAAGATGATAATGATGACGAGAGAAAGACAGTTACGAGGATAATGTTGTTGCTTGTCAATGTTGACAGTGACAGACGGTCGCTCGTTTTAAAACAGAACGATGGACTGACTGACTGTACCTGATGGGGAAAGCGGTGATCAGGCATGGTGTAGGGCCTCCAGAAGTTGAAGATTGGCTGGACATGGAACAGTACAGCGTCCGACTCGTCCATCAGAGAGCGGTCGTTGGTCATGGTGCATCGCCTTTCGGCACACTGGGCAAAGTAACGGTCATCTGTCTCCTCCCAGGTGGGGTCAGTGAAGAAACCCGTCCATCGGAGAATGCGCTTCACGGACGAGTTGGTCCTCCACTGACGGTCGGCGAAAGTGGTGACATAGGCCGACTTGTCGGCGAACTGTTTCGCGCGTTGGCCAGCTGTGCAGGCCTCCCCTACACAGACTTCATCCCTGGAACCGATGAGGAACAGGAACAGCAGTGCGCCGACTACCGTTACAGCCACCGCTCTTATGCGCCTCTTGTTCCGGATGACGCAACGACGGCCGACAACTCTCTGCACGTTTCCTGACGTGATGGTGTTCAGTCCCCTCATTGTGTGTCTGGAAAAAGAAAGACAGAAAGAAAAAAAAACACCATTGTCAAAGTCTCATTCACATTTCAATTTCCTTCCGTTTAAACAAAGTTTATGTAACTTACCTTTAAAATCGACAAATTTCACTCGTAGGCCTACTTGTGTTATTTTATAATCAACATTATTGGACCAAATTGTTATTGTTATTGTTGTTTAAACCCCAGCCGACAGCGTACAGTCCTTCCATTTAAACACAGTTCATGTAACCTACCTTTAAAATCGACAAATTTCACTCGTAAGCCTACTTGTGTTATTTTATAATCAACATCATTGGACCAAATTGTTATTGTTATTGTTGTTTAAACCCCAGCCGACAGCGTACAGTCATATCAGGGCTATAACGGTTTCAAAGCATACAAAACTTCAATAGGGGGGGGGGGGGGAAGGAAAATTTAGTACACATCAATGCCTGCGTGCAAATAATCTGTAGGACATGCCCCTGGCGTTGACCACTCCGTCCAATTTATCGCACACGGGATTTAAAAAGCACACCTGAATACAAATTTAAACATACCTAAGGACACCAAATATATGTATAAATACAGGCCTTAGTTACCTAAAATTGCTTCTGCATATCTTACCTCCCTAGGGCCAAAAATGCATTTCAATACATTTTTTCAATTATCAATCTTAAGAAGTACGCAAGATTTTATCGAACACATACAGGTGAATGGACCAGCAAAGCAGAAAATAATAGGAAGAAATGACAGAAAGTAAAGGAACATGGCAGAAAAAAAGAGAGTGGCAGAAAAGAGGAAATTTCTGGCACAGAATTTCCAGAAGGTGGGGATACTATACTGAAAGAGTCCCGTGCATCCCCATGGAGGGGTGGGGGGGAGGGGGGTTGGACCAAATGTAAAAACTGAACTCAGTTAAAATTTGGTAAAGATAACAAATACTGTCCTGGTGTCAACTAGACAATAGAGACTCTCAACAGAAGTGCCTGGTCTGAAAAAGACAAGCAATGAAGTAACACCCCCCAATGGCGCAGGCTCTATCTGTGAACTACATGATACATGACTGATCCCAGTTTCTTTTAGTTTCAGTTTCAGTTTCAATTTCTCAAGATGACGTCTCCGCGCTCGGAATAAATTCCATATGCAATATCGTCACAGGTGCCATGTGATGGAGAAAATCCAGAATGACTCAGCCCATTTCAACTTAAGTATTTTTTTGAGCGTGTGGCCTGGCATCGAATTCTGCCATATCTGATGAACTTACCCGATCAGGCCTCTGTTTCTTCTTCGCTAATCTGCAAATGAAAGGCAGAACCGCATTCCGATCGATACCCTTTTAATGAATTCGGAGTTTGGTCAAGGGGGATTCAGGCATTCGGGCAATGCCATCTGCACGCCACCCAACTGTACCAATGATTATCTGTTAGACACCTTGAGCCAGCACAAAACCTTATGTGCTGACAAGATCTTGAAAAGGGAAGGAGGGGGGAGGGGGTCAGGACCTATGGAACAGTAAATTGACAAGAACCAGGGAAAAAAAACACGAAAAAAACAGAACGCGTATTTGATACAACCAGACAAGACAGGCGCAAATTTTCGGCCAAAGCGTAGACATCAGATCACAAATGAACGAAAAACCAGATACAAAAATTAGGAGAAAAAGCCTGAAATTTCCCTGCTGCTTCATCCAGTGGGAGAAAAGGACTAAAATGTTAATCTTTCTCTCCCACTGGATGAAAACAATGTTTGCCTAGACAATAGAGACACTAGACAATACACACACTAGACAATACAGACACTAGACAATACAGACACAAGACAATACAGACAATAGACAATAGAGACACTAGACAAGAGACACTAGACAATAGAGACACTAGACAATACACACACTAGACAATACAGACACAAGACAATACAGACAATAGACACACTAGACAATAGAGACACTAGACAATACACACACTAGACAATACAGACACTAGACAATACAGACACAAGACAATACAGACAATAGACACACTAGACAATAGAGACACTAGACAATAGAGACACTAGACAATACAGACACAAGACAATACAGACAATAGAGACACTAGACAATAGAGACACTAGACAATACAGACACTAGACAATACAGACACTAGACAATACAGACACTAGACAATACAGACACTAGACAATACAGACACTAGACAATACAGACACTGGACAATACAGACACTGGACAATACAGACACTGGACAATACAGACAATAGACAATACAGACACTGGACAATACAGACACTGGACAATACAGACACACATTTTAGTCCTTTTCTCCCACTGGACACAACAGCAGGGAAGTTTCAGTCTTTTTTCTCCTAATTTTTGTATTTGGTGTTTGTTCATTTGTGATCTTACGTCTGCTCTTGACAAAGGCCAGTTGGCCGAAAATGTGCGCTTATCTTGTCTGGTTGTATTAAATACGTGTTCTGATTTTTTCCGGTTTTTTTTTCTGGTTCCTGTTTGCATGAATGCGAGCACCTACATGTGTTTTGGATTCATAAACTGACACCACCAGATTAATTGCAGCATTAAGATGGACAGCGAATGGGTCAGCTTTTGTTATGGGGCTGAGACTGAATTCGTAACATCAGATGTTGAGCTCTTTTTATCAAAACGACGGTCGTTAAACGCCCTATCGGTATGGAAGCCGGTGTTTTCCATCCTGCACATCTCGACTAACAACTCCTCCCCATGAGAAGGTGGCTTGGATATGGGCGCCTTGGTGTGAGAGTCGAGTGTGTGTGTGTTGTACTTGTGTGCGTGTGTTTCTTCGATTCCGTGAATGACCGACGAATTATGATGTTGAATATTGTAATTGTTGTGAGGCGTGAGTGTGATTGTATGTATAGCCATAACATTTTCCTTGTGTCTGTGCACTGGGCTAAGATAAAATCTTGTCTTGTTGTCTTGTCTTGAGAACTTAGCACTAGCAACCGTGTCTGTTACATGTATCTCATCACTGGCGCCGGTGGTCAACCAGCGTGTATAGCCATGCGAAAATTAAGACATTCCACTTTTATATTTTAGGTACATTCCATCCGTTTTAGAAACATCACACAATTGTTCATATGAAAGGAATTCAAAAAGACATCTTCTTTAGTGCACATTAGATCGAAATAGGACTGTCTACCGAAATGATGCAATGGCTTTGAATTATTTCTTCGGTGTGCGAAAAAGTGTATCACCGTTCGCTGTAAGAGCTGACAAAACCAAAAGCAGGTCGGGAATAGGGAGGCCAAATTGTACCAAGGAATTTCAAACTGTATCAAGGAATTTTTAAATAAGTGAATTTCTAATTTAATCGTGACCCTTTAATTTTCATTCTGTATACCTTTATAATCTTCCGAAGCAATATGTTGAAACGTTAAGCCTAGATTTCGTAAATATTGTTGTGTATTCTGTTTTTACCGAAATATACCGATAGGGCTGACAGTACCGATGGGGCATTAACAGACGTTAAAAGAAATAAAAAACGATCCCAATGTTCAAACAGTTTGCTTTCATCCTGCATGGAAATTTGGCTCGGTGGGTGTCCAACCATAATTTTTTTTTCCGAAGCAATATATTGAAACTTTAAGCTTTCATCATCATCATCATCAGGTGCCCTGCCGCATGGCGTTGGCGACCATGGACTTCCAACCATCTCTATCTCTCGTTTCCCCCAGCATCTCCCCCACCCTCCTCATCCCTAGCCACTCTGCAAGTCCGCCCAGCATTCTCTCCCTGGGTCTACCTGGTGCTCTCTTTCCCTCCAGCTTTCCCGTTTGACCAGGTGCTCCAAATCCCCCTTCCTCATAAAATGGCCTATAAATGTTGTCTGTCTTTTCCTAGTCTTCTTATGAATGATCTACTTGTGTCGCCTCCATCAAGACTGTCTCGTTTGTTTTCTTTTTTTTCTTTTTTTTAAGCTTTAGATTTCATAATCATTGCTGTTTTTAACTAAATATACCGATAGGGCGTTAACAGACGTGAACATAAATAACGAACGATCCCTTTGTTCGACCGGTTTCCTTTCATCCTGCATGGACATTTGGCTTGGTGAGTGTATTCCAGCCCATAATTTTCCTGTTTTCAATCTGATGATGCATTGATCAATACGTTATGGTGCATGGCAATATTCACGCAGTGTTCATCATCCAATGGGTTTTCTAAATGTTTCCTGATTAGTTAGGCCATCTCAGTTTTCATATCGATTGCCTATTGCGTTGGTTTCCTTCACCAGCTCCCTTGGGCTCAAAGCTAATTGTTATAAAAGCCTCCAAACCCTGCCATTGCGTATACACAGTTTCAAGAGTTTTCTTTTTTCTGTTGTTTTTTTTTTTTTCCTATGACATGAACTAAGAAAACTTTGAACAATTACTTGCGAGGAACTCTTAAAACATTTTAAAACTTCCCCTTTAGAGAGAGAAAGAGACAGACAGACTGAGACACAGACAGACAGACAGAGACACAGACAGAAAGAAAGAGAGAGACAAAGACAGAGAGAGAAAGAGACACAGATAAACAGACAGACAGACAGAGAAAGAAAGAAAGAGAGAGACAAAGAAAGAGAGAGAAAGAGAGACAGACAAACAGACAGACAGACAGAGAAAGAAAGAGTAAGAGACAGGGAGAGGACAGGGGAAAATGGAAGGGAGAATAAGACCATATATATATATGATCGTCCGATGCAGCGCCATTAAAACTGATCTAGCAGCCCGATATGCCAACGGTACAAAGTCCAGGATTCGCATCCATACAGCCATGCAGTCAAGACTACTGCTCTGCATACTGCGCACTTCGTCTCCAGTTT
>CM060312.1:13523065-13535565 GCA_030674185.1 Monoplex corrugatus
TGTTGACCACAGGGATAACCGTGGGGTCATTAACGTGCGCTGATTAGCGTTACTGTTATTGTTATTGTTTATAGTTGCTTAAAGCCCAGTCGACTACGTAGAGTCATTCATATCAGGGCTATAACCGTTTCAAAAAATAACACAACACTTCGAAAGGAAAAGAAAATTAAGTACACATATCAATGCATTCGTGTACATAATCTAAGGAGATGCCCCTGGTGTTGACCACTCCGTCCAATTTACCGCACAGGGGATCTAAAAAAAACCCATACCTAATACAAATTTAAACATAAGTAAGGACACTAAAAGATATACAAAACGGTCCTAAATTACCTGAAACTGCTTCCGCATGTCTCACCTCCCGAGAGCCAAAAAATACACTTAATACACATACCCAATTATCAGTCCTAAAAGAAAGAACGTAAGTCTTTATATCGAACACATACAGGTGAATGGACCAGCAAGGCAGAAAACGCTAGGAAGAAATGACAGAAAGCAAAGGAGGAAGAAAGAAACAAAGAGAGTGAGAGATAGAAAAGAGGAAATTTCTAGCACAGAATGTCCAGAAGGTGGGGATACTATTTATACTGAAAGAGCCCCCGGTATCCCCACGGGGGTGCTGATAAATGTGCTGCACAAGCGTTCTCGGTCTATCGTTTCGCCCGTAAGACCTTGAGACCCGCATCTCCGGTCAAGGTCTGGTGAAGTGGGGGAGGACGGGGGGGGGGTGGGGGGGAGGAGGAGTCCCTGTCCTACTGGAAATCGAATCCCATATTTGGCTGCTCACCAGAAAAGCGTTTTAACCCTTCGACTCCTGCACACCATCCACCAACTGCAAAACACTTAACCCTTTGACTCCTTCACCCTATCCACCGGTCAGGAAGCTGGTGGATAGGGTGAGGGAGTCAAAGGGTTGTATTTTTGTTTTTCGTTTGTTTTGTTTTTGGGTTTTTTGGGTGTGTTTTTTTTTTTTTTTTTTTTTTTTTTGCTTGGGTAACATGGCTGACAATGCAGGATGATGGTGGACAATGTGCGGGAGTCAAAGGGTTAAAACTGTTTGCTCGTTCGGTCACCACTCCACCAAATAAACCAGTAAGTAAAACAAGACAGATCCAATGTTCACGGACCATTCCGTTTGTACACCAAACAAATCAGTGAACAAGTCACAAAGGATTCACCGCACTCGGACATGCTGCTCCACACAATCATCATCATCAACAAGTGCCCTGCCGCATGACGTTGGCGATCATGGCCCTCCGTGTGTGTCTGTCCCTTGTTGCCGCAAGCACATCTTCCACCCTCTCTGTCCTCAGTCACTCTACAAGTCCGTCCAATATTTTCTCCCTGGGTCTACCTGGTGCTCTCTTTACCTCCAGCTTTCCTGTTGTGACCAGGTGCTGTAATTCCCCTTTCCTCATAAAATGGCCTATAAATGTTGCCTGCCTTTTCCTAATCTTCCTTATCAATGATCTTCTTGTGTCTGCCTCCATCAAGACTGTCTCGTTTGTTTTCTTTGCTGTCCATAGAACTCTCAACATTTTTCTTAGAAACCACATCTCGGCTGCCTCAACCTTGTTCTGGCTTTGCTTGTTGACAGTCCACGCCTCACAACCGCGTAACAGTATCGGTTCTATATAACATTCAAGAACTCTCTTCCTAATGTTAATTGATAGGCATTTGTTGGTAAGAATGCTTTTCACGTTCTTGAATGCTGTTTTGGCCCTGCCGATTCTGCTGGCTATTTCTGATGTGCATCGGCCGTCTGGTGAGATGATTGTTCCCAGATATACTAACTTATCAACCTGTCTCAAGGTTGTGCCGTTTGCTGTTATTTTGCATGAGCGGATTTCATGTGTTTTTTTTTTTAACTGATTACCATGATTTCAGTCTTCTTGCTATTTAGCTCCAACCCTTTATTTTTACTATTTCTATTTCTGTTATATTCACAAGATTTTGTAGGTCCCTTTCATTTTCTGCAAATAGCACGGTGTCATCAGCGTGACGATTGTTGTTTATGATTTCTCCTCCAACCTTTAATCCAGGATGTTCTTCTATGTTTCTCATGATGTTTTCGCTGTAAAATGAAAACAGATCTGGTGCCACCCAAATATGTCAGTAATTATCCTGCAAGACTCCTTGAACCTACGCCAAAACGTACACGCTGGCAAGATCCTCCAGTGGTGAGGTTCGGGAGGGGACGGGTAGAAATGGTAGAACGGGGAGAACGAGGAGAACGGGTATAACGGGGAGAACGGGGAGAACGGGGAGAACGGGAGAACGGGGAGAACGAGGAGAACGGGGAGAACGGGGATAACGAGGATAACGAGAACGGGGATAACGAGGAGAACGAGGAGAACGGGGATAACGGGGATAACGAGGATAACGGGGAGAACGGGGATAACGGGGATAACGGGAATAACGAGGATAACGGGGATAACGGGGAGAACGGGGATAACGGGGATAACGGGGAGAACGGGGATAACGAGGAGAACGGGGATAACGGGGAGAACGGGGATAACGGGGAGAACGGGGAGAACGGGGATAACGGGGATAACGAGGAGAACGGGGATAACGGGGATAACGGGGAGAACGGGGATAACGGGGAGAACAGGGATAACGGGGATAACGGGGAGAACGGGGATAACGAGGAGAACGGGGATAACGAGGAGAACGGGGATAACGGGGAGAACGGGGAGAACGGGGAGAACGGGGATAACGAGGAGAACGGAGATAATGGGGATAACGAGGAGAACGGGGATAACGAGGATAACGGGGATAACGGGGATAACGGGGATAACGAGGATAACGGGGATAACGAGGATACGGAGATAACGAGGAGAACGGGGATAACGAGGATAACGGAGATAACGGGGATAACGAGGAGAACGGAGATAACGAGGATAACGGGGATAACGAGGATAACGGGGATAACGAGGATAACGGAGATAACGAGGAGAACGGGGATAACGAGGATAACGGGGATAATGAGGAGAACGGGGATAACGGGGATAACGGGGATAACGGAGATAACGAGGAGAACGGGGATAACGAGGAGAACGGAGATAACGAGGATAACGGGGATAACGGGGATAACGAGGAGAACGGGGATAACGGGATAACGAGGATAACGGGGATAACGAGGATAACGGAGATAACGAGGAGAACGGGGATAACGAGGATAACGGGGATAACGGGGATAACGAGGATAACGGAGATAACGAGGATAACGGGGATAACGAGGATAACGGGGATAACGAGGAGAACGGGGATAACGAGGAGAACGGAGAAAACGAGGATAACGGGGATAACGAGGAGAACGGGGATAACGGAGATAACGAGGAGAACGGAGATAACGAGGATAACGGAGATAACGAGGAGAACGGGGATAATGAGGAGAACGGGGATAACGAGGAGAACGGGGATAACGAGGAGAACGGGGATAACGGAGATAACGGGGAGAACGGAGATAACTAGGAGAACGGAGATAACGAGGAGAACGGGGATAACGAGGAGAACGGGGATAACGAGGAGAACGGGGATAACGGGGATAACGAGGATAACGGGGATAACGGGGATAACGAGGAGAACGGGGAGAACGGGGAGAACGGGGAGAACGGGGAGAACGAGGAGAACGGGGAGAACGAGGAGAACGGGGAGAACGGGGAGAACGGGGAGAACGGGGATAACGAGGAGAACGGGGAGAACGGGGAGAACGGGGAGAACGGGGAGAACGAGGAGAACGGGGGAGAACGAGGATAACGAGGATAACGGGGAGAACGAGGAGAACGGGGAGAACAGGGAGAACGGGGAGAACGAGGAGAACGGGGAGAACGAGGAGAACGGGGAGAACGAGGAGAACGGGGAGAACGAGTCCTACGAAACATTACGCTGACACCACCAGAATGACTGGAACATTTAACCCTATGACTCCCGCACCCTATCCACCAACAGCAAAAAACTGTGAAATCAAAGGGTTAACTTTTTGCTTTGCAAACATGGTTAACACGGCAGGATGCTAGAGGACAAGCTGCGGGAGGCAAAGGGTTAAGATTGTCAGCGAACAGGCCAGCGTTTATGCTGCGAGCTGACGTTGAGCTCCAGATATCAGATCTTGGGTCCAGAGAGCTGGTGGAAGGGATGAAGGAATCAAAGGGTTAGGTTTTTGCTTTGCCAACATGGTTGACACGGCAGGATGCTAGGGGACAAGCTGCGGGAGGCAAAGGGTTAAGATTGTCAGCCAACAAGCCAGTGTTTATGCTACGAGCTGGGTTGCGCTCCAGATTATCAGATCTTGGGTCCAGACGACTAATGGCTAACCACCTGTTGCAGGTTGGTGAGACGAGGGCAGGTCTGGGCCGCAGTAATATCACAGTATACGAATATGGGGCGAAAGTACGTCCTAGTTTCTAGTTTGCAGTTGGCACTTTGTTCAAGAGGGATTCACTGCACTCGGAAAAAAAACTCCATATCCGCTCCACCCCAAAATCTGCCAACAATTATCTGACAAACTTATCCGATGCCTGCGCAAAACCTTATGCGCTGGCAAGGTCTTGAAATGGGGGGAAAGGGGGAGGAGGGACGAGTGAAACGTTAAGCTGGCACCATCACCAGAATGGTGTAAACATTAAGATGAGGGCAGCAACCAGGCCAGTTTCTAATGTCGCGGGCTGGAATAGAACTCAAGATATCAGATCCCGAGTTCATGGTTTTGCCAACTAGCCCGCGAAAGTATACGTCCTAACCTTTAAATAAAATCATTCATGTGTGCAGATGAACTCTGCTTGACACCTACATGGACAACAGCGGACGTGAGATATGGTTCAGTGGTTTTGGACATTTAATGTGCGTGTGTGTGTATGTGTGTGTGCGTGTGTGTGTGTGTGTGTGTGTGTGTGTGTGTGTGTCGTGTGTGCGTGTCGTGTGTGTGTGTGCGTGTGCGTGTGTGTGTGTGGGTGTGTGTGTGTGCGTGTGTTGTGTGGATCGTGCGAGACTTTGGATGTATGCGTGTGGATGCGTGTGGTTGTGAGTGGGTACGTAAGTGTAAGTGGTGTGTGTGTGTGTACGTTGACCACTCCGCCCAATCCCAATTTATCACACAGGGGATTTAAAAAAAAACATACCTGAAGACAAATCTAAATATACCTAAGGACATTAAAACATAAATAAAAACAGGCCTAAATTACCTAAAATTACTTTCGCATATCTCACTTCCCAAGAGCAAAAATGCACTTAATATATGTACCCATATTTGGAGCACCTGGTCACGGCGGGAAAGCTGGAGGGAAAGAGAGCACCAGGTAGACCCATGGAGACAATGCTGGACGGACTTGCAGAGTGGCTGGGGATGAGGAGGGTGGGGGAGATGCTGGGGGCAACGAGAGATAGAGATTGTGGGAAGTCCATGGTCGCCAACGCCATGCGGCAGGGCACCTGATGATGATGATGATATGTACCCAATAATCAATCCTAAGCGAAAGTACATAAGACTTTATCGAACACATACAAGTAAATAGACCAGCAAGGGAGACAAAGATAGGAAGAAACGACAGACAGCAAAGAGGAAGGAAGAAACAAAGAGATTGACAGAAAAGAGGACATTTCTAGCACAGAGTATTTTCTGAAAGAGCCCCCGGCATCCCCACGGGGGGGTTCCTCCCTTCTGTTATCATGAAAAAAGTCATACTCGGCACATCACGAGGTAATCTTATTTTTCCCTCCAATGCTTTTTATCCATTTTTAATATGATACAAAAATAGACACTAATAGCAAGGGAAAGTCATTTGTATCAGACTTAAAAGTTCAAAGTTCAGACTTAAAACACTTGGAAACCGTCCACATCTTCAACAAAGAGTTTATATGCATGAAATACAGCCGTAATCAACAATGAATATGATAAACACATATACATACACAGGCAGGCCAGGCAGGCCATAAAGCAACCATATATATATATATATATGTTATGTATACATATATATTATACATACATATATAAATATGTGTGTATATGTATGTATATATATATGTGTGTGTGTATATGTGTATATATATATATATGTATATATATACAGGGGGGGGTGCAAAAGTAGGTATACAGTTATGAAAAAAAAAAACACGTACAATACTCACTGCATTTATTATACAAACAGATGAATATTGCATATACATGTAATAACAAGCACAGCCTTAATCTCTCAGATACTCAAACTGCTTGCCGTCGGTATTCACACACTCCTCTAATGGAGAGCGAATTAAGCATTATGATAATGATGTGATACTTACTGTATACCTTCTTTTGCACACACACACACACCCCCCAGTATATATATGTGTATATGTATATATATTTATGTATATATATCATAAAGAAGTGAGTAGCCATATCAAACTTACGTCATCTGAAACTAGGGACAAATCTCACAGCCATTTTCTTCTAAAAGCGTGTGTAAGTTTCACCTGAGTTTTGAAATTATCTTCTCCTATCTGGTATTTTATGTTAAGATATCTTGTAAAAGAAACAGTGCCTGGCAACTTGTTTTCCCCCTCCCCCCTCCCCTCCCTCCCCCGGCGTTTACTTTCGTCATCATCAATCATCAGGTGCCCTGCCGCATGGCGTTGGCGACCATGGACTTCCAACCACCTCTATCTCTCGTTGCCCCCAGCGTCTCCCCCACCCCCATACCCTCTGCAAGTCCGTCCAGCATTCTCTCCCTGGGTCTACCTGACGTTCTCTTTCCCTCCAGCTTTCCCGTTGTGACCAGGTGCCCCAAATCCCCCTTCCTCATAAAATGGCCTATAAATGTTGCCTGTCTTTTCCTAATCTTCCTTATGAGTGATCTACTTGTGTCTGCCTCCATCAAGACTGTCTCGTTTGTTTTCTTTGCTGTCCATGGAACTCTCAACATTCTTCTGAGAAACCACATCTCGGCTGCCTCTATTTTGCTCTGGCTTTGCTTGCTGACTGTCCACGCCTCGCATCCATACAACAGTACTGGTTCTGTATAACATTCAAGGACACTATGATGTTAATTGATAGGCATTTGTTGGTAAGAATGCTTTACATCTTCTTGAATGCTGTTTTGGCTTGGCCGATTCTGCCAGCTATTTCCGATGTGCATCTGCCGTCTGATGAAATGACCGTTCCCAGGTATTTGAACTTATTAACCTGTGTCAAGGTTGTGCCATTTGCTGCTATTTTGCATAAGGGGATTTCATGTTTTTTACTGATCACCATGACTTCAGTCTTCCTGCTGTTTAATTCCAGCCCCTTACCTTTGCTTTCTATTTCTAGTATATTCCCAAGTTTACTTTCGTACAACCATAGATTTTTCCTATAATGATTATTATTAAGTCCAATAACTGAATCTGTGAGCGTGCTTTTCAAGATCATGAGATAATGTTATATCACGTGCAGACATGGAGAGTGTCATCGTAAAAGATGTGCTGGGTATCACAGCACAAGTATATGTACGAAGTATCTGGAAACAACATGCGTATTGTACTTGATAGTATAAACTTCACGCTCATCACGATGTAGAATTAAAAACCCGTGTGTATATCTTGAATAATTGATAGGTCCATCATCATCACCATGGAGCAATGCAATTTTATTAGCATCACGCTACATGTGCTACAAAAGCCTCAATAACGCAGCCCCCGATTACCTGTCAAGCCTACTTGAGATCTATCTTCCCTCACGTACCCTCCGCTCTGCCTCCGATCCTCTGACTTTTCGCTTTCCACGCACTAAGCTCAATACCTATGGTCCACGAGCCTTCTCTGTTTCTGGTCCACTCTCCTGGAACAAACTTCCTCTCTCAGTCCGTCAGCAACCTACTTTTGTCTCCTTCAAGTCCGCTCTCAAAACTCACCTTTTCTCCTCCGCATAAAATCCTAACCTCACTCAACCCCCCCCCCCCCCCCCTCTGCAGCCTGTCTCCGCTCGGAGGGGAATCACATGGTTATAATATATAATTGTATATGCTATGCTCTCTATAATTTTCCATTGCTTTTATTCTTGCTTTTATTGCTTTTATTCTTTCTCCCCATTTATAGCCATGCGTGTGTGTGTGTGTGTGTGTGTGTGTGTGTGTGTGTGTGTGTGTGTGTGTGTGTGTGTGTGTGTGTGTGTGTGTGTGTGTGCGTGCGTGCGTGTGTGTGCGTGCGTGCGTGCGTGCGTGCGTGTGTGTCTGCTTCAGCGCTTAGATTTGATTTTATCAAGATTTTGCGCTATATAAATATTGTAATTATTATTATTATTACATAAACCCACGTTTGCCTTCGATTTGACCACGTTTGTCTCTGCCTTGTGTTGCTGAGAAAGCCATAGTTACAGGTTGACTGATGTGTTTGGGCGTACTTTATCGTCTTAGATTTCTCTGTTTAATTCCACACAATGCATTTGACAGCGCTTGTTCTGCTGGTCTGTTGTCTTCAGTGGGTTGCGAACGAGAGCGGCAGGAGACTAGAGATTTCACATTGATTTTGATAATCAATGTGTGTGTGTGTGTGTGTGTGTGTGTGTGTGTGTGTGTGTGTGTGTGTGTGTGTGTGTGTGTGTGTGTGTGTGTGTAGTTTGCGTTAGCGCGCACACCCGGGCATGTACATGGTGTGTGCGCCTAGGTGTGTATATATACATGTATGTGTGCGTGTATGTACATGTCTGTGTGAGTGTATGTACGTGTCTCTGTGTGAGTGTGTACGTTTTTGTGTACGTGTGTGTGTTTGTATGTGTGTATGTACGTGTCTGTGTGTGTGTGTTACGCTTGTGTGTACATACGTGTGTGTGTGTGTGTGTATACATGTGTGTGTGTGTGTGTTTGTGTGTGTGCGTGTGTGAGTGTGCGTGTGTGTGTGCGTGCGTATGCCTGTGTGTGTGCATGTGATTGTGTGTGTGTGTGTGCATGTGATTGCGTGTGTGTGTGTATGTGTGTGTGCGTGTGTGTGTGCGCGCGTGTGTGTGTGCGCGTGTGTGTGTACGTTCGTTCGTTGCTTGATTTAACGTCTTTTCACTATAAGTGATATTAGACGGGTGTGTGTGTGTATACGTGTGTATGTGTGTGTGCGTGTGTGTACACGTGTCTCTGTGTGTGTACGTTTGTGTGTGTTTGTACGTGTGTATGTACACGTGTGTGTACGTGTGTGTATGTGCGTGCGTGCGTGCGTGCGAACCTGTCTACCTGTAAGTCCGTTAGTGTCCAGACTGAGCGGTGGTAGCCATGACAACTAAAGGGAACGGCATTGTAAATAGTGTACGCCCTCGTGTTCTTGGTAGCAGGTGGTCCTTCTCCATCAAAGCAACTGGCACACGGTTGCAGCCCGATGTAGCCTATTGTTTATCGTCATCATCAAGTGCCCTGCCACATGGCGTTGGCGATCATGGCCCTCCATATGTATCTATCTATCCCTTGTTGCCGCAAGCACACCTTTCACCCTCTCTGTCCTCAGCCACCCTGAAAGTCCGTCCAATATTTTCTCCCTGGGTCTACCTGGTGTTCTCTTTTCCCTCCAGCTTTCCTGTTGTGACTAGATGCTCTGATTCCCTTTCCTCATAAAATGGCCTATAAATGTTGCCTGTCTTTTCCTAATCTTCCTTATGAATGTTTTCTTGTGTCTGCCTCCATCAAGACTGTCTCGTTTGTTTTCTTTGCTGTCCATGGAACTCTCAAACATTTTTCTTAGAAACCACATCTCGGCTGCCCCAGTCTTGTTTTGGCTTTGTTTGTTGACTGTCCATGCCTCACATCCGTATAAGATCATGGGTTCTGTATAACTGTCAGGAACTCTCTTCCTGATCTTAATTGATAGGCATTTGTTGGTAAGAATGCTTTTCATCTTCTATCGTTTACATCTACATAAAAATGAAGCGTAGACAGGGACAGGGAGGGGGTATTGGTCAATAATGCTATGCTTTGGTGGGTAAGCTCACAGGTGTACATGTGTATAGCTTTGGTGGGTAAGCTCACAGATGTACATCTGTATAGCTTTGGTGGATAAGTTCACAGATGTACATCTGTATAGCTTGCTTTGGTGGGTAAGCTCACTGATGTACATGTGTATAGCTTTGGTGGGTAAGCTCACAGATGTACATCTGTATAGCTGTGGTGGGTAAACTCACAGGTGTACATCTGTATAGCTTTGGTGAGTACGCTCACAGATGTACATCTGTATAACTTTGGTGGGTTAGCTCACAGATGTACATCTTATATATCAGATGTTTGTGGGTAAGCTACGTCTTTTTTCGTTTGTTCCTGGTTGGCTGACTGTAGCGTAGGCTACTGTCTTCGTTTGTATGTTAATTTCCCTTAAAATATCCAGATTTTCGCATCTTGATCGGAAGGAAAGACTGGATTGAGAGAGAGAAACAGAGAAAAGTAGAGAGAGAGAGAGAGAGAGAGAGAGAGAGAGAGAGAGAGAGAGAGAGAGAGAGAGAGAGAGAGAGAGAGTGTGTGAGTCATTGAACGTCGTAAATCAAAACGGGGAAGGTGTGGCATATAGCCCATCCATATAACAGACACACGTTACGCTATATCACATATGTGATGGTGGTGGTAGTGGGGGGGGGGGGGGTTACTCATTAATTCAACAGAACGACAAAGTCATTGTAAACAGATGTACATAATTTAACCCTTTGACTCCCTCACCATATCCACCAGCTGCCTGGGAAGGGTAAGGGAGTCAAAGGGTTAAGTTTTTGCCTTGCTAGTATTGTTGACAATGCAAGATACTGGTGGACAGGGTTGACTGATCGATTGATTCGTTTTTACGTTGACACCCACCTCAGATGATATGGCTGACGGGGATAACCATCCCAGGGAAGCGGGGGGAAGTGGGACCTATCTAATTCTTTACCGACACCACCAGAACAACAATGATGTTAAGACGGGACGGTGAGAAGGCCAGTTTTAATGTAGCGTATCCCGGAATTCGAACCCACAACCATTAGCATGTGAATCCGACGCTCAAACCAACTGAGCTACTGGGTGTGGGTGTCAGAGGGCTAACTTCTACAACAGGATAGCGTAAACTTCCTTGTCACGTGACCCGTAGTGTTGCACCATAATACAGTACACACAAGATTTATACAGTGACATGCAGGCCTGCCACGGCGCACATTTCCGTGATACTTGGGTTGGCCGTAGTTCTGGCAACTCTGGCTCTGCCCTGCCGGCTATAAATAGCGCGCATCTTTCCCCTTCCCTTCCACTCCCCACACCCTTTTCACCCGTCCCGCTGCCGTTTTGCGAGACCACTCACAAAATCTATGTGAGCGAAGCAGGGGCGCGCGCGTGTTAGTTAGGCCTACTGCACTGGCCACTTGTACTAAGTTCATGGTATGTGCCTCCAGATTGACCTAGATTCCAGTACTCGGGAAGAGCACAGCAGTTATAACACACACACACACACACACGATGCATGCAGTAGGCAGAGAGATATGCATCATAACGTATATACTCGCGCACACGCACACGCACTCGCACACACACACACACACACACGCACACAAACACAGAGTTGATTTATACATTTTAACATGCATTTGAACACACACACGCATGCACAGAGAGACAGACAGACAGACAGACAGAGAGAGAGAGAGAGAGAGAGAGAGAATATCAAATCAAAACACGCATACCACACACACACACGCACACACACACACACACATATCTGATTCACATAATATGGTATGCATGTAACATGCATTTAACACACACACGCCACACACACACACACACACACACACACACACATACTCACTCTCTCTCTTTCTCTTGCTTTACATACTGTTATAATTATGATGTGGTGCATGTGACATGCATTTTGAGAATACATGCTTGAAAACTCTCTCTCTCTCTCTCTCTCTCTCTCTCTCTCTCTCTCTCTCTCTCTCTCTCTCTCTCTCTCTCTTACATTACATGTACATAGTGTTCTATGATGTGCATGTACCATGCATTTTGAAAATACATGCTTGAAAACACACACACACACACACACACACACACACACACACACACACACACACACACATCTGCATGCATGTACAACAAGCACAGACACACAGTCACACAATCCACAAGCAAGTTATCACTCACAAAACAAGTGTATACTCACAGGTATTGGTCAGAAAATGCTCCACACTCCAAGAAACCACACATTATGGAGGATACTGTGTATGTACTGTGCAGTACATACTATTCCTCATTACTTTTCTCTTCTCTGTCACTAACCACAAGCTGGTGCAAATTTGAAGTTCCATTACTCACCACACGATGGTGCATATTTTAAGTTCCATATTGATGAGGCAATATAGGTGTGTCGTGATAATACATTTATCTCACAAACTAAATTTTTGGATAGATTCTGTAAACACTGAAAGGAATATACACAGTGTCTCACAAGTAATGAAAATACTAATAATCATGATAATGATAACATTAATACTGCACATTATAGTGCACCTAACAGTGTTCTAAGTGCTTCCAATTCTAGAATACAAA
>CM060312.1:13540565-13550565 GCA_030674185.1 Monoplex corrugatus
GACGAGGGTTCGCTGAACCGATCAGGCCTAACAAAAAGTAAGTGAAATTCCTTGATGGATAATATTCGTTTAGGCGTGATATATGTGTAAATTATAATAAGATTGTGCCTATTATAATTTCACAAAACAATGGTCATAAAAGTAATTATTATTATTATTACATAAACCCATGAGCTGGCCAGGTCCTGAGGAACCAAGCGTGAAATCTTGACCAATACATTTTTTGTTTACACATACAGATGAAACAACATATCTATCGATTCTCGCCAGTGTGAAACAATCTCTGTTTTCTTTCTTTTATTTTTTAACCGATATCAAATACAAATAACGTTAAAAATATGAAACACACTTCCTTTCTTTGTCTTTTTCGAGGAATATCAAATCAAAGTAAACAAGGGAAACAAACACAGCAGACTAATTTCAACTGGCATCCGTCCAGTCCATTACCCACTCGTGTTAACTTTTCCACCAAGAGCGAAGAAAACGGCAGCATAGAACGCGACTCGGATTTCAAACGTTACTCCCAATCCACCTGAAATTATAGTAAAACAGCACGAGAAACAGACAAGAAGAAGAAAAAATGGTGACGGTGAAGACAGAACTTACCTGACGATCCACAAAGTCTTCATCGAACAAATCAATGAGATCGACAGATCGAGACACCACAAATGATTAAACCTGCCGTACGACCCAAACATGCATGAAATGTGTTGGTGTCTCTCGGGTGGGCCCGACTAACGCTGTCGCCAACTGCCTGTGAAGCTACCTGTTTTCCCCAACGAGCCGCTGGCTGATCGAGTTTTTGTCACACACACGGCAATACACAGTTTCTCATCATGCCCAGCGCGCTGACCGCACGAAAACCACAGGTATTTACAGTTTGTTTTTTTAACTTTTTTTTTTTGGTGGGGGAGGGGGGTTTTTTTCTTTTTTTTAAATTAATCTCCCTGTTTCGGAAAGATCAGAGGGTATGATGTGTGCGTGTGTGTCTGTGAGTGTGTCTGTGAGTATGGTGTGTGTGTGTGTGTGTCTGTGTGTGTGTGTCTATGAATATGGTGTGTGTGTGTTCTGTGTGTGTGTCTGTGTGTGTGTGTCTGTGTGTGTGTCTATGAGTATGGTGTGTGTTTCTGTGTGTGTGTCTGTGTGTGTGTGTTCTATGAGTATGGTGTGTGTGTCTGTGTGTGTGTCTATGAGTATGGTGTGTGTGTCTGTGTGTGTATGTGTGTGTCTGTGTGTGTGTCTATGAGTATGGTGTGTGTGTCTGTGTGTGTGTGTGTCTATGAGTATGGTGTGTGGGTGTATGGGTGTGTGTGTCTATGGGTATGGGGTGTGTGTCTGTGTGTGTGTGTGTGTCTGTGTGTGTGTCTGTTGGCCTGTCTGTATGTGTATGTGACAAAATTTTGTGTTGGCAATATTTTATCCGCCATTCACAAATAGATGTTCGCCAAATCTGAGTCAAAACGTCGGTCTGGAGTGGCAAATGCATAAGTTTGGAGGCCATGGTACGGTTAGGCTCGCCAAGGCCTACACCATGAGTGATAGACAGAGAGACAGACCTACTCACATTCATACAACAACACAACAACACCTCGAGCTCAAACTTCCGCACAAATTTCTTTATTCACACACCACGCACATGTTCTCACTTATACAGCATTTCCCCATGGTAAGTCCATTTCCCGAAAATGACAGCAGCTAGTTCATGTCAGCTGACTCACTGTCCACAATTCACGACGTCCTATGGAAAACACTGCTGACGAAATGGAGGCGCACGGGAGTTCCTTCTTTCGTTTTGTCTGGCCATGAATATTCTTGGGGAAAGTACGATGGTGGTTTCCCGTTGCCTTCCATCGATTTGTGTACGATCTCTCCGCCAGCCTTTGTCGTTCCCACGACAACCTACAAGGCAGTAGGGGTGACTTTTTTTTTCAGGGTTTACTCCCTTAGCCTTGTTCTCTCCTTGTGGTTTCTAAGAAGAATGTTGAGAGTTCCATGGACAGCAAAGAAAACAAACGAGACAGTCTTAATGGAGACAGACACAAGAAGATCATTCATAAGGAAGATTAGGAGAAGACAGGCAACATTCGATATGCCATTTTGTGAGGAAAGGGGAATTAGAGCACCTGGTCACAACGGGAAAGCTGGAGGGAAAGACAGCACCAGGTAGACCCAGGGTAAAAATATTGGACGGACTTGCAGAGTGGCTGAGGACAGAGAGCGTGAAAGATGTGCTTGTGGCAATATTGGGGGCCATGATCGCCAACGTCATGCGGCAGGGCACATGATAATGATGATGATGACAGGAGTTCCTATGGAAAACACTGCTGACGAAAATGTAGGTGCACAGGAATTCCTAACAACATGGCAGCCGGCGGCGCCACACAGCAAGATGGAAGAAAGAAGGGAGGCAAAATTCGCAATACCGAAAGGTATACGATGACAAAAACGACAGAGCTGGGACTACAAGATGAGACTACACACTATGTACCTGCATCCCACACCATCTGAGGATGTGGAGATATCTCTCTGAGGTACAAGCTCACATAGATACACAGACCGTAGTATTCTAAGGTATTTAACCTAATTACAACTCTACAGCTCTTGTGTCTGAGACAGAAATGACTTCCTCTATGCTTCCCCTAACTCCTGCTAGGAGAGCTGAAACCGAAGCGACAAAAACTTGACCAAACGGACGATACTACAGGGTTTTTGTTGGGTTTTCTTCCGAAAATTTTTCACATACAAACGTCAGCGAAACACAAGCTCTGCGCTCAAAATATGAAAACCGTGTCTAACATGAAAACTGCCTTTTACACAGAAATCTGCCCCCCTAGCACCGAATGCTCATCACATGGGGAAAAAAACAAACAAATCTTCCTTCCCTTATCTGCCAGTCTGCAACCTTGCCTTACCATACTGAGTCGTATCCATTCCTTTATTTATATTAGTACACCAGTATCTTAGTACAGCATGTCAAATGGCTGATGTGATGCGTCTAGTGTGTTGGCTAGTGACTGCGTGCTTGTCACCTCTCACTTTCAGCCTGCACCGCTGGCTAGCGCTGCTGCTTGGAGCTATGCGAAAAGCACAGCAGAATGCGTAAGTCTCTTCCTGTCAGTACGTAGCCTTTCCATCAGCAAGCCCTACGTTATGCCTCCTTGTGGCGACATGTGCTAACTGAGCACCTCACGGACTCAGGCTAAAATTCGAAGGACTCGGAAGAGGTCTGTTCCCCAGACGTGCGGTACGAAGGCCCACCGGCGTGTGGACATGCCCTGGTGCTCACGAACCAGACCCCCAGCTACGGGTAAATAGCACCACTGCCTGGTGGGTATCTCGGGAGAGAATAAGGCTAAGGGAGTAAACCCTGAAAAAAAAATCACCCCAACCGCTTTGTAGGTTGTCGTGGGAACGACAAAGGCTATCGGACAGACCGTACACAAACCGATGGAAGGCAACGGGAAGCCACCATCGTACTTTCCCAAGAAAAATTCATGGCCATTGCAAAGTGGCTGAGACAGAGAGGGTGGAAGATGTGCTTGCGGCGACAAGGGATAGCTGCATATGGAGGGCCATGATCACCAATGCCATGCGGCAGGGCACTTGATGATGAGGAGGAGGACACCAGTTGATCCGGTCGTGACATGTGCCAAGGTCAAGGTCACACAGATATGGGTGGGTGGGTTCAGCACAAAATAGCAATCTTTCGTGAAACTGTGCGAACACGATTTGCTCAAAAATTTCTCAAATATATACTGTGGAGGATGGGAGTGGGAATGGGGAGGGGAGGGAGGGGGCTCAAATATTGCAATCTGTTGGTAAGCTGTGTGTGCAGCAATTTCTGATGAACTTTTCAGAATATCTGTTCAAGTTTTCTCCGTTGCGTGAAAGCTTCAAGATTCACCGTCATCTGACGGGAACAAAGTCTCAGCCGTGTTCTGAGCAGTCAAAAACTCAAATATGAATACACGTTTCGTAGCGGTTTGTGATGTGACATTTTGATTTTTTTCGCGGTATCACTTTATCCATATACACAACTACAGCATTCATTATGTAAACGGCCCAGCCATGCCATAGAAATAATCCCTTAATTATAAAAGTTATGTCATTTATGTGAACGACACTATAATCACAGAAACATCTAGGGTAGAAACAGGCCTATCAACAAGCAAAGTCGGAACAAGATTGAGACAGCTGGAATTCGGTTTCTAAGAATTCCATGGACAGCAAAGAAAACAAACGAGACAGTCTTGAAAGAGGCAAATACAACAAATACACACACACACACACACACACATCACACACACACACACACACACACACACACACACACACACACACACACACACACACACACACACACACACACACACACACACACACACATACACACATTAATAAAGAAGATTCGAAAAGACAAGCAGCATTTATAGGACATTTTATGAGGCAAGAGAAATTAGAGCATCTAGTCACAACAGGAAAGCTGGAGGGAAAAAGATCACTAGGTAAATACAGGGAGAAAATATTGGACGTACTTGCGGACTGGATGAAAACAGACAGGGTGGGAGATGTTCTTGCACTGACAAAAGACAGAGTCTTCTGGAAGGCCATGATCGCCAACGCCATGCGGCAGGACACATGATGATGATGACGATGATGATGATGATGATGATGATGATGATATGATGATGATGATGATGATGATGAGATGATGATGCATTCTTTTTTTTTACTGTTGTGATAGTCTACCACTGTGCTCATTTCACGTCAAGTTTTTTTTTTTCATCTAAAGCGTATTCACTGTCACAGTGACCTTGAAAAGTATCAAACCTGGATATCTGTGATAATTCTTGCATAAAAAGGAAACGAATTTAGTGGCTGTTATTGCTCTTTTGTTTGTTTGCTTGCTTGTTTGTTTGTTGTTGTTTTTTGTTTTTGTTTTGTGTGTGTGTCTGTGTGTGTGGTGTGTGTGTGTTGTGTGTTTAGGGGGGGGGGCGGTTAACAGAGAGAAGGGTGAGCAACAGCAAGGGTGAGGTGTTATACGAGACCCATATAAACTGTAACGCGGGCACGCATGCAACACACACACACACACACACACACACACACACACACACACACACACACACAACACACACACACACACACACACACACACACATACACATACACACACACACACACAACAGACGCACACGCACGCACGCACACAAACACACAAATATGCTCGTGTGCTGAAATATCACTTCCTTATAGACAAGATCTCAGTATTCAAAAATAGTCCATCACAGAAGTTACCCCACGAAAAGAAATACACAGCAAATTCTGTGGGCAATTGCTTTAAGCACACAAAAAAGCTATGAATCTACCATTACTAACTGAAATTGTACGGTTTCCTAATTGCACAAAATCTATATGTTTAATACTAGGATACTGGTTGCGCACGATTGGTTCAAACGATATATACTATCTCAAATAGCCGTGCAATGATATGCCGCAAAACGATCAAACTCATAAAAAGTATGCCCTGAATGGTCTGACTCCTCTATTATATCCACGATTTTTGCAGATTTACCATCATCATCATCATCATCATCATCATCATCATCATCAATCAGGTGCCCTGCCGCATGGCGTTGGCGATCATGGACTTCCATCTGCCTCTATCTCTCGTTGCCCCCAGCATCTTCCCCACCCTCCTCGTCCCCAGCCACTCTGCAAGTCCGTCCAGCATTTTCTCCCTGGGTCTACCCGGTGCTCTCTTTCCCTCCAGCTTTTTGCTCCAAATCTCCCTTCCTCATAAAATGGCCTATAAATGTTGCCTGTCTTTTCCTAGTCTTCCTTATGAGTGATCTACTTGTGTCTGCCTCCATCAAGACTGTCTCGTTTGTATTCTTTGCTGTCCATGGAACCATCAACATTCTTAGAAACCACATCTCGGCTGCCATAATCTTGTTCTGGCTTTGTTAGTTGACTGTCCACGCCTCGCATCCGTACCCGATCGAAAGCCTTGGTGTAGTCAACAAAGCATAAATACACATCCTTATTCATCTCATTTGACCTCTCTATGATAGTTCTTAGGATGTATATCACACCGGAATAAATCTTAAAGTCCGGAGTAAAAAAACAAATCGTCTAAAATATGTGATGGAAAACAATTATATATAAAGATATCTATTTTTGGAAACTACAGAAAAGCGCAAAACGTTATGAGCTTAAATCTTTATAATGAAATTACAAACAACTTACTGATTAGAAGAAAACATATAGTGAACGTTCTGACCACTAAAGAAAATATTCTCCAGACTTCGAATCTGAGCCTGTGATCAAGTTTGAAAGGGGCAGGCACATCAGCTAAAGAAAGAAAAAGAACATGCAGTTTGTGGTTTGATTTAAAAAGAAAAAGAACTTTGTTGCTTTTGAATCCAATTGAAAGATCCACTTCTTTTACCAGTGGTGGCTTCCTTCCCTCAGTTTGTGCAGGGTTTTTTTCAACATTAAATATTGTAGGGTAGTCTTTTGTCGACTGTATGCGTGTGCCTGCCTGATGCGTGACTGTGCTTTGATTTGAATTGTAAAAATTTGGCGCTGTACGAATATTGTAATTATTGTTTTTATTAATTTTCCTAGAGAGCTGTGATAGCTGCACAGATACAAGACTCAAACTGATAATTTGTTTTTCAATTTCAGAAAACTATACATTTAGATTTCCTTATTCCAGATACAATACGCTCCACGTAAAAGACTGGCTTACTGAAGATGATTTACAAATGCAAGCTGCAGGAAAACGCTGCCCATCTAAGATTGGAAATGTTATCGGTTTTTATACATGTATTCCCAGTATTTTATGAGGCAAGAGAAATTAGAGCACCTAATCACAACAGGAAAGCTAGAGAGAAAGAGATCACCAAGTAGACCCAGGGAGAAAATATTGGATGGATTTGCAGAGTGGCTGAGGACAGAGATGGTGGGAGATGTACTTGCAGTGACAAGGGACAGATTCGTATGGAGGCCATGATCGCAAAGGCCATGCGGCAGGGCACATGATGATAATGATGATGATGATTCCCAGTATTGGTGGCATCTTGTGAAACCATTATTTCTGAAGCAAAGAGACAAGCAGCTCCTCTCAATACCAAGCTCCATGGCAACTGGACGAAAATGGATTAAAACAACTACAGTGGTCGCCAGATGTGGTTTGAACATTAGATGGGGAATGGAAGAAGTTACAGCACTGTTTGGGGGAGAGGTGGGGTTGTTCTCCTTACAAATAACTAGTCCCAGTTCGAGCTTGAATGTCACACACACACACACACGCACGCGCGCGCGCACGCACGGACACACACACACACACTCATACACTTTCACGCACTCACACATGGACACACACACACACACACTCACACACGCACGCAGCACGCACACACACATACACAACACACTCACGCACGGACACACACACACGCATACACACACACACACACCTCTCTCTCTCTCTCTCTCTCTCTCTTCTATCTATCTATCTATCTATCTATCTATCTATCTGACGCACTCGGACACACACACACACACACGACACACACACATTTACGCACGCACGCACACACACACACACAACATTTACGCACGCACACACGCACATACACATTTACGCACGCACACACACACACACACATTTACGCATGCACACCCAACCCACACACACATACACACACACACACACACACCGTCTAATATCACTTATAGTGAAAAGACGTTAAATCAAGGAACGAACGAACGAACACACACACACACATTTACGCACGCACATACACACACACATTTACGCACACACACACACACGTTTACGTACGCGCACGCACACACACACACACACACACACACACACACACACACACACACACACACACACACACCACACACACACACACACACACACACACACACACAAATATATTTGACGTATTTTATTATCTACTTCTCTTTTGTGACTTATGCCAACACATCCGTGCTGACAAGCAAGGTAATTTGGATGATCAGTCTTTGTATGTCAAGCGGACACGAAAGATTGGGAAGATTTTGTGTACATGCACAACCATTAGTTCAATACTAGTGCCGAGTTACACACTGCGAGGATCAGATCTTCATCGGTTGAATCACCTACGGACACTCACCTACAATAAACAACAACAACAACAACAACATGACAAAATCCTGGTTGGGAACGGTAATAGCTGTTACAACAATTCTTGTTGAATACGGCAAACAGTCCACATGAAAGCATGCGCGTTGCTCTTTACACGGTGACAGAATATCACAATGTTTTGTACAGTGGTTTAATTAAAAGAAAAAAAAAGAAAGAGGGGAATCGAATACAGGAATACAGGAATACAGGATATACAGGGGGGGGCAAAAGTAGGTATACAGTTATGAAAAAAGAAAGCATGTACAATACTCATTGCATTTATTATACAAACAAATGAATATTGCATATACATGTAACAACAAGCACAGCCTTAATCCCTCAGATACTCAAACTGCTTGCCATCGGTATTCACACACTCCTCTAATCAGAGCGGAATTAAGATTAAATAATGATGATGATACTTACTGTATACCTACTTTTGCACCCCTTGTATTATTCTGTATATTATACATTGATCAACTGTAATCATTCATGATTTTGTACAGTGATTTAATAAAAAGAAGAGGGGATCGGGTACGGGATATATTATTCTGTATATTATAATTAGGAAGGGGGGATTTGGAGCACCTGGTCACAACGGGAAAGCTGGAGGGAAAGAGAGCACCAGGTAGACCCAGGACAGAATGCTGGACGGACTTGCAGAGTGGCTAGGGATGAGGAGGTGGGGGAGATGCTGGGGGCAACGAGAGATAGAGATGGCTGGAAGTCCATGGTCGCCAACGCCATGCGGCAGGGCACCTGATGATGATGATGATGAATTATAATTATACATTGATCTACTATATCATTCATGATTTTGTACAGTGATTAAGCAAAAAAAGGAGGGGTCGGGTACGGGATATATTATTCTGTGTATTGTACATGATACATTGATCCTGTATGATCATTCTTACATATCTACGCACTATAATGAGATCCAAAACAAGTGCGACTGCCCGCGCCCAAGCAAACAGGAACCAGAAGAACAAGCAAACCAAAGCAAGGGCGTATTCAACACAACAAGCAAGACAAGCGCAAATTTTCGTGTCAGCGCAAACGGTCACAAACAGACCACAAACAACACCAAACAACGGATAATAAAAAGAGGACTAAAAACTTCCATGCCGCCTTCGTCCAGTGCACTATAATGAGTTTCTACACGTCATATGCAGCTTCCTTGGACAGGACACAGTCTCGTCCGTTGGAAGACAACTACATCCCCAATATACTCCTACAAGGAAAGCTGTAGCGAGGATACTGTGACCATAGAAGACACATGGATACACTGAAGGCCAACCTCATCAGCTGTGGCATCGACATCACCGCTGGGAAGATGCTGCCCGCAGTAGAGTCAGCTGGTGGCAACAGTGCATCATCATCATCATCATCATCATCAATCATACATCATCATCATCAACAACATCATCAACATCATCATCATCAACAACACATCAACATCATCAACATCATCATCAACATCATCATCAACATATCATCATCAACAACATCATCATCATCAACACATCAACAACATCAACATCATCAATCATCATCACACATCATCATCAACATCATCAATCATCATCAACATCATCATCAACATCATCATCAACATCATCATCATAACATAATCAACATCATCATCACATCATCATAACAAACAATCATCATCACAACATCATCATCAATCATCTTCATCATCTCATCAAGTGCCTGCGATGGCATTGCGATCATGGCCCTCTGTATGCATCTATCCCTTTTGCCGCAAGCACGTCTTCCACCACATCCTGACTGTCAGCTTCTGAAGGAGTGATA
>CM060312.1:13555565-13563065 GCA_030674185.1 Monoplex corrugatus
CAGAAAATGACAGGAAGAAATGACAGAAAGCAAAGGAACAAGGCAGAAACAAAGAGAGTGACAGAAAGAGGAAAATTTCTAGCACAGACTTTCCAGAAGGTGGGGATACTATTTATACTGAAAGAGCCCCCCGGCATCCCCACCAGGGGGGGGGGGGAGGGGGCAAACAATGTATTTAGCTGCATCTCTTGCAAAGCCTATGTTTAGCTGCATCTCTTGCAAAGCCTATGTTTAGCTGCATCTCTTGCAAAGCCTATGTTTAGCTGCATCTCTTGCAAAGCCTATGTTTAGCTGCATCTCTTGCAAAGCCTATGTTTAGCTGCATCTCTTGCAAAGCCTATGTTTAGCTGCATCTCTTGCAAAGCCTATGTTTAGCTGCATCTCTTGCAAAGCCTATGTTTAGCTGCATCTCTTGCAAAGCCTATGTTTAGCTGCATCTCTTGCAAAGCCTATGTTTAGCTGCATCTCTTGCAAAGCCTATGTTTAGCTGCATCTCTTGCAAAGCCTATGTTTAGCTGCATCTCTTGCAAAGCCTATGTTTAGCTGCATCTCTTGCAAAGCCTATGTTTAGCTGCATCTCTTGCAAAGCCTAAGCATTTCCGCTAAGCTGTTATCGACGAGGCCCCATGTCGATCGATGGACATCAAGCCCCCAGTCTATTGATCAAAATCGATCAATCAGCCAATCAATAGATCAGGTGCTGTGGTGAACTACGTAGACAGATGTACATTTAACTGTGCTTCGTGAACATGACTTGACCATTCGCAGAGTGCTTTAAGGAAGCAGGCATAAATAAATGAATGAGCTAGCTAATCAATAAACCAGGTGGTGTTAAAAAAAACTACGGTAAAAAAAATTAATGTGTTCCTCACAACGCCTCAAGCATTTCCACTCGACTACGGAGTACCGGGCCTCAATCTAGCGATAAGGTCAATCGACCAGCCAATCCATAAATCGCTGAAACGATAGATATACTCAGTCTGGCGTAGAAGAATCGAAACCGGATGTACCACTTCAGAAGTGTCTCGTATCCAATCTGCACAAGAAAAACGAGCTGCACGGAAAGCTAGGGCTGCAAACCCTTCAACCACAGTAACCGACCACAGATGTCCAACCTGTGGACGTTACTTCCGTGCCCGGATCGGATTGATCAGTCACCTCCGGACACACTGACTCAAAGCATCTTCATGAAGCCATGGTCATTGTCGACGACGACAGACGAACACCAGGTAAAACAAAACAAATGTGAACAAGATGGTCAAGGCAATCAAACAATGTCTCCTTTACAAGCAAAACTTATGAAAGAATTTCCAGAGTTTGTACTTTAAGGTCACTGTGACCCCGAGAAAGCTTCGATTTTTTAAATCAAATTCGGCGTGCAGCGAGGTCAGTGGTAGACTGTCAGTTACGACAGTGAAAAATAAACTTAACCCTTTGACTCCCGCACTCTATCCTGCGACTGCAAAAAAAAACTTAACCCTTTGATTCCTTCATCCTTCGCCTTAGGGTGAGGGAGTGAAAGGGTTAAGTTTTTTGCTTTGCTAGCATGGTTAGCAATGCAAAGATGCTAGTGGACAGGGTGCAGAAGTCAAAAGTGTTATATATTGTCAAAAAATCTGAGAAAGTGCTTATTCTCGCCTCTACCTCAGAAAGTGCTAATTCTAGGTATATTATGGGTCCGTGTGTTGTTTTAATCTTCGCTCCTTGACATTCAATCTTATGCGTTCGCGAGTCCTGAATGATCCACGTCACTGACTCAAATTTGGAAAAGATCCATTCAGAAACTGCTGAGAAAAACTTGCTAGCACAGTTTTGTTATAAGACCCACACACTATACACACACAGACACACATAGACACACACACACACACACACATACACGCACACGTACACACAGACACACACACACACAAACACACAAACACACACACACAGACACACACACACACACACACATACAGACACACACCTCTCTCTGGTCAATATGAAACAATCCATCATTTTCTTCACAAACACACACACACACACACACACACACACACACACACACACACACACACACACACACACACACACACACACATACACACCCACACACACACACACACACACCACAACACACACACACACGCACTAAGATAGATTGAAAAAGAATGGTTCAGTGTACCCCTTACACATAGGCTGGCCCATGTGCCCTGAATGGGCTTTTCTATTAGTAAAGGGTTTTCTATCGATGAATCAGTCAGTCAGTCGCTAAATCCTCCGGCCTCTATAAATTATTCAACCTCTTTCTCTCCTCTCTCTCTCTCTCTCTCCTCTCTCTCTCTCTCTCTCGCTCTCGCTCCTTCTCTCTGTCTCTCTCTCCTCTCTCTCTCCCTCGCTCTCTCTCTCGCTCCTCTCTCTCTCTCGCTCTCTCTCCTCTCTCTCTCTCTCTCTCCTCGCTCTCGCTCTCGCTCTCTCTCTCTCTCTCTCTCTCTCTCTCTCTCTCCTCTCTCTCCTCCTCTCTCTCTCTCTCTCTCTCCTCTCCTCTCTCTCTCTCTCCCTCTCTCTCTCTCTTTCCCCTCTCTCTCTCTTCCCTCTCTCTCTCCTCTCTCTCCTCGCTCTCTCTCTCTCCTCTCTCTCTCTCTCTCTCTCTCTTCTCTCTCTGTCTGCGGATGTACTGTTCCAGTTGTAGCGGGGGAAAGTCTCCCGGCGGAGAAATGAATCTAATCTTCCTGATTCAGTCACTGAATCAGTGAAAATGTCACTATCTGTTTACTTATTTACTTATTTATTTATTTGTTTATTTATTTACTGACTTATTTATTCATTTACTTATTTATTTATCCCTCATTGGAAACGTTGCAATCTCCTCTTTTGGCCCCGGATGTCAATGCGTTGAGGGAGGGAATATAATCCTAGTTGCTGCTGAGTCGTGTCATGACGATTCCCGCTGTCATCACTTTTGTTATGCGACCCCTGCTGTGTATGGAACACTCTTTATTTACAAAGAGCTAAACATAATTTTCACCGTAGAATTTTTTTTCTCTGATTCGAGCAATGTTTTCTCAGGTTCGTAAATTTCTTTCTTTCTTTCTTTCTTTCTTTCTTTGTTGTTGTTGTTGTTGTTGTTGTTGTTGTTGTTTGTTGTGTGGTGGTGGTGGTGTTGTTTTATCACATTGTGCAGGCGTTCTATCGCTGCATAGTCTACATACTCCGTCTTTGAAAGGTTACCGTGTATGCAGCCAGTCACATTCTCTCCCCCTCCCTCCCCCCGTGGGGATGCCGGGGGCTCTCTCAGTATAATAGTATCCCCACCTCCTGGGAATTCTGTGCTAGAAATCTCTTGTTTTCTGTCACTCTCTTTGTTTCTTTCTTCCTCCTTTGCTTTCTGTCATTTCTTCCTACAAGTTTCTGCTTTGCTGGTCCATTCACCCTGTATGTGTTCGATAAAGTCTTACGTACTTTTTCTTAGGACTGATAATTGGGTACATGTATTAAATGCATTTTCGGCTCTAGGGAGGTGAGATATGAGGGAGTAATTTTAGGTAATTTAGGCCTGTTTGTATATATGTTTTAGTGTCCTTAGTTATGTTTAAATTTGTATTCAGGTGTGTATTTTAAAGCCCCTGTGCGATAAATTGGATGGAGTGGTCAACGCCAGGGGTATGCCCTTAGATTATGTGCACGAAAGCATTGATATGTGAACTTAATTTTCTTCTCTTTTTTGTTTGTTTTTTTTTTGTTTTTTTATGAAGTTTTGTATGTTTTGAAGCGTTTATAGCCCTGATATGGCTCTATGCGGTCGGCTGGGCTTTAAATAACAATAATAATAATAACATTCTTTTTCAGGGTTGTATATGTTAGGTATTTTCAGGTTTCCACAAGTCAGCAAGCACAGAGATGCTTGCAGGATTTGGACTTACAGGTTCTCTTTTTTTTTCCAGTATTGTTCTTAATTTTCATTCCTTTGTTTGTTTTAATGTAATTAAATTAGCAACAGCAGAAATGTGAGTTGGCCTTGATGCTAGTATCCCAATCATCAGGAAAGTAAACGCTAGTTTTGTTTTATTCATTTAACGTGCGTATTTGCTTTTTGCATGCGTATTGCACACAAAGACAGTTCAGGCGCAAGAATGTCGGCACACATGTTGACTTTTAAGAGATTGGAAAATGTCCAGTCCTTATCCACTAGGCGCTGTCCTGGCAGAACGGGCCTCAGACCTTCAGGTTTTATTCTGGCAAGCGGTGTGCTTTCTGTACTGTTCACGTTCATCATCAAGTGTCCTGCCGCATGGCGTTGGCGATCATGGCCCTCCATATGTATCTATCCCTTGTTGCCGCAAGCACATCTTTCACCCTCTCTGTCCTCAGCCACCCTGCAAGTCCGTCCAATACATTCTCCCTGGGTCTACCTGATGCTCTCTTTCCCTTCAGCTTTCCTGATGTGACCAGGTGCTCTAATTCCCCTTTCCTCACAAAATTGCCTATAAATGTTGCCTGTCTTTTCCTAACCTTCCTTATGAATGATCTTCTTGTGTCTGCCTCCATCAAGACTGTCTCGTTTGTTGCCTTTGCTGTCCATGGAACTGGCAACATTCTTCTTAGAAACCACATCTCGGCTGCCTCAATCTTGTTCTGTCTTTGCTTGTTGACTGTCCACTCCTCACAATAGCATTCAAGAATTCTCTTCCTGATGTTAATTGATAGGCATTTGTTGGTAAGAATACTTTTCATCTTCTTCAATGCTGTTTTGGCTTGGCCGATTCTGCTGGCTATTTCTGATGTGCATCTGCCATCTCGTGAGACGATCATTCCTATTATTATTTTTTTTATTAGACATTGGAAATTTGGAATCAGCGGTATTGCATATGTGATGACACATATTGTGAGACGTGATGATAGGGTTTTTGGCTAGACTACGCCATGTTGCGAAGACACTGCTAACCAGCGTGATTCAAAATTTGCTGCAAAGGCTTACTGCACCCAGAGCAGTAAATTCGTTTACGCCGAGGCTATAAAACCCACGTGTGTCTCAAGGACTGTTTATTCCAATTATCACAACAGTATGCCAGTTATATTCTTGAGAATAATCAGGATGAGAACAAGAAATAGAATGAAAAGAGAAATACCAGAAGAACAATGTGGATTTGTTGAAGGGAAAGGAAATATTGATACTGTCTACATCCTTAGAACTATCATAGAAAGATCAGCTGAGTTGAATAAGGATTCATCTTTATGTTTTGTGGATTGTACCCAGACTTTTGATCGTGCAAGACAAGAAGAATCGATCAACCAACCAGAAAGGCTCAATGTTGATGGAAAGGATCTAAGAATAATATGAAATAGGTACTGGGAACAAACAGTAGCAATGAGAGAAAAAAATATATATAAGCTCTTTCCAAAATATCAAATATAGTTTAGGCAGGGATGTCTTCTGTCACCATATTTGTTTTCACTTTACAGCGGAACCATCATGAGAAACATAGAAGAATGCCCTAGTATTAAAGTTGGAGGAAAAATGTTCAACAATCTCCGTTACACACATGACACCCTTCTAATTGCACAGAAAGAAAAAGACTTACAAAATCTTGTGAATATGATAGAAATGGAAGCAGAGAAAAGGGCTAGGACTAATAGCAAGAAGATTGAAATCATGGTAATCAGTTAAAAAAATGAAAAAAGAAAAAAATAGAAAAAAAAGTCCCCTCATGCAAAATAACAGCAAACGGCACAACATTGAGACATGTTGATAAGTTTAAATAATATTATCTGGGAACAACCGTCTCATCAGACGGCAGATGCGCATCATAAACATCCAGCAGAATCAGCCAAGTTAAAACAGTATTCAAGAAAATGAAAAGCGTTTTTACCAACAAATGCCAATCAATTAATACCAGGAAGACAGTTCTTAAGTGTTATATAGAACCGATACAGTTGTACGGATGTGAAGCGTGGACGGTCAACACGCAAAGTCAGAACAAGATTGAGGCAGTTAAAATGTGGTTTCTATGAAGATTGTTTAAGACTTCCATCGACAGCAAAAAAAACGAACGAGATAGACTTAAAAGAGGCAAACACAAGAAGAACATTAACGAAGAAGATTAGGAAAAGACGGGCAACATTTATAGACATTTTACGAGGCAAGAGAAATTTGAGCACCTAGACACAACAGGAAAGCTGGAAGGAAAAAGAGCACCAGCTAGACCTGGGAAAAAATATTGGATGGACTTGCGGAGTGGATGAAAACAGAGAGGATAGGAGATATACTTGCAGCGACAAAAGATAGATTTGCATGGAGGGCCATGATCGCCAAAGCCATGCTACATGGAGATGATGATGATGATGATGATGATGATGATGATGATGATGATGATGATGATGATGATGATGATTGATGATGATGATGATGATGATGATGATGATGATGATGAGAGAGATGAGATGATGATCGAGATGATGATGATGATGATGATGATGTGATGATGATGATGATGATGATGATGATGATGATTGATGATGATGATGATGATGATGATGATGATGATGATGATGATGATGATGGTGATTGATGTGAGATGATGATGATGATGATGTGGTGGGGGGATATGAGTGATTTGTGGATATGATGGAGGATGTATGATGATGAGATGAGTGGATGGATGTGGGATATGATGAGATAGATGTGGTCTTGGGAGGGGGCGATCAGTGTGGATGGATAGGATAGGGAGGGTGGATAAGTTCTATCGCTGAAAGCTAGCACTCTCTCGTGCCAAGTCTGCGGATTTTCGCGGTGAAAATTCTGCCTGTACTCATGTGGAGCTAACAGTCTGCTATACCCTGGTTCTCGGTAACTGGCATGGCAGGCTGTGACTGCCACAGACGTCTATCTATCTTAGATGTCTGTGGTGACCGCCAGCACGTGGATATGAGCTGTTTGCTTGACAACATAGCGGCTGTAGTTCACACACCAGCATTTGGCTTGGAACCGGCGGAATATTTTGATTTGCAGCATACTCATTAATTTTTTTTGTATTGATATTGCTGCTGTTATTGTTTTGTTTGAGGGGGGGGGGGGTTGGTCTTGTTTTGTTCTAGGTTGTTTGTTTTTTCCAGCAACCTGATCCAAATGTTTGAAATTTTACACTGCTGATGTTAATGGATACCTGAAAATGTACAATTGTTTCTAAGCTTTCGGCACACTGTTACAACAGATCTTGAAGTCTGGGGTAGCATTTGAAAACATTCTGCTTCTAATAACCGTTCCTTAATCAAGAGTAGCATTTTTTTTTCTTCTAATTTAACCATAGCATTATTCGTGTGTTCTGCAAATGAGATTTAGGTACACACGTATTTATGATAGTCCCCCTCCCCTCCCCCACACACACCCCCCGAATTTTCCCCGGATGCCTGCGTTTTTCCTCTCCTGGCACAACTTCACTGGCTCCCTGTATCAAAGCGCATACAGTACAAACTAGACACCATGTGCTACAAAAGCCTCAATAACGCAGCCCCCGATTA
>CM060312.1:13565565-13570565 GCA_030674185.1 Monoplex corrugatus
GTAGTAGTAGTAGTAGCAGCAGCAGCAATAGTGGTGGTGGTGGTAGTAGTAGTAGTAGTAGTAGAAGTAGTAGTAGCAGCAGCAATAGTAATGGTGGTGGTGGTGGTGGTGGTGGTGGTGGTAGTAGTAGTAGAAGTAGTAGTAGTAGTAGTAGCAGCAGCAGCAGCAGCAGCAATAGTGGTGGTGGTGGTGGTAGTAGTAGTAGTAGAAGTAGTAGTAGCAGCAGCAATAGTAATGGTGGTGGTGGTGGTGGTGGTGGTGGTGGTAGTAGTAGAAGTAATAGTAGCAGCAGCAACAGTAGTAGGAGTGGTAACAGCAGCAGTAACAGTAGTAGTAATGGTGGTGGTAGTAGTAGTAGTAGCAGTAGTAGTAGTAGTAATAGTAGTAGTAGCAGTAGCAGCAGCAGCAGCAGTAGTAGTAGTAGCAGCAGCAGTAGTAGTAGTAGTAATAGTAGTAGTAGCAGTAGCAGCAGCAGCAGTAGTAGTAGTACTAGCAGCAGCAGCAGCAGTAATAGTAGTAGTAGTAGCAGCAGCAGCAGCAGTAGTAGTAGCAGTGGTGGTATTCTCCTTTCTAGACTTCATCATACTTTTGGCATCTCTGACATTGCTCTGTCTTGGTTCACTTCATACCTATCCAACAGAAAACAAACCGTTCTCATCAATAGCACTTACTCTCAACCCGCATACCTGACCTGTGGTGTTCCACAAGGATCTGTCCTTGGCCCTGTTCTTTTCACTCTTTACACCTCCCCCCTGTCCACCATCATCAACTCCCATTCTATAAAACACCACTTCTATGCTGATGACACCCAACTTCAAGACAGTGACTCACCTGATAATATACAGCGCCTGTTGACTCGCACCACTGAGTGTTACTCGGACATTAAGAACTGGATGACACACAATAGACTTCAGCTTAATGACGACAAAACAGAAGCTATCCTCATTGGCACCCGTCAGAAACTTTCTCAGCTGCCTCCTCTTTCTCTCCCATTATGTAACACATCAGTCCCAATTTCTGATTCAGCTAAAAACCTTGGTGTCTGCATTGACTCTACCCTCTCCATGAACAACTTTGTTACTCAAACTGCCAGATCCTGCTACTATCATCTCCATCGTATAAGGCTGATCAGGAAGTATCTCTCTGTCGAAACAACTGCAAAACTCGTTCTCTCCTTCATAATGTCTCGCATTGACTATTGCAATTCACTCCTGTCTGGTCTTCCTGCCTCCACCATTCACATCCTACAGCGCATTCAAAACAATGCTGTACGCCTTGTACTCAAAAAGAAAAAAGCTGACCACATATCTCCTCTCCTGGCACAACTTCACTGGCTCCCTGTATCAAAGCGCATACAGTACAAACTAGACACCATGTGCTACAAAAGCCTCAATAACGCAGCCCCCGATTACCTGTCAAGCCTACTTGAGATCTATCTTCCCTCACGTACCCTCCGCTCTGCCTCCGATCCTCTGACTTTTCGCTTTCCACGCACTAAGCTCAATACCTATGGTCCACGAGCCTTCTCTGTTTCTGGTCCACTCTCCTGGAACAAACTTCCTCTCTCAGTCCGTCAGCAACCTACTTTTGTCTCCTTCAAGTCCGCTCTCAAAACTCACCTTTTCTCCTCCGCATAAAATCCTAACCTCACTCAACCCCCCCCCCCCCCCCCCCTCTGCAGCCTGTCTCCGCTCGGAGGGAATCACATGGTTATAATATATAATTGTATATGCTATGCTCTCTATAATTTTCCATTGCTTTTATTCTTGCTTTTATTGCTTTTATTCTTTCTCCCCATTTATAGCCATGCGTGTGTGTGTGTGTGTGTGTGTGTGTGTGTGTGTGTGTGTGTGTGTGTGTGTGCGTGCGTGTGTGTGCGTGCGTGCGTGCGTGCGTGCGTGCTTGCGTGTGTGTCTGCTTCAGCGCTTAGATTTGATTTTATCAAGATTTTGCGCTATATAAATATTGTAATTATTAATTATTATTATTATTATTATTATGGTGGTGGTGGTAGTAGTAGTAGTAGACGACCGCAACAGCTGGAGAACCACTCTCAAGAAACAGCTGCGGATTGGTGAGGACAAACTGTCAGCTGCTGCAGCAGAAAAGCGAGTTCGCAGAAAAGGGATGACAGCCAACAGACCAGCATCAGCATACACATGCGACCGCTGCGACAGAGACTGCCTCTCTCGCATTGGTCTCTACAGTCACAGGCGACGCTGCTTGGACCAATCAGACAGCCCATCTAGACATTAAAACGGATGTACTTTGTCCATGGTCAGCCATGACCGAGGGAGGCCTACTACTAGTAGAAGTAGCAGCAGAAGCAGCAGCAGCAGTAGTGGTGGTGGTTGTGGTGGTGATGGTGGTGGTGGTAACAGTTGTAGAAGTAGTAGCAGTAGCAGTAGTAGTGGTGGTGGTGGTAGTAGTAGCAATAATAGAAGTAATAGTAGTAGTAGCAGCAGCAGCAACAGCAGTGGTGGTCGTGATAATATTTTGATAAGTGCTGCTGCCAAACTGACGATCACTTGTCTTGTTGAAGACGAACAGCTCGACTGTGTTGACAAAACAACAGGTTCACCCTTTGACTCCCCTACCCTATCCACCAACTGCAAAAACTTAACCTTTTGACTCCCTTTCCCTATCCACCTTTCTGCAGGAAGCTGGTGGATAAGGTGACGGAGTCAAAGGGTTTTAAGTTTTTGCTTTGCTGGCATGGTTGACTATGCAGGATACTGGTGGACAGGGTGCGGTAGTCAAAGGGTTAAACTGAGCAATGTGCGTTCATGCTAACGCCGGCCACTTGCTGCCAGCTGCTGCCCGCAAATGGCTGGACCTTAAACGCACAATTTCATCACTTTCGTCATGCGAACTGGTGGTGATAGCCGGTCATACTAACCCCAGCCAGTCGTCAGCGGGAAATTTTATTTGCTTTATTGTTATTGTTATTGTTTTGTTTAAAGCCCAGCCGACTGCGTAGAGCCATATCAGAGCTATAACTGTCTCAAAACATATACAAAACTTCAACAGGAAAAAAAAAAACGAAAAGAAAATTAAGTACGAATATCAATCATTTGTGCACATAATCTAAGGAGATGTTCCTGGCGTTGACCACCCCATCTAATGTATCACACGGGGGATTTGAAAAACATACCTGACTACAAATTTAAACGTAACTACAAACATATCTGACTACAAATTTAAACGTAACTACAAATTTAAACGTTTACGGGCCATTTCATGAAGAAAGGGGAATTAGAGCACCTGGTCACAACAGGAAGGCTGGAGGGAAAGAGAACACCAGATAGACTCAAGGAGAAAATATTGGACGGTCTTACAGGGTGGCTATGGACAGAGGGGGTGGAAGATATGCTTGCGGCAACAAAGGATAGATAGATATGGAGGGCCATGATCGCCAACGCCATGCGGCAGGGCACATCATGAAGATGATGACTTTACTGCTTAAAAGAAAGTTGAAAGAAAAAATGCTCGCCAAAAACTACCCACACACCTGGGTTTAGCCTTTAGCGTTTTTATACCATTACGTGTCGTAGAAGCGTTTCTTTTTCAAGTTTGTTTTTATCCCCAAAATAGAAAGTAAATGTTCTTGTCGGATATGAATCTTCTTCTTCTTCTTCTTCTTCTTCTTCTTCTTCTTCTTCTTCTTCTTCTTCTTCTTCTTCTTCGCATTCTCCTTCTTCTTGGCATACGCTTCTACACAATCATCTGAGTCCGGGCGATGAATGCAGCCGTCTTTTCCAGCTCCTGTCTGCAGCCATGGAGTTTGGTTGTCAGCGGAGTGTCTGTCGGCCACACGTCCTGTCTTGCCACCTGGTGAAGGGGACATCTTTGGAGTATATGCTCCGTGGTTTGGTCTTCTTGACCGCAGGGACAGGTTGGGGAGGGCGCCAGCTTCAGTTTTCGGTACATGTGGCTGTTCAGCCTATTGTGACCAGTGCGCAACCTCACCAGGACAACTTGCTGCTCTCTAGACAACAGGTGGTAGTCATCCCTGTGTCGTCTCGGCATAGAAAGCGCCCTGATGAATGAAAAGGGTGACATGTAAGCAACCCCGCTAAGCATATTTACCTTTCCATTTCCAGAAAGTGTGGTAAGGTAAAACTTGATACCACGGCGGTTTTACAGAGTGTTGTCAGTTTGGTGTTCCGTAGTTTTTGCATACGGACTGAAACTGGGTTTCAGATCTGTCTTCGGAATATAATGTGTGCGTGAGTATCGCTCATTGGCTCAACCCTTTCAATGTACGTGACACTGGCCACTTTAACGAAAACTGAATTTTCTGAGCAACACGAAAAAGACACTGGCCCGACGCCGATATATATATACACAAGCCTGAGCCACATCCAACAGTCACCAACGCCACAAGACTGAGCCACATCCAACAGTCACCAACACCACAAGACTGAGCCACATCCAACAGTCACCAACACCACAAGACTGAGCCACATCCAACATCAGTCACCAACACCACAAGACTGAGCCACATCAACAGTCACCAACACCACAAGCCTGAGCCACATCCAACAGTCACCAACACCACAAGACTGAGCCACATCCAACAGTCTCCAACACCACAAGCCTGAGCCACATCCAACAGTCACCAAACCACAAGACTGAGCCACATCCAACAGTCACCATCGCCACAAAACTGAGCCACATCCAACAGTCACCAACACCACAAGCCTGAGCCATATCCAACAGTCACCAACACCACGAGCCTGAGCCATATCCAACAGTCACCATCGCCACAAAACTGAGCCACATCTAACAGTCACCAACACCACAAGATGAGCCACATCAACAGTCACCAACACCACAAGATGAGCCATATCCAACAGTCACCAACACCACAAGATGAGCCACATCAACAGTCACCAACACCACAAGATGAGCCACATCAACAGTCACCAACACCACAAGCCTGAGCCATATCCAACAGTCACCATCGCCACAAAACTGAGCCACATCCAACAGTCACC
>CM060312.1:13575565-13578065 GCA_030674185.1 Monoplex corrugatus
AAAACATCAGGATGAAAGACAGCATTCCTGATATTATACCAAAATATAATTATACACGCGCTGATTGGTCCTTGTTTCAGACTGTTCTTTCTATTCGAGATTTCACACATTATGAAAGTGAAAATGTAGACGTTATGTTTTCTAAATTCCAGGAGTCAGTTCTAGCTGCTGCAGACCTTTCCATCCCGAAACTCAAAACTTTTAAGTCTAATAACCGTTTGGGTAATGTTTGGTGGACGGAGGTATGTGAGCAAGCAGTTCAGTATAAAAAAGAGAAATACAAAATCTACATCAAAAGCAGGAAACCTGAAGATCATATGGAAATGAAAAAAGCTAACACCCAGTGTAATAAAATCATCGCTGAAGCAAAGAAAAATTACTGGGCATCATACTGCACAAAAGAAATTTCAGATTTCAAGGATTTCCATAAAGTATGGACAAAAATGAATCAAATGAAAAATGGAGCCAACTTACCTAGGTGTCCAATAATGATTGATACAAGTCACAAATTTCTTTCCGACATGGACAAAGCTGAAACTTTTTGCCCAAAATAGTAAAGTAGATGGTTTGACTCCTACCTGCAAACACTACAGGGAAATGGCAGCTAACAACCCTATCTACACTGATCCAATACCTCAAAATGATCTCTGGTTTAATTCTCCAATCACCTTAGAAGAGTTAAAAAACACTATCTTGTCTCTGCGCAACAAAAGGAGTTCGGTAGGTGTTGATGCAGTTTCAACTGAAATGATTAAACATCTTCCAGAAAACTATATTATTTTTTTACACAAAATTTTTCAGAAATGCTGGGCTGGTGGAACTATACCACAATTATGGCAAACGTCTGTTGTTATACCAGTATTAAAAGCAGGAAAGCCTAAAAACAATAAAAACAGTTACAGACCTATTGCTTTAACGTCCCATACGAGCAAACTATTGGAAAAATTGGTATTAAACAGACTTGTACATTACTGTGATAAAAATAACGTTATTCCAGTAAATCAGGCTGGTTTTAGAAAAGGGAGATCTACAGTTGAGCACCTGGTTAAACTTACCACTCACATCAAGAAAGAGTTTGCCCGCAGAAAAAGTCTTTTAGCTACATTTTTTGATGTGAAAAAAGCTTACGATCAAGTTTGGCATACGCGTTTATTGTACAAGCTGAAATCTATTGGTTTATCTGGCAATATGTATGATTACATTAAGTCTTTTTTAGCCAATAGAACTATTCAGGCAAGAGTGGGAACTAGTTATTCTACTTCACGACATCTTGATATGGGAATTCCACAAGGTTCAGTGATAGCACCGCTTTTATTTAATATCCTTATACAGGATCTTCCTAAAGCACTCTCAAATCGTGTTGTTTTGGCACAGTATGCTGATGATATATGTATTTGGATGAATATTACTTTAAAAAAGACAACTCCACAGAGAGCACAGAATTACATTAGGAAATTGTATCAATCTGATCTTGATAATCTTGGAAACTATATGTTAGAAAATGGTCTGTCGTTGTCAGCGGAAAAAACTAACATGATGCTATTTAATTCTGGTGGTACTTTAAGTAACTTGCCTACTTTCAGATTGCTTGGTGAAGTGTTACATTACAAACAGGTTGTAAAATTTCTGGGAGTCTTTATGACATCGAAATTAAACTGGAATGTCCATTTTGATTATATTTCAACAAAAGCAAGAAAAGCCCTAAATTTTCTAAAGATAATAAGCCGATTACCTTGGGGAATGGATACGAACATACTAATTCATCTGTCAACAGCACTTGTACGATCTAAATTATCCTATGCGCAAGAAGTGTTTTTCAGTGCACCAAAATATTTATTAAAGAAGATACAAAGCTTAGACTGCAAAAGTATTAAAATTGCTCTAGGTGTCCCTACTCATGCCTCTAATCTGGAAACGTACAAAGTTGCTGGAATTCTGCCTCTGAACAACTATCGTGAGCTAGCGACAGCAAAATTTGCAGTTAGAACTACTTCACAAACGGACAATTTTGTGAGTAAGGAAATTAAAATCAGGTCTGATGTTGACTTTCCAAAGCGAGCAAAAAGCATTTCATCACAAATGACTGTTTCAACTTACATATCTGACTTGGTCAAACAGTCTAACATAAATATGGATGAAATAGCTGAGACACCATCAACAACGCCTATCCCTACATGTGAAATGCAAAAAGCCTCTTTTGATATTGATTATACAGACGCTAAGAAATCTGAAAACGTCAACATTTCGATATCCACAGCAAGAGAACACATCGATGAAAAATACCGTACCCATCTTCACATTTTTACCGATGGATCAGTCTTAGAAAATAAATGTGCTGGAGCAGCTTTTTATGTTCCAAAATTTAAGATAAAAAAGTCATTTTTCGTTGGGGCAAACTTATCGATCTTTACAGCGGAATTAGTCGCTATTAATCAAGCATTGCATTATCTAGTAAATCTTAAAACCATGTCTTTCAAAGTAGTTCTCTTTGTTGACTCAA
>CM060312.1:13583065-13603065 GCA_030674185.1 Monoplex corrugatus
TGTCGGCAGACTTGATAATTGATTTGATATAAGAAATCCAAAATGTATCCATGAGCCAGAAAACAGAAACTTTTCGATACTTTTTAATCCATTACAAAGGTGAAGAAACTGGAGACTGATTTAGCAAGACCACCACTTCCAGTGGCCTCACTAAATCTATTCAAAAAAAAAAACTGTTGAGGAGGGAGATGGAGGGAGAAATAGAAAACACAACAGACTGACACACTGCGCAATGGACAGAAAACATTTGCAGAGACCCATGCTTTGGCACACAACTGACACAGCTGGAAGAATCTGGTGAATTAATCCTTCAGTACAGCACCCCAGTTAGCCTTCATGGAGTTAAGGGAGAGAAGAAGATGAGGAAGAAGCAGAAGAAGACTTCCTTACATCACATACTACAGCCTTCCATACAAGTTAAATTCCATAAATGCTGTTCATGAAATCAAAATTTGTACAAAAAGCTAGCATAAAACTAGAGGATGATTGTAGAACATGCTTCACTTAGCCATGTTGAAATTCATGCAGTTTGGGAAATCATTCTAGTGAAATTTAAGGTAAATAATAAGTACTTACAACCAACCAAATAACTGTCAAAGGGAAGGAACTATGATAATAATGCTTGGGATATTCCAAGATGACGATTCAGTTATCTTCAACAATGTTTGGTACACATATCAAATCGCCAAGGTCTGTTGCAAGAGTGCATCAAACACATTCTCAAAGGCAAATGAAGGTGTCAGAAATCTGATTCTTGTATGACTCGACCGTGTCAAAATTGCTGTAAAAGGAGTTGCACAACACTGTTAATGATGCTGACTTGCCACAACACTGGTGAAAGCAAGGTGGCAAAATCGCTATTATAGTGTTGACTAAACAGTGCTGATGTTACTGTAACAATGTGCTGATGTTACTATAACAATGTGCTGATGTTACTACAACAATCTAACTGTTGCTATGCTATCATGATAAACCAATTGATGCTGCTGCCTTAAAACTGATGAAATGTTAATGATTGTTACTGTTACTGTTATTTTTATTTAAAGCCCAGCCTACTGCGTAGAGCCATATCAGGGCTATAACCAGTTTCAAAACTTACATACTATTTCAACTGGGAGAAAAAAGAAGAAAATTCAACATATCAATGCATTCGTGTGTATAATCTAAGGAGATACCCCTGGTGTTGACCACGCCGTCCAGTTTATCACACAGGGGATTTAAAAAATATACATGAATACAAATTTTAACATAACTAAGAACACTAGAATACACATGCATATAAAAACAGGTCTAAATTACCTAAACTCGCTTTGGCATATCTCATTTCCCTAAAGCCAAAAATGCATTTAATACATGTACCCAATTATCAATCCTAAGAGAAACTACATAACCTATCAAACACATACAGGTGAACAGACCAAAAAGGGAAAAAATGATAGGAAGAAATGAAAGAAAGCAAAAGAAAAAGAAAGAAATAAAGAGAATGACAGAAAAGAGGAAATTTCTAGCACAGAATTTCCAGATGGTGGGGATACTATCTATACTGAAAGAGCCCCCAGTATCCCCCATGGGGGCCAAATAAACTGATTCCGGCTTCATACTCACCAATGAAACATTTTGTCTTCATCCTAACCATTGCAAGGCCTTTCCTAAGGTCGGTCCTGTGGTAGAAAGTCAGGGTGTTTCATGCTGCAGTAACAACATGCTGACATCAAAATGAGAAATGTAGCAAAAACCACTGATGAGTAGATTCTATACAGAACTTTAAAAAATTCACAAATCAATGTGTGTGTCTTTTTGTTTGAGGCTTTGCCTTTTCTAAAAAAAATTATTTTCACCTCTCAAAATGCAATCTAGTCAAGTTTTAATGTGCTTTTAAAAAAAAGCCAAAAAAGTTAAATGCAGCATTACAGCACTACTGGCGTCAGTTTAGTAATAGACCTATACCTACATCAGACCTTTCAGCAAAAAAGTGTGCAATGCCAATATCAGATATTTTTGGTCAAGAGAAGATAGAAAGTAAATATTCACACAGATGTATATATATATATATATATACAGCATTTCACAAGTGTATATTAGTTTCACACATTATCCTGAAAAAATGCACACAGAGCTATATACACAGATATACACAGAAGTATACAATGAACATTTCAACCCCATACATCATTTGACTACTAACTCACACTGTGTACCCGTATCAATGAATAGACTTTCTCATACAACAACCACAATTCTAAACTACAGAATGCCAAACTTACACTAAGCATAGCACAAAATTAAATCTTGTTCATCCATGTACATTATCATTGGGCACAAACACTTGAACAGGAACACAGGTCAAATCCTACAAACTGGAATGGAATACAGATCTACAACATAAAACTGAAGATAATTTGTCCTTACAGAGTACATTTCATGTACAAAGCAAAACGTTTTGTTTTTTTCTTTTTTCAAGATCATCACACTCAGGGAGGTTACCTTTGTGCTCACCTTTTTTTTTCCATCCCATTTTCTAGCCATCTTTAATGGCCACAAAAGCTGGCACAGATTTGTTTTTTTTTACAATGCAATGATGATGATATCGATGAGGATTATAATCATGATGCTATTAAGTTCCATCTAGGATTGAGACTGCGTGACAGGGCTGTACTCTACGCTTATTACCAGAAGATATCCTGGCATCAACCAGGCCCAAGAGATACAGACACCTGCGGTGCTGGTCAGAAGATTTGAGCAACACCCTCAATGATGCATCCATGAAGTGGATGAGACTCGACTGTGTGGTCCCAGTCTTCCCAATGAGCCCATAGCACGCCCAACTCTGGGTAGGAGCCGGTTAGAGCCAAAAAATCCCACAATGATATAGTTCTGAAGGGACTGATGGGGATTGAAACCGACAACCTTCCAGTCTGTAGTCCGTTGCGTTAACCACTACACCACGGTGACTGGTACAAATCAAAAAGTTATGAGCAGTAGTAACTTGTGATCCCTGACACAGGGATTAATATTGACTAAAAATCACAACATGGCCTTTTAATGTATGTTTGATGTGGGCGGGGGGGGGGGGGATGTTTTGGAGGATATTTGAGTTAAACATTTATGTCCTATCCACTGATTAGAACACGGGCCTCAACAACTCAGCTAGTTGAGCATCACATTCATCTGCTGAGAGCTGTGTGTTTACATTTGGTGTGTGCTACATTAGGCTGGCCTTCTTACTGCCCATCTTATCACAAGTGTTGTTCTGTTGGTGTCAATGTAAGTTTGGATAAGCCCCCCTTTTCCCCACTTTCCCAGGATGGTAATCCCCACTGGCCATATCACCTGAGATGGGAACTGATATAAAACTGAACTGAATCAATCAATCAACATACACAATTTTGCCTTCAGTAAAGGACAAACTGCTTATACAGGGGGGTGCAAAAGTAGGTATACAGTAAGTATCACATCATTATTATAATGCTTAATTCATTAAAATTATTAGCACATTAAGTTAGTTCGCCTGATCTAACCCTATGGACTTCTTTTCTGGGGATATGTAAAGGAAAGCGTTTTCGCAAGCAAGCTGCGCACTGTTAATGGCATGATTCAGTTCATCTTGCAGACTTGTCAAGAAATTGATGCTGATAAAGATCTTTGTGCTAGAGTGTGCATGAGTGTCCGCTCTCGATTAGAGGAGTGTGTGAATACCGACGGCAAGCAGTTTGAGTATCTGAGGGATTAAGGCTGTGCTCGTTATTACATGTATATGCAATATTCATTTGTTTGTATAATAAATGCATTGAGTATTGTACGTGTTTTCTTTTTTCATAACTGTATACCTACTTTTGCACCCCCCTGTATACTACTGAATTCTCTCCCCTTGCATATAGCTTTCACCACAGACATACTTTGCTACATTGATTAAGCTGATATAACCGGCAAGCTGATCTGTTTACCATTTGTATCAAAATGTTTCAGGGCAGGCCTCACGTCAAACACATGCAATGAAGGATGGTAAATGTCATGTATGGCATTTGACTACAGATTTCATTTACACTTAAATCTAAACTTTTGCACCAAAACAGAATATTACATAAGACATAGAACACAGCTGTAGAACAATCAAAAACATGGGAATTTTTCTCCTTGCAAACAATCTTCCCCAACTTTCACTAAAAACAAGTTATTTCTTCATTATTAAAGGAATCTGCATACAGTTTTCCAAACTCTAAACTGACTTCTTCATCTTTTTTCAGTCCTTTCTCTGCTTTTCCTTTTCAACATTTGACATGGCAGCTGTGTATATAAACACAGTGACAAACACTATCAACATGGCAGCTGTGTATATAAACACAGTGACAAACACTATCAACATGGCAGCTGTGTATATAAACACAGTGACAAACACTATCAACAAGGCAGCTGTGTATATAAACACAGTGACAAACACTATCAACAAGGCAGCTGTGTATATAAACACAGTGACAAACACTATCAACATGGCAGCTGTGTATATAAACACAGTGACAAACACTATCAACATGGCAGCTGTGTATATAAACACAGTGACAAACACTATCACTTGCTTCCTCATCAGAAGCAATGGTCATAATCTCTGTATTTAAAAGGGGCAAGTTTTCTTTTCTGCATCTGACTTCTTTACTTGTATGAACAACAAAACATCAACAACATATTTTCAATAGTACTATGTATTTTTTCTTTTGTACACTTTACCATCTCCTTACAACTGACCCTGACTAATGATGACAACACAAACAACAAAACATCAACAACATATTTTCAAAGTACTATGTATTTTTTCTTATGTACACTTTCCCATCTCTTTACAACTGATCCTGACTGGGTACTCTATGGAATTAACAAATGTGAACATGTCAGTCGTTTGTCAAAAACAGGTTACATCAATCAAAGTTATTTACACCCAAAGCAATCAGAGATCAACCTTGAAAACTGAACAATGATAAAAAAAAAAAATATTCGATCATATTGGCAATCCATGACCCAATCAAGATTTCATTTTCATTTGATATAAGTATTCCCCAACAAAACGTTATTCAAGCCTTTCATTCTCTCCAAGTACATGCGTCCTTAAAGCTAGTGTATCACTAGATTAAAGAAAAATACAAAAACTCACTGAACAGAATAAAGACACACAAAGCATCAAGCACTGTTGCATTTTGCAAATTAACCTAACTAGCAGACATATCAAATCAGGACCGAAGTGACTTAGTTACATAAATTGCTAGTAGCAGCAAGGAGCCTTAAAAGATGGCTGCCTGAGTGCAATTCTAAATCTAATACAAATATTCACGAACTTACTATGTTTGTGTCAAGATTTGGAGCTAAAATGAACTTCAAGATGACAGTAACTTTTCTCTTTTGTATCTAATCATGATAAAGCCTCAAATGGTCAAGCCCAGTGATCTATATGTAAAAGATGTGATCTTCCAGAAATCCTCATTGTTGCCCAAAAATGTTTAACCCTTTGACTCCCGCACCCTATCCACCAACTGCAAAACAATTGACCCTTTGACTTCCTCACCCTATCCTGCAGGAAGCTGGTGGACAGGGTGAGGGAGTCAAAGGGTCAAGTTTTTGTTTTGCTAGCATGGTTGACAATGCAGGATGCTGGCGGACGGGGCACGGGAGTCAAAGCGTTAATGAGAGTAAGAACTATCACTGATTCACAGAAACATGCAATCTCTAAGACTAAGCGCTTTACAGGAAAGGGTAGTCCAGGACTGACAAACAACAGAAATTTCGGCAGTTGTTATGACATCTTCTTGCTGACATGAAATCACTAATAAATTCAGTTGAATAATTGGTGGGAACTTCATAGCACATTTTTTTAAGTTTGTTTTTTTCGAAATATTTATCTAAAAAAGGTTTGTTTTAAATTAACTGATCTGTTAAACCATTCTCACACTCAGTGAATCATATAGTTATCAAAATGGCCATTATCAAAATGATGATACAGTAATCAAACCATTATTTCATACCAGTATACATTATTTTTTTCCGATATATAATCATTGTCAAATGATGATGACAGCAAGTCATGATCTGAGGGATCCTGAACCATTATTCTATAAAACATGGCTTACTGGTTTTTACATGTCAGAAATGGATTCAAAAAGATGAACAATTTAACTGCAAGATAAATAATTCCATCATTTATAGGAAGAGTTTTCACTACTTATCAAAAAAATATATCAAAGACAAAACACTGATCAGCTGTATTTAAATATTTCAGCAAACAAAAACTTAGCATGAAACATAAACTGAAAACGCGATTCATTACAGAAATTTTACTGAAAAAAATAAATGAAAAAAGCCATAAAACTGAAAACAGCTGATTCATTACAGATAATTTTACTGAAAAAAATAAATGAAAAAAGCCATAAACTGAAACAGCTGATTCATTACAGATAATTTACTGAAAAAAATAAATGAAAAAAGCCATAAACTGAAAACAGCTGATTCATTGCAGGCAATTTCATTGAAAAAAATGAACAAATAAAGCAAAACAAAAAGGAGGGGCAGTCATGTAATATCAATTAAAAGCAGAATTAGATGATGAAAAGTAACAAACAACACAAAAGAAAGCAAATCTACACTCATTCTCTTCCTACAAACATACAAATTACATGAACTCTCTCATGTTTCCATTTTTGCATGAACTTTTGTGACCTTGTGAAACAACAGTCATGATAATAAATGAACAAAGTGAATACAGAATACTGAAGTATGCCTACAAGCAGTATCAATATTGAATAAAATGTAAAAACAAAGCACTGGATTTTATTAGCTGAAAGAACATTTGTTTTGATTTGCTACTTTTCAGAAGAGTTTTTGTGTCTTAGTGGCAGTGTTATTAGTGTTAGTGTTAGTGTGTGTGTGTGATGTGTGTGTGTGTGTGTGTGTGTGTGTGTGTGTGTGTGTGTGTGTGTGTGTGTGTGTCAGTGTGAGAGTGTGAGTGTGAGTGTGAGTGTGTGTGTGTGTGTGTGTGTCAGTGTGAGAGTGTGAGTGTGAGTGTGTGAGTGTACTCTGTGTGTGTGTGTGTGTGTGTGTGTGTGTGTGTGTGTGGTGCGTGCGTGCGTGCGTGCGTGCGTGCGTGCGTTCGTGCGTGCGTGCGTGTGCGTGCGTGTGTGTGTGCGTGCGTGTGTGTGTGTGTGTTTGTGTTTGCATATGAATATGTGTGTGTGTTTGTGTATGTATATGTATATGTGTATGTGCTTGTTTTGTTTGCTTGTTCAAATCCTTTGAATAACACCAGCAGAAGACTGGAATTCATTCCAGCTGGGAAACCCTCTTCATTTTCAAACAAAACAGTAATTCAAGTTTAAAGACATCTTGGACTTACTGAAAAACAGACGGTGGTGAGGTGAAAGGGTGGGGAAGGTCTTATCCCCAACACATCTCGCCAATCAGAATGATTAGTCAAACCTCAAAGAACATCAGATTTTGAAATCAAATTTGCAATTTTCTGTTTTCCATCTAAAACAACTTCCTAATCCACTTGTAAGGGGAAAAAAAAACTCCACTAAGTGTGCAAGCTAAGGACCTTAAAGGAAATGCCTGTTGGCAGTGAAATGGATATATGCATGGACCTGCTGTCCATCATAAATCAGATAAAAACCATGCTTTCACACATCCAATCTCTTGACTGAAACAATACCCACACTTTAACCATCATCTAACCTATTCTACAACTTTTTAACCCTTTGACTGCCCACCCTATGTACTAGTTGCTAAAACATAACCCTTTGACTCCCTCGCCCTTCCCACTAGCTTCCTGCAGGAAGCTGGCGGATAGGGTGAGGGAGTCAAAGGTTAAAACAAAAAATGCATCTTAGCCCTTTGATTCCCTTACCCTATCCAACAACTGCAAAAAACTTAATCCCTTGACTCCCTAACCCTATCCATCAGCTTCCTGAGAGAAGCTGGCAGATAAGGTAAGGGAGACAAAAGGTTAACTTTCTGTTTTGCTAACATGGTTGATAGAGACAGATGGAAGTCCATGATCGCCAACGCCATGCGGCAGGGCACCTGATGATGATGATGACGAACATGGCTGACTATGCAGGATGCTGTCAGACAAGAGTGTGGGAGTGAAAGGCTGAATCAAACCATCTATGTACCACAAGAGAACTCTCACACCCAACACATATATCCCCACTGCGAAATGTACGCATCATCTTCAACGATAAGCAAAATGAACACAATCACTGTGATCGCTCATCACGTAATGTCTGAAGCTGAACCTCCACATTAACAAGCAGTAAAACTGTTCTTTGTATCCTAGTTATTGTTGTGAGAAGAGAGACAACATCCCTTGGAAATTGTGCATGGTGGGAGGGGGGTGGAGGAGAGGGGGGATGGCAGTTTTCAATGCTAGATACAATTTTAAAGAGAAATAAAAAACAAACAAAAAAACCCTCACCAACCAAAAAGAACACCATGCCTCCTTCAGCACACATCAATGTGTGGGTGTGCATACACACACACACACACACACACACACACACACACACACACACACACACACACACACACACACACACACACACACACACAACACACACACACACACACACACACACACACATATATATCATTCGTCCTTCAGCAACACATCAATGTGTGGGTGTGCATATACATGCACTCACACACACACACACACACACACACACACACACACACACACACACATGCGCGCGTGCGCGCACACGCATACACACACACATTTACACAGAATGTTCTGCGATACCATGGCTGGTTTCATAAAAAGAACATCTGTTCTGCTGGCAGTATATTTTAAACATGTGTAAACAATAAGGAATCTGTACAAAATAATCATTTTCCTTTTCTTTACAGTAGAAATCTACTGATAAAAATAATTCCACACGCTGTCTCATGAGCACGTTACAGGGTTGGGCACTTGTCGCATGTTTTGCGAGACGGCAGATAGATTTTGAGACAAACAGCAGCAGTGAGCATGATTCAAATACCTTCCTCTCTCTCCTTCCACTCTTCTGCCCTTATCCCTCTCACAGCAAGACACCGCAAAAATGACAAGCTATTTAGGATCTACAAACAGGCAAATACTTGTGCCCAGCCTTTCATAAAAATGATCAAAACTGGTTGATGATTGCTAAAATGGAGTTGTTAGACACTTGAACAATACTGACAATGACACTCAAAGATAAATAGCTGATGGGCACGGAAACTTCTGGCATAATCTAGACAACTTCAGTAATATACCAACAGCTTCTGACATAATCTACAAACTGTAGTAATACAAAGATAACCATATAATTCAAACTGAGTACAAGCACAAGGTTCTGTGTTGCAAATAATGCTGTTTCTGGACGTATGTATGCGTAGTGACTATGCATGCAAAATGGAAGCCACAATGTGGACAAAATTAGCGAGACAAAATATCTTGAAATATCAATTTTTTTTTTTTTTTTACAATGACACTGAAATTGTTACTGACTAGACACGAACTCACAAAAACAAATGGTTCAAATATTCCATAGTTAAAGCTAAATGGTCTATGGATAAACTTGTAACATCCCGCATCCCGCATATGCTGATGGAGACTTATTTTTATGCCAGTCCCCAGTCACATAAAGATGGAACAAACGGCAAAGTGGAAGTCGTGGTTGTCTGCACAATACTGCTGGTTTTGAACTGTCAAGAGTAGTGACAAATGACTCTCTCCATGTGGCAGATACATACTTGGGAACCATAATTTTGAAACGGTAATTCTTTACATGGCACTGAAGAGTCAACAGGAATTTCATATTTGTAATCAATACTATACTATACCCTGCTTGTATGAACAGACAAACAAACAAACACACAAACAAACAAACACACAAACAAAAACAAAAACAACCAAATAATTATTATTTCTAAATAAACCATGGCATTTTACATCTGAGTGAAAACCAGCTACAGACAACAATGTATGAAATTTGCAATTTTACTCCCAGTTCTAAACAAATACAACACTTTTATGGAAACTTGGAATTCTATCCTTTTTAAAATCAACTACCAGGGCTTAAAATAGGAGGAGGAAAAAAACATTGAAACAAAGGGGGTCCGAGGACATGCTCCCCCAGGAAAATTTTTTAAAAACCAAGTGTAAATCTATGCCATTTCGCGCTTTCTGGACATAATTTCAAAAGATATTTAGTGCATAAAAATTGCTGTAAACACATAATTATTACAGGAAGATATATTTGGGAAAAGGGGAGAAGGGTTAAAAACATAATAATAAAATGAACACTCACCCTTTAACTTGAGTGTTTTACAGGTGTTTACCAACTGTAGTCTTTGGATGAAAATCAGGAGCCATAACTTGTGTGCCATTGCTATGAACGCTTGCAAGCTGATCACGGATGCCTTGCTCCTTTCGGGGTTTTTTTTTGGGGGGGGGGGGGGTGGGGGGTGGTGTTGTTTGACAAAACTATAATGCGGAAATTCCGCCCAGACGCGGAACATTTTAAGCCCTGAACTACACTTCTATTAAAAAAACCCATGCGTTTTACATAAATTTTGTATGAAAATAGGTACACATTTTATCCACGCAAAACCCCATTTTTATTACATTTTATACAGAGACCTGTATACAAATACAATAATATATCCTCCATTTGTATGTAAAAGAAAGGTGTTTAACACTTGCATGAAAACCTGGTTGTGATCACATTTGTATGAAACTCCATTATTTTAGACCTGCATGAATCTGTGTATAATGTTCAGTGCCTCTATATCAAAAACTTATTCACATACGAATTTTGGTTCAATTTCTCCATTTTTCATCAAATTTTGTCACTGAAATGTGCTTTTCAGGACTATGTAATTCTGAAAAACTACATGTTAAATTTTACACCGACATAACTGGTCAAAGTTAACAATTTCTTGGAATGACTCGGTTTGCTGCAGTTGCTGTAAATATAGAAACAAATTGCATTTTGGCCCTTACCATTTTCTGACATTAAAGACAGAAAAGAATATCATCATAAAACATTAGGATTTTGGCCTCTAGACTCCGCTGAGAAAAGATGTGACCTGAAATCCATGACAGCATCCGCAAACATCTTGGGCTGGTCAAGGTTGACAGCATGGCCACAGAATGGCATCAAGTCCACACGTCGTAGGTCAGGCAGCTTGGCTTTCAGAATCTCCACGCCAGATATGTGCACCACCTGAAAACAGAAAGAAAACTAAATGGCTGAAAGAGTTAACACATCCGTGACGGGACCCTTTGATCACAGGTCTAGCAGAGCAACACCCATAAAACTGAATGGCTGAAAGAATTAACACATCCGTGACGGGACCCTTCGATCACAGGTCTAGCAGAGCAACACCCACTGTCCTGACCCTTTGATCATAAGACAGACAGTATAAGGTACAAAACTCACTTCTCTTTCTTAGTATTTTAGTTTTTTGATTGGACAGTTACTTCCCTTAAAACAGTATTTCCAGCAGACATATTGTGTGCGTTTTTGATCGAGATTATAAGTGCTTTTGGTCAGAAAAATGTCAACAAGTAGAGGTTTGAATTGCGAGGAGATTCTACGGTTGGTTGACCTTGATGAGAATGAAGGCTACGCTGAAAACGGATCAGATTTTGAAGAAGAAATTAGTCAAAGTGCTGAGGAGGAAGAAGAAAATGTCACAGAAAGTGTATCCAGTACCAGTGACATATCAGGGCTATAACAGTTTCAAAACATACACAATACTTCAACAGGATTAAGAAAGAAAAAAAAAGGAAAAACACAGTGTTACTAGGGGATAGAGTGTTCAGCAAGGAGTTTGAACTCAAAGTATTTGCAATGTAGAAAATTGAATTTAGCCTCTATTTTTCATAAAGTTCACCAAGTTTGGTATGCATCAGACTTTATTTAGGCTTGTAACAGTTTGTTCACAAGCAATCTCATTCTGGCATTTTTCCCAGTACATGCTCTGGCCAGCACAGTGATTTGTCAGTGGCACAGTCATAATAGAGTTAATCCCTTGACTGCCAATGTCTTCTAACGTCCAGTGTTTTCCATATTCTGAGGAAAAAAAACCTTGTCACTATCAACTATACAAAAACTATTGTAGCTTCCATACTTGCAGGAATCTACGCATTACACAGAATGATATATCAGGCATAATAAGTTGGGGGTTTTTTCAGATGATGTGTTCAGTAATTTCTTGAAGTTATACATACTTATAATTTTGTGTGAATATTCCTACTATAAAAACAAACAAAAATAAAGGGAGACAAAGCCCTCCTAACAAAACCTGAAAGTGTTTGTAGGCTGTAAATGACCATGTGTCAGTAAATCAACGATAGGTGTACTACAGACAGAAGCTGCCTAACTATGCACAAAACAGTCTGACCAAGTCACCACACACTCCCACCACCATCCTATTCCTCCACTTACCACTACTAATAGTAATAGTACTTCCTGGATGTGATATGTGGTTTTACATTAGGACTGTATACTTCAACACTTTGAAGTTGTTGGCTGGTTTTCAGAATTAGCTGTGGTCACAACCCCTTTGGCATGCGTTTGTGAGTTCATTACTTTCCACAACTACTCCATATGACACAAATTTCACAACAGCAGCGGATGATTACCGCTGTGTTCAACCTCTTTTTTGTCAGAATTACCTTCTGAATCTTCAAACAATCATTCATAATTTTTTCTAATCACCTCAAATGTTTTGAAATGTCAAAATGTGCAGATTTGTGAGACAGTCCTGGCACTACTAATTTAGGGGAAAACCAGTTCTGATTCTTGGAAAAATAAAACCGCTTTAGCAAGAGTTGCACAGGTCACTGAGTCATACAAGGGAAGCCAATCACTTTCATGAACCTTCTCTGAGACTAGAAACATCAATCAGTGGTTCTCTCCCATTTACATTATGCTTAATGTCTGAAAAACTACCTCCATTAATTCTACATTGTAAGTGTCACAGAAGGTTCTTTGAGCTCTGTAGTTTTTTATGCTGATAGCAGTCAAGGGGTTAAAGAATTGTTTGTGCAGATTGACATGTACTGTCTGCATTTTGAAATACTGTATAGATTGTCAAACATCTACCATGAAAAACCTGTTCTGTTCATATACATATCTTTCAACTGAATGAAATCAATATCACAAAAGATATCCATGAGTTAGTACACACTGTTCTGCTTTGTCTGTGTGTTTGTTTGTTTGTTTGCTTGTTTATTTGGTTGGTTGGTTGGTTGGCTGGTTGGTTGGTTGGTTGGTTGCTTGCTTGCTTGCTTGCTTGCTTGCTTGTTTGTTGGTTCTGCATGTGCATAGATTGTGAATAATTTTTGTTTGGTTTGGTTGTTTTGTTTTTTCCTTGTATTTATTTTGAGGAAACAAACAAACGACAACAGAAAAATACCAACAGACACACAACAGAACGTGAGAGGACATGATGCTAAGAGGACCAGGAAATGATTCCACCACCATCTATAATCTGAAACGCTAAATTCTATCATCTATAATCACAATTCTTTTTTAAAAGTAGAACTAGTCTCTTCAGTTCACTGTAAGCCACACTGACCTCTATGAAGAAAAGGGAGATTGGGGGTACAACGGTTTTCCCCAAAAAATACCCAACACTTTCAAGCTGTTCTTGGTGAGCTCACCTCATCCTGATGTCCCCAAAGCACCTGCACCGGACAGACGATGTTGGGCAGGTCAGCTTCCAGCTCACAGCGACTGCTCTCTGACACCAGTTCATGCACCAGCTCCAGGTAAAAGTGATTCCTGTCTTTACGCAGATCAACAGCCCCTTGCAAGATCTGCCCAAAGTATGGCACTGTTACTTGGTGTATATAAGAGAAGAAACCACACAAGGCAAACTTTGCGAAACTGCCACAGGAGACCACACAGGTTAAAAGCATGGTTCATTGTAACCAGTTACACGTAGAAAAAAAACACACACAGGGCAAACTTAGCAAAACCTGCCACAGGTTCAAGCTAATATAGCTTATAGCCCAGCCGACCACTAGAGCCATATCAGGGCTAACACCACGTCAGAAACGACAACCCGGTTAAGATAAAAGACGACAGTTAAAAACCATGCTCACCATTAACCTTGCACGCCTAAAATGCAATTTAAGAAAAACAGCCGTAATGTCATATCAGGTGAAATCTATTGATCTCTTGTAAAAACTGGAAAATAGCATCAGGATGGACATCTCGGAAGAGGTTCTTTACGGTGTCTGACATGTAGTGCTTTTGTCTCACATCATACAAGTCCCAGCAATCAAGGAGGAGGAGCCTGATGCTCAACGGCTCATCACATGGTATACACCATGGTGCTTCTTCATTTTTTAAAAGGTACAAATGAGCGTAGGATGTGTGACCCGCGTGTAACCTATATAACACTGTCTCTTTCTTACGGTTCCCATCTGCCACAGGTCAAAAGCAAGGTTTACTGATTCACAGAAAAAAGTCCACAAGGCAGTTATAAGTTTCTGTGGTAAAACAGAAAATAAAATTTACCTCATCTTGTATCAGTGGAGTTGGTAAAGCGACTAAGAGATTGGCATAACTGACACAAACAATATTCCACTGAACAGACAAGTCGGGGTTTTTTTTTCAATGGCTGACACATTACATTTCATTGCAACTTATCTGTAAATGATCTATCAATCTTACTGTAAATTCTTCAGAACAAATAACACTTTAAAAGTCTCAATTTGTGAACAGCCAATTTCATACACTTTCCAGGTAACATATCTTAAGTATTTAAATTCTGCATAGTTAAAGCACAATTTTTCATCTTAAATAAATAATAATAATAACAACAATGATAATAATAATGACATTTATTTATAAGGTGCCAAATCTTGGTGTACAAATTAAACCAAAGTACGCACTCTCATCATTCACCAAAGCACCCACCTGCAATGGCAAAACCTCAAGGATATAAACCACACACAGACCAGGAGGGGGGGGAGGACAGAAGTGGAGTAGGACAAAAGGGTGGCCACACAGAGGGGGATATCACTGATGGACTAAATTGTATGTCTTAACTTAAGACTTGAAGCTACTAGACAGAATATGTGATGTCAAACAGACAGGGGAAGCCCGTTCCAGTTGTATGGACTAAACACAGAAAAAAAGTGGTGAAGGACTGTGGAACACAACAGACAACAAATTATCAGTAACTAGTATACAGAGCATGCAATGACAAAGACATAAACTGACCTGATGAAGATCAGTAACTAGTATACAGAGCATACAATGACAAAGACATAAACTGACCTGATGAAGATCAGTAACTAGTATACAGAGCATGCAATGACAAAGACATAAACTGACCTGATGAAGATCAGTAACTAGTATACAGAGCATGCAATGACAAAGACATAAACTGACCTGATGAAGATCAGTAACTAGTATACAGAGCATGCAATGACAAAGACATAAACTGACCTGATGAAGATCAGTAACTAGTATACAGAGCATGCAATGACAAAGACATAAACTGACCTGATGAAGATCAGTAACTAGTATACAGAGCATGCAATGACAAAGACATAAACTGATCTGATGAAGATCAGTAACTAATATACAGAGCATGCAATGACAAAGACATAAACTGACCTGATGAAGATCAGTAGCAGATAAACTGATCTGATGAAGATCAGTAACTAGTATACAGAGCATGCAATGACAAAGACATAAACTGACCTGATGAAGATCAGTAACTAGTATACAGAGCATACAATGACAAAGACATAAACTGACCTGATGAAGATCAGTAACTAGTACACACAGCATACAATGACAAAGACATAAATTGACCTGATGAAGATCAGTAACTAGTATATTGAGCATACAATGACAAAGGCATAAACTGATCTGATGAAGATCAGTAACTAGTATACAGAGCATACAATGACAAAGACATAAATTGACCTGATGAAGATCAGTAGCAGATAAACTGATCTGATGAAGATCAGTAACTAGTATACAGAGCATACAATGACAAAGGCATAAACTGATCTGATGAAGATCAGTAACTAGTATACAAAGCATACAATGACAAAGACATAAACTGACCTGATGAAGATCAGTAGCAGATAAACTGATCTGATGAAGATCAGTAACTAGTATACAGAGCATACAATGACAAAGACATAAACTGACCTGATGAAGATCAGTAACTAGTATACAGAGCATGCAATAACAAAGGCATAAACTGACCTGATGAGGAACATAACTCGCACGATAACTAACAACTCTCAACATTCTGTGAAGTTCAGCTCCAGTTTGAGGTAGCAGGGGACATGACTCCAATGTCATACGACCACCATTCTGTTCAACAGCTTCACGATTGCTGGCAATCATCTGACCTTCCTGAGGGGTTTTCACTGCACAAAAAACAAGATGATAAAGTACGCTGTAATCTAAAGTAAAATGATGAAGCATTATATAGCCAGTAAAAACTTCACTGACAGCAGTAAATGTCACTGTATGATATGTTTCTATATCCAGTGACCTGCTCTGACAAAGTAGTCAGCAAGTTGCACAGTCCATTTTCCACTAGGGGCTCAGAACTGCTTGCGGCCTGCAAACACCATTTTGAGCTTTTACAATTTTTAATGTCTAGAATCATATTTCTATCAAATGTGATAAGCTGAGACCTTAAAACATTAAAACATAAAAACATTAAAACAATAGGGTACTGACATTATCACTGAAAATGACCAATTTTTGTTGCCTCCATTAAGCCACATCATCATCATCATCAAGTGCCCTGCCACAAGGCATTGGCGATCATGGCCCTCCATATGTACCTATCTCTTGTTGCTGCAAGCACATCTTCCACCTTCTTTGTCCTCAGCCACCCTTCAAGTCCATCCAATATTTTCTGCCTGGGTCTACCTGGTGCTCTCTTTCCCTACAGCTCTCGTGTTGTGACCTGGTGCTCTAATTCCCCTTTTCTCATAAAATGGCCTATATATGTTGCCTGTCTTTTCCTAATCTTACTTATGAATGATCTTCTTGTGTCTGCCTCCATCAAGATGTCTCATTTGTTTTCATTGTTGTCCATGGAACTCTCAACATTCTTCTAAGAAACCACATCTCGGCTGCCTCAATCTTGTTCTGGCTTTGCTTGTTGTGTGTCCACGCCTCACAACTGTATAACATTATCGGTTCTATATAACATTCAAGAACTCTCTTCCTGATGTTAATTGATAAGCATTTGTTGGTAAGAATGCTTTTCATTTTCTTGAATGCTGTTTTGGCTCGGCCGATTCTGCCGGCTATTTCTGATGTGCATCTGCCGTCTGGTGAAATGATCGTTCCAGATATTTAAACTTATCAACCTGTCTCAAGGCTGTGCTGTTTGCTGCTCTTTTGCATGAGGGGATTTCATGTCTTTTACTGATTACCATGACTTCAGTCTTCTTGCTATTTAGCTCCAAACCTTTATTTTTGCTTTCTATTTCTAGTATATTCACAAGATTTACTATGCCACAATAGATGAAATTTCCCTGACCAGGTATTCTTTCACATCTGAATGAAATACACTCCCACTTTCCAATCTGACTGCATGAGTTCAAGTCTCCAGAAAAGTCATCTACACGTGACCTCCATTCCTCTGAGCTGTGAACAGGTATCTGACCCTGTTGAGAAATGAGGAAGGTAAAGTGGCATGGAAGAGGAGACAGGCACTGCACTCACAATGCTGGTGCCAAGAAAAGTGGAAGTTGCTACCACTTTACACCCATCTATGACTTCAAGATAATAAGGCGACATGTCTCCTTTTCTTTCTTACTTTTTCGTTTCTGTAACACCATGCATGCTGCATTCTGACAATGCTGATCTGAACCAGGAATACACAAAAATGAATCAGAATGTGCATTTTGATATAATAAGAAAAGACAGAACAATACAGGGCAAGATAAGACAAGACAGGACAAGACGAGACAAGACAAGACAAGACAAAGGCAAATTTTCGACCAACCGGCCTTTGTCAAATGTAAACAAAAGACAAAGAATAAATGTACAAAAACTCATTAGAAAAAAAAAAACAATACTGAACTTCCAGGCTATTACATTCAGCAGAGCTATAAAATACAGAGACAAGATGAATATGAAGACTGGACATAAAATGGAACACTGTACAAAAACAATGTAATACAACTGCAATACAAATAACAATAATAATAATAATAATAATTATAATACTAATACTAATACTAATAATAATAATGATAATAATAATAAAGCACTACTGAAACAATGGAATACAAACAGAAAGCAGTCATTAAAGTAATGGGAAATTTTAATCAAAGTGACTGCCAGTGTTCAAGCAAGTGGGAACCAGGAATACACAAAAATGAATCAGATCATGTATTTGATATAACGAGACAAGACAAGACAAGACAAGATGAGACTTTGCTTATAAGTTTTGTGCATTTATTCTTTGTGTTTAGCTTATGCTTGACAAAGGCCAGTCAGCCGAAAATTTGTGCTTGTCAGTCGTATCTTATCTTGCTTGCCTTGCCTGTGCCTTGCCTTGCCTTGCCTTGCCTTGCCTTGCCTTGCCTTGCCTTGCCTTGCCTTGCCTTGTCAAATCAAATACATGTTCTGATCTAGGTTTGCTTATTTGTGACCCATTTTAACAAAATGAGTCCTAAGGTGAAATGTCCAGATTATTAACTTTCTTTTCATATGAAATTTATTATTCTACTCGTAAAAATAAGGAAGTTATGGGTGTTTGAAGTGTGTAACATAGCAAACAGCCATTTTGAGAAAATCAAGTTTTAAAATTATCACCACTTCAGTGAAGTTTTACCTTAGCAACAGGTATTTCTACTTCACCAATCTTTACCAAATTTTGTACCACGGTAAAACACATCATGCCACAATAGCACACAAAAATTGGTGTGAAAATCTACTGTAACTGTCTTGTTATTTAAGTTTATATATCCCTTTTTCTGACACAAAAAGCATGCCGTTATCTGGCTAAAACAGATTTTAAATACATTTTCCGATTGAATTATAAAGTGCTGAGTACATGTAATTTCAAGATTAAATATTCCATTTTTGACGAAAAGTAAAAATTGACAAAATTGATCCATCACACCTTTTCCAGGCCTCTACGCTTTTCGCTGCCTGCAAGTTAGGACTCATTTCGTGAAAACGGGTCACATTTCTGGTTCCCCTATTTGCTTGAACGCTGGCAGTCACTGTGTTATTAAGACAATGCTTATCTGATTATGCTGACTGCTTAGCAAAGAATAAAATGTACTCACTACTAGGGCAACACATGCTGACACTGTGAACAAGGTCGGGGTATTTAGCGGCAAACAGTCCAGACAATGCTCCACCCATAGACACACCTATGATATGGACTGGTTCTCGATCCAGGGCTGCCAGTTGTAGAAACTGAAATCAATTAAAAAATATATCAAAAAAAAATTCTTTCCACCCCATAATATGTGGATTATGTTCTTAACATGAACTGTAACAAACTATTCTTCACTAAAATTTCGAGGAATCATAAACGTGCAAATAAAAAAACAAGCAGCCTCCTTTTATACAAGATCAATGAAAATATTTTTAAACCAACCACCAACAAAACTGAAAAAAATACGTAAAACAGTCTCCTCTGAGACTGAGGTATTTTTGTGGAACCAAGTTTTAAAAAAATAGACACTGTACACTGTTAGATACATTACATTATGAATAAATATTCCCTGAAAAAAATATTTTCATGTTATATAAATCATTGATTAAAACCAACGGGGATATTAACAGATAAACTGTTACTGATTAAAATCAATGCGGATTAACCCTTTGACTTCTGCAACCCATCCACCAACTGCAAAAACTTAACCTTTGACTCCCTTACCTTATCCACCAGCTTCCTGCAGGAAGCTAACAGATAGGATGAGAGAGTCAAAGGGTTAAATTTTTGCTTTGCCAGCATGGTTAACAATGCAG
>CM060312.1:13608065-13645565 GCA_030674185.1 Monoplex corrugatus
AGCCTGCTATTTCTTGAGTCTACAGTTCTACTGTCATAGAGCTAATCTGCCTGCTATTTCTTGAGTCTACAGTTCTACTGTAATAGAGCCAATCAGCCTGCTATTTCTTGAGTCTATGGCACTACTGTAATAGAGCCGATCAGCCTGCTATTTCTCGAGTCTATGGCACTACTGTAATAGAGCCAATCAGCCTGATATTTCTTGAGTCTATGGCACTACTGTAATAGAGCCAATCAGCCTGCTATTTCTTGAGTCTATGGCACTACTGTAATAGAGCCGATCAGCCTGCTATTTCTTGAGTCTATGACACTACTGTAATACAGCCAATCAGCCTGCTATTTCTTGAGTCTATGGCACTACTGTAATAGAGCCGATCAGCCTGCTATTTCTTGAGTCTATGGCACTACTGTAATACAGCCAATCAGCCTGCTATTTCTTGAGTCTATGGCACTACTGTAATAGAGCCAATCAGCCTGCTATTTCCTGAGTCTATGGCACTACTGTAATAGAGCCAATCAGCCTGCTATTTCTTGAGTCTATGGCACTACTGTAATAGAGCCGATCAGCCTGCCATTTCTTGAGTCTATGGCACTACTGTAATACAGCCCATCAGCCTGCTATTTCTTGAGTCTATGGCACTAATTACAGCCCATCAGCCTGCTATTTCTTGAGTCTATGGCACTACTGTCATACAGCCGATCAGCCTGCTATTTCTTGAGTCTATGGCACTACTGTCATAGAGCCAATCAGCCTGCTATTTCTTGAGTCTATGGCACTACTGTCATAGAGCCAATCAGCCTGCATTTCTTGAGTTACGGCCTACTGTCATAGAGCCAATCAGCTTGTATTTCTTGAGTCTATGACACTACTGTAATACAGCCAATCAGCCTGCTATTTCTTCAGTCTATGGTTCTACTGTCATACAGCCAATCTTCCTACTATTTCTTGAGTCTACAGGCTCTACTGTCATAGAGCCAATCAGCCTGATATTTCTTGAGTCTATGACACTACTGTAATACAGCCAATCAGCCTGCTATTTCTTCAGTCTATGGTTCTACTGTCATACAGCCAATCTCCTACTATTTCTTGAGTCTACAGCTCTACTGTCATAGAGCCAATCTGCCTGCTATTTCTTGAGTATATGGTTCTACTGTATCAGATCCAATCAGCCTGCTATTTCCTGAGTCTATGGCACTACTGTAATAGAGCCAATCAGCCTGCTATTTCTTGAGTCTACAGTTCTACTGTCATAGAGCTAATCTGCCTGCTATTTCTTGAGTCTACAGTTCTACTGTAATAGAGCCAATCAGCCTGCTATTTCTTGAGTCTATGGCACTACTGTAATAGAGCCGATCAGCCTGCTATTTCTTGAGTCTATGGCACTACTGTAATAGAGCCAATCAGCCTGCTATTTCTTGATGTCTATGGCACTACTGTAATAGAGCCAATCAACCTGCTATTTCCTGAGTCTATGGCACTACTGTAATAGAGCCAATCAGCCTGCTATTTCTTGAGTCTACAGTTCTACTGTCATAGAGCTAATCTGCCTGCTATTTCTTGAGTCTACAGTTCTACTGTAATAGAGCCAATCAGCCTGCTATTTCTTGAGTCTATGGCACTACTGTAATAGAGCCAATCAGCCTGCTATTTCCTGAGTCTATGGCACTACTGTAATAGAGCCAATCAGCCTGCTATTTCTTGAGTCTATGGCACTACTGTAATAGAGCCGATCAGCCTGCCATTTCTTGAGTCTATGGCACTACTGTAATACAGCCCATCAGCCTGCTATTTCTTGAGTCTATGGCACTAATTACAGCCCATCAGCCTGCTATTTCTTGAGTCTATGGCACTACTGTCATACAGCCGATCAGCCTGCTATTTCTTGAGTCTATGGCACTACTGTCATAGAGCCAATCAGCCTGCTATTTCTTGAGTCTATGGCACTACTGTCATAGAGCCAATCAGCCTGCCATTTCTTGAGTTACGGCTCTACTGTCATAGAGCCAATCAGCTTGTTATTTCTTGAGTCTATGACACTACTGTAATACAGCCAATCAGCCTGCTATTTCTTCAGTCTATGGTTCTACTGTCATACAGCCAATCTTCCTACTATTTCTTGAGTCTACAGCTCTACTGTCATAGAGCCAATCAGCCTGATATTTCTTGAGTCTATGACACTACTGTAATACAGCCAATCAGCCTGCTATTTCTTCAGTCTATGGTTCTACTGTCATACAGCCAATCTTCCTACTATTTCTTGAGTCTACAGCTCTACTGTCATAGAGCCAATCTGCCTGCTATTTCTTGAGTATATGGTTCTACTGTAACAGATCCAATCAGCCTGCTATTTCTTGAGTCTATGACACTACTGTCATAGAGCCAATCAGCCTGATATTTCTTCAGTCTATGGTTCTACTGTCATACAGCCAATCAGCCTGATATATCTTGAGTCTATAGTTCTACTGTAATAGAGCCAATCTGCCTGCTATTTCTTGAGTCTATGACACTACTGTAATAGAGTCAATCAGCCTGATATTTCTTCAGTCTATAGTTCTACTGTAATACAGCCAATCTGCCTGCTATTTCTTGAGTCTATGGCACTACTGTAATACAGCCAATCTGCCTGCTATTTCTTGAGTCTCCGGCTGCACTGTAATACAGCCAATCTGCCTGCTATTTCTTGAGTCTACGGCACTACTGTAATAGAGCCAATCAGCCTGCTATTTCTTGAGTCTATAGCTCTACTGTCATAGAGCCAATCAGCCTGCTATTTCTTCAGTTTATGGCACTACTATAATACAGCCAATCAGCCTACCATTTCTTGAGTCTATGACACTACTGTAACAGATCCAATCAGCCTGCTATTTCAAGGACATGATCAGCCATATATATATACAGATATCTGTCGACAGACCTGTCTTACAGTTTCTAAAACTGGTACATCTGACCAGTAACAAATCTATGTTCAATTAACCACTTTGACTCCCAGACTCTGTCCACTAACTGCAAAAACAACCCTTTGACTCCCTCACCCTTTCCACCAGCTTCCTGCAGGAAGTTGGTGGAAAGGGTGAGGAAGTCAAAGAGTTAAGTTTTTGCTTTGCTAGCATGTTTGACAAAGCAGGATGCTGGTGGACAGGATGTGGGAGTCAAAGGGTTAAATCTGAAATTTTCCAAGTCCACAACTTCTAAAAGTAAAACATTACATCCATAACACTCTAGCTACCAGAACATGTACATAAATGGCATAATAATAAACAGACATATGAAAATCAGTTACCTGAAGTACAACTGCACCAGGAGTCGAGGATGCAGGAAAAATACATAGAGAGAGGTCACTGCTGTTGCCGCTGCCAGAGCAATTGTGGCTGATGTGTCGAACAGTCCACCAGAGAGAAAAGGTACTTTTTCCAAGAGCTCCATCTGCTTCTGTTACAAATGTCACTTAAATATTAAAATCAGGATATTCAGTAGCCTTCGTAGATCTATACTGAGACAAGCCTTCAAATAAACTTAACCCTTTGACTCTCTCACCCTATCCACCAGCTTCCTATATTGCCAACCATGCTAGCAAAGAAAAACCATAACTGTTAACTCCCTCACTCTGCCCACCAGCTCCTGCAGGGAGCTGTAGACAGGTGAGGGAGCCAAAGGCTTAAGTTTTGCAACAGGTGGATAGGGTGTGGGAGTCAAAGGGTTAACTGTTCCCTCCTTACAGTCTGGAAAAAAGGCAGGAAAAAGAAATAAAAATTATCATGGCAACAATTGAAACATTATGCCTGGTAACTAAAAATGAAAAATGAAATACAAGTCTTTCATCAAAGAATAAATAAAAATAACAAAAACAACAATATCAACAACATAGTAAGAACAAGAGCAAGAACAAAAATAATATTCATCAATAATGATATATTCAAGTTCTTATAACAATACTTAATAATAAAATTATTACATCAGCAATGATAATAATAATAAAGAATAATGCCATGCCATAAAACAGTTGGGGTCATTTGATATTAAGTGTAGCATATCACGATTTTTAAGTATGATATCACCAGTCATAAATAAGTTGATTTTATTGTAAGCTTGTATTACAGATGTTTGTAATCTGCACAACCATAAACACAAAAAACAAAAATGGGTCTCATTAAATGTGAAATACTATGTTTTCATCAAAACGTTCTTCTCACCAGTTAACATAAATAGGCGGTTAAATCCTGTATCTGCACCTTCCCTTGTAAACATTCAAATGATTTTGGATAATCCTACGTCCTTGTTTAATTAACCCACACCGACATATCACCACCATTATCATCTTCATAGGTTTCTGCACTGTTCATATGCAAAGCGAAAAAAAATATTACAATATATCAAAACACATAAAAGTGTTATGTGTTTGCTGATGAATTTATTTCATTTTTGCGAAAGATTTTTTAACACACACACACACACACACACACACACACACACACACACACACACACACACACACACACACAGTGACACACACACAACACACACACACACACACACACACCACACACACACAGTGACACACACACACACACACACACACACACACACACACGCACACACACACACACCACACACACACACATATATATATATATATATATTATATATAATATATATATATATACACACCTACACTTGTAAACAAATCTAATGAATATCACACACACACACACACACACACACACACACACACACACACACACACACACACACACACACACACACACACACAACACACACAACACACACCAGATCATCACATAAGCGGACACACACACACACACACACACACACACAACACACACACCACACAAACAAACACACATACACACACACAACACACACAACAGACACCAGATCATCACATAAGCAGATCATTATCTGAATCAATCCTACAATTGAATTATAACTAACCGACAAAGTGTGGCCATGGGCCCTTATCCACAAACACCTTGACCTAACATACTCAAGCTGATAGGTCACTGAACTATCATCTGAAGTGTATAATTTACTATAACCAGACAAGACAGGCACAAATTTTCAGCCAACTGGCCTTTGTCAGGCGTAATTTATGTAAGATCACAAACAAACACCAAATACAAAAATTAGGAGAAAAAGACAAACTTCCCTGATGCTTCGTACAGTGGGAGAATAAACTTCCCTGCTGCTTCATCCAGTGGGAGAATGAATCTCTCCCACTGGATGAAGCAGCGGGGCAGTTTCACTATTTTTATCCGAATTTTTGTATTTGGTGTTTGTTCGTTTGTGAAAAGTTTCTCCCACTGGACGAAGCTGCAGGAAGTTTCAGTCTTTTTCTCCTAATTTTTGTATTTGGTGTTTGTTCGTTTGTCACATTGTGATCTTACACTTACGCTTAAGGGGGCAGACCTACCCAGATTCTGGGTACCAAGATTGTGATGTTCAGTGTTTCAGTTCTAATTAACCAATCACCATGATATTTGGCAAGAAGATACCTCAGACAGTATTCTTTGGATTGAATATCTTTGTTAGGGTCTGTGAGTTATGAAAAGTTGACAAAAATTAATTAATTAAAAAATGTTCTCACGAAAATGAAAAATATAGTATATACTGCAACATTTATAACTGTACATATATTCATGATAGGAATTTGATATTTAGTGAGCAAACACATCTGTATAGTATGTATGGCATGTAGTAAAATCTTAGCTCTACTATCAATATTTTCTGTACAATTATTACACCAATTTTTTGAATAATTTTAATACAAAAATTATAATACAACTTTTGATAAAAATGTTTCTTTCAAGCAGAACTGCAAGATTTTACTACCAGCTACCTGCTATATGTGCGCCAAATATCAAGGAAATCAGATGAAAACTTTTGAACATATTATGTCTGATGTATACAATTTTGACAAAAATCGCGATTAATTAATTAATTAATTTTTGTCAACCTTCCATAACTCACAGACCCCAACAAAGATATTCAATCCAAAGAATACTGTCTGAGGTATCTTCTTGCCAAATATCATGGTGATTGGTTAATTAGAACTGAAACACTGAACATCACAATCTTGGTACCCAGATCTGGGTAGGTCTGCCCCCTTAACAAAGGCCAGTTGGCCGAAAATTTGCGCCTGTCTTGTCAGGTTATATGATACGCGTTCTGATCCTATTTTCGTGTTTTTCCGGTTCCTGTTTGCTTGAACACGGGCAGTCACACTTATTTTGGATTTATCATTGTGACTACAACAACAATGAACTGTAGATGTTTCTAATACATACATGCTCAGCATCAACACCACAATACAGAAATTTAATTATTACATCTAGGTCTAACAGTCGCTTGTCTAAAACTGCACTCTGCATTCTCGGATTCTGTGCACACAAGAATTCAAAAGTCGATTGAATCGCCTAATCACGCTTCCATCTTTGCATTCATCAGTGAAAAATAGCGACATTGCCGCACGACAAATGAACTGATTCTGAAAAGTAATGTGAATGGACATCAATATCTCCATAAATCTGTTTTATCAACAGTCTAACACTTGACAGTTTAAAACCAATGGAACCACGCCCACCTTTTCAAAAACAGAATTTAGGCCCTACTGTCACTTCAATTGCTCAAATAGATCACAGAAAGAAGAGTTGGTTCGCTCTTATAAACACTCCTTGTACGCATGCGGCGATCCTCTTGGCTGATAAGTATCGTATGACTCGGGTACCCTGTGGCGTGGATTCGATCATATCACACCGAGTCACCCTACAGCACCGTGACAGCAGTCACCTCACGTCACCGCATGGAGTAAAGGTCATAATTGTGACCCAAAAAGGAATCTTCTCAAGCCAGTATAAAATTTGGTTTGAATCAGAATAAGAAGTATGCTACTTTGAAGTTAAGTGGACCTAGGGCTGGTATTGTTAAGTCCGATGGTGTTTGTTTGATAGATTTTGTTGCAGAAAGAATAATAAAAATGTTGTTTTTAATCTTGTGTCCAAACGTAAATGTTAAAACGATTCAAATCAGATTGTCTTGAAGTTTTTGCATACCAGAAATTGAATGTATGAATTTTTAAGAAACGACAGTAACATGATATGTTGCTGACTTATTATCTCGGTAGCTGTCAAACGTACAACCCTATCCCTATTCTAAACTTTCGACATTGTGTACAATTCAGAATGTATGCAGGACAATCCAAAGCTTATGAAATCTCTTTATTCCAAAATCCCATCAGACAAAAACGTTAAATTAAAGTAAATAAATTAAAGTAAACTTGGTAAGGTACAATTTTAAAAACGTTTTTTTGTTTTTGTGAAAGGTCACTGAAAATGACAAATTTGAACACGTAACATTGTGGGCACAATTTATACAAGTTCTTGAGTTAAAATGCAGCTGAGATAAAAAAAAACAAAAAACAATAACAACTGAACATAGATTCCTTCTCTCAAATTTTGCACATGTGATGTTAAATGTATAGACCTACTTCTTTGAAAAACAGTAAAAACATGATAGGTCGCTGACTGCCTTACTGCGTTTTTGCCATTTTTACAATGCTACATCATCCTTTCGATTCATTTTTACAATACATTTTGACAGAATCATGCAATGAACGTAAGGGGGGGGGGGGGGGATACGTGTTGATACAAAGCACAAAGGTACACGCATACTGATTCATACATATTTTAGACGATAAGTTAAATTTTATATCTCATTATACTATATGATCAGGAAATGTCATTCCAGGCTTTATAGCCATCCAAAGCTAGGTCTTTTGATGTCAGTCATGTTCTCACCTCTTATTATCGTTGTTTTTAGGAGTCTATTTCATCCTGTTTAGTTGCCTTGGTTTGTTGCTACTGTGGGCTGATTGTAAAGTGTAAAAAAATGTTTTGGATAGATCAGTCAATGTTTGTGTGTGGATAGATTATGGGTGAAAGTAAAAAAAAGTTTTATAGTCCAGAAATAATACATATTCGTGTGATGTGTAAGGCTAGGATTAATGTATGTAACCATATCAGTTCATGTTTTTATTTTCAAAACAATGTGAAAATCCTGCTGTCAGGGAGACGTTTTCGTTCCTTCAAATGTAGAATAGTGAAATATACAGTTTTCTTCCAAAACGACTCGTGGGTAATCTTCGGACTTCCAGTTGGCTAGATTAGGATTTCAGACGCCTGGATGTCTTCTGCCTGGTGGTTAATTAACTTTGTTATATTCACATTATCCTATGCCTTTGTTATACTGACCCTATCCCATAACTTTGTTATACTGACTCTATCACATAACTTTGTTATACTGACCCTATCCCATAACTTTGTTATACTGACACTATCACATAACTTTGTCATACTGACCCTATCCTATAACTTTGTTATACTGACCCTATCCCATAACTTTGTTATACTGACCCTATCCATAACTTTGTTATACTGACCCTATCCCATAACTTTGTTATACTGACACTATCACATAACTTTGTTATACTGACACTATCACATAACTTTGTTATACTGACCCTATCCCATAACTTTGTTATACTGACACTATCACATAACTTTGTTATACTGACCCTATCCCATAACTTTGTTATACTGACCCTATCCCATAACTTTGTTATACTGACTCTATCCTATAACTTTGTTATACTGACCCTATCCCATAACTTTGTTATACTGATCCTTTCCATCAACTTTGTTATACTGACCCTATCCCATAACTTTGTTATACTGACCCTATCCATAACTTTGTTATACTGACCCTATCCCATAACTTTGTTATTCTGACCCTATCACATAACTTTGTTATACTGACCCTATCACATAACTTTGTTATACTGACCCTATCCTATAACTTTGTTATACTGACCCTATCCTATAACTTTGTTATTCTGACCCTATCACATAACTTTGTTATACTGACCCTATCACATAACTTTGTTATACTGACCCTATCCTATAACTTTGTTATACTGACCCTATCCTATAACTTTGTTATTCTGACCCTATCACATAACTTTGTTATACTGACCCTATCACATAACTTTGTTATACTGACCCTATCATATAACTTTGTTATACTGACCCTATCACATAACTTTGTTATACTGACCCTATCACATAACTTTGTTATAATGACCCTATCCTATAACTTTGTTATTCTGCCTCTATCACATAACTTTGTTATACTGACCCTATCACATAACTTTGTTATACTGACCCTATCACATAACTTTGTTATACTGACACTATCACATAACTTTGTTATACTGACCCTATCACATAACTTTGTTATAATGACCCTATCCTATAACTTTGTTATTCTGCCTCTATCACATAACTTTGTTATACTGACCCTATCACATAACTTTGTTATACTGACCCTATCACATAACTTTGTTATACTGACCCTATCCTATAACTTTGTTATTCTGACTCTATCACATAACTTTGTTATACTGACCCTATCCTACAACTTTGTTATACTGACTCTATCACATAACATTGTTATACTGACCCTATCCCATAACTTTGTTATACTGACCCTATCACATAACTTTGTTATTCTGACCCTATCACATAACTTTGTTATTCTGACCCTATCCTACAACTTTGTTATACTGACTCTATCCTATAACTTTGTTATACTGACCCTATCACATAACTTTGTCACACTGACACTATCCTATAACTTTGTTATACTGACCCTATCCCATAACTTTGTTATACTGACCCTATCACATAACTTTGTTATACTCACACTATTCTATAACTTTGTTTTACTGACTCTATCCTATAACTTTGTTATACTGACACTATCCCATAACTTTGTTATACTGACCCTATCCCATAACTTTGTTATACTGACCCTATCCCATAACTTTGTTATACTGACACTATCACATAACTTTGTTATTCTGACCCTATCACATAACTTTGTTATACTCACACTATCCCATAACTTTGTTATACTGACTCTATCACATAACTTTGTTATACTGACACTATCACATAACTTTGTTATTCTGACCCTATCACATAACTTTGTTATACTCACACTATCCCATAACTTTGTTATACTGACTCTATCACATAACTTTGTTATACTGACCCTATCCCATAACTTTGTTATACTGACCCTATCACATAACTTTGTTATACTGACCCTATCACATAACTTTGTCATACTGACACTATCACATAACTTTGTTATACTGACTCTATCACATAACTTTGTTATACTGACCCTATCACATAACTTTGTTATACTGACACTATCCCATAACTTTGTTGTACTGACCCTATCCCATAACTTTGTTATACTGACCCTATCCTATAACTTTGTTATACTGACCCTATCCTATAACTTTGTTATTCTGACCCTATCACATAACTTTGTTATACTGACCCTATCACATAACTTTGTTATACTGACACTATCCCATAACTTTGTTATACTGACACTATCACATAACTTTGTTATTCTGACCCTATCACATAACTTTGTTATTCTGACCCTATCACATAACTTTGTTATACTGACCCTATCACATAACTTTGTTATACTGACTCTATCACATAACTTTGTTATACTGACCCTATCACATAACTTTGTTATTACTGACCCTATCACATAACTTTGTTATACTGACCCTATCACATAACTTTGTTATACTGACCCTATCCTATAACTTTGTTATACTGACCCTATCCTATAACTTTGTTATTCTGACCCTATCACATAACTTTGTTATACTGACCCTATCACATAACTTTGTTATACTGACCCTATCCTATAACTTTGTTATACTGACCCTATCACATAACTTTGTTATACTGACCCTATCACATAACTTTGTTATAATGACCCTATCCTATAACTTTGTTATTCTGCCTCTATCACATAACTTTGTTATACTGACCCTATCACATAACTTTGTTATACTGACCCTATCACATAACTTTGTTATACTGACACTATCACATAACTTTGTTATACTGACCCTATCACATAACTTTGTTATAATGACCCTATCCTATAACTTTGTTATTCTGCCTCTATCACATAACTTTGTTATACTGACTACCTATCACATAACTTTGTTATACTGACCCTATCACATAACTTTGTTATACTGACCCTATCCTATAACTTTGTTATTCTGACTCTATCACATAACTTTGTTATACTGACCCTATCTACAACTTTGTTATACTGACTCTATCACATAACATTGTTATACTGACCCTATCCCATAACTTTGTTATACTGACCCTATCCCATAAACTTTGTTATACTGACCCTATCACATAACTTTGTTATTCTGACCCTATCACATAACTTTGTTATTCTGACCCTATCCTACAACTTTGTTATACTGACTCTATCCTATAACTTTGTTATACTGACCCTATCACATAACTTTGTCACACTGACACTATCCTATAACTTTGTTATACTGACCTATCCCATAACTTTGTTATACTGACCCTATCACATAACTTTGTTATACTCACACTATTCTATAACTTTGTTTTACTGACTCTATCCTATAACTTTGTTATACTGACACTATCCATAACTTTGTTATACTGACCCTATCCCATAACTTTGTTATACTGACCCTATCCCATAACTTTGTTATACTGACACTATCACATAACTTTGTTATTCTGACCCTATCACATAACTTTGTTATACTCACACTATCCATAACTTTGTTATACTGACTCTATCACATAACTTTGTTATACTGACACTATCACATAACTTTGTTATTCTGACCCTATCACATAACTTTGTTATACTCACACTATCCCATAACTTTGTTTATACTGACACTATCACATAACTTTGTTATACTGACTCTATCACATAACTTTGTTATACTGACACTATCACATAACTTTGTCATACTGACTCTATCACATAACTTTGTTATACTGACACTATCACATAACTTTGTTATACTGACTCTATCACATAACTTTGTTATACTGACCCTATCACATAACTTTGTCATACTGACACTATCACATAACTTTGTTATACTGACTCTATCACATAACTTTGTTATACTGACCCTATCACATAACTTTGTCATACTGACCCTATCCCATAACTTTGTTATACTGACTCTATCACATAACTTTGTTATACTGACCCTATCCATAACTTTGTTATACTGACTCTATCCCATAACTTTGTTATACTGACCCTATCCCATAACTTTGTTGTACTGACCCTATCCCATAACTTTGTTGTACTGACCCTATCCCATAACTTTGTTATACTGACCCTATCCCATAACTTTGTTGTACTGACCCTATCCCATAACTTTGTTGTACTGACCCTATCCCATAACTTTGTTACACTGACTCTATCCCATAACTTTGTTATACTGACTCTATCAGGCGGCAGAATGCAGGACACTCAATGGAACACTCTGCAAAGTTAGTTCTGGCCTTTGTTGCTGCACGCTTTTCCACTTGGCTGCGTCATCTTTCATTTTCATAAGCTTCTGTTCCCTTGCGAATAGCTTGCCTCCATTCAGACCTGTTTGTGGCCATGATTTTTCCATTGTTCTTCATCAGTGTCACATTTCTGGAGGGATATTTTTCAGGGATGTTACTGACAGTGTTTGCATGGTGTTAATGGGTACAATTAATGAATGTGTGTAACATGTAAATATGCATTTCTTTTTGTATTCTGGAATTGCAAGTGCCTAGAGCACTGTACGACGCACCATAGATGTACATTATCATTGATGGGTGTGATTCCCCCCCAGCTCTCATGTCATTGTGTATGTGCGCGAAATAATAGATTAGTATTCCTCTGCTGCTTTAATTAATCATAATGGCATATGATAAACTACATCAGAATCTTGGTGCAATTATCAGTCATACAGTGTGTGTGTGTATGTGTGTGTGTGTGTGTGTGTGTGTGTGTGTGTGTGTGTGTGTGTGTACGCGAGGGGGGAGGAGGGAGCGCATATGCATATGTCTGACGTAAGTGAGCGTACTTGCGTTCGCTGGAGTGGATTTGTGTATGTGAGTGGTAGCGTCCTTATGTATTTGCTTGTGATGAATTTTAATACTTTACAGACTATCATTTGAGGCTTGCATGGCGATAGCTCACAGCATTGGATGTAAAAATTATCAACATTAGTTGTTTTGTTTCGATTTACTTCATTGTCAGTTGATCTACTCTCGCCTGAAAGCAGGCGAAAATATCCTGATCCTGGGTCAATTGGAATGATGCTGAACCTAAACTGGTTCATTTCTCTAAAACTGATTCCGACTTTGAACCTTGTTGCCAAACTAAGCTCAAACGTGGTTAACATTTTTAATCAACATGAAGGACTAATAAAACATATTTAAATGAATGTGAGAAATATAAAATTTATTACAGATTCTGAAACTACTTTTTGACGTTGTCAAGATTCGATATGGTGGTATTTTTAATAACCACAATTATTTATAAATTGTTCCGGATCTTTTGAGGATGTACAATTTTGATTTGTTCCTGTTTGGGTGGGCGCGCTTGGCAGCGACTGATGTAAACAAAGCCGGCAAGCATTTCGGGGTAAAGAGGACTGGCCGCGATGTCCCCATAAAACCGTGACGTAACCGATATCGACCTCAGCTGACAGACTGGAACCACAGCAATGAATGTACAGGAATTCGCGCCGTCTGACGTCATATGTGGTATGAGCTCTAGAAGTTTGAGCTTCCTTCTCCGAGTGCTGAGGATTTAGATCCTGGGAAGCCAGGGAACGAAAGATTTCAAATCGTATTTCGGTAAGTTTCATTTTTGAGTATTTAGTTAACACAAACCACGAAGAAAACATAGCCTGTTAAAAGCTTATGTCGTTATCAACTGCTGCGTTATGCACCTTTTGGCTTTAATCGATTTGTGCACATGCTTCGCTGGTTCACTGTAGATTCAGATCAGACTAAAGCCAGTGCTGGAACTGTAATACTGTTAACTTAAGAGAGTTGATGAATGGCATAGTAAACACTTTTAAAACAATAGGCCGGCCTGCTGGCGCTTGTAAGACATTTCGCCTACCGTCACTTGTAAAAATAATACAGTTGTGTCACCCAGCATACAGTTAAGAGTACTAAGCACATGAATTTAGAAGATCTGTGATTGAATCTGCCTCTTAACTCTAAATTAAAGGGATTGATGTTTGTTGACATTTGAATGGATATTCAGGACTGTTTTCATTATCCATCATGTGCTATAAAATGGTAGACCCTAATCTGATCAGGCTAATTGTTTTCATGCTGACGCCATTGTAACCACACATAGGTCACATTCACTGGACAAGCTGAACAGCTAAAGTTTGAGTCCAAGCTGAGGATTCTAGGCATCATAGCCTCTTCTGTTTATTTTCCATTACTTCAGATTTTTTTTTTAATATGGTCTGTGAAAAATCTGATGAGATCAAGTGAGCCCACTAAATGATCAAGGCTAATTGCTGTGATTTATTTGTCTTCTTGCTCTGTCTTTGCTGAAGACAAATGAATTAGAAAAAATATGGATGGATGACGAAAGTACCATTAGTGATAGCGTAAGTAGCTGCAAAATTTTTAATTTTTGCTTTATACCTTTATTTGTCAAAGTCAGACTGTTATTGAAGTGATGTAGTGGGTGTGTTTTATGTTGAAGGATCCAGAGTAACACATTCAGAGATTGTTGATCCTGACTACATAAGTTACTGTAGCACCATTGTTAAAGGAACTTCACTGGTTCCCAGTTCGCTTTCGTTGCCAGTACAAAATTTGTGTGTTGGCTTACCATCATTTTGATGGCTCATTGCCTCCCTACCTGTCTGACACACTGTGTTTTTATTGCCCATCACGCACACTCCTCTCGTCGAAGGAGAAACGCCTAGTACCCCCTAGGTTTAATCTAAAGACCGCAGGAGACCATTTGTTTGGATACACCGCGTTGTCTGCATGGAATGAGTTGCCGATCGGTCTAAGAGATGTTCCAACCCTTCATGCTTTCAAAAGAAAACTCAAAACACATTTGTTTCTGCAGGCATTTTCAATTTTCATGAGTATACCCTCCCCCCCTTTTTGTTTGTTTGTTGTTGTTGTTTTGTGTGTTGTGTGTGTGTGTGTGTGTGTGTGTGTGTGTGTGTGTGCGTGTGTGTGTGTGTATGTGTGTGTGTGATTGAAAAATGATGTTATCAGTATGTGAGTCAGATTATTTGTTTATGTAACAGCACAGTGAGTCGAACTGAGAATAGCGCTATACAAAAGCCATCATTTTTCTATTTGAAGGTGTGTGTGTATCAAAGGAGCCAACCAACAGCACATAAAAACAATGAAGTTCATGCAGTGCAGATGCATATGGAATAAAAACCAGTTATTATAAGATCATGGGTGACAATACAATCAACAACAAAGCAGAAGTCTTTATAAATGGCCCCAAACTGTATGTCCATTGTTTTCCAGAATCATACATTCTCAGCAAAGATAGAACAAGAAGACAAATAAATCTTTAGAGCGATATAGGCTGTGTGATTTATTGGGCTTGTTTTATTTTCAAATTAGATTGTAATCAAAGAGAAAAGCTGAAAATCCCAGTATGCTTCTTTTCTTGATTTTATTACTCTGGCTGTCATTGCCATTTTTACTATGATGATAATGGGTAAATGAAGATGGAGGGTTCCTGATTGTGAAGAGTTTCCTGCATTATGATTTATAAATGTTCTCCAGAAAATGTTGAACAAGACCAGTGACAGTTGACATCCTTGATGTAATACTGTTGTAGTCTGGAACTGTCCTACTGATTAATTGATGAGGAGTAGAGCGCTGCTTGAATTCTAGGACTGAACTACTAATTGATTGATGAGGAGGAGGAATATTGGTTTTTGATTTCTTGCGTTCTCCAGTGATTAAACGCTGCTTGATTTCTGATATATTATATTATCATGTGGTTTGGATGGGATCTTTCTCTATGTTGAAGCATCTCTTGACTTGCCACATGTTGTCGTACTAGTCTCCTCTTGTTGAATGTTTTCTTGAAGTCAGCTAACTTGTGATAGAAGTCTTTTTGAGTTTGTGTTTTTCTCAGATGATTGGAATGTCAGTGTAATTAACTCTTTGACTCCCACAACCTGTCCACTAGCATTGTGCATTGCCAGACATTCCAGCAAAACAAAACTTAACCTTTGATTCCCTCACCCTATCCCCCAGATTCCTACACAAAGCTGTTGGATAGGGTGAGGGAGTCATAGGGTTAAGTTTTTGCAGTTGGTGGATAGGGTGCAGGAGTCAAAGGGTTAACTGAACATTATAATAATTGCAACCCCTGGCAGTAAATTTTCTGGTTTTAAGTATCATTAGTATGATTATAATTTTCTTAATTTATCATCATCATCATACTCATTCATATTAAAGTCATTATCTTCATCAGTGCTCAGTTTACAGTGTAAGAGTAATTCAGTAAACAATGAGAATATGTTGTGAAAATGTTAAAAAAAAGAAAATAAAAAAGAAAGAAAATGATCAGTACCTTGCTGTACTCCTTTGATTTACCATCCCTTCTTTTGATTAACTAATTCCAGTCTGTTAGGAAGATCTGAAGTGTCTGTTGCTAGGCAACCAGATTTAACACCTTGTACCTGCTTGGCCACCACCTCTTCCAAATCATCTGAGTCATACTCTAAACATACATGACAGAGAGGTGCTTTCAACTTGGGGAATAGATCGAAGTCTTTTAAGGACTCATATTGGAGATCAGACAGGGTTTGGCAGAGCCTCCCATTGATATGACATCATAAGTGACATTACCCTGTCTGCTTTGAGGCAAAAGGCTTGTCATGTAATGTCAGTGGCGTATCATTTAACATTGTTTTACGTTTCTTTAGGACTGCAGCTTTTATTTTTTCATCAGAAACATCCTGTATAATATTAGTCTTGATTACCCTTTGACTCCCACACCTTATCCACCAACTGCAGAAACTTAATCCTGCCCTTAACCCAATCAAGATAACACACACACACACATGCACTAGCACACGCACGCACGCACTCCACACACACCTAACGTCACCACACACCACTCCCCCTCTCACACACACACACACCACACACCACACACACACACACACACACACACACAACACACACACACACACACACACACACACACACACAACACGTATACTGCATGCATGTATTTGTGTGCTTGCACAGCACATAAAAGATATGTACGAGTAGAATGTTTATTTCACAGGTTGAAAGGAGAGAATAATAACTTTTGACTATCTTTTTAATCTTTTCTGTCTGTCTCTGCCATTTAAAGACAAACTCAGTGGTACTGTCTGTCTCTGCCATTTAAACAAACTCAGTGGTATGTTTTCTTGTCATTTGTTCTTCTTCTAGAGAATTATAATTTTGATATCTTTTTAATCTTTTTGTCTGCATTTAAACGAACTCAGTGATATGTTTTCTCATTTGTTGTTGTTGTTGTTTTTGCAACAGATCAGTATACTTTTTCTATAAAGGAGACATGTCAGTGTATAATTTTTCATTCATGTATATGATGTAATCATGTTTGCAAACTTGCTTCTGACTTTACTATTGAAAATGAATTAAAACGCTTTTACTGTTTTAGTTTTCTCAAGACAGTGTTGCAGCACTTAGATGACGCAATACACATCAGTACTACAGTGCGTTGCGATTTGAAAGATCCCAAATCACCATGGTGTCTGCATATGCTATAACCCTACACCTTTTGTGCTGATGAGATCTCAACATTCTACTTAAAACATGGGTTCAATGCTTGTTTGTTTTAGTTTAGTTGTTGTTGTTGTTGTTGTTTTCTTTCTATATGAAGGGTTTAACTTTAAGTCCTGAACCACCCCCATAAAACCTCCACCCCTCCATGGAGCACTCAAAAACTTTATGTCACAGTCTTGTCATTTTCAATTTCCAAAAGTTGCTTTTGCCTATTCATATCTCTCTTTTTCTCTCCATTTGTTTTGTCTGTCTGTCTGTCTGTCTGTCTCTCTTCTTCTTTTGAGTCTCTCTCTCTCTCTTGAGTCTCTCTCTCTGAGTCTGTCTCCCTGTTTCTCTGTCTCTGTCTCTGTCTGTCTCTCTTTCTGTCTGTCTGTCTGTCTGTCTTTTTCTGTTTCTCTCTCTCCTCTCTCTCTTATACAGCACACACACACACACACACACACACACACACACACACAACACACACACACACACACACACACACACACACACACACACACACACACACACATGCAGATCTCACAATACACTCCAGACACACACACAGACACATGCACACACACACACACACAACACACACACAACACACACACACACCACACACGCCACACGCACGCAACCACGCACGCAGCACGCACACACACACACACACAACAACACACACACACACACACACACACACACACACACACACACACACACACACACAACACACCCGACTGGGTAATATGAAATCATCTCCCTTTTTTTTAAAGAGAGAGTTAAAAATTATCCATCTTGCTGTTTAATTAAACTATAACTTTGGCCTTGTATCTTTGGGTTTTGATTATTGGATACTGTTCATGCACAGGCTTTAGCAGGCTTAGAACAGTTCCCTCACAGTAAACAGTATTGAGTGTGGAATTACCTTGCATGTTGGGGACACTGGGAGGGATAGGGCAGGGTAGGAGAGAATAAAAGTCGCTTCCGGCTCCAGTAGACCAGACCACCAGTCACTAAGCATCAACTCATGCCCACATCTGGTGTAGTAATAAGAGCATTTGTAGGGATACCATCGGGGGGTATCGGTATCAGTGTAAATTGGATGAAGTCAAGGCCATCTTACAGAATTCATCCAATAATTCCAGAGGAATGGTAACACCTGATAGACATACAAGAGTCTTCTTTCATCAGCTTTAGAAAAAGAAAAGAAAACCCATCGTTCTAGATTGTCACACCTCATCATCATCATCATCATCATCATCAGGTGCCTTGCCAGATGGCGTTGGCGATCATGGACTTCCATGTGTCTATCTTTTGTTGCATCAAGCATCTCTTCCACCCTCCTTGTCTTCAGCCACTCTGCAAGTCCGTCAAGTATCTTCTCCCTGGGTCTACCTGGTGCTCTCTTTCCCTCCAGCTTTCCCATTGTGACCAGGTGCTCCAATTCCCCTTTCCTCATAAAATGGCCTATAAATGTTGCCTGTCTTTTCCTAATCTTCCTTATGAGTGATCTACTTGCACACACTCATCTGATACTTAAATCAAATAATTTGATATGATGCCCAGTTGTCACCATAAACTTACCTGCAAAGTTCTTTGTACAAAAAGTTTGTGTTTTGTCATCCATGTGTTTGTCACTTTTTACTGCAAAATTGAATCCATACCCAGTACAAAGTGATATTTTAGCTTCATAACTACTTTTTGATGACATGCCAAATTAGCTTTAGTGATAAATTCTGAAAGTAAGTAGTTCTGCTGTTATAGAGACAAGTGCTGAATTTTGATTTGATGTTTGTAAGATGGAACAAAAAATTGGAAGTGGTAAACCTCCTGACACTAAAAAGATATTGGTCATTCCATCCATTGATAAAATGACCAGATTACAGTGACATTTTCCTGTTTCTGTGTGCAGCTGGTTTACAATTTTTGTTTTATTAACTGTAAATCAAATGGATTTTTGTGCAGAATATGGCAAGGGCCACCACTTTTGTTGCTCTGATTTCTTATACCATTTACATATATATGCAAAGTGCATTTTGTATCCAGGATTGCAGTCTCTTATCTTATTGAAAGGACTTACTCCCAGACATCATTAACAATTTAATGGAAGGAGGGGCTTCAGGTGTGCTAGTCAAGGGGGTAAAACGTCAAACTTCTGTTTAGGAAACTCTGGGTTCAATGTTGCCTGTGCAAATCTGTTTGTGCCTGAACCTTCTTGGTGTGTATGTATACACACACAGAACATCAACTACACATGTTAAAGGTCCTGTAAGCTGTTTCAGTGTCCAATAGGTTGTGGAAATTATATGAAAAGAACAGAATGCGTGCTAACTGATAAAGTATGCAAGCTATGCAGCAACATACCACCAGCAGTGTATGCAAAATTTACATGCATACATGTATCCTAGGAACATCACTCAGAACAATAAAGATATACTATATATATAGATCTATATAAACATTTTTTTTTAAAATGGAGTCGAAGGAGGAAGAAAAATTCCAACTTTGTTGAAGTTGTGATCTCTTGCTTTCAAGATGAATGCTCAGTATGTTGAATGTAACCACAAGATTGCTGTAGATTTGGTTATCATCCCCCAGAAAAGTGATACTCCGGATTTTTTATCCACTCTACCATTCCACTCCCCCACTCCCTTCATCATGCAGGAACTGCTCAAAATCAAATGAATAGGCAGGTGAGTGGCTGAACAGTAATATAATACTAGGTTATTGTCATGTGCTCAGGGTAATACGTGCGCATGTTTTTTTTTTTTTTTTTTTTTTTTTTGTATCGTGTGCATGGGGTGATGTATGCATGAGTTTTTTATGTCACCCGGAAAGGGAATTTTGTGTGCATGTGGATGTAGTTTTGAAAACAGTTGGGAACTTGGGGTGGACTGGGTTTGTTAGTCAGTCTCCAAAAAACCGCCTTGAAAAAGAGTCTGGAGTTCCATTCATTAAAAGGAAAAAAAGGAGAAAACTAAGAAAAGAAGAAGCAGAAGAAGAAAGCAAGCAAGAAGGCAGAAAGAAAAAGAAGGCAAAAAAAAAAAAAAAAAAAAAAAAAAAAAGGAGAAGAAGAAAGAGGAGGAGAAGAAAAAGAATAAGAAGAAAGCAAAAAAGAAGTAGAAAAGAAAAAGTAGGCGGAAAAAAAAAAAGAAAGAAAGAAGTAGAAAAAGGAGAAGAAGAAGAAGGAGAAGAAGAAGAAGAAGAGAAAGAAAGTGAATTAGAAGGAGAAAAAGAAGAAGAAAAAAAAGAAAAAGAAAAAAGAAGGCAAAAAAGAAGGATAAGGAGAAGAAGAGGGACAAGAAGAATAAGGAGAAGAAGGAGAGGAGGAAGAAGGAGAAGAAGAAGAAAGCAAAACAGAGGTAGAGAAGAAAAAGAAGGCAAAGAAGAAGAGGAAGGAGAAGAAAGAGGAGAAGAAAGCGAAGGAAAAAGAAAGGGAAGAAGAAGAAGGAGAAGAGGGAGAAGAAGACGAAGAAGGAGGAGACGAAGAAGTAGGAGACAATGAAGAAGGAGACGACGAAGAAGGAGAAGGAAAAGAAAGATGCTCAGAATTAGAAGTATATATTTCATTGAAGGAAAATGAATGGAAAATACAAAAATGAATGGAAAATATAATAGTCATATGTTTTGTGTTGACTGGATAAAATGTTATGACCTCCTGAACAACTCCTATAGCCGTGGTCAGGAGTGAAAGACTTACAGGGCTACTATTTAGTCACAGTATTAGTTTCACATATACAATGAATTATGTACATACGTATCTGTAGTACTTTTTTGAATTCACACCTGTGTGGTTGTCGACTTTTTAGGAACAATGTTTCATTGGTATTGAACTGGACATGAACTTTTTTTCTCATGTATACACTAGTGGTGTTATGCAGATTGATTTACCTGTTGGCAGAAAGTCCCTGTTGGCCACATGAAATAATGAATTTCTTGATAGTTATTCCTGGTTGTTGAGTTTTCTTGATAGTAATACATGTAGTTGATTAAATTGAACAGTGAGACAATATGTTTAGGAACATTGACTCTGCGCATGGTTTTCTTATTATATCTTTATTGCATTGCTGGTTTTTATACACTTTAAAAGCTGATTTATCATGTTTTGTTGCATGAAGCAATGTTATTTATATTTTATTTTTTATGGTTTGGTTTGGTTGCATTAGTCTTGCTTTATTGTGATACAATTGCTGCCAACTTACCACTGTTTGGAAGCAGTCAGCAAATCAGTTACAGATAAAGAATAAATACAAAGAAACAAAGCACAAAGTGCTATGATCAGTTGGGATTTGCATTCTCCCAGTATGTTCGTTCGTTCGTTCATTGATTTAACGTCTTTTCACTATAAATGATATTAGATGATATTGCTCCCAGTATGTGTTGCTGTAGAAATGTTGATACTTGACCAGTACCAACACCACTGACCAGCACTGTTTTCGTGGTACATAATTTCTATTTGATAAATCTGAAATTGGTAATGACTCATTATGCCACTTCCTTCTTTTTTTTATTTTTGTTCTTTCTGAGATCATAATGTTTAACTCAGAATCAAGATCAAAGACTGGAAAAGACTGTGCAATCAGATTGTTTTCATGTTAGTTTTAAATAAATGTATCCCAAGGGACAGTGCTGTATATATATGTCTATCCACAAAACAAAAATTGTCAAAAAAGAACTCTTAAAAGAACTCTTTTTATTGTTTTTTTCCCCCATTTTTTTGATCACAGTATTCTCAAAGAATGCATTGAAAGTTTTTTAGTATTGCCAGATAATTGTAAATCATATAATTGTCAGTAATGACAGATTTGTGGTTAACGACATAATAATGTGTTTCAATTGATTTTGCAGACATTAGTCTTTCAAATGAGATGCTTAACCGAGTTTCTGTGTGGGGGAAAATATTGACTGATTTAGTTCAGGTGTTGTATACACTAAGCATTCCCGATATTGATTTTCTATAGCCAGCTCCCCACTGTCTCAGGTGATATTTGTTTTGTCAGCCGATTCAGCAGTCAAGACCAGTATGTCCAGTGTTAGGCTTGAAAATGCTAACAATCACCATCAACCAGTACTGAGTATTGTTTACAGGTTAATTATCACAGCAATATGAATAATGTTCAACACATCATGTTTGATGGCTAAACAAAGTTATCTGCAGATTACGTTTTCACAAAAGGTCTGAAGTAGCTGCTGTTTAAGTTCTATAAAAAAAAAAAAGGCTGAATGAAATTGGTTCCTGACAAATGATAAGTAACACCAGTTTTGATTATAAACAAACAATCTACAGATTAGTTTGTATATAAAATCTAATACTGATGTTTTGATTCTTAATTGCCATGAAATAAAGAGAATAAATTGAGTTCTGACAAAATTTGCAAGACTGACACAGATTATTTGAATAACCAATCAACCCATTGTTGTGATGCAATAATATTATGATAATATATCTGTCATCCTCTCTAACTGTGCATCAACTTCAATGGACACACACCTAATACCTTCAACCCAACAGCAACGAAATTAAATACATCACACACTCACTCTTCATCACTCACACACACACCTCACACACACACACCACACACACACACACACACACACACACACACACACACACACACACACACACACACACACACACACACACACACACACACACACACACACACACTCACAACACACACACACTCCACACACACACTCGCACACATACACATACATTATACACACACACATCACACACATACACACACACTGACAAAACACACATGCATACATGATGATATAAACTTTGTATAAACATAATACTTAAACACTTGCTATTCACACATACATAGACGCACACAAACACACACACACACACACACACACACAACACAACACCACACACACACACAACCACACAACATACCACACACACACACACAACACACAACACACACACACACAACACACACACACACACTACACAACACACGCACACACAACACACAACACACACACACACACCACACACACACACACACCAACACACACACACAACAAGCATGCATGCATGCGCACATGCCTGTACACGCGCACACGCAGTCAAACACTCACGCAACAGTTACAACAAAACCTTATCTATACCTAAAGGATTATTCATTGTCTCGGGATGTTGCATTAAGATCAATGAAGGAAATCCTCACTAATTCATTCATTAATTCATTTAGTTGTTTTAAGTAACCTGAAAAGAGAGGCAACATTCTGATGTCAGCAATGTGAATAGAAGAAATGTATATCTGCCTGCATTGACTGCCTGTACTGGAATTTGCTTTCATGACTTCTCAGAATGAAAAAAGGCTGAATAAATAATTTATTTCCACAGTTTGAACATTAACAAATGAATGTTTTCTTGTGTGTGTATGCGTGTATGCCTAGGGCTGTTTGTGCATGCTGTCAAAAGATGTGACAGCGGGAACCACTGAATATCAGTGAATGGATGAATGGGTATGTGCCAGATTTGGCCACTGAATGGTGGATCATGCTCAGTGAAAAGTCACAGTTGCAAAAATGTAACATAGTTTATGCATGGAGGGAAAGTGGATGAGATAGGGTGGGTTTAGTATTTTAAACTGATACAAAGTTTCTTTTTTTATGTCAGTGTGTCTGTGAATAACATATTGTTATATGGATCTGTAAGAATGTCTCAGCAACTTAGGATAATGTTTAACTTTAACAGTCTAGGTCATACTGTCTTGCTCAACAAAAAGTGAAGGAGTTTGTCAACATAATGATAAGAACCAGAAGAACAAGAAAACCAAAGCAAGCGCGTATTCAACAAAACAAGACAAGACAAGCGCAAATTTTCGGCCAACCAGCCTTTGTCAAGCGCGAACGCACGGTCACAAACAGATCACAAACACCAAACAATGGATAATAAAAACAGGACTAAAAACTTCCCTGCCGCCTCGTCCAGTGGGTAAGGGAAGTTTTTAGTCCTGTTTTTATTATCCGTTGTTTGGTGTTTGTGATCTGTTTGTGACCGTGCGTTCGCGCTTGACAAAGGCCGGTTGGCTGAAAATTTGCGCTTGTTTTGTTTTGTTTTGTTGAATACGCGCTTGCATTGGTGTTCTTCTGGTTCCTGTTTGCTTGGGCACGAGCAGTTGCACTTGTTTTGGATAACATAATGATAGAAACATCCGTGTTCCTGAACCATTTAACATGCCCAGCTATAGTATTTCTTGTATCCTGTTCTGTGCCTTTCAGCCTTTCCTTGAGAATTTTTAATGGTTGCATCTAGAGCTACAGTTTTCCTGTGTTCAGGACTGAATGGTGATGACGGAACTTTGTTCAGGCATGCTTTTCAATCTTTATGGGATCTTTCTTTGTCGTTTCTCCCCCCTGCTCCCTCTGCTCACTTTCTCTATTTGGGGGACTCCACAACTTTGTTCAGGCATGCTTTTCAATCTTTATGGGATCTTTCTTTGTCTTTTCTCACCCCTGCTCCCTTTGCTCACTTTCTCTATTTGGGGGACTCCACAAACTGAATTTTTTTACTTATTCATATGAAAGAAAAAAAAAATGAAGGAAGGAAGACAACCAGCAGATGCTGAACAAAGATGTATGCACACCAGAGAATTGATACTTTATATATACACATGGACTTTGTTCAAGAGGGATTTATCTCACAATTCTATATATGTCTCCATTCAAATCTGCCAGACATTATCAGGAAGACTCCTTCTGCCTTTGCAAAGCTGTATGCATTCAAAAGATTTTGAAATAGGGCGGGAAACGGGACATACAAGTCTGAAACAATAATACCACCAAAACGATCAGAGCTTTAAAATGGGGGAGCGAACAAGCCAACTTTTTTTGATGCGGGTTGGGATTGAAGTCAAGATACAAGATCTTGTGCCCTCATCTCAGTCAAAAGAGACTACAGCCCATGTTGAAAAAAGAAAAAAAGTAACTTTGTATTTTATGTCTATGGTATAAATGTTGTTCATTTTGACAACATAAATAAACCAAGTTGAACACACAAGCACACACACATGCACGCACGCACACAGTTGTGGGGACCTAAAATTGAATGAGATATCCAAATGGCCCGTGTCTATGAGTCACAGTTGTACACAGAAAGTTACCCCCAAAACATGTCTTTTTGTTTGGGATTTTAGTATTAATGATACTAGTGCCTGATTGCCTAGATTTTATTTGTTGCTTAGTTAAGAGATGATTGTTTCTCAAGTAAGAAATGATTATTTGTGGCTCTCTTACAAGATGTTTGTTGCTTTGTTAAGAGAGGATAGTTGCTAAACCCTTCGACTCCCGCACCCTGTCCACTAACTGCAGAAACTTAATTCTTTGACTCCCTCACCCTGTTCACAAGCTTTCTGCAGAAAGCTGATGGATAGGGTGAGGGAGTCAGAGGGTTTTAAAAGTTTTTGCTTTGCTAGCATGGTTGTCAATGTAGGATGCTGTTGGACAGGGTGCGGGAATCAAAGGGTTAATTAAGAGATGGTGTTGATCAGCTAATAGATGATTGTTGTTCATTTAAAATGTGGTTGTTTGTTACTCAGTTAAAGAATGGTTGTTGCTCAGTCAAAAGATGATTGTTGCTCATTTAAGGGATAGTTTATGTAATTAAGAGGTGGCTGGTTGTTAGTTAAAAGATAATTGTTTGCTGCTTAGTTGAGAGATGATTGTTTTTTGTTCAATAAAGAGATGATTGTTGCTCACTTAAGAGACAATTGTTGCTCATTTAAAAGATTTGCTCAGTGAAAAGATGATTGATGCTCTGTTAAGAGATGATTACTAATATGGCTTGACAGTATTTTATTGTCTGAAATGATCAGTTGATTGACTGGTTGGTTTTTATTTACCTGTTCTAAAGAAAGAAAGAAAGAATGATAATGTAGTAAGTTGACAAGAGAAGGTGGTGATATTGGTACAGGTATTGATGATGCTGGATACGGAAAAGATGGAAGGAAGACACATGGAGAAATGACTACTCATTCATTCCGTCATGCCCAGACTCCAGTACTCTGCTCTTTTCCTCATAATTATCTTCCTCATGGGGGACATTAAAGCCGCACAACCTTACGACCAACCCCACACAGACCATAGTAATAATTAATCACAACAGAACCACATCAGAGTGGTTGGTTACATGAATATCCCAAGTTCCATGAATACCCAGATCCCAACATTAAATCCTGTTATGTTAAAAGTCATTCCACGCCGAAAATACTCATTGTTGTACGTACTGCTGGGGAGTGTGAGAATGAAAGGGAATTATAAGTTTGGTGTTTGTTCGGGTGCCGATGGTTGGCAGGCAACCGCAGAAAGGCCGATTGATTGGTGCGGTAGAAGATTGGATCATGGACATAGAGCAAGACGCAAGCTTAACCTGTAGGTACATATAAGGAGGCAGGGTGTTTCTCTCTGCTACCTTAGCGACCATTGTTGTCCATATATAATGAAGTTTGTTGTGTGTGTGTGAACTGGGTGTTTGCTATCTTGTTGCCAGTTTTGGTGGTGGGGTTTTTTTTTCAAGGGGGTGGGAGTCTTTACGTTCAGTCTTAATTTTAGCGACTTTCCTTTCTTTTTTGTTTGTTTGTTTGTTTTGTTTTGCTTCCTCCTTTCTTTTATTTCTGCATTTGGTGTCTGTTTATTTACCAATATTGTCCTATCCATTTGTAATGACGTGAAGTGTCTCTAGAAATGTTTTTTCTTACTTGAATTGTTTTTTTGTTTTGTTTTTGTTTTTGTTTTTTTTGTTCTTGAAATGAATTGTGTGTTTAGTGAAATGAGTTTGTGTGCATATTTGAAAATGTATGTGACATGTGCTTAAACTTATTTGATCGATTTATGGCTGTTAGTGTTACAGCCCATTTATAGAATTACAGACATTTTTACAGACATAATGTGTTCACAGATACAGGTATTGAACCATGATCACTCTGACATGCATGATAGGTGTGGACATCTGTATGTGCATGCACATCCGTGATAACATGCTATGTGTGGATTTAAACCCCATACATGTACACACAGAATGCAGACTTAAATCATACATACATGCATGCATGCATACAGTGTACACATGTACACACACGTGCACACACACACACACACACACACAAACACACCACACACAACACACACACACCACCACACAGCATGGATAAACATATTACATGCATGCACACATGCAACTCATACTCATAAAACCATGCACACACCACACGCACACACAAAACACACACACACACACACCACACACATGCAACACACACACACACACACACACACACACACACACACACACCACACACACACGCACACACACACAAACATGGATACAAAAGCAATACACATGCATTACACATTAGACTCATTCACATAAAAAACAGGCAAGCGTGCACACACACACACACACACACACACACACAGCATGGATAAACAGATATGTACATTGCATGCAGACTCATACACATAAAAACCATGCACACACACACACACACACACACACACACACACACACACACACACACACACACACACACACACACACACAAACACACACACAAACACAGCATGGATAAACAGATATGTACATGCATGTACACATGCAGACTCATACACATAAAAACCATGCACACACACACACACACACACACACACACACACACACACATCACACTCACACTCACACACTCACACACACACACACACATCACACTCACACACACACACACACACACACACACACACACACACACACACACACACACACACACACACAATGATTGATCAATCAATGAATCAGTAACTGAACTCGTTCAGTTGACATTTACGATCTGTATGTTTGTTATTTATTTTCAGTCATCAGTATCTGTATTCATTTATGAGTTTGGTCACAGTGAAGGTGACTACAGATATATGCAGGTGTGTCTGTCTCTAAACTTGGCTCCTCTAGTTTTGTCACAGGTATTGATCAGGGTGTCACTATCACTAGATCTGATAGCGGCTGGCATTTACTGACTGACTGAAAGAAAATTGTAACGGATCAGTGAGCCACTTGCATAGTACCAGTTCCAGGCATGTTATGGTTAACGGGAGTTTAGCAATCTCATTGTGTGTGTTGCCTAGTTGGATAATTGATGAAATCCCTTCAGAAAATGTGGGTCAGTGTTTCAGGTGTGTGTGTGTGTGTGAGAGAGAGAGAGAGAGAGAGAGAGGGAGTGTGTGTGTGTGTGTACGTGTGTGTGTGTGTGTGTATGTGCGTGTGTGTGCAGGTGAGAGAGAGAGAGAAAGAGAGAGTATGTGTGTGTGTGTGCACGCGTGCGTGTTTGTATGTGTGTGTGTGCATGTGTGTGTGCAGGTGAGAGAAAGAGAGAGAGAGTATGTGTGTGTGTGTGCACGTGCATGTTTGTATGTGTGTATGTGCCTGTGTGTGAGTCACTGAGTGTGTGTGTAGTGTGTGTGTGTGTGTGTGTGTGTGTGTGTGTGTGTGTGTGTGTGTGTGTGTGTGTGTGTGTTTCTGGTCGGCATGTTTTCTGTTTGTTCTGTGTTGTTTGTGTTGGTTTTTAGGAGGAAAGATTAAAGACAGTGGGTGATCATGATTAACTCGGGTATGGCAGTGTAAGGCTTTTGTCAGTTTGTGTATAATTATCCCCCCCCACCCCCACCCCCGCACATACACCACTTTTGTTTTCTTCACCCAAGTTAAGTTTCATTTTTATACATTTTTGATTCATTTGTTATAATGTATCTCATTCCAGGTAAATACAGTCATTTTTCATTCACGCAAGTTTAATTGCAATTACAGTAGTTAAGAAAAAAGTTCATCATTTCATAGTAACATATCCATATGCTTAAAATGCATATACATTTATGTGAAGCATAATTAACAACCAAAAATGTATAACATAAATTATAACATAGATAAGATAGAAAAAGAAAAAAAGTGTCAGTGTGTATGAAATATATGTATATATATGGTGTTGTGTGTGTGTGTGGGGTGTGTGTGTGTGTGTGTGTGTGTGTGTGTGTGTGTGTGTGTGTGTGTGTGTGTGTGTTATAAACTGAGTAAACGTATCAAGTTTCAGTTTTTGTAATTAATGGTAAACATGGCTGCCATTTCATTTTAAAGATATGCAAGTTCCTTGAATTTTGTTGTTTTCTTCTGTGTGATAATTTTTTGGTAAGATATCTTTTAAAAGAGGTTATATTCGGTACATGTTTCCCAGAAGGATAATTAAATCAAACGCCCAAATATTTGTACATACTTTCATCAACACCAAATAATATGTAGTTTTCAGTCATTCTGACATATTTGCACAGGTGATACATTCTGATTTCAAGAATTCTTCGATTCTTAATGATAATAATAATAATGACTTGTATAAGCGCCGTACCTGTGGATCTAGGCGCTTACAAAAACACATTTGCTCACACCCACTCAAGTCACAGATCTATTCACTATCATACAATGGACACAGGAACAGGCAAGAAAACAGAATGGCATGACATTTACATTTGAAATTGTTTTGCTGAAGAAGTCATGAGTCAGAGGAAGAACAGAGAAAGCCAGAAGGAGTGAACAGAGTAACCAGACCAAAGAGATAAGCAGGGACTGTGCCAGTGACAGTATCATAGCAGATGGAGATTGTCTTGTACTTAATTCTTTCAGAAACAGGGAGCCAGTGTAGTTTCATCAATAAGAGGGATACAGGACTGACAGTATTGAGCTTTGGCAATAGGGTGAGCCATAGAGTTGTGTATTTTCTGCAGTGGACGAAGAATACAGTCAGGACAACCAGCAAGAAGAGAGTTACAGTAATCTAACCTTGAAAGGGTACAGAAAGTGACAAGTATTTTGGTGACATCTTCTGGAATAAAGCTTCAAATTGAGCCTATTCTCTCACAACAAAAGGATCAAGCTTATTCCAAAAGAATTCATAGATTTCTACCTCAGACCCATCTGTTCAGTTCATTTTCCATTTTGTATGTTATTTTAATGCAAATCCTGCTTTGCCAATGTTATTGGTTCTAATAGATTTCTTTCTCTTCATTTGACAACTTTGGACATTCTGTTATTAGACTGGTTATTTCACATCCATCTGCTGTTTTCATTGTTTGCAGGTTTTTGTAGAATACATTTGTCTTTTTCTTTTTAAGGTTCAACAGTCAAAGTTCCATTCTGATCAACCAGTTTGGTCATGTTTTTATTGATATAGTGTCTTTTCTAAATTGCAAAATGATTTGTCTTTTCAGCTTCTGCTACCTATTTAGCTTTTGATTTTAATAGTATAACTGCCTTTATTTTCACTCAATTTTAACTAATTCTTGATATTTTTCTTTTAAAAGTTTTACATCTTCTCCTGTCTTATTTTCTGTTGCTCTTCTTTCTTCTTTTAACATCTTGTGTGTGTGTTCGTGCGCGTGTACGTGTGTGCGTGTGTGTGTGTGCATGTGTGTGTGTTTTTCTAACGATGAGCATTCAAACTTGTCCACGACCATCAGCTGTAAAAGACCCATGATCCAAATTCAATGCATATGTCCTATCATTATGTGTGTGTGTGTGTTGTGTGCGTGTGTGTGTGTGTGTGTGTGTGTGTGTGTGTGTGTGTGTGTGTGTGTGTGTGTGTGTGTGCGTGCGTGCGTGCGTGTGCTTGTTTGTTTGTTTGTGTTTATATCAAAAGCACCAAAATCTATTTATGTCATGAAATTTGTCTTCAAATGACAGCACATGATTCATTCTGAAATTCCTTGATTTAGACTTGGTTTTTTTTTTTTTTTTTTTTTTTTTTTTTCTAAGCTGCAAGTCCTCTCCCACTCGCTATTCTATTCAAAGAGATTCCTGTAACTGAAGGAGGCATTATTGACTGTGAAATTTAAAAAAACTAAAGGGAACAAAGACCTGTTTGCCTTTCATCCACATTGTTGAGAGTTCAAAACACAGGCAGAGGTTTGCTGTCCTTTTTAGTGACGTGACGTGACGGTTATGTGTTGTGGACTGTATCCTAGCTACAGCATCGCCTGTTCTGGATGGGGGTGAAGCTGTTGATTTGAATTGCTTTCAGGACCTGCCTGTCCAACTTTGAAATTGATTCCTACAAGCTTGCAGGCTTGCTTCTTTGGTTCTGGATGGGGGGGTTAAACATTTGATGTGAGCTGTGTTCAGATCCTGTCCAATTTTGAAATCAACTCCTGGATTGTGCTTCATGTTACACAACGTAATGCCTTGCATTGTGTATATATGTGCTAGGATTCTGATTTGGTTTTTTGGTCGTGATTTTGAAATGGATTAATACTAGTGTAGATTGTAAACTTGGCATGCATCATCAGTAGCTGTGGTGAAAGTATAGTGTGGTTTCTTTGAAACTATTTGTATCCTTACTGTAGTGGTAAGGTATTTCACATACTTTTTTTTCTGTTTTCTTTATCTTATTTCATGTTTTTAGTCCCCTTTGAAATGACAAAAGGGAGGTTATTTCAGATTGTTCTGTGTGTGTGTGTGTGTGTGTGTGTGTGTGTGTGTGTGTGTGTGTGTGTGTGTGAGAGAGAGAGAGAGAGAGAGAGAGAGAGAGAGAGTGTACATGTGTGTGTGTGTGTGTGTGTGAATTCACTTGGACATACACACACACACAAACACACACACTCACACACACACGCACTCTCGCACACATGTATAAGCATATGAGCACACACACACACACACAACACACACATCACACACACACACACACCACACACACACACACACACACACACACACACACACACACACACACACACACACACACACACACACACACACACACACACACACATGTATAAGTATACACGTGCCTGCGTGCACACACACACACACACACACACACACACACACACACACACACACACACACATCACACATCACACATCAACACACACACACACACACACACACACACACACCACACGCACACGCACATACACACACACACACACACACACGCACACATACACACACATACCACACTACCCTCAGTGCAAGAACCAAGATACTTAGTTAAGAAAGAAGCGTCTTGAGACTTGAGAACTTTGGAAGGTTTGTAGGGCTGGAAGAATTCTAACATATGTGTTGGTATTGTACTCAGACTTTGACGTTGAAAGTAGAGTATGGCAATTTTATATTCGATTCTTGCTTTGACTGGAAGCCAATGTAGTTTTCACAAGAGTGTTTTTGCACAGCACTGTTTTGCTCTCCCATAGGACAAGCTGTGCTGCACTGTGTTGGATTCATTGGAGTTTGGACAACTTTGCATAGTTGCATGGCATTTTTGTTTGCAGTTATGATTTCATATAATAATAATAATAATTACAATATTTATATAGCGCAAAATCTTGATAAAATCAAATCTAAGCGCTGAAACAGACACACACACACGCACGCACATGCACGCACACGCACGCACGCACACGCTTCACGCACGCACGCACGCACGCACGCACGCACGCACGCACGCACACACACACACACACACACACACACACACACACACCCATCATTTTTTCTAACTCTGTGAAATCAGGGACGTTAATTGATCTGTTGTTATTTTTGTGCCAAGCTTGTCAGTTTTTTTTCTTCTATTTGTGTTATGTTTACAACTTGACAAAGGCCAGTTGGCTGAAAAATTGAGCCTGTCTGTGTCTTGTTTTCGTTGATTGCATTCATGTTTTCATTCATTTTCATATGTTTCTGTTTGCTTGACTGCTGTACAGTTACTTTGATTCAGATTTCATTATGGATTTATTTCACGTATATGGAAGAGCTGAGCATCAGATGAAACAATTTTTTTTTTCTTCCAATATTGAGAAGGATATTATTGGTAACTTGACATTGTTTTGACTAGAATGGCTTGCATAAAAAAAAAGCCAGAGGTATTTTAACTGTACCTGTTATAAAATGGTTTTTACATGTTCTTGCCTCTTTTTATGGGAGTTGACCAGAAGATTGTCGGCACTTTATGAACAGATCTGAAACCAAATTTGTTTTGAAAGGTGTGGACAGGTGTGGAGTCACAGAAAGGGTAGGTTTTAAAGGTAAGGCACCAAGGTTGAGGTCACATGGACCCCCCCCCCCCTCTTCAAAAGAAAAGAAAAAAGAAAAAATACCTAAAATCAGCACTTTTCAAGGAAACTGTGTGAACAATGCTTTCTCCGGTACTTTTGACAATGTTTATCGTCTGTTTTCGCAGTTATGACAGTCTAATACATGTATAAAAAGTGTATTGCCTTCGATCATGTCAGGTATTATTTCATGTGAGGCTTCTTCATAGCCACATAGTCTGATATTCTAGACCATCTGTATCTTCATGATTACACTGTCTGAAAGCAAAAATGGTCAAAAATTCAAGGAATAGATGTTCTAAATAAGCTTAAATACAAAAGTTGTTTCCTGTAGTCATATTTTCTTCTTAAACGTGTGTCTACTGATAAATAGCAGTATGACCTCAACAACGAAGAGAATATCACAGTACAGTAAACAGCAAAAGGTGTGATTTTGAGCATTGACCATTTACGACAATTGCTAAACTTTAGTGAAAATTGATAAGACTGAAGGGAAAAGTTAGGTATTAAGGACCCAAAAAACCTTTGTTCATACGCATTTTTGAAAAGCCACTTTCATAGATTTGTAATGAATTTGTTTCATGCTCATGGAGAAAAAAAAACACCTTCATTTTCTTTGATCTGGATCTCTGTTCCTGAAGACAGAGCCCAACTGTATGTGACGTAAGTGACGTCACGTATGTGACGTGATTATTATTTCTTAAAAACATGGTGGCTGTCTTGGGTCTCTGTTTCAAAACTTGATGAAGCGCACATGATGTTGTTTTGAAGAGTCAATGCAGCGCTTAAACTTTAGTGAAAGTTGTATAAGATCTCATGCTTTTTTCTTTTTTTTATGAAAAGTTTACATTGAAACAATAGTACATTTTTGTTTTCACTGATGATACAGAAGATAATACTAATTACAATATTTATATAGCGCAAAATCTTGATAAAATCAAATCTAAGCGCTGAAACAGACACACACGCACTCACGCACGCACGCACGCACACACACGCACGCACGCACGCACGCACGCAGCACACACACACACACCACACACACACACACACACACACACACACACACACACACACACGCAGAGTGAAAAGACGTTAAATCAAGCAACGAACGAACACACGCATGGCTATAAATGGGGAGAAAGAATAAAAGCAATGGAAAATTATAGAGAGCATATCATATACAATTATATATTATAACAATGTGATTCCCTCCGAGCGGAGACAGGCTGCAGAGGGGGAGGGGGGGGGGGAGTTGAGTGGGGTTAGGATTTTATGCAGAGGAGAAAAGGTGAGTTTTGAGAGCGGACTTGAAGGAGACAAAAGTAGGTTGCTGACGGACTGAGAGAGGAAGTTTGTTCCAGGAGAGTGGACCAGAAACAGAGAAGGCTCGTGGACCATAGGTATTGAGCTTAGTGCGTGGAAAGCGAAAAGTCAGAGGATCGGAGGCAGAGCGGAGGGTACGTGAGGGAAATAGATCTCAAGTAGGCTTGACAGGTAATCGGGGGCTGCGTTATTTGAGGCTTTTGTAGCACATGGTGTCTAGTTTGTACTTCAGCAAATTAAGGCTACATGATCGTCTCACTCTCCAAACTTTATATTTATTTAGTACCTTTCCTCAATGCAACCAGGCAAACAAAACAAACAAACAAAAATTATGCATTTTTTTTAACCCTTTGACTCCGCACCCTATCCACCAACTACAAAAATATGATCGTTTGACTCCCTTTCCCTACCCACCATCTTCGACATGAAGCTGGTGGGTAGGGTGAGGGAGTCAAAGGGTAAGGGTGAGGGAGTCAAAGGGTTAAGGTTTTGCTTTGCTAGCATGGTTGACAGTGCAGGATGTTGGTGGACAGGGTACAGAAGTCAAAGGTTTAAATCTTACTTGCATGAAGGTTAGCAGTGAGACATGCATGTATTAGAAACAGGATATATTTGTTGTTGTTTTTAATCAATTTTTGTATGAAAAGGGAGATTATGGAACGGCTTGCCCATTTTGTTTTTCACCTTTTCCCCCTTTGTTGTGTTATGTGAAGTGTGTAATGCATCAATAAACGGCTGATCCCTAACCCATTGTTGTTAATACTTGGACGCCTGCGAGAGATTGGGGCGTGTTTGCAAGGTGGATAGGGAAGTCAAAGTATGGAGCCTGAATTGCTAAAGAGGGATGACACACTTGGACAGTTCTTTGTGGAATCTTCATGCACTCTGCCCTCATCTGCCAGCCCTTATCTAGCAAAATCCATGATTCTGTACAAAAACCCTATGCACTGGCAAGATCTTGAAATGGCGAGGAAAAAAAAAAAGGGAAGGGGGGGGGGGGGGTTAGAGGATGGGCCTATTGAACATTGAAACTACCAGAATGATTGGAACACTAAGATGGGCAGCAGCAAAGTAGCCATCTTTTATACTTTAATAAGGCGGACTGAGATTGAACTTGAGTCATGAGATCTTGAGTCCATAGCTCTATCAAATATACGAGCCAGCCTATGAAAGCCTTCAGGAGGGTCAACTCTTTGACCTTGGGTTTGTATGACATTTTGGTATTGATACTACTAATACATTAAGAGCAGTAAGACTGTAGGGCAGAATGCTTTGCCGCATCCTGAACTCTTAAACTGTTCGACTAGCATAATCTGATGCTGTCATAGAGTTTTCCTACTACACATAGGATAATTACCCTCGGCATGTCCATAATGTTCAGGTGATAAATTCAAATACCTGGGAACGATCATTTCATCAGACGGCAGATGCACATCAGAAATAGCCGGCAGAATCGGACAAGCCAAAACAGCATTCAAGAAGATGACAAGCATTCTTACCAACAAATGCCTGTCAATTAACATCAGGAAGAGAGTTCTTGAATGTTATGTAGAACCAATACTGTTGTACGGATGCAAGGCGTGGACAGTCAAACAAAGCCAGAACAAGATTGAGGCAGCCGAGATGTGGTTTCTGAGAAGAATGTTGAGAGTTCCATGGACAGCAAAGAAAACAAACGAGACAGTCTTGATGGAGGCAGACACAAGTAGATCATTCATAAGGAAGATTAGAAAAGATAGGCAACATTTATAGGCCATTTTATGAGGAAGGGGGATTTGGAGCACCTGGTCACAATGGGAAAGCTGGAGGGAAAGAGAGCGCCGGGTAGACCCAGGGAGAAAATGCTGGACGGACTTGCAGAGTGGCTGGGGACGAGGAGGGTGGGGGAGATGCTAGGCGCAACGAGAGATAGAGACAGATGGAAGTCCATGATCGCCAATGCCATGCAGCAGGGCACCTGATGATGATGATGATGTCCATAATATTTGTAGATGTAGATATATGGTATCGAATATTTCAGGTATACTATATTGGTATCAGTAATAAGTTAAACTCAAGCATGACTGAAAAGGTTTACATTTTATGCATGTCATGGTCTCATTGCGTGTTGCATAGTTAAAACAGTGTGGCTTAAAGCCCTAGTATACACTTACGTACACATGCCGTGTTAATGACAGAATTGCTTACAGCATGCATGGATATGCGCTAGGTTGTGAAAAATTTAACACACCAGGCAGTGTTGCTGCACACCTTAGCATTACTCAGCATGACACTGAACCGTAACAGGGGAAAAGACCTTAACATATTGACC
>CM060312.1:13648065-13693065 GCA_030674185.1 Monoplex corrugatus
CGTTGTTGAGTAGCTCCAGACATGCAGTTCTTGAAAGACCTTACCAGTTTCTGATGCAAAGGAAAAAATCAAAAATATTAAATAAATGTTAATCTTAATCCTTTGACTCCTACACCATATCCACCAACTGCAAAACCTTAACGCTTTCGACTTCCTTGCGCTATCCACCATCTTATGCAGGAAACTGGTCGTCAGGGTGAGGGAGTCAAAGGGTTAAGTTTTTGCTTTGCTAGCATGACCGACAATGCAGGAATGCTGGTGGACAGGGTGCTGGAGTCAAAAGGGTTGAACAGAAATTAAGAGTGTGAGTGGGTGGAGAAGCTGAAATGAGTGTTGCATTTGATATAGAAACTTTAATGGAGGAGTTGATTGATAATGTTAACCTTGTACAACTGATCTGTTTTGTTTGGAAATAAATCTATAGCTGCTTGGTAGTATTATTCTAAACATCTGTTGCTGATGATAATGTTAAAAAAAATTTTTAGACAAGTGATCTGCTTTTAAAAAAATCTATTGCTGCATGGTAATATTTTCAGGTAATATTTCAGCTGTTTAAAACCCTTTGACTCCTGTTCCCTGTCCACTAGCATCCTGCATTGTCAATCGTGTTGGCAAAACAAAAACTTACCCTTTGATTCCCTCACACTATCCACCAGCTTCCTGAGGGTGAAGGAATCAAAGGATCAAGTTGCTGGTGGGTAGGATGAAGGAAATTCATAGGGTTAATTTTTAGCTGTTGTTGTATAGGGTCCAGGAGTCAAAGAGTTAAAACACCAACAAGCATATATCTACTAATTTTGAAGTACATGAAGTGGTTTTAACTTTTTGTGTAGACTGAATGATTAAAGTTGGTATAGTATTGTTTTTAACTGCAGTGTGTGTGTTTTTTGTTTTTTTTTCATTGCAGGATCATTGCTATCTGTGACGATCAGAAACCATTACTATGGGTAATGGTGCCTCTGCTTCTGCACCTCCATCCCCCAGACATGCCTCTCCACGTCGTAACAACTATTCCACCCCACAGCCACAGTCAACAAGAAGAAGCAACTTCCATGAAGTGCAGGTCAGTGGAATGTGTGTGTGCGTGTGCGCGCGCACGTGTGTGTTTGTGGTGTGTGTGTGTGTGTGTGTTTGTGTGTGTGTGTGTGTGTGTTCGTTTGTTGCTTGATTTAACGTCTTTTCACAAAAAGTGATATTAGACGGGGAAAAAATGGCATGGAGGATGAAATTAGGGGGGGGAAGGCGAGAGGGGAACAGAGTAAGGGACGTAAAAAAAATTAAAAGGAAGCGGCAAGGTCTTAAGAAAAAGGATATGGATGAACAGAGAAATGAAACTAGAACAACGCTAACATCAATAATGTAAAAGAAAAATCGTCATAAAAACAAAACAAAACAAAAATAATCAATTATAATAATAATCTTAAAGTAACGCATTAACAGGACTGTGAACCAATGATTCTGAAATTTTAACTAACAAAACTTGATCCGATACTACTTCTTTAAAATGCGTTTCAAGATAGTTTCCTTGTGTAAACGTCTTTGGTAAAAAGGAACGAAGCTTTCTGCAGTAAAACAAACAGTGATACAATGTGAATTGTAATACATAAAACGTTGTTACAATATTTTGTTTTCAAAGCATTCAGTTGAATGCGAAAATATGTGTGTGTGTGTGTGTGTGTGTGTGTGTGTGTGTGTGTGTGTGTGTGCAGGAAGCTGGTGGATGGGGTGCGGGAATCAAAGGGTGAAGTTTTTGCAGTCGGTGGGTAGGGTGCGGGAGTCAAAGGGTTACGTTTTTGCAGTCGGTGGATAGGGTGCGGGAGTCAAAGGGTTACGTTTTTGCAGTCGGTGGATAGGGTGCGGGAGTCAAAGGGTTACGTTTTTGTAGTCGGTGGATAGGGTGCTGGAGTCAAAGGGTTACGTTTTTGCAGTCGGTGGATAGGGTGCAGGAGTCAAAGGGTTACGTTTTTGTAGTCGGTGGATAGGGTGCGGGAGTCAAAGGGTTACGTTTTTGCAGTCGGTGGATAGGGTGCGGGAGTCAAAGGGTTACGTTTTTGCAGTCGGTGGATAGGGTGCGGTAGTCAAAGGGTGAAGTTTTTGCAGTCGGTGGATAGGGTGCGGGAGTCAAAGGGTGATGTTTTTGCAGTTGTTGGATAGGGTGCGGGAGTCAAAGGGTTAAGGATCGTGCTGTTGGTGCAGTGTGTCTGCAGAGCCTTATAACTTGTTTCAGGTGTTTCAAACATTTAATGCAGTTTTCGTGTGCCTTAAATGTTTTGAGCATTGAATACGTTCTTGTTTTACCGCACTGTCATTGTTCTTGTTTTAGTGCTTCGTTTCATTACAAAAGGGTGAAAGTGAGAAATATATTCTGGCGCAGAGGAGTTTGGAATTTGTTCAAGAGGGATCAGGGCTTAAAACGTTCCGCGTCTGGGCGGAATTCCGCGCGATTTCGTTTTGTTTAAAAGAAAAAAAAAGGAGCAAGGCATCCGTGATCGGCTTGCAAGCGTTCATAGCAACGGCGCGCAAGTTATGGCCCCTGATTTTTCTTGGAAGTTTTATTATTGTGTTTTTAACCCCTTCTCCCCTTTTCCCAAATATATCTTCCTGTAATAATTATATGTTTACACCAATTTTTATGCACTAAATATCTCTTGAAATTATGTCCAGAAAGCATGAAATGGCATAGATTTACACTTGGTTTTTAAAAAAATTTCCCGGGGGAGCATGTCCCCGGACCCCCCTAGTTTCAGTGGTTTTTTCCTCCTCCTGTTTTAAGCCCTGAGGGATTCATTACACTTGGAGGGTTCTGTTTGTGCTCCATCAAAATCGGCCTGTCGTTGCAAACACAAAACCCTGTTCATGGGCAGGGTTCTAATATGGGTCTAGAGCGCCTGCAGGATGGTGATGGTGGTAGAGAATAGGATCTATAAAATACTGAGCTGACACCACCTTGAATGGAGCATTAAGATGAGAAGCAATGGCTCAGAGGGATCAGAAGGGTGTAGTGGTGAATGTGAAAAGTGTTGTTGAAGAGCTACATTGTTTTTCACACCATGGGACAACCTGCATAATGAATGCCCTGTCATGCATCAATGGAGCCATGAAGTCCCAAAACCATAAAATTGATTTGTGTGTGTGTGTGTGTGTGTGTGAGAGAGAGAGAGAGAGAGAGAGAGAGAGAGAGAGGAGGAGAGAGAGAGAAGAGCAACTAGGTTGTTATTCATGGCTTTGCATGTGTATCAGATCTTCAGTGTCTTTTCTTCACCTGATTTTCTCACGCTTTGTCTTGGCGTGTATGTCTGTCTCTGACATTTTGTCTGTCTCTGATCGTTTGTCGGTCTTTCATTTTTTCTCTCTTTGTCGTCTTCTCTCTTGTCCTCTTTCTCTCTCTCATGATCTTTATCTCTCTCTCACATGCACACACACACAGGCACCACACAAATGCACCCTTGCACATACACTCACAGAACACCACACGACACAGACACACACGACACACACACACACACACACACACACACACACACACACACACACACACAACACACACACACACACACACAGAGGCAACACAAGTGCACCTTGCACACATACAACACAATTAAAGAACGAACACACACACCACACACACCACACACACCACACCACACACACACACACACACACACACCACTCACACTCACAGAGGCGCACACACACTGAGGCACACCACACACACACACACACACACACACACACACAGAGGCTACACACACACACACACACACAGAGCACACACACACACACACACAGAGGCACACACACAGAGGCACACACACACACGCACACACACACACCACACACACACACACACACACACACAGAGGCACACATGCACACACATACACATACACACACACACACAGAGGCACACACACACACACACACACACACACACACACACACACACACACACACACAGAGGCACACACACACACACCACACACACACACACACACACACACACACACACACACACACACAGAGGCACACACACACAGAGACACACACACACACACACACACACACACACACACACACACACACACACACACACACACACCACACACACACACACACACACAATACAAGCATGCACTCAAAAGGGTCTGCTTCTCTGCCTATCTCCTGTCCATTTTTCATTCTTCTGTGTGTTGTCTCTTTTCTCCCCCTCCCCCCCCCCCCCCCCCCCCCCCCCCCCTGTAAAACAAACAAACAAACAAACAAACAAACAAAAACAATAAGATAATGATAATAAGTACCTTTTTGTATTCCTTCTGAATGACATCCTTCTCCTGGGTCAAAGCCACCGAATAAAGAATTTTAAGGAAAATGTGTAGGAGAGCACACAAAAACTTTAGAGGCCGTTTTCTCAAAATGGCCATCATACAACTTAATGACTTTAAACATACATAACTTCTACATTTTTTTGAGTACAAGCGTTATTCAAGTACCTAATTAATCAGCGGAATGTACACTTTCCAGTGATATGTATATCTCAAAATGCCCAAAATGCTAGTTAAGACTGATTTCGTGGTGGGTGGTCACATATAAGTAATGTTACCTCTCTGCTTTGTGGCAAGATGCATTGTCATGTTGTCAAAACGAATCATTTAACAGTGTTTGAAGATTCTTGTTGACAGCAGGTCTTAGTATTTTCTTCAGATCCTCTTACTGTAGTCTTGGTTTAACCATTTGTTCCATTGGAACGTGATGCACCTTTTTTCAAAAGAAGTATTCTGACAAACTGTCAACTCCTGACACACACAAGATGAGGTCTGTTTTCTCTTCTTGCAGTGAAGGTTCACAAGATTAAGTTATGTATGTATGTATATATGTATATGTATATATATACAACATAGATAGATGGATGGATGGGTGGATGGATGTATGGATATATATCTATCTATATATATCTACATCTATCTATATATATATATAACATTAAGTTATATATGTATATTTACATACAATATATATGTATATATCTGTATTTGAGGCATGGTCCGGTATTCTACACTGGTGGTAGAAATAAGAGTAGATGGAATTCTGTGTTATCTTTCGGTCAGTCTTGACTAAACTTGAGTGATTTATCACAGTCAGAACTTGGAGCTTTTTAACTTTATGCAATTCATGGCCCATTGCAGGGTCCTGTTTAGTGCGAGAAAAGGAAATTTGAAAAAAAAAAATGATAACAAGATCATGAAAATCTCTGGTGTTAAAGCAGATGTTTCTTTAATAAAGATAACTTACGGAGAGTGCAAATCAACAGATTTTACCACAGGAAAAAGGGAAAAAATACAAATTCTATAATCAATCTTTTGTTTTAGTATGATGGAAAAATTGCTGAAATTGACTTAGTTGACTGTTTCTTTGTTGTAGGAAGTGTGGATGGGGAGGAGCATTTTTTAATAGGCTTTCTGCCCTCGTCTTCCTTTATCATTTTTTTGTTTGTTTGTTTATGTAGCTAATCTGATTGAAATTCACATCATTATTGTATTTCCCTCTTTTGACTCAGGTGAATCACAGTAACCACCATGATCGCCAGGACCACAGGTCGGATGGACAACGACGTAGTGATGCTCGACAACAGGCAGCTGTGGAACACCAACGCAAAGTGGCTGCGGCTCAGGCCAAACGTGAACAGCAGGAAGCATCACGCTCTTCTCGCAGCAATGATTCATTGACCCACGGGGCACCGAGACACAAAGGAGAAGGAAGCTCAAGAAGGAAACAGGCCCCAGCCCCCGCTAACATGTCATCGGTAGGTGGTGCTTGTATGAGAGTCAGGTATGACATGTATTCATTTGAATCAGGGTTCAGAAAAAACACACACCACACAAAAAACAATCAGAGTGCCTAGTTAATACATCCAGAGAAGACAGACACAAAAAGAAGAGAATTCAGAATGGCCTGTCTTGTCTGGTTGTATTAAACATATGTTCTGATTCTTTTTTCATGTTTTCCCCTGGTTCCTGTTTGCTTGAACGTGGGCAGTCACACTTGTTTTGGATTCTGAATCAGGGTGACTCAGCGTTAGTTAACCGGATTTTAAAATGCAGCAGAATGGGGAAAGTTTTACGTTTTGTTGCTGCATATGTATGTAATAAAAACGCTTTGTTACAAGTATGATCTGTGTGTCTGTAATGTCATTAGACAGCATATAGCTGTAAGTTTGTTGTGTACCAAATTGTAGCTTGTGCGTTTGGAGTGTGTTGGGTGTATTTTAGTATTGATTGTGTGATATTTCTATGTTAATTATTTGTGTGCAAGTTGTTGGTGTGTTTTAATATTGATTGTATTATATTTCTGTGCTAATTATTCATGTGCAAGGTTTATTATTAACAGTCATATATTGTATAAACTGAAATGTTGAAATCATTGTATATAATCTTGCAAGCATATGTGTGTCATTGGCTGTTTTATCAGTTGACTGCTTTGCATGGAATTATGCAGATTTGAAGTTTACTGGTGCACCTGTCTGCGTTCTTGCAGTTGTAGAAGACAGATGTATGTGACAAGTATGATAAAAAATAATTGTGGTTTATTTGATACTCTTCTGGCAGTTTAAGGTGCTGTTTGCTCTCTGTACCTTCCAGCACTTGGTGAAGTTCTGTGTCAGATTTTCTAGAGATTAACCCTTTGACTCCTTTACCCTGTCCACCAACCACAAAAAAATAACCCTTTGACTTCCTTACCTATCCACCAGCTCCCTGCAGGATGCTGGTGGACAGGGTGCAGGAGTCAAAGGGTTAACAAAGATGGAGGACAAGAAATGCAGAGAACTAGCCTAGTCATGTTGTTTTCAGACAAATGATATTCATGTCGTTTTCAGACAAATGATGTATGTTTTAATACCTTTCATATTTTGTTCTGCCTGATTCACAAGATCACAAAACCGTCACTATCTCCGCCATTAAAAGCTCATTGTCTCTATGTCTGCTGAACGTCACCAATAATAAATAAATCTTAATGCTGCTATCAAGGCATTGATGATCATGTGAGCAGTTCACAAGTGTTTGAAATGGCCGCAGGGATGAAACTTTTCTCTGGTTTTGAAGAGGTTCACAGGAGAGAAAAATACACATCTTTATTGAACAGATCAGAAAGCCTTTTACAGCGCAGATTTCTGTTTGCTCAGTAAATTATTCCCTGAGGCTTAGGAATATAGATCCGCGTAAACAGGGAGAATGACTGTAGATTGTGAGAGTATTGATTTGCTTGTAGCAATTGTGATCTCCTCAAAAATCAAGTAGGTCTGCTGTTTCTGATGTGTCTTTTAGAAGAAGTCGGATGTCTTGAAACGATAATCTTGGCAGTTAATGAGTTATTCTAAAAGATAAAAGAATAAGGAAGAAGAAGGTGTGGGTGGAATAATCGATCCCATATGTTTTGATGTGTTGATTCTTTTAACACCTTTGCCTGATGTTTATGTAAGAAATTGTGTGTGTGTGTGTGTGTGTGTGTGGTGTGTGTGTGTGTTGTGTGTGTGTGTGTGTGTGTGTGTGTGTGTGTGTGTGTGTGTGTGTGTGTGTGTGTTTGTGTGTGTTGTGTGTGTGTTGTGTGTGTGTGTGTGTGTGTGTGTGTGGCGTGTGTTTGCGTGTGTGTGTTTGTGTGTGTGTGTGTGTGTGTGTGTGTGTGTGTGTGTGTGTGTGTGGTGTGTTTGGTGTGTGTGTGTGTGTTGTGTGTGTGTGTGTGTGTGTGTGTGTGTGTGTGTGTGTGTGTGTGTGCGTGTGTTGCGTGTATGTGGTGTGCTTTGTGTGTGTGTGTGTGTGTGCTATGTGCGTGTGCGTATGTGTGTGTGTTTAGTGTGGTGGCGTATGTGTGTGTGTGTGTGTGTGTGTGTGTGTGTTTATGTGTAGGTGTGTGTATATACCACTATACATTATACTTGTATTTCTAACAACTGTACCTTAAGTGTCTGTGTGTAGTAAGTGTGACTACCACCACATGTACAAAGGATGTAGTTCACTTATGTATATATATGCATGCTGCTTCGTACTGGATTGTAACCATGGTAAGTATCTGGTTTCCTTGGAGACTATATTGTTCTGCTTGTCTTATTGGTGCACTGTAGTATTTTTCATAAATACACCACTTTGTTTGCGTTCCAGGACTTCTGAAGTGCCAGTAGTGTTTGCTCTCTGTTGGCTCTGTTTCTTTATTTCAACTCTGAAATTTGTTTTTGCATTCATTGTCTAAAAAGGAAAATACTTTCCTGCCGCAGTGTGTTACTGAAACTGTTGAGACCCTGCTATTTTGTCCATGTGGTAGATATTGATTGTGCCTGTGGTGACTGGTTTATGATGGCTTCGTTTGTTCATAAGAGCATAGAACAGGTAGGAAGATGGAATTTGATGCCTCTTGGTTACATTAAATAGGTATTTTGATCTTCAACTACTGGAATTAGGAAAGGGAGAGGAACTCTGTCGTTGTCTGTGTCTGTCTGTCTGTCTGTCTGCCGTCTGTCTGTCTGCCCGTCTGTCTGTTTGTCTGTTGTCTGTCTGTTTGAGGAAATGTTGATATTTTGTTTTGTACAGTTTGAATGGGGAGAGAGAGGAATTCTGTATGTGTGTTGGGGGGGGGGGACATGAGGGAAATATGGATACTTTTTTTTGTTTGTTTCGTTTTTTTTGAAGAGATGCTGAGCTTTAAGTGAACACCAGAAAAACAGTATAGAATGATAAAGAATAACTTTTTGTAATGTGTTTTTGCCCAGAATATGGTGCAAATGTTATGTATATTTGTTAAGCTGATAGTAAGGTAAGGAAGATTGATAAGTGGACATTATTACTATAATATCATGAACAGTATATCACAATAATATCATGAACAGTATATCGCAATGTGTCTTTATCTGCACTATCTCCACCCCTGAGAGGTCGTTCATTTGCAAAACAGCCTGGTGTGGTTGTGAAGCCTAGTCTATAGATAATGATGATGATAACCAGAATTCATACAATTAAAACACGAAGAGACCAGCAAGTGAAAAATATGCTATAAATGTAAGGTTGACAGAAAGTGGTAAAGCCCTCACTAAAGACAGGTGAGCATTATCTTCGTGGTACAAACTTCCTCTTTTGCTGCTTTACCTTTCCCAACTTCAAACAGGATCAGCCGGCTGTTACCTGTAAAGGAAGAATGGAAGCCGTGTGAATAAGATTTTCATGCCTCCAGCCAGGCTTGAAAGCACGCAGATGTGTTAGAAGACGTAGAAAACAGCCATTCTGCTTGCACGCAACACAAACCGAAGTGAATTGATTAAGCTTAACATATTGATTTTTGTTTTCTTTTTTTTAGCACTCTGCTGTAAGATAATGGCTTCCTTGATCCAGTTTGAATCGATAACAAAACAGTCAGCTAAGTTAAGCATTGCTTGCTCTGTGTTATTTCTTTATAAGAACGCTGCTGTACATTGGTGTAAGGGGTGAAGTAAAGAGAGAGAGAACAAATCAGTAACCAAAGTTAGCACTGCTTACTTCGTGTTGTATAATTATAAAAAAAAAAAAAAAGAAGAAAAATCTTATTTCACAAAGGAGCGGGGAGCAGGGGGAAGCAAGGAGGGGGAAGAGAAAAAGAGTGAGTGGGGAAAAAAGGATCAAGAGAAAATTGGAGAGAAAGATGGAGTTTGAATGGGCAGAGAGAAGGAAGGAGGAAATGAATTTTTGTGATCGCCATGTAGTTTGATTTCACATTTCCTTTTTTTTTTTTTCCCTTTTGCCCATTTGTGTATATTTTTTTCTCTGATAGTGGTATAATATTGAAACAACAACAACAAAACAGTAACAACAGACTTTTAATCTTAATGTTTATTGTTATGCTATGCCAGAATCTCTTTTGAAATGCATTCTTAGTTTTAGTGTGTGCTTATGCACATGTATCCTCATGGAAGAAAGGCAACGTTAAGACAGATTGGCAAACAGACAGACTGACATATCTGTGCACACCGATACACATTTGGGTGCATGCATGTGTGCACACACACACACCACGCACCACACACACACACACATACACACACACACACACACACACACACACACACACACACACACACACACACACACACACACACACACGCACGCATGCACGCACGCACGCGCATGCACGCGCCGCGCACACACACACACACACACACACACACACACACACACACACACACACACACACACACACACAAACACAAACACACACACTGTCATTTGCCTTTGCGTTTGTCACTGGTGTTTTGTATTTTCAAGTATTATATGTAGATATGCACCTTCTTTGTAAGATATTTATGCTTTAGAATTATACATATTTTGTTTTTAACAGCAGCAGCAAATACAATTTTGAAATTTTAGGTTTGAAGCGTGGCATGTAAAATAAAACTGTTCAATCTCGACCTCTTGAGTAGGGTGAATCTAATAGAAATTACTTTGCAAACTCGATCCACTCTGAGTGGTGAAAGTCTAAATAGAAAATACAACTTTGCAATCTCTGATCCTTTTTGAGTAGGGTGAAAGTCTAAATAGAAAATACAACTTTGCAATCTCTGATCTTTTTTGAGTAGGGTAAAAGTCTAAATAGAATGTGTTTAAATGTGCATATGCCTGTATGCATACATTACTTAATGTCTTTCCTATATGGATTCTTTCATTTATTAGCAATATCATCAGTTAAATGGCTGTTGAATGCTTATAACAAAATCTCTTATACATAGCTGCTCATGATGCTTGATTTGAGGACAAAGTATGAAGACTGAAGAATGATGGAGCTGTCTGATCTTATCTTTCAGTATTACAGAACAGTGCAGATATTTTTTCACTCAGCACTGTCCTATTCTGTGTGAGCCCTTGGCTGTTCTGTGTTCACCTGATCAAGAAATGACGGCGACATTTATCATGTTGTCCCTGTGTCCATAGCATTTCCCATAGAGGTGGATCATTTGTCAGTGATTCATTTTATGTACTGTCGTTGCAGATTTGGCAGATTGGACACATAGGTGTTGAGTGTCTTAGTGTCTTTGTTAGCATTGGTTTTCATTTTAACTCTTTCTCCTCCAAGTTTCTGCAAAACGGCACTCCTCAGTGCCATGTATATTTTGGGCAACCAATTTTGCAGCGCAGTATGCATTTTTAAAAGCTTATATCTCAAAGACTATTAAAGATTTTCCACTTTTTTTTTTTTTTGCTGTGTAAAGGGCAGATGTTGTATTTATATATGAATGCTTGCTTACGTTTGTGTGCTTGATTGATTGTTCCACAGATAATCTTATTATAAAGAAAACAAACAATGTTTTTCATACTTTTTATTAATTGTACTACTGACCTTATTTCGTGAGTTGTGCACCAGATATCATTATAATAAATGAGGAAAAGCAGTGGAAAATCTACACACAAAGTCAGCTATCTGCTTATTCTACTCGGAGTGCTAGACAATGCATATCGATTTGCAGTTTGGAGAAAACGTTTAGGAGAAAACGTGACGTAAATTCCGACAGTTATCAAAGCCACACTTCGGCCTTACTACTGAAAAATTAGGTCGCTGGGTAAAGTTTAAAAATAGCACAGTCGCCTGCATTCACCAGTGGAGCTGACAGAAGCTTTGTTCCCGCGTGAAAATTTATCGTTTAGCATGACTCCTCCAAGTCGCACAAATGCGACCATGGCGGTCGTACGGGAAGTCACTTGATTGCGATCATGGCGGGAAAAGAGTTAAGTCAACTCAGAGCTGATGAAAATATTATCGATAACTGTAGATGTAATAGTTTAACCCTTTGACTCCCGCATCCTGTCCACCAGCATCCTGCATTGTCAACTATGTGAGCAAAGCAAAGACATAACCCTTTGATTCCCTCACCCTATCCACCAGCTTCCTGCAGGGAGTCAAAGGGTTAAGTTTTTGCAGTTGGTGGATAGGGTGTTGGAATCGAGGGGTTAAGGGCCAGGTTTAGTTGGGAACAAAGGGGAGCCTTAATGGTGTGAAAGCGAGGAAGTACCACAGATGCAGTATGGTTTTGTTGAAAAAGCTTTCACTTTTGTTATGTTTGTTTTGATGTTGGAATGATTCTTTTGAAATATTTGTATGTTTTTATGCTTCCCTGCATTCCGTGCTAGTCATGTGTGTGTGTTTGTTGTGTGTGTGTGTGTGTGTGTGTTGTGTGTGTGTGTGTGTGTGTGTGTGTGTGTATGTGTGTGTGTATACAAGAGAGAGTATGAATGACAAAAAGGCTTTTTTTTTCAACAATAAAAGTTATTGGCTAAAAGTTCTTTTTAATTTTCTGTCTCAATTTTAGTTTCTCAAGATTACATCTCTTTGTTCAGAATGAATTTCATATGCATTGAAACCGCTAGTGCCATGTGATGGAGAAAATCCAAAATGATCATGGAACAAACCTTGAGCCTGTACATAAACTCATGAACTGGCCAGGTACTGAAGACCTAGCAATTTTTAAGCTTGTCATCGCTACTCTTCGAACAGAGAGAGAAAGATTGGTGGGGTGGGGGGGATTTAGAGACATAACACTAGCAGTGCATTTTTGATGAATCACAAATTTCATTTTAGCAGTTGCACAACAACAACAAAAAACACACAAATTTTCCAAACTTTTCTCTTTAGAAACAAACTAAGCTTGAGAGGCATGTTAACTCTTGATGGTTTCAATCTTGTGTTTTGGTTTCACTCTTTGATTTGAGGGCATTTTTGATGCTTTTTTCAGCTACAGCCTGATCAAGTGGTGTTTGAGACATTCACCAACAGAGAGGGGAAGGAGTTTATCTGTGCCTACCGTGCTGGCAAACGCTACTATCTCGACAGCTGGCATTCTCAGGTATGTTTTTGGTTTATGACCATTACTTTTATCACATACAGGAAAGCTGGAAGGAAAGAGAACACCAGGTAGGCCCAGGGAGAAACTATTAGACGGACTCGCAGGGTGGCTGAGGACAGAGAAGGTGGAAGATGTGCTTGCGGCAACAAGGGATAGATACATATAGAGGGCCATGATCGCCAGCACCATGCGGCAGGGCACATGATGATGATGATGATATTGTCACATTTGGTGATATATAGTGATATAATTGTATTTGATAGTACAGTTGTGCAGATTGGTATGGTAGCATAGTATTGGTAAGGTACTCATTTTGAAACTTGGAGATTTGGTGTTATAAAAAGTTTTTGATAAAATGTGGTAAGATTGTGTGTGTGTTTGGGGGGGGGGGGGTGTTGTGACAGGGCAAACTAAGGTCATCCTTACAAAGTGTTACTGTCAGTCATTTTCAGTTGGAGTTATTTATTTCACAGCAGTGATAAAGTGATCTTCAGACTCATTTGAGAAGTTCGTTGTCACTTTGTCAGTCTCAGCAAAAGCACTACACAGCGTATTTTCTTCTAAAACTAGTTTTGATAAACATTGCACATGCACACATATGAGTAAATGCATGCAAACACACACACACACATAGAAATAAACCAACCATACACATGCAACCAACACAACACAGACAACACACACACACACTCACACACATGCACGTGCTCGCGCGCACACACACACACACGCACGCACACACACACACACGCACGCACACATCCGTCTAAAAGCACATATGTGAATAGACGTTAAAAGAAATAACGAACGAACGAACGAACGAACACACGCACGCACGCACGCACACGCACGCACGCACGCACCACACACCACACACACACACACACACACACACACACACACACACCACATGTCTAAAAGCACATATGTGAATAGACGTTAAAAGAAATAACGAGTGAATGAACACACACACACACACACACACACACACACACACACACACACACACACACACACACACACACACACACACACACACTTACACTTACACACACACACACACACACACACACACACATATATATATATATACACACACACACACACACACACATACACACACACACACACACACACACACACACACACACACACACACACACACACACACACACACACATGTCTAAAAGCACATATGTGAACAGACGTTAAAAGAAATAACGAGTGAATGCACACACACACACACACACTTACACACACACACTTACACACACACACACACACACACACACACACACACACACACACACACACACACACACACACACACACACCAACGTCTAAAAGCACATATGTGAATAGACGTTAAAAGAAATAACGAGTGAATGAACACACACACACACACACACACACACACACACACACACACCACACACACGAACGTGAATGCCAACACACACACACACACACACACACACACACACACACACAACACACCACACAACACACACACACACACACGAACAAACAACAAAAAAAAACGTGAAAGCACACCAAAGAACAAACCAGCACTAGTCTGATTCACAATGACGTTCATATTTAACAACTCCAAGATTGGAACTGACATTCGATGAACCATGGGATTCAAATCTTGGCTTCCCCTTTCTGCTGTGGAACTGGATGTTACTTTTTGTCTTGTGTTTTTTCATAGGTTGCATTGTTTGACACACTTAAGTCTCCTTGTGAATATGCAGTTTTGTGAGTGTATCTTCAGTGACTGTCTGCCTAAAATGATGTCTTTTCTTTGTTTTAGGCTTACTGTCTGGTGATCAGTATGTTTACTCATGTCTGTGTGTTGTGTTGTATCATAGGAATGGCAGCCATTCCCAGAGCGTTGGTACCAAGAAGGTACTTTGAAACCCCTTGACGACAACCAAGTACAGGAAAGCTATGTAAGTGTCTCTGAGTTTTTTGTTTATGTGTGTGCGTGTGTGTGTGTGTCTATGTGTGTGTGTCTGTCTGTCTGTGTCTGTCTGTCTGTGTGTCTGTGTCAGTCTGCTGCTTGCTATGTATCTGTCTGTCTCTGTGTCCCTCTGTCTCTCTGTTTTCTCTCTGTCTCTCTCTTTTGTGAATGGTTGTATCTTATGGTTTGATGAACTAATGTACATCTGTTTGTGTTTTTTTCTCTTTCAAAAATTGAGATATAATATATATTATGCACATGATCCCAGCCTCCCTACAGCCTTGCATTGTATGTATTGTGGCCAAAGACGGATATTACAGCATCCTGAGTTCTGGGTTCTCTATGTCTCCTGAGATTCTTTGTTTTCTGCCCATTTTCTTACTCTTTCCTCTCTCTCTCTCTCTTTCTCTTCTTCTGTCTCTGTGACCCCCTTTCCTCTCTCTCTCTCTGTCTGTCTTCTTCTGTCTTTGTGACCCCCTTTCCTCTCTCTCTCTCTGTCTGTCTTCTTCTGTCTCTGTGACCCCCTTTCCTCTCTCTCTGTGTCTGTCTTCTTCTGTCTCTGTGACCCCCTTTCCTCTCTCTCTCTCTGTCTTCTTCTGTCTCTGTGACCCCTTTCCCTCTCTCTCTGTCTTCTTCTGTCTCTGTGACCCCCTTTCCTCTCTCTCTCTCTTCTTCTGTCTCTGTGACCCCCTTTCCTCTCTCTCTCTCTTCTTCTGTCTCTGTGACCCCCTTTCCTCTCTCTCTCTTCTTCTGTCTCTGTGACCCCCTTTCCTCTCTCTCTCTTCTTCTGTCTCTGTGACCCCCTTTCCTCTCTCTTTCTTCTTCTGTCTCTGTGACCCCCTTTCCTCTCTCTCTCTTCTTCTGTCTCTGTGACCCCCTTTCCTCTCTCTCTTCTTCTGTTTCTGTGACCCCCTTTCCTCTCTCTCTTCTTCTGTCTCTGTGACCCCCTTTCCTCTCTCTCTCTTCTTCTGTCTCTGTGACCCCCTTTCCTCTCTCTTCTTCTTCTGTCTTGTGACTCCCTTTCCTCTCTCTCTCTTCTTCTGTCTCTGTGACCCCCTTTCCTCTCTTCTTCTTCTGTCTCTGTGACCCCCTTTCCTCTCTCTTCTTCTTCTGTCTCTGTGACCCCCTTTCCTCTCTCTTCTTCTGTCTCTGTGACCCCTTTCCTCTCTGTCTTCTTCTGTCTCTGTGACCCCCTTTCCTCTCTCTTCTTCTGTCTCTGTGACCCCCTTTCCTCTCTTCTTCTGTCTCTGTGACCCCTCCTTTCCTCTCTTCTTCTGTCTCTGTGACCCCTTTCCTCTTTCTCTCTCTCTCCTCTTTTCTTCTGTCTCTGTGACCCCCTTTCCTCTTTCTCTCTCTGTCCCTTCTTCTGTCCTCTGTGGACCCCCTTTCCCTCTCCTCTCTTCTTCTGTCTCTGTGACCCCCTTTCCTCTCTCTTCTTCTGTCTCTGTGACCCCCTTTCCTCTCTCTTCTTCTGTCTCTGTGACCCCCTTTTCTCTCTCTCTTCTTCTGTCTCTGTGACCCCCTTTCCTCTCTCTTCTTCTGTCTCTGTGACCCCCTTTCTCTCTCTCTCTTCTTCTGTCTCTGTGACCCCTTCTCTTCCTCTCTCTTCTTCTGTCTCTGTGACCCCCTTTCTCTCTCTCTTCTTCTTCTGTCTCTGTGACCCCCTTTCCTCTTCTCTCTCTCTCTCTTCTGTCTCTGTGACCCCCTTTCCTCTTCTCTCTCTGTCTTCTGTCTCTGTGACCCCCTTTCCCTCTCTCTCTGTCTTCTTCTGTCTCTGTGACCCCTTTCCCTCTCTCTCTCTCTTCTTCTGCTCTCTGTGACCCCCTTTCCTCTCTCTCTTCTTCTTCTGTCTCTGTGACCCCCTTTCCTCTCTCTCTTCTTCTGTCTCTGTGACCCCCTTTCCTCTCCTCTTCTCTGTCTTTCCTCTTTCTCTCTCTCTCTTCTGTCTCTGTGACCCCCTTTCCCTCTCTCTCTTCTCTCTGTCTCTGTGACCCCCTTTCTCTCTCTCTCTTCTTCTGTCTCTGTGACCCCCTTTCCTCTCTCTCCCCTTCTCTCTTCTTCTGTCTCTGTGACCCCTTTCCTCTCTCTTCTTCTGTCTCTGTGACCCCCTTTCCCTCTCTCTCTGTCTTCTGTCTCTGTGACCCCCTTTCCTCTCTCTCTCTCTTCTTCTGTCTCTGTGACCCCCTTTCCCTCTCTCTCTTCTTCTGTCTCTGTGACCCCCTTTCCCTCTCTCTCGTCTTCTTCTGTCTCTGTGACCCCCTTTCCCTTCTCTCTTCTTCTGTCTCTGTGACCCCCTTTCCTCTCTCTCTCTCTCTTCTCTGTCTCTGTGACCCCCTTTCCCTCTCTCTCTGTTCTTCTCTGTCTCTGTGACCCCCTTTCCTCTCTCTCTCTCTCTTCTGTCTCTGTGACCCCCTTTCCTCTCTCTTCTTTTCTGTCTCTGTGACCCCCTTTCCTCTCTCTCTCTCTGTCCTTCCTTCTGTCTCTGTGACCCCCTTTCCTCTCTCTCTCTCTGTCTGTCCCTTCCCTCTCTCTGTCTCTGTTGTACCCCTTTCCTCTCTCTCTCTCTTCTGTCTCTGTGACCCCCTTTCCTCTCTCTCTGTCTTCTTCGTCTCTGTGACCCCCTTCTCCCTCTCTCTCTCTCTCTTCTTCTGTCTCTGTGACCCCCTTTCCCTCTCTCTCTCTGTCTTCTTCTGTCTCTGTGACCCCCTTTCCTCTCTCTCTCTTCTTCTGTCTCTGTGACCCCCTTTCCCTCTCTCTCTCTTCTTCTCTGCTCTGTGACCCCCTTTCCTCTCTCTCTCTCTCTCTTCTGTCTCTGTGACCCCCTTTCCTCTCTCTCTTCTCTGTCTCTGTGACCCCCTTCCTCCTCTCTTTCTTCTCTGTGACCCCTTTCTCTTCTTCTTCTGTCTCTGTGACCCCCTTTCCCTCTCTTCTCTCTTGACCTCTTCTTCTTCTGTCTCTGTGACCCCCTTTCCCTCTCTCTCTCTTCTTCTGTCTCTGTGACCCCCTTTCCCTCTCTCTCTCTCTTCTTCTGTCTCTGTGACCCCTCCCCCTCTTTCTCCCCTCTCTCTCTCTCTTCTTCTGTCTCTGTGACCCCCTTCTCCTCTCTCTCTTCTTCTGTCTCTGTGACCCCCTTTCCTCTCTCTCTCTTCTTCTGTCTCTGTGACCCCCTTTATCTCTTCTTCTGTCTCTGTGACCCCTTTCTCTCTCTCTCTCTCTTCTCTTCTTGTCTCTGTGACCCCCTTTCCTCTCTCTTCTTCTGTCTCTGTGACCCCCTTTCCTCTTCTCTCTTCTTCTGCTCTGTGACCCCCTTTCCTCTCTCTCTCTTCTTCTGTCTCTGTGACCCCCTTTCTCTCTCTCTCTTCTTCTGTCTCTGTGACCCCCTTCTCCTCTCTCCCTCTTCTCTTCCTTCTCTCTCTTCTTCTGTCTCTGTGACCCCCTTTCCTCTCTCTCTTTCTTCTGTCTCTGTGACCCCTTTTCCCTCTCTCTCTCTCTTCTTCTGTCTCTGTGACCCCCTTTCCTCTCTCCTCTCTCCTTTCCTCTCTCTCTCTCTTCTTCTTCTGTCTCTGTGACCCCCTTCTCTCCTCTCTCTCTGTCCTTCTGTCTCTGTGACCCCCTTTCCTCTCTCTCTCTCTTCTGTCTCTGTGACCCCCTTCTTCTCTTCTTCTGTCTCTGTGACCCCCTTTCCTCTCTCTCTCTCTTCTTCTTGCCCTTCTCTCTTCTTCTGCTCGTGACCCCCTTTCCTCTCTCTCTCTTCTTCTGTCTCTGTGACCCCCTTTCCCTCTCTCTCTGTCTTCTTCTGTCTCTGTGACCCCCTTTCCTCTCTCTCTCTCTCTTCTGTCTCTGTGACCCCCTTTCCTCTCTCTCTCTCTTCTTCTTCTGTCTCTGTGACCCCCTTTCCTCTTTCTCTCTCTTCTTCTTCTGTCTCTGTGACCCCCTTTCCTCTCTCTCTTCTTCTGTCTCTGTGACCCCCTTTCCCTCTCTCTCTCTCTTCCTGTCTCTGTGACCCCCTTTCCTCTCCTCTCTCTTCTTCTGCTGTGACCCCCTTTCCTCTCTCTCTCGTCTTCTTCTGTCTCTGTGACCCCCTTTCCCTCTCTCCTCTCTCTTCTGTCTCTGTGACCCCCTCCTTCTCTTCTCTCTCTGTCCCCTTCCTCTCCTCTTCTTCTGTCTCTGTGACCCCCTTTCCCTCTCTCTCTCTCTTCTTCTGTCTCTGTGACCCCCTTTCCTCTCTCTCTTCTTCTGTCTCTGTGACCCCCTTTCCCTCTCCCTCTCTTCTCTGTCTCTGTGACCCCCTTTCCTCTCTCTCTCTTCTTCTGTCTCTGTGACCCCCTTTCCTCTCTCTCTCTCTTCTGTCTCTGTGACCCCCTTTCCTCTCTCTCTCTCTCTCTGTCTCTGTGACCCCCCTTTCCTCTCTCTCTCTCTTCTTCTCTGTCTCTGTGACCCCCTTTCCTCTTCTCCTGTTTCTTCTTCTCTGTCTCTGTGACCCCCTTTCCTCTCTCTCTATCTTCTTCTGTCTCTGTGACCCCCTTTCCCTCTTCTCTTCTTTTCCTGTCTCTGTGACCCCCTTTCCTCTCTCTCTCTTCTGTTTCTCTGTGACCCCTCCTTTCTCCTCTTCTCTCTCTTCGTCTCTGTGACCCCCTTTCTCTCTTCTTCTCTGTCTCCTGTGACCCCCTTTCCCTCTCTCTCTCTTCTTCTTCTCTGTGACCCCCTTTCCTCTCTTCTTCTTCTGTCTCTGTGACCCCCTTTCCTCTCTCTCTCTTCTTCTCTGTCTCTGTGACCCCCTTTCCTCTCTCTCTCTTCCTTCTCTGTCTCTGTGACCCCCTTTCCTCTCTCTCTCTCTTCTCCTGTCTCTGTGACCCCCCCTTTCCTCTCTACTCCTCTCTTCTTCTCTGTCTCTGTGACCCCCTTTCCTCTCTCTCTCTCTTCTCTGTCTCTGTGACCCCTTTCCTCTCTCTCTCTTCTCTCTGTCTCTGTGACCCCCTTTCCTCTCTCTCTCTCTGTCTGTCTCTTCTGTCTCTGTTGACCCCCTTTCCTCTCTCTCTATCTCTCTGTCTCTGTGACCCCCTTTCCTCTCTCTCATCTTCTCCTCTGTACCCCCTTTCCTCTTCTCTCTTCTCTGTCTCTTGACACCCTTTCCTTCTCTCTCTCTCTCTCTCCTGTCTCTGTGACCCCTTTCCTCTCTTCTCTCTCTTCTCTGTCTCTGGACCTCCCTCTTCCTCTCCTCTTCTCCTGTCTCTGTGACCCCCTTTCCTCTCTCTCTCTTCTCCTGTCTCTGACCCCCTTCTCCTCTTCTCTTCTCCTGTCTCTGTGACCCTTCCTCTCTCTCTCTTTCTCTCCTGTCTCTGTGACCCCCTTTCCTCTCTCTCTCTTTCCTGTCTGTGACCCCTTTCCTCTCTCTCTATCTTCTCTGTCTCTGTGACCCTCCTTTCTCTCTCTCTGCATCTCTGTCTTGTGACCCCTTTCCTCTCTCTTCTTCTCCTGTCTCTGTGACCCCTTTCCTCTCTCTGTCTGTCTTCTCAGTTCTCTCTCTCTCTCTGTTCTGCATCCTCTGTTCTTCTCAATTCTCTCTCTCTTCTCTCTGTTCTGCATCACTGTCTGTCTCAAGTTCTCTCTCTCTCTCCTCTGGTTCTGCATCACTGTCTGTCTCAAGTCTCTCTCTCTCTCTGGTTCTGCATCATTGTCTGTCTCAAGTCTCCTTCCTCTCTCTCTCTCTCTGGTTCTGCATCACTGTCTGTCTCAAGTTCTCTCTCTCTCCCCGGGTTCTGCATCACTGTCTGTCTCAAGTTCTCTCTCTCTCTCTTCTCCTGGTTCTGCATCACTGTCTGTCTCAAGTTCTCTCTCTCTGGTTCTGCATCACTGTCTGTCTCAAGTTCTCTCTCTCTCTCTGGTTCTTGCATCGCTGTCTGTTTCAAGTTCTCTCTCTCTCTCTGGTTCTGCATCATTGTCTGTCTCAAGTTCTCTTCTCTTCTTCTCTGGTTCTGCATCACTGTCTGTCTCAAGTTCTCTCTCTGGTTCTGCATCACTGTCTGTCTCAAGTTCTCTCTCTCTCTCTCTGGTTCTGCATCACTGTCTGTCTCAAGTTCTCTCTCTCTCTCTCTGGTTCTGCATCACTGTCTGTCTCAAGTTCTCTCTCTCTCTCTCTGGTTCTGCATCACTGTCTGTCTCAAGTTCTCTCTCTCTCGCTCTCTCTGGTTCTGCATCACTGTCTGTCTCAAGTTCTCTCTCTCTTTCTCTGGTTCTGCATCACTGTCTGTCTCAAGTTCTCTCTCTCTGGTTCTGCATCACTGTCTGTCTCAAGTTCTCTCTCTCTCTCTCTGGTTCTGCATCACTGTCTGTCTCAAGTTCTCTCTCTCTCTCTCTGGTTCTGCATCATTGTCTGTCTCAAGTTCTCTCTCGATCTCTCTTCTCGGTTCTGCATCACTGTCTGTCTCAAGTTCTCTCTCTCTCTCTCTCTGGTTCTGCATCACTGTCTGTCTCAAGTTCTCTCTCTCTCTTTCTCTGGTTCTGCATCACTGTCTGTCTCAAGTTCTCTCTCTCTCTTTCTCTGGTTCTGCATCACTGTCTGTCTCAAGTTCTCTCTCTCTCTTTCTCTGGTTCTGCATCACTGTCTGTCTCAAGTTTGTAATGTTTGTTTTTAAAACAAATTGAAGGAGAAAGGTTGTCTTCTTATAGCTGGCTGTTACTAATTTGAATAAATGTAATTCACGGTCACACTCACACTCACAAAATACTTGACCAAACACTTGAGATAGTTTTCACATTTAAGTAAATCAAGATGCAGTACATATGTGGACCGTAACACGTGATAAGACAATTTATACAGTGTGCATTGTTGTTGCTGTTTCTGTTTTAGTGTCTGCAAAATATTTCTGTTCAGTAATACCAGCTTTTTGCAATTTGACCGATTCATGTGTCCAAGTGGTTCATGCAATGAAATAATGACTGGGAGATTATGGTTCAAATTCCTGTCAGTCCTACAAAGTGATTGTGAGATTTTTTGGCCCCCAGCCAGCTCCTACTCAGAGTTGAATGTGCCATGGGTTCATTGGGTAGACCGGGACCACACAGCAAGTCTCATCATTTTACAGATGCATCATTAAGGGTATTGATCAAGTTTCCTGGCCAATACCACGGAACCAGAAAGAAAAAAAAAACACGAAAAAAAAAAAGAGAATCAGGATGCATATTCAATGCAACCATACAAGACAGGCGCAAATTTTCAGCCAACTGGTCTTTGTCAAGTGTAAGATCAGAAACGAACAAACACCGAATACAAAAATTAGGAGGAAAAGACTGAAACTTCCCTACTGCTTCGTCCAGTGTGAGAACCAAATTTTTTTTTCTGGTTCCTGTTTGCTTGAATGCGGGCAGTCACACTTGTTTTGGATTTAATACCACAGGAATCTGCATCTCTCAGGCCTGGTTGATGCCAGGATATATTATGGAAGGGAGCATGGAGTGCAGTCCTGTCATGCATCATCAATCCGAAATTGAATGCCATGATGGATTATTGAAATTGCCCCATATCCTGTGGTCCTTCATGCCTCGATCTCATGTTGACCTTAGTCACAGTTTCCTCTGCTGTTTCCGTACCCGAGGGAAGTTCTTGTTGGGGGGTCTGTAGTACTGTTGGTTTTGAAGCCCTGGGCTGTGGGTTGAAGGCTGTGGTGGATGTCTCTTTACTAGGAGGTCACTCACCCAGTCTGACTCCACCATTGATCGATTACTGTTGTTAGTAGGGAGCTTAGTAGGCAGTGTCTTGAGTAAGTTGGATCAGAACAAGCACTGCTTAACAACTCTGAATTCGCCCAGTAGCAGTGGAGTCTCTCATGGTAGATGGTCCTATAGTGAGTGGCTTGACATCAGTGGCTTCTGCTGACTTATTTGCAGTAGGACTTCAGTTGGACAAAATAGGTTTTCAAGAGGTGTGGAGGAACCAAGACAGGCTGTGTGAGAACAGCATCATGAAAACAGCATAAAAGATGTGGCAACAACAAAAAAAGGGGTGGGGGGCGGAAATTGGGTTGGGGTGGGGTGGGGTGGGACAGCTTGGAAGTTTGCTGTAAATAGAAGAAGAAAAAAATTGCGTGGAAGTTATTGTAGGGGGGAACAGACATAGAGAGAGTAAAAAACAGATAATGGAAAAACAAAGAAGAAAAAAAATTGCATGGAAGTTATTGTAGGGGAGAACAGACATAGAGAGAGTAAAAAACAGATGGTGGAAAAAGGAGACAGGGAGTGGCAAAGTGAATGAAGAAAGACAAAAACAAAAGCAAAACCAAAAGGAAAGTTAAGATACAAAAAAATACAAAAAACGACAAAGATAAAATGAATGAACGAAGAAATGAAACAAAATAAAATACTGCTTATATACTTCTTTACGTTGATATGCTCATGCTTGTCAGATTGATGTGTGATTTAGTTGGCAAAGTCTTATAACATGTATGCATGCACGCACATACACACACATATTCATTTGTCCATTCTCACACACTCTCACACTCAGAACACACACACACACACACACACACACACACACACACACACACACACCACAACACACACACACACACAACACACACACACACACACACACACACACACACACCACACACACACACACACACACACACACACACACACACACACACACACACTCACGCACACACACACACACACACACACACACACACACACACACACACACACACAGGAACACACACACACACACACACACACACACACACACACACACACACACACACACACACACACACACACACACACACACACACACACACACACACACACACACACACACAACACACACAACACACACACACCACACACACACACACACACACACACACACACACACACACACACACACACACACACACACACACACAGAATTTTTATGAAGAGTTAAGAAATCATTGTATTTGAATTCCACTTGAATTTGTGTTTCTAATTGTTTAGCAGAAACTGGAAAGTTTGGCCAATCTTTTAAAGTGCTATATAAATGTAAGCATTTGACTTAGTAAACGTCTTAGTGCTTATGTGCATGGCATTTGAGCACCTCACACTTTTTTCATTAGACAGGGGGAGAGAGAAGAGAGAGAGAGAGAAAAAGAAGAGAAGACTGTGAGGAAATAGGGGACATGGTAATTCTCTAGTTTCAGGGTAACAAGTGGAAAGGAAATGATCAGATGCAAAAAGATGGAAAATGATATACACAGTGTGTAACCCATTCTCACAAATCACCAGTAAGTTGCTCATGCTGAGTTGCACTAAGAGGCCTGGAAAGCTGATAATGTATCAGACTGGAAAATTAGGATTTTTTTCTTTTTTTTTTATGCAAAGTTGTCTGTTTTGTCATTTCCAGTATAGGCTGTGTGTGTGTGTGTTTATTTTTTTAAATAACCTTAATGTTAAAAAACGATTTAAATAACAAAGGAACGTATGTAAATTTAACTCAATTATGTATGCTTTTCAAACTAAAAAATGATGTAAGACCAGTGATTTAACTCCTTTACAGCTCCTGTAGGAAGCTGGTGGATAGGGTGAGGGAATCAAAGGGTTAAGTTTTTGCTTTGCTAGCATGGTAGGCAATGCGGGATGCTGGTGAACAGGGTATGGGAGTCAAAGGGTTAAAGAAGCAAAGGGAACCAAAGTTGATTGCATGCATAAAAAATACAAAATATATTGTGTATTAAATCCTTTGACTCCCACACCCTGTCCACAGCATACTGCATGGTCAGTCAGGCTAGCAAAGCAAAAACTTAATCCTACAGGAAGCTGGTGAATAGGGTGAGGGAATCAAAGGTCGAGTTTTTGCGGTTGGTGGATACAGAGTGGGAATCAAAGGGTTAAGTAATTGCAAAGTTTCATTAATTTTTGTTGAGATGAAGACCTGTCGCTAAGGACAGTTAGTAAGCTGTGTGATCAAAATTTCTGAATCTGTTCTGTCAGATTGGCTGATTATGTGTTCACAGACTTTGAAACATCACATCTCTTTCAGTTTTCATTGTAGAGAAATGAAATTGATAGCATTGTAAATTGCACAGTCTGTACTTTTTTCCTGGTAGTATTTTTTCTCTGGTATATATAACCAAAAATGTTCAGAATGCATCTTACCTGTGATTTTGTGAGAATGGGTCATATTCATCTTTATTGTAAAAAGAGGTGACTGTGTGGTATGCCTTTTCATTTGTTTAGCTGTGTTTTGTCTTGAATGAGGGCATCTTCTTCAGTAATAGTGCAAAATGTTTTTGGTCACTGACTCACGCATTTTGGTTCATGTGAAATCCAAAGGAAAGTGTATGTTTGCTGTAGTATACTCTGTGTGTTTGTGTTTTTCAATTTGTTGACTGGATGTTAGAATGTTTGTATTAATGTTTTACATTATTGGTAAAGTTTTTACCCAAATTCAACCTTCTGAGCTTTTTGTCTGAACCAAAAACTCTAAGATAAAGCAGTGCTGATTTGAGTGTAGTACTAAATATAGCGAATAAATAGATAAACACAGTGATATACCCAGTATTTGTAAATATCAGTGTAATACAGAATTGAATATCAGCTGTTTTGTAATCATGTAATTGGGGGGATGGGGGGTGGGGGACCAGAACTGTAAATAAGTAAATAAATGAGCTCTAACCTTCATGTATAATATTGTAAAGAAAACGGGATAATTTTACAGTAATAAGTTTTCTGATTTTATCTTTTCTAAAGAGTGTAATAATTTTACAGAAAGAAGTTTTCTGATTTTATCTTTTGTAAAGAGAACAGTTATAATTCTACAGAAGTCAGTTTTCTGATTTTGTCAAGTAGATGTTGACAATTTTTGGCTTGATATGTTTTATTTTTGGCAAGTTTTGGCTGTATCACAGAGTTGTTAAAGTGGTCTGGGAGAATACTGATAGAAATGAAAGTTTATCCAAAATTTATTTTTTTAATGTAAGTCAACTAACCCATTCTTTTCCATATCTAAGACATTTTCCTTTACTGATTATGTCTTATGAAATGTAAAGCGTCAGAGATGAAATCCAAGCTATTTTTGCTTTGTCTCGTTTATTTAAGAATTTCAGCATGATAGATTTAGGGGAAAAAGTGCTTAAAAGTGGATTGAATCTGGTGATAAAACTGAAGAGTACCACTGCCAGTGACAACCAGAGAATGATGCTTGGTTTATCAGCATTAACATTTGTCACTGAGCATTGATTTTTTTTCAATGGAAATGTGATCTTAGAAATAATTCGAAATAACAGAACTTGCTGTTTTTAAAAGCATAACAGGACAGGTAAATAATGAAAATACCTGGAAAGGTAAAAAATGAAAGTACAGTGTGTTGATAGGTGTTAAAAAAATGACAGTATAATGGATTTATATAGATCATGTAAGAAAATTTACTAGAACTTGTAATTTTTGCAGACCTATAGGTGTTTTGTTAAGACTGGGTTAAATTAATCAAACTTTCTTTTTTTCACAGCTCTTTCTTCACACTCTTTGTGGTATTTGTTGCTCCCTGCTCACGCCTCACTCACATATTCCCAGTAATAATTTTCTTCCATCATGCTGTTTTGTAAATGGATTAGTGATTATTTCTCACCTTACTGCCTCATTTTATGAACATGACTGTGAAAAGCCTTTTTTTTTTCTAAAAAAATTGCATTTAATAAACATGCATATTCTGTCTCGCAAGTGCTGATCGTCAGTGTTTAGCTAGACCTGCATGGCTGGTCATTGCTTACTGGCACTTGTGAGACATTGTGGAATGTGTGCAGTTCAATCTGAGTTTTAAAACTTTGAGATCCTACAAGTTGTTGATGAACCATGCAGTAACTTGGAAGTGTAGCAGACTAGCTTTTATGTAGAAATATATTGTGAAAGAGTAGGAGGAATAGGAGAGAGTTTATGGTGCATTTTTTGTCAGAGCATCTGCCTAAAAATACTGGTAAAAACATATAAACATCACATTTAATTTGTGTGTGTGTGTGCCTGTCTGTTTTGATAGTGCAAAATTAAGAGTATACTGTCTTCTCTAGTAGAATGTTAGTTTTCTCTCAGTATGATCTGTCTCATATGGTTAGGGTTATGATGTGTCAGAAAGTGAAAGAGTGTGTGTGTGTGTGTGTGTGTGTGTGTGTGTGTGTGTGTGTGTGTGTGTGTGTTGTGTGTGTATGTGTGTGTGTGTGTGTGTATGTGTTTGTGTGTGTGTGTGTGTGTGGTGTGTGTGTGTGTGTGTGTGTGTGTGTGTGTTGTGTGTGAGCATGCATTTATGAATGAGCGAGTGAGTGTGAGGGAAAGAGAGATGTGCATGGCTGTAACAGTCTGTGTGGTAATGTGTGTGTGTGAGTGTGTGTGTGTTGTGTGTGTGTGTGTGTGTGTGAGCATGCATTTATGAATGAGCGAGTGAGTGTGAGGGAAAGAGAGATGTGCATGGCTGTAACGGTCTGTGTGGTAATGTGTGTGTGTGTGTGTGGTGTGTGGTGTGTGTGTGTGTGTGTGTGTGTGTGTGTGTGTGTGTGTGTGTGTGTGTGTGTGTGTGTGTGCGCGCGTGTATCAGCGTTTTATGAGTGAAAGTCTTCTTTCAGTAGTTTGGTGGTTCTTCTAAGCTGTAATGTTTTATTTTCAATACTTAAGTGTTTGATTAACTCTTTGACTCATGCACCCTATTGACCAGCATCCAATATTGTCACCCATACAAGCAAAGCAAAAACTTAACCTTTTGACTCCTTCACCCTATCCACCAGCTTTCTGCAGGAAGCTGGTGGATAGGGTGAGGGAGTCAAAAGGTTAAGTTTTTGCAGTTGGTGAATAGGGTGCGGGAGACAGAGGGTTAAAATAAAATGCAAGTTCATATTTTCATCAGTTGAGAATTTGAGGAGTATGTGATGCAAGTCTTGTAGATGTACAGGCTTTCATGTTTTGATGGATCAGTAAGCAAAGTACTGTGTAGGCCTCTGGGTTCTTTCTATTTCTTTGTCACATGAATTGGTAACAGTGTGTCCCCAAGTGGGAAATCAGTATGAATATGCAATAGCTTTCATGTTTTACATTCATGATGAATATCTCTGCATGATGTGTACTCCAAGCCAAAACTATATCAGTTAGAAATTCACAAAGCTTATTTGTTAAAGTTCAGGTTTGCCATATGGGTATATGCCATGAAGAAAAGTGGGGTTTGAAAATATGCTATCGAGGGAATTTCAGTGAAATTAGAACATGAATATATCATAGACATCATTGGAAATCAATTGACTTGTTTTACCACAACAGAATCAGCAGTCGACCTACAGCCAGAGTTCATCAGGCGAGGCAAGCTCGAGTGAAAGAACCCGCCGTGACGATCGAGAGGGGTTCCTCAAACACCCAAAGAGAGGACGTGTGGAGACTTACCTTATGGAAGTGAGTAATCAGTTAAAAGTTTTCTTGTTTCTTTTGTGTTAACGGTAATAGGTGTGCATTTCAACTGTCATAAAAGAACAGTCATTTTCCTTAAAGTGTTGCGTTAACAGTTACCAAGTCGTCCATGATATGATGTAAGTAAGTAAATGATTATTTCCCTTCAAGCATGGTTCTCACAATTATAGAGGAATAACGTAATGTTATGAGAGAAAAAAAAGATTTTCCATGACTAACTTGAAATCAAGGATGTGGTACACATTTATAAAGAATATGTGTCGACATTGAACGCCTAGGAAACAAGATCTTGTGTGTGGTTGTGTGGATGTTTCAGAACAGTTTTGAATGAAACATTAAGACAGAAATGAAGGTTGTAACATCCATGTTACGGTCTTTTCCTTTGTTGTTGTCCAGGAACGGCGTTATGTCCACTTTTTCTTTGACAAGTTCTCCGGGAACTGGCTGCGACTTCCAGTGGGCTGGGAACTGCATCATCCCTTGATTAGAAACATGGTTCAGCATGTGGAGGTGAGTGTGCTTTTTGAAATAGACTTTCTCATTTTGATTTAGAGCAACAGAAAAAAAATGTCTTGAATATTTGTATCAAAAACTGATGATGAGGTGCTGAAATCACAACAGTGAACACACAAAAGTCAATCTCTTTTGCCTAGAAGTTTCCATTAAAAGCTTTAAATATAGGACTGATTGTTGATAAGCCAGTCAGAATGTTTTAATTCCTTAAACTCATTGTGAACAAATTCCATGATAGCTTGCAATAGCAGTGTCACACAGCACAAACTTCTGAGCATTTTTGTATTTGCAAACTCTGAGTCCAAATCTCATCTTGTCCACATTGTCTCAATTCAAAACATGTTTATATGTTAATCAGTCTTCTGGCATGTGTCATCATCATCATCAGGTGCCCTGCCGCATGGCGTTGGCGATCATGGACTTCCATCTGTCTCTATCTCTTGTTGCCCCAAGCATCTCCTCCACCCTCCTCGTCTTCAGCCACTCCGCAAGTCCGTCTAGCATTTTCTCCCTGGGTCTACCTGGTGCTCTCTTTCCCTCCAGCTTTCCTGTTGTGACCAGGTGCTCCAAATCCCCCTTATTCATAAGATGGCCTTTAAATGTTGCCTGTCTTTTCCTAATCTTCCTTTGAATGATCTACTTGTGTCTGCCTCCATCAAGACCGTCTCGTTTTCTTTGCTGTCCATAGAACTCTCAACATTCTTCTTAGAAACCACATCTCAGCTGCCTCAATCTTGTTCTTGGTTTGCTTGTTGACTGTCCACGCTTCACATCCGTACAACAGTTTTGGTTCTATATAACATTCAAGAACTCTCTTCCTGATGTTAATTGATAGGCATTTGTTGGTAAGAATGCTCGTCATCTTCTTGAATGCTGTTTTGGCTTGGCCGATTCTGCCGGCTATTTCCGATGTGCATCTGCCATCTGATGAAATGATCGTTCCCAGGTATTTAAACTTATTAACCTGTGTCAAGGTTGTGCCATTTGCTGTTATTTTGCATGAGGGGATTTCATGTTTTTTACTGATCACCATGACTTCAGTCTTCCTGCTGTTTAGTTCCAGCCCATTACCTTTGCTTTCTATTTCTAGTATATTCAAAAGGTTTTATAGGTCCCTTTCATTTTCTGCAATTAGCACAGTGTCATCTGCGTATCGAATGTTGTTTATCATTTTCCCTCCAGCCTTCGATCCAGGGTCTTCCTCTAGGTTTCTCATGATGTTTTCGCTGTAAAGTGAAAACAGATCTGGTGACAAAACACAACTCTGTCTGACTCCTCTTTTGATGTTTTGGAAAGAGCTAATATTGTTTTCTATTCTCACTGCAGCTGTTTGTTCCCAGTACACATTTCTGATTATTCGTAGATCTTTTCCATCAGCATTGAATCTCTCCAGTTGGTTGATCAGTTCTTCATGTCGTACCCTATCGAAAGCCTTGGTATAGTCAACAAAGCATAAATACAAATCCTTATTCATCTCAATTGACCTTTCTATTATAGTTCTTAGGATGTATGTGGCATTAATAGTTCCTTTCCCTTCCACAAATCTACACTGTTCTTCTGCTATTTCTCTTTTGATTCTATTCCTTGTCCTCATCATGATTATTCTTAACAGGATTTTTGTTACATGACTCATCAAACTGATTGTGCGATGGAGTTCACATTCTATAGCCCCTGTCTTCTTTGGAAGTGAAAGTGAAAATTGATTTTGACATATCTTTGGGGATTTTTCCAGTGTCATAAATTTCATTTAGGAACTGTTATTTTTTCTATTCCAAATTCCTCCAGGGCTTCAATCATCTCTGTAGTAATGTTGTCTGGTCCTGGGGCTTTTCCTGGTTTCATCTTTTTCAGTGCTGCTCTAACGTCATCTTTCATTATGGGTGGTCCTTCAAAGTTCTTTTTTATAATGTGTTCTTCGTTTCTGTCATCCTCAAAAAGTCTTTAATGTACTCTCCCCATCTATCTAATATTTTGTCTTTTTCCTTGATAAGCATGCCATCTTTCAATTTCAAGCAACCAGTTGATGTTCATGTATTTTTCCTGTGGACAATTTCTTCAATTCGTCTGTACATACCCTGAGGATCCGTTTTGTGTCGGTCTTCTATCTCTTTGCATTTTGTGTTCAGCCAAGCTTCCTTAGCTTCATTGCACCTATTCCTGATTTCTTTGTTTATCTTCCTGTATATCTCCTCGTTTCTCTTTGCCCTCTTCCTTTCCTCCATCAAGCCCAAAAATGTCATTAGTCATCCAGCTCCTTTTGCTTTTCTATCTGCCTTAGGGATTTCTTCACAAGCTTCATTTATTGAATTTCTCAACTTTGTCCATTGTTCCTCACTGTCACCAATGTCTTCCAGAGCACTGAATTTGTTTTGAACATGTACATTAAATTTTTTACGTATCACTTCACTAGCATGTGTATCTGTTGTATTTGTCAGTCTTTGAATGTTTGGGCTGAAAATGTCGAAACATTTGGGGATTACAGCGGAGGAAATAGGCAACCTCAGGCTTGAGCACTGTTGGCCTCAAGCAGCAGTGTCTTGAATGAGTTGAGAGGAAAAAAATCATTCTATACATGTAGGGTTGGGATTTGATTTTAATTCAGAATTGCTCCTGTTAAGCCTTTGACTCTGGCATTTTGTCTGCCAGTTGAAAAAAAAAGTGGGAATTCTGCCACTCCCTTACCCTGTCCAACAAGCTGGTGGACAGGGTGAGGACTCAAAGAGATGATGTTTTTGGCACTTCTGGTGACTCACGTCAACCAGAGAGATTCACAACTGTAGAGGACCCCCATGTGACAGGCTGTCAGACAGCTACAGGCAGCTGTAGTCTACTTGGATGATGCAACTTTCTGTGTTGCTCTTTTCTGAATGGGGCATGAGCAAGACTGATTATGAGGTTCCAAAGTTATGACAGTTTAGTGTAGCTATTCTGAGGCGTTCTTACCTACAAATGCCTATCAGTTAACATCAGGAAGAGAGTTCTTGAGTGTTGTATAGAACCGATACTGCTGTGAGACATGGACAGTCAACATGCAAAGTCAGAACAAGATTGAGGCAACTGATATGTAGTTTGTAAGAAGAATGCTGAGTTCCATAGACAGCAAAGAAAACAAATGAGACAGTCTTGAAGGAGATAGACACAAGAAGAATATTAATGAAAAAAATTAAGAAAAATCAAGCAACATTTACAGGACATTTTATGAGGTAAGGGAAATTAGAGCACCTAGTCAACAATAGGAAAGCTGGAAAGAAAAAGAAAATATTGGATGGACTTGCAAGGTGGCTGAGGACAGAGAGGGTGGGAGATGTACTTGCAGCAACAAGGGATAGATTCGTATGGAGGGACATGATCACCAATACCATGTAGCAGGGCATGTGATGATGATGGTTCTGAGACTGTCCAGTGCTCTGTATGCATAAGTAACATGCATCTATGCAATAGCTGTGCGAGGCCAGTGTGTGGTGCAGCTGTTCGAGTGTAGAAGCAGTGGTGAAAGTGTTAAACGGGTAATGGTATGTTTATTTCTTTTTCTTCTGGCAGCTTTTCTTTGCTTTTATGTACATGTTTGTTACTTGAATCATTCACTTTTTCCCCTTTGGCAGGATGCTTTACCAAAGTGGAAAGACCCAGGAGACATTTTGGCTATGCTGCGTGTGTGTAATTATAATCCTGATGAATGTATTGGAACTTATCTTCATTTAGAGGGAGATGGTAAGTGTGCTTGTGAGTGTGTGTGTGTGTGTGTGTGTGTGTGTGTGTGTGTGTGTGTGTGTGTGTGTGTGTGTGTGTGTGTTAATTTGCTCTGACTAGCTTCCCTACTGATGTTCAAAGCTTTATAAATAAAAGATATTGATGGATCAATATTTTTCTAAGTGATATATCTGCTTAAAAAAAATTATAGTAAAGAGACAGATCTTTAGCTTAATAACATACAGTGAAGCAGAATACTAATTGTGGAGATGTATCACTATTGAAAAATCAAGGTTATTATTACATAGATCTGTAACTTTCAAAGATTGACATACAGTGAAAATCAAAACAAAACAAGCATCTTGCAAGTAGTATTATGTACATACAGTACTTCAAATTGTGTTTCAAACCATGCTCACATATTGATTTAAACTAATCTTGCTTGTTATTGAACAGAGTGGCTGGTTCCACCCAAATCAACCAAATCGATGTCTGATGGCGAGACCTTGCTTGACACTTTGAAGGAGAAAGTCAAGTCACTGGTATGTTATGTTTAGTTTTTCTGGTTGGTAGTTTTTCTGTTTCTTTCCCCTTTTCCTAAATGTTAGAGTTTTTATACATCATAAATATCAGTAATATTCTTCAGATTGTTTCATTCTATAGGAATGTTGAGACTCTCTTGGTATATAAATGACATCGCTGCCACCAGGAAGTGTTGCGGTAACCAGTTCCTCTTTTCTGTCACCCAGTTTGTTTCTGCACTTTTTCTTTTCTTTTCTTTTCTTTTCTGTTATCCTTCCTTTCTCATGTTCTGCTTCACCAGCCCATTCCTGTCATGTTTTGAAAAAATGCTGCAACGTGCATTTTTCTTGTTGAGTAAAAGTTGCTTAGTATGTATGTGGCAAAACAATAGGGCAAGTAACATTAAAAAACCCAAACTGGAACAAAACAAAACAAAACAAAACAAAACAAATGATGGGCATGACAGGCAAGTGGTTGTGACATTTGGCTTCTTATCAGAAGGTGTGAGTTCAGACCTGTCATAGTAATGCCTAGTGGGGTAAAGGGTGGATTTTTTCTTATTTCTCAGGTCAACATACACACAGGCCTGCTAATGCATAAACCCCCCTCATGTACACTGCTCACAGAACATCAAAGTATGGATATGAACTGTGATGTCAACATACACACAGGCCTGCTAATGCATAAACCCCCCTCATGTAGATCTGCTCACAGAACATCAAAGTATGGATATGAACTGTGATGTCAACATACACACAGGCCTGCTAATGCATAAACCCCCCTCATGTAGATCTGCTCACAGAACATCAAAGTATGGATATGAACTGTGATGTCAACATACACACAGGCCTGCTAATGCATAAACCCCCCTCATGTACACTGCTCACAGAACATCAAAGTATGGATATGAACTGTGATGTCAACATACACACAGGCCTGCTAATGCATAAACCCCCCTCATGTAGATCTGCTCACAGAACATCAAAGTATGGATATGAACTGTGATGTCAACATACACACAGGCTGCTAATGCATAAACCCCCCTCATGTAGATCTGCTCACAGAACATCAAAGTATGGATATGAACTGTGATGTCAACATACACACAGGCCTGCTAATGCATAAACCCCCCTCATGTAGATCTGCTCACAGAACATCAAAGTATGGATATGAACTGTGATGTCAACATACACACAGGCCTGCTAATGCATAAACCCCCCTCATATACATCTGCTCACAGAACATCAAAGTATGGATATGAACTGTGATGTAAGCCATGTCAGTTGTCAGAGTTCAGTGGCTTATGGAAACACAAACACCTGCAGAAGATGAGTATGTACACTGCGCAGCAACATAATGCCTGCACATTGGAAGGGGGATAAGCGCATCCTTTTGTTTCGGTTTTTTGTTTGTTTTTGTTTTGTGATTTTTTTTGCTGTCCTATCTTCTAGCCTCTGAGTCTGAGACAATTTTCATAGTGCATGATGAGACATGAGCATAGAAACAATAATCCTGATATCATGGAAGTATAGTCTAGATTGAGGCTGAGTAAAGGGGCTGTACTCTTAAGTTCCCTTTCATGATACATCCTGGCCTCAACCAGGCCTTAGAACTATAGACACCTGCAGTGTTGGTCACTTATTTTATGCCTGTGTGCTTAGAGTTGGTTTGACTGTACTGCAATTTCTCTGTTTCTGATCACAGGAAATGGAACTGAAGGATGAAAGAAGAGAGAGAATGGCAGCAGAGAAGCAGGTAGGATTGGGTTTTTGTTTATTGTTCATTTGTTGTTAGACTTTATGACAGAAATGTTTATTTTGTTTAATTTTCTTGTGTTGGTGAAGGAAAATCATCAAACTTTGTTGAACTATTCTCATAATGTGATTCAGTGCGGCTTGTCAGTCTTACCAAACACAGTATGTCATGTAGCTGTAAGTTGCATTGAATTGAATTGAATCAAATGAAAATGAAATAACACACACAAAAAGTGTGTGTGTGTGTGTGTGTGTGTGTGTGTGTGTGTGTGTGTGTGTGTGTGTGTGTGTGTGTGTGTGTGTGTGTGTGTGTGTGTGTGTGTGTCCTTCCACATAATTTTGTGTGTCAGTCTGTGTGTGTGTGTGTGTGTGTGTGTTAATGAAGAGATGCATATGTGCGCTTACATTTCTTTCTGTTATTGATCACACACATATTTCAGAATTATTAATGCATCATGAATTTGTATCATTGAATTCATTATGTGCACATATTTTGTCAATGTAAAACAGTTTTATCAGTTTTCTGCTGAACTCAACATTTGGTATTAGTATACTTAACACTAAATTCCAGTGCACATGCCTTTTACATTCTGTTAACTTTAAGAACATAAAGTGGTACTTGATTCTGTTATAGTATCAGAAAAAAACACACAAAAAGAGTCAGAACACCCATTTAATACAACCAGACAAGACAGGCGCAAATTTTTGGCCAACTGGCCTTTGTCAAGGGTAGACATAAGATCGTGATTGGTTATTGGCAGTATGTGATTGCTTGCAGCTATGCGAAAAGAAGAGCAGAAGGCATAAGTCTCTTCCTGTCAGTACATAGCCTCTCCATCAGCAAGCCCTACACTGTGCCTACTCAAGGCGACAGGCGGTAACTGAGTACCTCCCAGACTCAGGCTAAATCTCGTAGGACTCGGAGGAGGTCTGGCCCCCGGTGTGTGGATATGCCCTGGTGCCCACGAACCAGACCCCCAAGCTATGGGTGAATAGCTCCACTGCCTTGTGGACATCTCGGGAGAGAGTAAGGCTAGCGGAGAGACCGTACACAAACCGATGGAAGGCAACGGGAAACCACCATCGTAATTTTCCCAGGTTACCCATGGACAGAAACAGAAAAATGAATGAAGACAACGACGTAAATAGGTTCTCCTGTGGAGCAGCTTCGTCCGGTAGGGACGTCATGCGGCGCAGGTGACACCAGACCATCAGCAAGTTACTGCGACCAAACCCCCTAAACTCAGTTTTAGAAACATCAAAGTTGCAACATGGAATATCAGAACACTGTTGCAGAAGGGTAAATTAGAAAATATCAAAACAGAGATGGAAAGGCTTAACATTGGTATTTTAGAACTAGGGGAAGTGAGATGGAAGGGGGCAGGCATGATAACATCAGGAGAATACACAGTGATATACTCTGGTGGTAACTCACATGAAAGAAGAGTAGGCATCATGATGGACAAAGACAAATCAAAAGCAGTTAAGGGATACTGGGCTGTGTCCGACAGAGTTTTGCTGGTCAAATTGGGAGGCAAACCATTTGATATCAACATCATTCAGGTATATGCACCAACATCCGCAAGTACTCAGGAAGACATCGACAACTTCTACGAAGTGTTAGAGATGGCCGAAGTCCAATGTAAATCACAAGAAGTTACTGTAATAATGGGAGAATTTAATGCTAAAGTGGGACAGGATACGGTGGAGGATATAGTTGGACCTCATGGCCTTGGTACGCAAAATGAAAGGGGAGAGAAACTTGTATAATGGGCACAGATGAATGAGTTCATAGTAGGAAACACCTGGTTTGAGCAGCCTAATAGAAGAAAATGGACTTGGATGAGTCCAGGAGATAATACCAAAAATCAGATTGACTACATCCTGATCAACAAAAGATTTAGAAATTCTTTACTGTCAGCAAAAACACTACCAGGCGCAGACTGCAACAGTGACCACAATCCTGTAGTGGGAAGATTTAGACTGAAATTGAGGAAAAGGAAACAGACCAAAAGCAACATCAAACTAAACCTTGGACTCTTAAAGACAGATGAAGTGATACGTAAAAAATTTAATGTACATGTTCAAAACAAATTCAGTGCTCTGGAAGACATTGGTGACAGTGAGAAACAATGGACAAAGTTGAGAAATTCGATAAATGAATCTTGTGAAGAAATCCCTAAGGCAGATAGAAAAGCAAAAAAGAGCTGGATGACTAATGAAATTTTGGGCTTGATGGAGGAAAGGAGGAGGGCAAAGAGAAACGAGGAGATCTACAGGAAGATAAACAAGGAGATCAGGAATAGGTGCAATGAAGCTAAGGAAGCTTGGCTGAAAACAAAGTGTAAAGAAATGGAAAACCAACACAAAACGGATCCTCAGGGTATGTACAGACGAATTGAAGAAATTGTCCACAGGAAAATACATGCACATTAACTGGTTGCTTAAAATCGAAAGATGGCACGCTTATCAAGGAAAAAGACAAAATATTAGACAGATGGGGAGAGTACATTAAAGACCTTTTTGAGGATGACAGAAACGAAGAACACATTGTAAAAAAGAACTTTGAAGGACCACCCATAATGAAAGATGAAGTTAGAGCAGCACTGAAAAAGATGAAACCAGGAAAAGCCCCAGGACCAGACAACATTACTACAGAGATGATTGAAGCCCTGGAGGAATTTGGCATAGAAAAAATAACAGTCCTCCTAAATGAAATTTACGACACTGGAAAAATCCCCAAAATATGTCAAAATCAATTTTCACTGCACTTCCAAAGAAGACAAGGGGCTATAGAATGCGAACTCCATCGCACAATCAGTTTGATGAGTCATGTAACAAAAATCCTGTTAAGAATAATCGTGATGAGGACAAGGAATAGAATCAAAAGAGAAATAGCAGAAGAACAGTGTAGATTTGTGGAAGGGAAAGGAACTATTAATGCCATATACATCCTAAGAACTATCATAGAGAGGTCAATTGAGATGAATAAGGATTTGTATTTATGCTTTGTTGACTACACCAAGGCATTTGATCGGGTAAGACATGATGAATTGATCAACCAACTGGAGAGACTCAATGTTGATGGAAAAGATCTACGAATAATCAGAAATATGGACTGGGAACAAAAAGCTGCAATGAGAATAGAAAACAATGTAAGCTCTTTCCAAGACATCAAAAGAGGAGTCAGACAGGGTTGTGTTTTGTCACCAGATCTGTTTTCACTTTACAGCGAAAACATCATGAGAAACCTAGAAGAAGACCTGGATTAAAGGTTGGAGGAAAAATGATAACATTCGATACGCAGATGACACTGTGCTAATTGCATAAAATGAAAGGGACCTACAAAACCTTGTGAGTATACTAGAAATAGAAACCAAAGGTAAGGGGCTGGAACTAAACAGCAGGAAGACTGAAGTCATGGTGATCAGTAAAAAACATGAAATCCCCTCATGCAAAATAACAGCAAAAGGCACAACCTTGACACAGGTTGATAAATTCAAATATCTGGGAACGATCATTTCATCAGACGGCAAATGCACATCGGAAATAGCCGGCAGAATCGGCCAAGCCAAAACAGCATTCAAGAAGATGACGAGCATTCTTACCAACAAATGCCTATCAATTAACATGAGGAAGAGAGTTCTTGAATGTTATATAGAACCAATACTGTTGTACGGATGTGAGGCATGGACAGTCAACAAGCAAACCAGAACAAGATTGAGGCAGCTGAGATGTGGTTTCTCAGAAGAATGTTGAGAGTTCCATGGACAGCAAAGAAAACAAACGAGACAGTCTTGATGGAGGCAGACACAAGTAGATCACTCATAAGGAAGATTAGGAAAAGACAAGCAACGTTTCTAGGCCATTTTATGAATAAGGGGGATTTGGAGCACCTGGTCACAACGGGAAAGCTGGAGGGGAAGAGAGTACCAGGTAGACCCAGGGAGAAAATGCTGGATGGACTTGCAGAGTGTCTGGGGATGAGGAGGGTGGGGGAGATGCTAGGGGCAACGAGAGATAGAGACAGATGGAAGTCCATGATCGCCAGCGCCATGCGGCAGGGCACCTGATGATGATGATGATGAGACATAAAATCACAAACAAGCAAACACCAAATACAAAAATTAGGAGAAAAAGACTGAAACTTCCCTGCTGCTTCATCCAGTGGGAGAAAAGGACTAGAGTGGGTTTGTTTGTTTGTGATCTTGCGTCTACACTTGACAAAGGCCGGTTAGTCAAAAATGTGCTCCTGTCTTGTCTGGTTGTATTAAGTATACGTTCTGATTCTTTTTTCGTGTTTTTTTTGGTTCCTGTTTGCTTGAGTGTGGACACTCACATTTGTTATGGATTTCTGTCATAGTACAATGAACAGTATGCACAAACTCTGGTTTGGTTTTCTCTTAGTAAATTTTCAGTCATCATAAGACCTTCATTGTGATTAGTGGCATGCTGTTTAACAAACTGTGGTTAAGTCTGATGAAAGTCTCTTGATGCAACTGAAAATCAAGAGAAAGCCCAAGCAAAGTCTGTGAGTATTTTTTGTTTTATAGTTAACTTAATTCCAATACTTCTTTCTGTGTTGCACAGTTGGCTGAACTACAAGAGAATTACAGCAGACTTACAGCAGAAGCCGGCATTGCCAAGACACAGGTGGAGGCGATGCAGACGTCAAGACCCAAAACTGCTCAGCGACCCAAAACACCTGTAAGTTGTTTTCTTTTTTCTTGCTGTTGTCATTATTATTATCAAATGTCTTTTGTAATCTGCACTTATGTCCTTGTCTTCTCTGCCAAATTACAAGATGACACAGCATGCTGGCTGTCAAATTGGCCATGAAGAAAGTATGAATCATGTATATACCAGTGGCTCAGCCATGGTGCTGGACCAGCGGGAGAGCCGATATCCTCATCAATTTCCCAGGAACCACTACTGCTTGTGTTCTTTGGGTAAACACTGCACCAACCACCAAGCAGAAACAAGACATTCATGCGAGCAGAATTCAGAATACAGATGACACATGCTGTTAAATGGCCTTCCTCTTAGATGTCCTCTCTGTTGTTCAGGTCCTGGGAAATGACAACTTCCCCCATCTGATCAAGATCTTCAGCAAGTCAGAAAAATCTGAAGAGTAGTCGTCCATTGGATCCCCGTGCACTGTGGGATACCAGAAAACAAACATTGATGAGGTAGCAAGAAAAAAAGAGAAAATCTGAAACCTCATCTGAAACAGTCTCTCAGCTTTGCTGTAAAACTGTGAATTATGGAACCTTAAAACAAGCCAGGAATAGAAGCTTGACTCCTTTGATCTATAGTTCATATGCAAAATCTTGTGCATCAAAAGGAAAGACTTTGAGACAAATGATGAAATGAAGTCAAGAAGCAGATTCTGGTTACTATCATCATCTGCAAGTGTCCACTGAGTTGGTGGGGCCATGCTACGTAAACACCATCTTCCAGACCTGCCAACCAGGTCCAGAACTGAAAGCCATTAAGGAATGATCTGATGCTTTCCTTATCATCTCATACTGTTGTCTGGTTGGTTCTCCTGGGCTCTTCAGTTTACTTACTTACTTAGATGCTCTCACACTGTGCAATGCATGAGGCAGCAAATGTGCTCCAGCAGGCTGGTCAGAAGAATCTCAGGGCATCACTCAGGCACCTATCCCCAAACTGTAGGTCTGTGTCAGTCATCCAGCACCACTTTGATTCTACTCTTCCCTTCCTTCACTGTCCTACTGGGTTCCAGTTCAGGACTTGATTGGAAGATCTTGAAGATGGCAGTCTAGCAGCGTGGCCCAGTCACAGGCAGAAAACATATGGCTCAGAGATGTGAATTGTCCATTTAATTATGGAATTCCATATTTTTGAGTAGACCACTCTCGTGAATTGTGCAAATCCGTTGAGAAAATTTGAGTGCACAGTGCATGCATGTCAAAGCTGGCTTTACCATCAATCGATATACAGTTCCAAAATGGTTTCTATCTTTAAAACAAAGTAAATTCCTTGGTTGAATTTAACTGAATGAGAGAAGGACTCAACTCCCATTTTGTTTGAAGATTTGCATTCAGTCAACATTCACTCATGAACTGAGCAACCGCATGATAAAGTAAAAGGCAGTCATGTTTTGGAAGATTGCTGATGATGAAAAGGCGCTTGCTTGTGATATTGATAAAGGTGGTGGTGTAAAACACTGTTGGAATTCTAACTGTCTTGAACTAAAGAATATTTCATAAAATGAAGTGAAAAGGGCATAATATCCATGGAGAAGTCAGTGATCTTACTGCCAAGACGATAAGTCCAGTCAAGTTTTCTGTTTAAGATTTAGTTTAAAGGAGAGAGTGTTCATATGGTTTGACCCTTTGACTCCTGCACCCTATCTGCCAACTGCAAAAACTTAACCCTTTGATTCCCTCACCCTATCCACCAGCTTCCTGCAGGAAGCAGGTGGACAGGGTGAGGGAGTCATAGTTTTTGCTTTACCAGCATGGTTGACAATGATGGATGCTGGTTGACAAGGTGCGGGAGTCTAAGGGTTAACCTCTTGATAATTTTATTTATTTTAGTGGAATACTTTTCTTTAAACAATTTGTAAACATTGTACCCTTTTTGTTGACTCTTGGTCTTAAACTATTGGAAAGCTGTAATGATAGAATTTGTCCCATCTTATTAACCTTTTGACTCCCGCACCCTATCCACCAACAGCAAAACCTTAAACCTTAACCCTTTGACTCCCTCACTGTATCCACCAGCTTCCTGTGGAAAGCTGGTGGATAGGGTGAGGGAATTAGAGGGTGGGGTTTCTGCTTTGCTAGCATAGTTGACAACAATGCAGGATGCTGGTGGACAAGGTGCGGGAGTCAAAGGGTTAAGATTTAGTTTAAAGGAGAGAGTGTTCATATGGTTTTACCTTCTAATCATTTTATTTAGTTTAGTGTAATTGTTTTCTTTAAATGATTTGTAAACATTGTACACTTTTTGTTGACACTTAGTCCTAAAATATTGCAAAGCTGTAATGATAGAATTTGTCCCATCTTATTATTATGGAAAATGTGTTATGCATTGTACATAAAACTATTTTCATGAAAGTAACTAGTTAGAATATCTGATTTATGATCAGGTGAGCAAGAAACCCCCGACAGCAGCAGAACTGTTCGACCCAGAACAGCTGGATGCCTTGACCGCCTCTGCTCAGAGTCTGCACAAATCTCACGCACATCTACGTATGACTGTCATGTCTCAGTTTGACATCATGAAGCAGCTGCTTGCAGAGGTTAGTAGCAGACGGTTTTCTTTCTCGGTCTCTGTTTTTTTCTTCTTCCTTGACGAGTAGTGTCAAAGAATGATAGAAATAATGCAAGTAAGCATGAAAATGATAATTCTTGATTATTGAATCCTTGAAATGTTAGGAAAAATTAGCATTTAAAAGTTGGTAATTAAACCAAAATCTGATTTATCTGGCTCTGTAAGGCTTATTTTCTGGACAGTGATAAGCACTTAGTACTTTTATGTTTTTAAAGTTATTTTGATACATCAGCATATAAAGGATAACACACGCACACGCGCGCGCACACACACACACACTCACTCACAGACACACACACATACACACACGCATGCACACACACACACACACACACACACACACACACACACACACACACACACACACACACACACACACACACACACACAAACTCAAACACCACACACACACACACACACACACACACACACACACACACACACACACACACACACATTGTCACAAATGTAGGTAAACAAAACAAACCATGAAAATATCATAAAGATGAAAGCCATTCATTAAAATCCTGTGTGTGAAATGAACGATGAAATGAATGAAGACAAATGCTGGATGCAGATGGCAGGTGCCGTCAAGGACATCAAGAGTTGTGACTCTGGTTCTCAGCAAGAATTAGAGGAGATACGTTCTTTGTACCAGAAAGAGGCTCTACAACGGCGTCTGCTGTACAACCAGGTAGGTGTTTTATTTTTTTAGAAGTAATCTTTCTACCATCTGCAAATTTAGTTTTGTGTAACATAAGCTGTAAACAACTGTCATGAAACTGTCATGCAAGTATGGAAATTGTGTACTGAATTTTTTGGCTAATTGAATGGTATAACAAGATAGTTTTTGGAACCAGAAGAACAAGAAAACCAATATAAGCGTGTATCCAACAAAACAAAACAAAACAAAACAAGCGCAAATTTTCGGCCAACTAGCCTTTGTCAAGCGCGAACGCACAGTCACAAACACCAAACAGTGGATAATAAAAACGGGACTAAAAACTTCCCTGCCGCCTCGTCCCTTCTTACCCCTTCTTACCCACTGGACGAGGCAGCAGGGAAGTTTTTAGTCCCGTTTTTATTATCCATTGTTTGGTGTTTGTGATCTGTTTGTGACCGTGCGTTCGCGCTTGACAAAGGCTAGTTGGCCGAAAATTTGCGCTTGTTTTGTTTTGTTTTGTTGGATACGCGCTTATATTGGTTTTCTTGTTCTTCTGGTTCCTGTTTGCTTGGGCGCGGGCAGTCACACTTGTTTAAGATAGTTTTTAACTGATGTAGCATGTTTCATAAATGCGTACGACTTTGTCTAGCCTCATGAGAATGCGTGGACTGCCTTCCTGCTGTGACTCCGTTCTTTCATGTTTTAGAAAATGTTTTCACAACTATACTTCCAACATACGAATACAGTGCAGCGCAGCATGTTGCACTTTCGTTTGCATGGTGCAGTAGGTTGTTATAATATCACAAAACATATTGAAATGATACATGGTTCTGTGACTTCTTTTACAGCTTCAAGAACTTCGTGGCAACATCCGTGTTTTCTGTCGACCCCGAAAAGATGATCGTTGTGGCAACTGCTTGAAATTCCCGTCCGAGCAAGACATCATGGTTACCAATGCTGATGGCAACAGAAAGACATTCAGTTTTGACAAGGTCTTTACCACCGAGTCAACTCAAGAGGAGGTAATTATACCAACGATGTCAAGATGTGCAACTTTAGCATGAAAAGAACTGTTCAAAGATTGACAGTTTCTTTTTTGTATGTAAAATGTTGTAGGGGAGACCCTGTTTATTTTTTTTCAGCATTTTCGTTGTTTTTATTTTTATTCTGGCATGTATATTAATGAAGTGGGTTGGAAGAGAATGAAGCTAACTAGATGAAGTCTTTCATTTTTGATTGCTGGTGATGCCCTCCTTCACACACTATTATTCCTTCACAACCATGTCAGGTATTAGTGATATTATGGATACCGTACAGAAGATCTCAGATTTCCGTTCTGAGATTTGTTATGATTTTTCACGAAACTGACCGTACATTTACCAGAAAGCATGCCATTTCGTCAAATATTAACTTATATTATCAAATTATACACCATAACACTCAGAAATGTTTACATTTTCAACTGATGTATAACGTGTAGCCTTTTTATTGATACCTTTTATAGTTCCAAACGGAATGATGTCGCTATGGGAGAATGGAAGGGAGTTAAAAATAGCAGGCCCAAGTCATTATTTGAATGAGTACTCAAATGGCATGCCCAGTTCATTACTTGTATGGTCTGATAAACTGAAATCCTTTGTGTTGGACTTATTTTGAAAGGAAGTCCTTTCATTTTGCACTAATGTAAATACTCACAAAACTACTGACAAAAAGCATATTTTGGGTAATAGAGATTGGGGGGGGGGGGGAGAGGAGATAACAAGATTGAAAATTAGACTAATCACTTTTCTTTAACCATTTAAGACTGTTCCTGGATTTTCCTAGCGTCAGTATGTGCTTCTGCATGCCCAGTACTGTGACTTTATGAAAAGGCTGATCCAGTTCAAAATTCTTTCCATATCCACGTATTCTGAAGTTACATCTTCCTTCCTGACTTATCTTCCTTTCTGCATACTCCTTACTTATCTACATGTATTTTCACCAAGGATAATGTGAAAAATCCTTTAAAGAGTCAAAAGAGTGTGACTATGTAATAAACTGTGACACAAGCGTGAACCAGAGAAACAGAAGAGCTATGTGAAGGATACCCAGTTCTGTTCTATAAATTTAACCCTTTGGCTCCCGCACCCTGTCCACTAGTACCCTGTATTGTCAACCATGCTGGCAAAGCAAAAACTTAACCCTTTGACTCCCTCACCCTCTCCAGCTCCCTGCAGGAAGCTGGTAGAGAGGGTGAGGGAGTCAGGGTAAAGTTTTTGCAGTTGGTGGATATGGTGCAAAAATCAGAGGTTAAACTCTGTTTGCTCTTTACAAGAGAAAATTT